>CM077438.1:41164523-42367242 GCA_039654765.1 Mylopharyngodon piceus
GTGAGGAGTACAAAGACAAGTGTGTCTTGCCTACAGTCAAGCGACAGATAACGACCCCAAACACACCTCCAAGACAACCACTGCCTTGCTAAAGAATGTCTCCAGACCTAAACCCTATTGAGCATCTGTGGGGCATCCTCAAACGGAAGGTGGAGGAGCGCAAGGTCTCTAACATCCACCAGCTCTGTGATGTCGTCATGGAGGAGTGGAAGAGGACTCCAGTGGCAACCTGTGAAGCTCTGGTGAACAGTGCTGGAAAATAATGGTGGCCACACAAAATATTGACACTTTGGGCCCAATTTGGACATTTTCACTTAGGGGTGTACTCACTTTTGTGGCCAGCGGTTTAGACATTAATGGCTGTGTGTTGAGTTATTTTGAGGGGACAGCAAATTTACACTGTTATACAAGCTGTACACTCACTACTTTACATTGTAGCAAAGTGTCATTTCTTCAGTGTTGTCACATGAAAAGATATAATAAAATATTTACAAAAATGTGAGGGGTGTACTCACTTCTGTGAGATACTGTGTGTCCTTGATTCTGATTGGTCAATAGCTGTGTTTTATTCACGATAAAACACGGCTATGACCGCTTCACCCAATGGTTCTGTGCATCACTACACAACACCCTTACAACCACTCTTAGCAACGTAAACTGTATGTTCTCAATTGATATTGTTCATTGAAGCTTACTGTATTATGTAACTAGAAGAGTACTGTGAGAAAGAGATCGAGTGAGTGAGTTTATTACCTGCATTCAGATTTAGCATTTTCCTTCAGGTCAGTCCTATGTTCATAATAAAAAATCTGTTTAAAAATCCGATGTATTATCTTGTCCTTTTAACATTTAAGGGGTTTTTCTGTGACTGACAGCGCTAGTCAAAGCATTTGTCAGTTGCGTCTTGTTCCGTGTTCACAATTCAGTCTTTTCAATGTAAAAGTCTTCGCTACTGACTGACACACTCATAAAGACAGTCTTTGCCGCCATCTAATGGCGTGAAAATGTAACTTCTGTTCATGGTCAGGGACTATTTTTTTCCGGCGGAAGGAAGGCTTTTAGAAAAAGTTAACTTCATGAAAGTTGCATTGATACATATTTCTGGCTTTAATATTTGTATTGTAAGGTACCCATTTTATAAAAGCAATAAGGTACTCGAGGCTAGTGCTGTATAGTGAATAAGTCACAGCTGAAGGGGTTGCAGGCACTCCGCTTCGCGTCTTGCCGTGACTTATTCACAATACAGCACAGCCTCTCGTGCCTTATTGCTTACATAAATATACACAAACACACACACTCACCAAGGCTGCATTTATATGATTGATCAAAAATACAGTAAAATATGTTTTAAGGTGTAATTTATTCCTGTGATGGTAAAGCTGACTTTTCAGCATCATTACTCCAGTCTTCAGTGTCACATGATCCTTCAGAAATCATTCTAATATGCTGATTTGGTGCTAATGAAACATTTCTTATTATTATTAATGTTGAAAACAGCAGTGCTGCTTAACGTTTTTGTGGAAACCATGATGCATATTTTTCAGGATTCTTTGATGAATAGAAAGTTAAAAAAAAACAGCATTTATTTGAAATGGAAATCTTTGATCAATTTAATGTGTTTTGCTGAATAAAAGTATTAACAAACCAACTTTTTGAGGTCCTACAGGGACTTTACCTAAAGAATTTACCTAATATGACATGAAACTAACGTGCAAATTTCACTTTAAGTTTCTTTAGGAATCTTTACTTTCACTTCCTTTGAAAACTGCAACCAAACACATTTATATAAAGGTTGAGGGCTGTGCAGCCAAAATCTGCACTGAAAAAACACTAAAAACTTTAAGTTGGTTCAAAGACAACAATAACTGTTTCAAAGACTGTTCATGAACACCTACCTGCAAATATATGGAATGGCAACTCACATTATGCTTAATTTGTGCCCTTTTTGCAGGGTTCCCAAAGACGACACCATCGTTCTCATTACCTGATCACTGCGAATGATTCAGCGTTGAATCTACTGAAAACTGCAATGGATTTGCCACTTAATCAGGGAAAGATTGTGTGAACATGTTTACCGCTCCATGTACATGGTTCATGTACTACACAGGAAGCAGGAGCTTAGTGCCAATTTCATTAGAAACCGGTAAGACTTGCATTAGCAAACGGGTAAATGCCGAATCATATCTGCCAAAGTGCATTACAATGCAATTAAGAGCAAATAAGAGGGTCAAATGGCAAGCACAAAAGATGTTTGATGCATCTTGATGCGCCATCTGTAAAATTATCCCCGTTAAATGTTGTAAACTAGAGGAAATATCTTTTATGATATTATTTATGTGTCGTCTGGATTGTCTGCCCATGTTTTACATTAGAGAATCACTTCAAATTACACATTTGTGTTGGTTTTTATATCAGTCCTTTGGCATGTTTCCTCAAAGGCATTTAGAACATTTGCAACCACATAGTTTGAAGATAAAGTCTCTCAATATTGTGCTTCAGATATGTGAAGTGCGTAAGGATTGATGTGTATGCGTAAGACTGGAGTTCTAAGAATGCATTGTTCACTCTCGTAGCTGAGGTTTTGTCGTTGTGGAAATGATTTTACTTTATGATGCGAATCACATCTCATTATGACTATCATCCACCAATTAACAGGGAAGGCAGACAAGTTCCTGCGTGAGTTGCTTAGTAGGCAGTTGCTCACTGGGGAAGGACCTGGGGTGAGGGAATGAAAGATAATAAAAGAACATTTTGTATTTGCAAACTAAAAGAGGCCCTTTATGTGTGTGTGTGTTTTTCTTGTTTGGGTTTCATTGTTGGCTTAGATATTACATCATGCTAAAATGCCACCTAGAAACATGGTGACATGTTTTTGGGCTGTTAAAAGAGAGAGTTTTGCACAAGGTGCTTTTTGACCTCAAAAACCAATTAAATCAGAAGTGCTTGGTTTCTAGGATGATGGCTTCACTTCTTCTTTCTATAAGAAATGAAACTCAATTCCAAACCAGATATGACATCTGTAATTTACCTGGTCTACTTGCCCAGATATGATTTTTTTTTAATTTTTTTTATTGTCTTTTATTTGTATATTTAATTAAATTTAAATTTAATTTATTCTTTTTTTGCAGAACATCAAAGATTTATTTATGTTTACAATCATTTGCAATGGACTGGATGACTATAGTTGACTATAAATAATAAATAGATAGAACTTTGAGAAATGTTCATACGCACAATACATTAGAAAAGGCATCTTTTCTTGTTTAAATATTAAATGATCAAGTCCAAGATATTGAGTGACAGAGTAAATGGTAACACTTCATTTTACAGTGTTACACGTTACATAGTAATAACAGTAAATTATACTTAATTACAAGCAACTAATCCTAAACCTAATCCTATAGTAATCAGTGTTTGGGGTAACGCATTAGAAGTTATGTAATCAGATTACTTTTTTTAAAGTAACTAGTAAAGTAAAACATTACTAATTTACAACAAAATATCTGAGTTACTTTTTCAAACCCAAGTTACTTTGTTTTCCTATTTATTGACTCACAGCCCAGGTGAGAAAAAGTGATGTAACACTACTTTCCATAAAAAGTAACTAAGTAATGCAATTAGTTACCTTTTCTACAGAGTAACACAATATTGTAACGCATTACTTTTGAGTAAGTACATGTTGTCATGTTGTTAATTAATATTACTCCGTACTTAAATTTATAATTACACTGTAATAAGGGCACCCTAAAATAGTGTACCTGAGTAAATTAAGTCTTTATCAATGTTTTTTTTTTGTTTTTTTTTTTTTCCTCCAAAAAACCAATCAATCAGAAGGGCTTGGTATCTAGGATGATAGCTTCACTTCTTCTTTCTATAAGAAATGAAACTCAATCCCAAACCAGACACAAAATCTGTAATTTACCTGGTAGCCCATGCTGATTTATTTTATTGTACTTTTTATTTATATTTTTATTTATTTTGGTAGAACATGAAAGATTTTACAGTCACAATGAAGCATAAAGGTGCAACATTCTGAACAATGGCACCAAAATAAAAAACAAATTGAGTAGCTGACTATAAATAATCAATAGAGAGTTTTTTAAAAAATGTTATACATTATAAAAGGTATATTTTCTTATCTCCATTGTCATTGTGTTTAAATATTAAATTCAACAATTAAAATATTGAGTATCAGAATAAATGAAGTCTTTATCAATGTCACTGAAAGACATTTTCTCAATTTGCATATGTTAAGTGTTGTAGACCCTCCTTTACCTCACACACCTGAGTAAAATTGCGTAACGTTACGCAATTACGCAAAAGAAGGCTGAAACAGAATAGCCCACTCATAAACGCGTCATGTATAGACTACTGATGACACATTCTGACTTCGTTTGAACTTTAAAAACGATTAAACGTTTACTCTTCAAACATTAACAATAACAATGATCGCGTAATTTCAGAAAACTTCATAATGTTTTATTTACTTTTTACGGACCATTGAAAGCAGCAGCATAGCTGCAGCCAGTGTGCGCTGACCACGCCCACAGTGACAGTCTGTGACTCCCGCTCTCCTCCCTAAAACTCTCAAGATCAAACTTCAGCAGATACTTAACCGAAAATCGCCTAGTGTTTGTGGAGTCACGCCGGATTTGAGAGATACTTCGGACTTCTAATGGATAGTGAACTGAGAACCTGACGAGTCTGTCACTGGTAAGAGACCTTTATCTAGGCTATTACTGCACATTATTGTACGAGTATCATACATTTGGTCACGCTTTAAGGATATAATGCCACTAAAACTTGATTTCACGTGAAATTTTGATTGATTTGATTTGTTTTGGTAGTGTCTTGAGGTGTAACATGCATGTAAATCTATTTGAAACAGCATTTCACGAGCATATTCTAATTGAGAGACTACATTACCATTTAAAACAAACTTGTGAAAACAAAATGTTATTAAAATGGCGATTAAATGCAGGACCTTAGATAAACTAGAAAAATGTTAAAAACATAAAAATGCTACATTACAGCTAAACTACAGTAAAAAAAAAAAAAGAACTTAAATGTTATACTTTAAACGCTACCTAAGTTTATAGTTCATTTAATAATGCAATACAGATGCTTTTGATTTTTTTCGTCTTATTTATGTGGAAAGGTATGGAAGCTTATTTCAGTACAAAAGGCAACGGTGACCTTATATCTTAAAATTCAGACTTTTTTCTTGCACATTTCTGAGAAGAAAAGTCAGAATTGCAAGATATAAACTCAGAATGTGAGAGAAAAACATGCAATTCAAGAAAAGTAAGAATTGTGAGATGTAAACTTGAAATTCTGAGGGAAAAAAAGTTGAACTGTGAGATGAATTACCTTTTTTTTGTTTTTTTTTTCTCCATCAAGCTTCCACAGAAAGGGCCATCATAATCACATTTATTTGTATTTTATTGAAAAAGTTAGACTATCATTGATCAGTTGTGTATATTTGAGTGTTTGTTGCATTTTATGTTGTTTATCACATTTTGTCACGCTATGATGGCGTTTTGTCTTTGAATTATGGGTTTTCCTATAAATGACTCATATGAAAAACAAACTGAAATAATTGAAGTGTTATTATATTCCCAAACAATTCACTTATTTGTTGTTTTCCTTCCAGTCATAGTGGTTTTAACATAAAGATGGCAAGGAATAACGTTTGCTACCATGATCAGTACATGGACTTTTTCTACAACAACAGCAACATAACCTCAGATGAATGGGATCGAACGCAGCTCATCCTGGTTCAGTGTGTTGGATCCATCTGCTGTTGCTTCATCCTAGTGGCCAACGCCATGATCATTGCAGCGGTGGTGACAAACAGAAGGTTTCACTATCCCTTCTACTATCTCCTCGCCAATCTCGCCGCCTCAGACTTTCTCGCCGGGATCGCTTACGTGTATCTCATGTTCAATACAGGGAAAATATCTCGTGATCTAACGGTTCAAGCCTACTTCTTTCGGCAGGGTTTGCTGGACGCAAGTCTCTCCGCTTCCCTGACCAACCTCCTGGTGATCGCCCTCGAGCGCTACATCTCCATCATGAACTGGAAAGTCCACAGTAACCTCACTAAACGTCGAGTGACCCTGTTGATTGCCCTTGTGTGGGGTATATCGATATTCATGGGGGCCGTGCCTAGTTTGGGCTGGAACTGTGTCTGTAGTCTGGACCTGTGCTCCAAACTGGCTCCCATCTTTAGCCGGAGCTACCTGATCTTCTGGTCTGTGTCCAACCTGGTGCTCTTTCTCATTATGGTGGGCGTATACTTGAGGATATACCTCTATGTGATGAAAAAGACTGCAGTCTTGAAAGCGCACACTTCTGGATCTATAAATCGTAAGAGGACGCCAGTCAAACTCATCAAAACTGTGATGACCGTACTAGGTAAGTTCTTGAGATGTTCCTTTAGATTTGGTCTTGCGAAAGGGATAGTTCATCAAAAAATGAAAATTCGGTTGCACTTTATTTTAAGGTGTCCTTGTTACAGTGTATTTATACATTTAGGTAGTGAGTAATAATAATTAAATACATGTACTAACAATAGAGTTTGGATTAGGGTTTGCTTTAGGGTTAGTTGCATGTAATTATGCATCATTTACTACAGTAAGTACATGTAACTTATGTAACAAGGACACTAAAATAACCAAAAATTCCCATGTTGTACCAAACCTGTATGACTTTCCTTCTTCTGTGGAACACAAATTTTGGACCTCATTGACTTTCTTTTTTCTTTTCTCACTGTTATAACATTCATCAAAATATCTTCTTTTGCATCTTTCTGCACACTGGTTTGTATTGATGCACTAAAATTTCAGCAATCGAAGATATTTCAGCCAAAACAGGAAAAAAAAAAATTGAGGTTTTGGCCGCAATAGTTTTGGAAGGCCGAAATCATTGACTAATTCTCTGATGACTCATTTTGTGCACACAACTTGGATAAGTTACAGCAGGTAAGCATGTCAGCAATGTGGACACAATTACGACTCGTTGCCAAAGAACTTTACTACAACTGGATTTAATAACCCAAAACCCTAATTTAATTACCCAAACTTTTTTCAGCTAAATTAAACATTTAATTTCAGATTCAGTTTTTTGGTAAAAAAAATTATTTGGCAAGTTCTAGAGATGTTCCTTTAGATTTGGTCTGTCGAAAGTGAGAATATATTTTGAAAGTCAGTGGGGTCCAAATGTGGGTTTGGACCCCAGTGACTTTCATTTTATGGTCAAAACAGTTGAAACATTCATCAAAATATATATATATATTTTTTTTGTGTGTTCCACAGAAGAGCAAAATTCATGCCAGTTTGTAATGATGCACTGAAATTTCAGTGCAAATTACAGAAAAAAAAGAAAAAAAGATTTGTCCATTTTGGCTGAAATAGTTTTGGAAGACCGAAATCATTGACTGATTCTCCAATGATGTATGTTGACAGTGTCAGCATCAATTTTTTGCACAAAGCGAGGACAAGCAAAATGTAAAATTTTTTTCAGCTGAAATATCCAGAAGCGACATGTAGCCAAAGAACTTCAACGAGTTTTATTATACACCCTGAGAATGAAGAGTTGAACTACCCAACTACCAAAATTTAATTAGCCAAACTTTAGTTTTAAGTTTTAGTTTCCAGCTAAATTAAAATTTTGGTTTCTGTTTCAGGAAAAATAATCATTTTGGTGCATCACTTCTGGTTTGGAATGACATGATGTTGAGGAAATAATTGAATTTTCATTGGTGAATTATTCATTAGTATAACAATACTACATTAATACAAGCAGCCTGACGAAATGGGAGGTGGATTCATTGCAGCATGTTGTTTCACCACATGCATTCCAGACTGTAATATGTATCAGAATGTATCATCACTACTCAGTCACTCAAAGTTCAATGGCAATTACAGTAAATGTTGGTTTATAGTTTTCCCACAAGCCTTCACAGCTCTGATGAGTTGTCCAAAGTCCACGCCTTTAGTCTGTAAGCATGATAAACGCTCCCAGACTGCTGAATATGTTAATTTAGCTCACAACAGAGGCCTGAAAGGTCTGAAACATTTCTCGACAAACTCATAACCCACCCAAGTTTGGGTGATGTGGGATAGGGTGGGTAAATATTTTGTGAATTTAATACAGACATGGCAAATATTTAGAATGGAAGGATGTGATCTCATATCCTGTTAACCACGAGCAGAGATCTAGTATACATATACATCTTGCTTTTGAGAGTTTGAGAACTTGATTGAGGAGATGTAGACGAGAAACTGAAGAGTTAACGTACAATGAGACGCAAGTGTTAACAATGAGACACAAAACACGAAACCTCCCACCCTTGCATTAGCTGATTGCTATCAGAAGTTCAAAGGTTGGGTTTCTTTTGCCTTTTGTTTTTCTTTCTTTCATTATGAATTACACATTCCAACAATCAACCGGATGTTTTGTCTGCACACAGGCTAATGATAAGTAAGAGTGCACTTGATAAAGAGAAAGACGATTTTTTGACATCTAGTTTTTAGAAATGTGCTCTTTGTGTTCATGAAAAAACTAATAACATTTTCCTTAGACCCTGAATGTAAGTTTACACATTTTAATCATTAATTAAAAAAAGGTTTTAAATGGAATTTTAAATTTCTTACTCGCCCTCATGTCGTTCCACACCCGTAAGACCTTCGTTCATCTTTGGAACACAAATTAAGATATTTTTGATGAAATCCGAGGGTTTCTGAACCACACATAGGCAGCAACGTCATTGCACCTTTTGAGGTCCAGAAAGGTATTAAAGACGTCGTTAAAATAGTCCATGTGACTACAGTGGTTCAACCTTAATGTTATGAAGCGACAAGAATACTTTTTGTGCACAGAAACAAAACAAAAATAACGACTATTCAACAATCTCAATCTCTCTCTCCCGGTCCTACCCTGTTGACATAGTAAGCACAGTGCCGCGCTTCCGTGTTTACATCCAAATGCTGGCTCAGTATTGGCCGATGCTGTACACATGAGCAGCACAGTGCATGCGTGTGATGCCGACGCAGGAGCCAGCCAATACTGAGTCGGCATTCGGACGTAAACATGGAAGCGCTGCACTGTGTTTACTATGTCAACAGGGTAGGACCATTCTGGACCTCAAAAGATGCAATGACGTTGCTGCCTATGTGTGGTTCAGACCGCCCAGATTTCATCAAAAATATCTTAATTTGTGTTCCGAAGATGAACGAAGGTCTTACGGGTGTGGAACGACATTAGGGTGAGTAATTAATGACAGAAATTTCATTTTTGGGTGAACTAACCCTTTAATCTTTGATTTCTTTTAATGTATTATTTACTTTATGACACCTCCCCACCCACCACCCCCAAAATATCATTATAATTTTTAATTGAAAAACTAAAAACATGCTCTTCTTATAAGATTCAAGTCATTGTATTTTTTGAATAATATATTAATAGATCTGGAAAAAAAATAGCACTATGTAATTCACCCAAACATATTTGGTAAGAATTGCTGTTTATAGACTGTGTTGAAAACCACCAACTAGACCACCACCAAAACAGAAAGTTGGTTAATGCTGGTTAGCTGGTCTTTTTTCAGAAATTATGTTAGACCAATGTACGCTACAAAGAAGAAAAGCTGGTTTTAGACAGGTTTTTAGGAGTATCTCTTACTGTTTCAAGTTGCAGATAGGGCCAAAGTGGAGGAGTCGTCTCTTCCCTGCACAACAGGCTTCCTCCAGGCCTGTATAATTATCTTGCACAAGGTCGCTCTTTACACTGCCTGGCATCTGAATCAAACCACCAGCGCAAGTGGCCTGTGGCCTTGAAGAGAAAGAACATGAATCTCATAGTAGATGCGTGTCTCTCTTTCAAACCAATTGCTCACATGTGTGAGAACCTGTTTGTGGTCAGACGAGTTTGCTTTGAAGATACAGAAAATGTGTCTGGGAGACTTTGTATGCTGAAGATACGTGAAGATTCACAGCCCAGTACTCATCAGTTATTTTCTGGAACAAACTGCAGATAAAAGCAGATGCCTATGTTTCAGAAGCATGCTACATTCTTGCTTTTGTTGGTTTGTGGCATGTTTTGGAGGTAAAGGTTACATTAATCTGTTTCGAGACTCCTCTTTTGAAAAGGGAGAAATTCTCTGTTTAAAAGGGAAAAAAAGCACAGCAGTGAAACACTCGTTCTTGTAAATATTAACTTCTACATAGCTATATGTGCTGTGCAAATGTTGACAGATTGAGATGTTTTGTTCTTCAGTTTGTATAGAGATCAAAATTACAAGAATTACAGGGTAATTTCATGAAAAAAACTCGGAACATGAAGCTTCTGTGCAACGTGACACTGTCACAGCCAGTTAAAAAAATATTTGATATTTAATGTACAGTTATGAGGAACAGGATTCACAGTGGGAGGGGGAAAGAAAGAAAGACTTGATGCGATCATGGCTGGTTACCAAATAAACTCAAGTATAGAGGAGATTTCACATTATACATTTGTAATCCATTCTTAATTTTAGCATAATTATCAGATTAAAACATTGATTTAATAATCAACATACTCGTTTAATTTGTATGCTCAATCTGTATAACTGTTACCATGTAATCTGTCCAAAACAAGTCTTCTGAAACAAAAAAAAAAGACGAAAAGTTACTCAACCTTTGTAACTGTTTCCTACGGAGCCCTTGAAGGAACATGGTGATGGAATTTTTTTGAGGAAAATATTTTAATATTTCAATGCCCTTGTACTCCCGCTAAAAACATTGCATTCCCACGAAACCTGTCTACACTGAACGCGACAAACCGACCGATGTAAAGCACTTGGACTATGTCAGAAATAGAACGGGGAATCCGTTTACTGTCGGGGATGTGTTGTGCCGCGCCACATCCAGTGTAGACAATATCATTATAATGGGTTCTATTATCTTTTGTAGCGCCGCTCGCGTCTGGTGTCGGTGTTATATTCTTTGAAAACAGCGACAATTTCGTTGCAGATAAGACACACCGCATTTGCATTCACAAAACAGGTAGGAATAGGATGAACGCACTGTCTTTCCATTCTTTTTTGTATGCCCTATTTTCGCTGACAACTTTCTCTTTAGACTCTTTGATAGTGCCATTTTCTCTCACCAGCTAGCTAGCTTAAATGTTAACATCACCCTGCACACGACGTAATAACGTACCTCCAGCATGCAAACAATTAAACAAATGCAGTTTAGTGCGTGAGGATGCCAAGGAATAATTCTGAATGTAAAAGCTTTTAGTAGGCTATGTCAAATAATTATTACAATAAGTTAGGATCCATTGTGTAACAGGCAAATTAAAATGTTATACATTTATTATTCACAATATGAAAAGAGGAAATAAAACATATTTTGTTAAGAGCATGACTCAAACATGCCATTAATGGGCTTATTCAAGTTATTTGTATCCATTCCGCATCTCCCACGTTTATTTTTAGCAAGGCGGTCTGTGTTGCAAGTTGGTGAATGAAGATACTTGCCAGGTTACTTGTCACTTCTCTGCTTTATTAATTTATCCAAGTAAAACCCGGACACCGCCACACAAATGTGGCTTTTTGTTACAGGATTTAACACAGAGTAGCTCAATACCAGTTACAAAAGACACTGTTACAGTCTGTCACAGGCAATTCTAGTTGCATTTTTCAATTAATTTCTTAAATTATCCTTTGACTATGTTCTGGCCTGCCATCTAGTGGCGAAATTTTTTTTTTTTTTGGCCCGATGCCAAACTTAATTGCCGACCCCTGCTTTAGGGGCTCCGTAGTTTCCCTCGTATGTTTTAACTAAACTCAAAGACTGCATCCAAAATCGCAAACTTTTTTGAACTGCTACTTCTTTTAATAAGTAATTACTTTGCGACCATTAAAAAGGAATATTCTATATGTGTGTAGTATGAATGTAATCTTGACTTACTACATTCTTCATGTTATCATTGTCATGTGACCTACCAGTATCATTCACAGCTCTTCTTCCATTGCCTCATGAGATAGTAAAGTGCCCACTTCAGAATCTCGCCGGAAGTAGTAGGTCATTCTACTGTTTTGTGAATACTGTGAAGTCGCACATACGTCTTTCGTATATATTATAGTAGTGAAATATGTGTTTTCATATGCAGCTAAAGTGTGAATATTTAAAGAGGTGAGCAGGTTTTCCTTTAGGATTGGTGTTTTGGTGCTAAAAACTCTCTATAACATTCCATAATGTTATGTAACTGTGCATTATCTCACTAGCTGTTTTAAAACAAATTATATTTATGTTTAATTGTTTATGCCTGAATGGTGTTTCATCTGTAGCAGTGCTGCCATTTATAGGGTTCTTCACACACTTTCAAAGTCTTCTTTTAAAATAGTTGTGGCCCCTTTGAGATTCTGTGGCCCTGCGGTACCCGGCCCTTTCACCACTACTGTTCGTTATATGCTTGGAAAACATGCCATATAATAAATGCATATATGCAAAGAGTGCTTATAACACTGCACATCTGCAGCAAACATGGTGTGCCGGCCTCCTCCAGATGCTGTTTAATATGATTAAAGAGAAAGAGTGTTCCCTTAAATGGAGAACTTACTAGAAACCACAGAGGAACCCCCATTTGATGAGGTTTTGTCATAACCTCTGCATGTCCTTCTCTAGTAAGCATTACTGGAGCCAAATAAGCACATTTATCACACTTTTAACCTCACAAAAACTTATAATTAAGTATTTATAATATATTTTTATCAGTATTTTCCCTGGAAAACAAGGTACTTTACTTAAGAAACGAAATTAAATAATATTTTTAAAATATATTATGTATGTATATATGTGTGTGTTTTAAGAATGCTTCACTATTTTTACTATTAAAAAAGATAAAATACTGATTTAGAAAATGATTTTTCTCTGAAACAGGAGATGGGTTTCATGAGAAGCTCCTTCATATGAAAACAACCATCTTCTTTGTTCATTTTAGTCCGCGTGAGTGTTTTCTGATCTTGAAAGACGTGCCGCTACATGTTCTCCACCTGAGATCCGTCCTGTTTGTCTAAGCTTGTTTTGTGGTGTAGGCAGGATTTCATGTTAACTTGAAAGAATTAAGTGGAACTAGGACTAAAGGCAGGTTTGTTGCTGTGAGTCACTATTGAGGCTCAAAAAAAAAAAGAGTTATTGAACATGTTGGGGCAGAAACGCATTCTCTAAGTGTGGTTAAAACAAACAATGATTATAATCACTGCAGTGTCTATACAGCAGCGCAAGATGCAATATGTGTTAAAGGTTCATCTTGGGGGTACAGCAAAGCAATACTTTTTATGAGAAGTTGTGGAACCTATGACAACTTACTCTTACTCTCATTTCCTTAAAAAAAGAAATATCAGCACCTTGATGTTTCACAATACAAGGCTAGTAGGTTAACCTATGAAACTGTCAACCCTGTTATATATATTATGCTTAATTATAATTATTATAATATTTTATATATACAGTGCTGCTTGAAAGTTTGTGAACCACTTGCAGAATCTGTGAAAATGTGAATAATTTTAACAAAATAAGAGGGATCATACAAAATGCATGTCATTTTTTTTATTTAGTACTGTCCTGAATAAGATATTTTACATAATCAATGTTTACATAAAGTCCACAAGACAAAAAAATAGCTGAATTTATAAATATGACTCCATTCAAAAGTTCATGAACCCTTGATTCTTAATACTGTGTGTGGTTACCTGGATGATCCACGACTGTTTTTATGTTTTGTGATGGTTGTTCATGAGTCCCTTGTTTGTCCTGAGCAGTTAAACTGCCCAATAATCAGATCCCAAAAATTCTTCAGTTTTCCAGCATCTTTTGCGTATTTGAACCATTTCCAGCAGTGACTGTATGATTTTGAGATCCATCTTTTCACACTGAGGACAATTGAGAGACTCAAACACAACTATTAAAAAAGGTTCAAACATTCACTGATGCTCCAGAAGGAAATACGATGCATTAAGAGCCGGGGGGTGAAAACCTTTTGAATTTGAAGATCGAGGTAAATTGTACTTAATTCATCTTCTGGCAAACATTTAACTGTCTTCTGTTGCTTCCGAAGGGCAGTACTAAATGAAAAAAAAAAAAAGATATTTAAACAAAATAAGAAAAATTTGGACATCTTTATCCTGTTCAAAAGTTTTCACCCCTGACTCTTAATGCATCGTGTTTCCTTCTGGAGCATCAGTGAATGTTTGAACCTTTTTTAATAGTTGTGTTTGAGTCCCTCAGTTGTCCTCAGTGTGAAAAGATGGATCTCAAAATCATACAGTCACTGCTGGAAAGGGTTCAAATATGCAAAAGATGCTGGAAAACAGAAGAATTTTCGGGACCTGGAGGATTTTTCTGAAGAATGTTGGGCAGTTTAACTGCTCAGGACAAACAAGGGACTCATGAACAACCATCACAAAACAAAAAAACAGCCGTGGATCATCCAGGTAACCACACAGTATTAAATACCCACTTAATACCCACAGTATTAAGTGGGTATTTATACCCACTCAAAAGTATAAAACTTTTGAGTGGGTTGTTTTAATAAATTCAGCTATTTTTTTGGTCTTGTGGACCATATGTAAACATTTTTTATGTAAAATATCTTTCTCAGGACAGTACTAAATAAAAAATAACATGCATATTGTATGATCCCTCTTATTTTGTTAAAATTATTAACATTTTCACAGATTCTGCAAGGGGTTCACAAACTTTCAAGCAGCACTGTATATATAAAATATACATAAATATAAAATATATAAAAAGGTAAAAAGAAAATCCTTCAAGGTGAGTAAAAAAAACTCAGAACACAAGTTTTTAAAAAAAAAACAAAACAAAAACAATATATATACTTTTTAAAGGTATGCATATGTACATATTTTGTGTCTAATTGTTTATGTGATATACACAATTATATATGTAAATTGGAAGATACTGTATATCTAGTTCAGACTTGAAACTCTAGAGGGCATAGGCTAATAAGTCCTTTACATCCAATCTGTAAGCAATCACATCATTACTGTATGGCAAAAACTGATTGGCCTCTGCTAATCCTGCAGCCAATGAGATTGCTTGTTCAACATTTAAATAGTCTGGTTCAGAGTTTGCTGTAAGCTGGTCCTGCAACGCTATTAGAGTTCCTCTGAAACCCTCCACCTCCCCCAGCTCCACCTGCCTAGATCTGCTACAGGATTTATGTATGTCTATTTATGCAGCAGCAGTATCTCTTACATGCTCACAGCAGCGTGTCTCTGTATTAGCAGTAACAAGTCCATACTTGCTCTGTAGCAGCAACAGCAACAGCAGCAGCAGATCTAGTCCATCAAGAAATACAGTAACGTCGCCATATTCAATAACATGCTAAAACTATTTTGAGAGTTGTCATGATTGAAATATATATATATATATATATATTTAAAAAAAAAATGTATGTCTTTTTAGGAGCGTTTGTAATCTGTTGGACCCCTGGACTTGTGGTTCTTCTCCTGGATGGACTCAAGTGCGAACGATGCGAGGTCCTGAAATTCAAACGCTGGCTGCTCCTCCTCGCCGTCCTCAACTCCGTCATAAACCCGATCATCTACTCCTACAGGGACGAGGAAATGTGGACCACCATCAAGAACCTGATGTGCTGCGTTCGCATCGGGACGAGGCGACAGAGGTCGTCCAGGGCCAACATTCAACGCGGCTCCGGTCGGGACACAAGCAGCAGCCTGAAAGAGAATACAGCAGAGGACAGCAAGGTCTCCACACAGGAGATGCTGAAGTCTTGAAGGTGGGCCGGACTCGTTTTTGATTCCATGATGACCATTTTTAGCAACTTGATGTGCCATTGCTCTGAAATTCTCCTGCAGACTGCTCTCAGAGACAAAAAGTTAGACCAGAACTCAAAGGGAATTTAATGACAGTACAAAGCAATGCACTTACTTGTGCAACTTTTATTGATAGTCACCCACATAGATGCCTCCGTGCAACATGTCTGAGCATGTGCACTACCCACCAGGCCACATCTTCAATAGCAATGCACTTGTAAAGTTTCACTTTACCTCATTAATTCAGCTTTTGACAACCGTTTTTCAGAATCCTCAACAGCTTTCATTAGTACTCTGTACTGGTGTAAAATCTGTGTGAATCTGTTGATTACTTCCTAAGTTTACTGTACTGTATAAAATGAGTCATGTCATTTTTTTAATCTTAAAATGGATGTATGTAATATGTAGATCATATGTAGACATGTTGTAGATATTAATGTAAGCATTTGAGTGATTTCATATGCATTTCAGTCTTCATATGTAAGAATATTGACTTTTTAAAAGTTTGTACTGTATATTGTCGATTACTATCATGATTATGTGGTCCTACATGATTAAGTGGTCAATTATACAAATGTAAATACATAAAGGTACTGCTAATTTGTGTTTGTGGTTTCATGTGTAAAAGATAAATATACCTTTTATAGCAAATGTTAAAAGTTAAAATCGTGGTTATATTGAAGCTTTTAAAGGGCTCATTAGAGTCTTTACTCACCGAAGACTCACTCTGAGTGGATAAAGAAAGTCTTCATCAGATTCTCTAATTATGAAATAAATTAATAATTTGTCATACAGTATTTACTGCAGTTATATAGATGAATCCAAAAGTAAATGAAATAATCTGTATAATTTCATTGTGTTCCTGAACTAAAATACAATGATATTTAAGAAAGAACTTTTATGTAATTTATTTTATGCTTATTTTATTATTGTGTTTTGTGTTCAACATCAAAATAAAAAAATAAAATAAAAATAAATCTCAAAATTGTGACTTTATATCCCACAGTTGAGACAAGTTTTGATATTGTCAACTAAAACTATTAAAAAAATATTTTTGGTTATTGAAATATAGGCAAAATAAAATAAAATATAAATATTAGATTTAAAAAATTTATCTTAAAAAACTTTTTGCATTTTTGTTTTGTCAACTAAATGAAATAAGTTGAAGTATTCTGAAATAAAAGTAAATAAAGCTAAATAGAAATATCAAAATAAAAAATATTAATCAAAATGATTAAAACTTGAAAAATGAAAACTTCAATAACACTGGTCGAGAGACTTCCTATTTCAAAATGAGACTTTCTCAATTTTCCCCCCTTCATTTTTCTTTTTACATTGAGGTGGAAAAGAGAAAAGAAAAAAAAAGGAAAACTGTAAATTACTCTGGTTAACATTGTTGGGTTCTTATTGAAGTTCTCATCTTAACAACCACTCCCACTGTGCATTAAGATGATAGGCTGAAATACAAACTGCTACAGGTCAGGGATACAGAATAAACCGGTTTCCTTTCTTTATGCTTTGCAATAGCCAGATATTCCCATCTTACGCAATTCTGATGGAACGAGCTGCTACACATCGTCTCACCTGAGCTTCACAGTCAAACTAGAGTTGCGCCACGGGCTGATTACAACATGACGAAACAACAGTGCTTCAGTTTGTGAATCCTGGGAAACAAGCTTTTCCTGTTGACACTTGGGCAAAAACGTTCTCAATGACCACCTGCAGGTCCTTTTGAGAGTGTCTCGTATTCAAGTATAAACAGGATGGTTTATTCTTCCGGTGTGGGCATTGATTCCATAAAGATAAATCACATTGGGATCATGTCACTTCACTGCCGTAAACAGGAAATGTACAGATCGACTATCATAGCGGCTTTTGTTTTAGTGGCTCATAACACCCAGTCTGCATCTGAAATTGCATACTTCCCTACTTTATAGTAGGTGAAAAACAGTATGACAAAAGAATTATGTCCTAATCCACACCCTGCATCCCAGTGTGCATACTATCCACCCTATCCGCCCTAAATAGTATTGAATATTACTAATGTCACATACTATTTAGGATGGATAGTATGCACATTGAGACGCAGGCACAGTACTCATAGAAGAGTAGGCAAAAAGTACCCGGATGACCTACTACTTCCGGCGAGATTCTGAAGTCTGCATATGGACACTTTACTATCCCATGAGGCCAAGGGAGAGGATTTATGAATGGCAATGAAGGGATGTAACTGACACTGGTAGGTCACATGATAATGATGGTTAAAGCAGTATGTTCAAATTACATTCATACTACACACATTCATACTATTTAGAACATACTTTTTTTAGCCGTCGTTAAGTAATTACATATTTAAAATAAGTACCTACTCAAGAGAGTATGCGATTTCGGACGTGGCTACGAGACGCGACAAAAAAAAAATCAATCAAAAATCACAGCCAATCAGGAGAGATTGTAGGTGGAGCTCTCTCAGCAAGCGCACTGCACTACGAAATGGATAAAGGTTCACCAAAGCCACTGGAAGGCAAGCCTGCAACCTTTAGCCAAAAAAGCGTAACAGTTAATGCTAACGCTCCGCCTCAGGCGGTACGCAGGGAAGGAGACCAGAGGCCATTTTTTGAATGGATGTCAATGGATGAGAGGCTTCACTATGCTGATTAAACAGCTTTTGTGGGGAAATAACTAATCATTTAATTAATCGACAGCCTGTTTGCTAATCTTCAGCATGTTTTACACTAAACAATACTTTCGTTGGGAACTATATGTAGATTTTAGCTTGATAAAAATGTATTTTTTTAAGAGAAGGCAGACTAGGGAATGTTGCGACTGATGTCACTGCCATTACATGATAGGCTGAGAGGTGCCGCACGTGATTAAGTTAGCCGTTACGCTTTCTCCAATGGTAAGAGATACATCTCCCTATAATATACAATCTCTGGGTTCACGCTATGCTGTGATTACCGTAATTGACCCTTCGCTGGGAGTTTGATTGACAGGCGATCTAACCAATCATAACGCCGAATCCGCCATTTTGTCCGACAAAGCAGTCAGGGGAGTTAGTAGATTTACGTCGGTGGACTTGAACTTGAAAAATGGTGTGTACTGACGTCTTTCCGCGGTTCAAACAACATTACTTCTGATGTTCATTCATGTTTATTTGATGCTATAATGAACTAGTAGGAATAGATGATCGGTTCACAAGCTTGAACTGAGGCACTACAGCGATCTGTTACGACACATTAAAGAGCCACAAAACGGTATTTATTGTTTAAATTTCTTCAAAAATGACAAAATTTGAAATCTTTTCATATCAAAAGTAACCTGCTCTGTCTTGTCTGTAGACGCGTTGTCAGTGTCTTCTTTGCTCCACAATGTAGAGCGGCCTGGCTTGTCGGACGTAGCAACAGTAACTAAAGGGGGCGGGTCTTTGCGAACGTCAATTGAGGTTTCAACTTGTAAAAAGCATTTTCTCGTAGAGCTCGAAGCTTGAAAGAAATTTCTGAGAGCTCCTACTTGTTCGACATGACCACTGAAGATTCATTTAGGCATTGATAGTGTTGCCATAGAAATGCATAATTCTCAGTCCGAGGACGTGAACAGCGCCAAATGGAACGTCACGTGTTGTCATCTCGAGACTACGGTAATTACGACATGATGTGAACGCAGTATAATAGCCTAGATAATCAAATTCATAAATATTGCACTATTTTAACATTACAAAAATACTGAGTGACTGAAACAATCTTTGTCATAGAATGCATTTGTTTGTTTACATTGAGTTCACAGTTTTAACGTTCATGTGCTTCAATTTATTTTTGAAATGTTGCTTTCAGTAGATGGCTACAAAGGTCAAGCCAAATAATATTCAAACTCACATTAGACGTTTTTTTAAACCAAATAAAGCACATAATCCCTAGCTAGATTATCATTGTCATAGTTTGTATGTTGTCGTTGCCAGTGTTGGGGAGTAGTTAACTACATGTAGCGACGCTACTAGTTTAACTACATTTTTCAGTAGCTTGTCAGTAGTTCAGCTACTTTTAAAACAGTGTAGCTTTTCCAGTAGTTAACTACTTTTTCCAGCAAGTAGCGGTGTAGCGCGACCAAAAGCTACAACCTACATTCCGTTTTGCGTTCTGACGAGCCTGCGATGCATTGAAGCAGCACAGCGTTACTAGATCACGAACTAAAATCGTGCATTACTGCCATCTATTGTTATATCACGCATCTTGCGGCTTTACAGTTCACCGAGAAGAGATCGTCTGATGATTATGTAAGGAGTGGGTTTACACTTCACACGAATCGATTAGTAAAGGTTACGCTTAATTTATAAACAAATGATTAAAACGCTGTCTATGTCGAAGACTTCAAGCACACAGGTGAATAGCCTTTTTTAAACTGATTGTCCTGCTTTATTGCAGTCTATATCAAATGTATGCAAACTATTTTATTACAGTGGTGACCCGCCATAGTCTAATATGTCCCGCCATAGTTTTATAATGAACCTAATTCACTAACCCGGTGTTTTGCGTCATTGCATTGCTAAAGCATCCGTCAATTGAACAGAAAACAAAATCGCGATATAGCTTAGTGCGCTTATCACACGGCAAAGGCTGATCTAATAAAATAGGTTGCGCGGGTTTCAGAATGTTCACGCAAGAAGCGCACGATTCGCGTCTCAAAGCTTCATCACTGCATGTGCTTTGAGTTTAACATGCATTTTTCTGTGTATCCAATTTAAGTTGCATATATTTTGTTCTTGCATTGGTGCAGGCCCAGTACCAGAATCAAATCACTGAGAGTGCTTCTGAAATTAGTCAGGATGCTATAGTAAAGTGCAGATGTAATGTGTAAGCAACGGCTCCACCATAACAAGAATAGCAATGTACAGTGAGACATTTAAGATTTTTTTAAGTCATTAATTTTACAAATAATTGGAATAGAATTTAAAAAAATATTGATACAAAAATTCAAATATTTTTCTAGTCTGCAGATTGCTTATTATTATTATTATTACATATTTTTGTCCCATGTTATGGTTATGGTAGCAATTCTGAGTGTGAATCCTGCATTTATATGTAGATATCACTTCTGAAACTGCAGTGTAATTGGTCGTCGGTCCTCTCATAGCATGAAAAACAAAATTTATATTAAAATTCTGATTGTATTATATAAAGCGTGCAAAGAGCGCTTCCTTTATAATCATTAAAAAGTCATAACTCATCTCAATTATAGCTGTCTACACTGCACAATGAGTCTCTTACATCGTGTCACATCGTGTACACTTTGTTAATGAGAGGCTTCGCGAGCATGCAAACTCAGTGCTGAATAAAAACTCTGGCGTTTCTTCTGGTGATTCTAACTAACTTAAACACCCCTGATTGGCCAATGCATTCAAGAGATCAACAGTTGTGTCTGTGATTGGCTACGTTGCTCACCGCTGCAAAATCATGTTGCAAATAGAAACATTTGAAATTCTCCAGAGCGCAAACACAATGTAGTGCATTGCATTGTTTTAAACCCCAAACATTTTACTTAAACATTCTTCATTAACAGTTATTCAGTTATTTGTAATAGGCTGTCATTTAAAAAAATAAATAAATAAAAAAATCAAAGTAGTTTCAATGTAGCTAGCTACTTTTTGTTAGTAACTTGTAGTGTAGCTAACTGCATTTTCAGAAGGGTAGCTTGACTGTAGTTTAACTACTTTAATTTATGAGTAGCTTGTAGTTTGTCAAACTACAGTTTCAGAGTAGCTTCCCCAACACTGGTCGTTGCACTCGCGACTTCGCAGAAATAATTTCTAAAATAGAATCCCATCGCTCATCGCAAAAATGGAAAGACACTTTTATCGAATGTCGCAGCGTTGCGTCGCTTCTAGTTTGGACACGGTGTAATGGTGTCTAGTGTGATGTCTCTGAGTTCCCAAGAATTGTAAATTGTAGATTCCTTGAAGAAAAAGGATTGTAAAAGCACTGAAATGTATGAGCCTTTCAAGATTTCATTCAAACGTGTCATCTCTGATATTTGAATGCATCATCTCAAATTTTTTTTTTGCATTTTCGATCTTAAAGAAAAAATTCACCCAAAATTATCATAACCCCCCCACAGTGAAAGTCAGTCGGGTCCAAATAACACTATGGGGTCCAGTTTGGTCAGTCCATTTGAGTCACATCTTCTGCAGAACATTACCGTTGTCATTCAGAGTATGCTCTTTTATGCTATTTACAATGAAAATGCAGTTACATGGGTTATTTTAAAATAAGTAGGCTAGATTTTTAGCATATTTTGAACTTTTGCTTGCTTATTGAAAACTGCACCATGCACTAGACTATGTCCCATATTTGCATAATGATCCCAATATATCCCATATATATATTTTCATATTTTATATATAAATAATAATACCAATACCAATAATAATAATAATTATTATTATTATTATTTACATAATTTACGCTCAAATATTTGTAAAAGTTATTCAAATCTTTAAAATGGTGTATATAAAATACTGTTAAAATGTTTGGAGTTGATACATTTTTAAAAGAAGTCTTTTATTCTCACCAATTTATTGCATTTTTTCCACCAATTTATTCTCACTGTATTTATTTAATCAAAAATACTTTAATACACAATACACAAATACACAAAATATTGTGAAATATTATTATAATTTAAAATAACTGTTTTCTATTTAAATATATTTTAAGATGTAATTTATTCCTTTGATGCAAAGCTCAATTTTCAGCATCATTCCTCCAGTCTTCTGTGTCACATGATCCTTCAGAAATCATTCTAATATGACGATTTGCTGCTCAAGAAACATTATTATTATCACTGTTGAAATCAGTTATGCTGCTTAATATTTTTGTGGAAACCATAATACTATTTTTTCAGGATTCTTTAATGAATAGAATTTTAAAAAGAACAAGCAAATAAAAGTATAAAAGTCTTTACTGTCACTTTTGATGAATTTAATGGGTCCTTGTTGAATAAAAATATTGCTTTTGACAACATTCTGTATTCTATCTTTTTCTAACTTTTTTGTCTCTCGATTGTAAACTCTATCCCCGAAAGGTCACAAATTCTGAAAATCCATTTGTGCTTTTTAACTGCATTATTTAAATAAAAACAAATGGGAGGGAGTGAATGTGGTTTAAATTTACATCCCACCAGCTGATATTCATACAGTGTAACAGCATCAGACTTCATGTCAAATAATAAGTTGTTGTTGCAATGGTTTTTGCATGTGTGCTGACAACATAACCTAAACTGCAAGTGGAGGCTGAAGGTGAGTTGGATCTCCTTGGGGAGAGTGTTTATGATTAGCGTGAGCTCTCCGACTGATTGAATAATTAGGGGCTATTGAGGCTACAAGAAAAGAAAGAAAGAGAAATAGAGGACAAGAGGCAGCCCCTTCTTGACAAGTCAGTCTACACAGTGCATCCAAACTGACAAGCAAGACAATATGGGTCTGTGGGAAACCTGCGTTGTCCTTTTCCTTATGGTAAGTGCATGATTTTGTGGCTTTACTTGGAGTTAGTATTCTAATGAAGCAGGGGAATTATTTGATCACTTTGACAGGTCTTAAAATCTGATGGTGTTTTGTTGTTTAAGATACTATGTTTTATAGCGGTAGAAATGATTGGTGTAATCAGCCAAGAAACTGTCAGTGAATGGACTGGATCAGACAGCGTCATGCTTGGCTTTTGTGGCTATGTCAGAAACACTTGTGGCCAGAATTAGGCGGTGAAGTACAGACCTGTGAATTCACCAAGAAATGAAATGAAGGATGTATGAGTTAGAGTTATATATGTTTTTGCACATCATGGTGCTATAGTTTTTTGAACATATACCATGGTAATACCTCAGAGCTATTGGAAACCACAACACATTCCTTGTGTGTTTGTGCACATTTGGTGAATAAAACTCATTCTGATTCTCTAATATTAAAATTGAGGTACCTTGGAGGACTATGTAAATATTATGGTACATATTAGGTACATATTAACACTTGTTTAAAGAAATTATTTTATTTAAATGGGTTAAAAAGGTATATTTAACATGCTATGAAATGTGTGATAAATACAATTCTATATTATTTTATTAAATATGGGTTAAAAGTAGATTTAACATGCTCTGAAACATGTCATAGATACAAAATTATTTTCTATTAAATATGGGTTAAAATAGATTTAGCATGCTCTGAAATGTGTCATAGAAATTTATTTTATTTGATTAAATATGGGTTAAAAGATTTAGCATGCTAATCCATCATAGATACAATTATTTTATTTAATTTTATTTTATTTTATTTCCCAGCATATATGTGGTACATATTAATACTTTAAAGCAATTAAATAACTGGTAACACTTTTTTTTAGCAATGCATGAAATAACAATAAGCAATACATTTTTTTACAGAATTTATTAATATTTGTTAACATTATTAAATACAAATACAACAGTTCATTGTTAGTTAGCTCAGGTCCATTAAACAATTTAACAAATCTAACCTTTGATTTTAATAATGTATTAGTAAATGTTGAAATTAATATTAACTAAGATTAATAAATGCTATAAAGTTAACACATTGTTAGTTCTCGTTTGTAATTAATAATGTTAACAAATGGAACCTCATTATAAACAGTTACCCTAACTATTTTTTTATTTTATTTTATTTTATTTTATTTTATTTTATAATTTTATTTTATATTTTATTTTATATTATTTAATTTTGGTTAAAATAGATATAATATGCTCTGAAATATATGTTTGGCAGAACAAATATTTTATAATTTGAATCTCCCAACATGCCAAAATCATGCTAACATAGCCGACTTCTAAATGTTGTGTATCAAATTTAGCAATATTACATTCAATAGTATTCTGCTTGATTTCAGATTGAGGACTAAACAATAAAATCCCACTCAAATGCACTTGAGCAAGACATTATTCATAAGAGTTAGCATATGTTATCGTGGATAAAAACACCAGTAATTATGAAATATTTTCAGAATCTGACTGTTGAAGGATGGCATGACCTGGACAACACTGAATATGACTGCTGGCCCATAGTTGAACCAAATGATTACAACATGATTAGCTGTGGCGGTAAGTGCTTCTTTTAAGATGAGTCTAATTAGCTACACCCAATTGCTTTCATTGTTGTTGGTAATTCCTTAAAGAGACAGTTCACCCAAAAATGAAATTTCTTTCATCATCCTGACATCAATCTAAACCAGTATAACTTGTGTGCTATTCAAAAATATGGTCCAGTTCATGAACAAATCATTCTTTTGATTCAAATCTTTTCAGTGAATCATTGATCCAGTTCACAAAAACCAGCCTGAATGATTCGTTCATGAACGTTTTGATGAACTGTCCATTTAAGAATTGGAGACAAGACCTTAAATGTACAAACCAACAACTTAAAGGAAGTTTCCTAATCATTAGGTCAACAAAATAAGTGCCGTTCATTTGAAAGTTGATTCAACTCTGTGTGTGTACCATCTCTTCATACAAGAAGATAAACATTTGCTTTGTTACATCACTTTGATATTTCCATTCTAAGCTTCCTTAAACACTTCACACCCACATGTTTTCACAGGCTTAGAAATGGCTTGGGTTCAACGTCCACCAGAAAAGGTCACAGATGGGGAGGAGTTCAATGTTACCTATTCTGTCACTGCCACAGATTCCTTTTATGAATATGCGGTTAAAAACAAGATTTTCCAGTTCAGGTGAGCGCGACTCACAATGCCAGCCTTCTCAAATGTGCTTTATTATGTTGAGAAACCACATTTTACTCCATTGAACTTTTTGTTGTCACATTGAACATTGAGGTTTTCTTAAATTTAATATTATGTTCACAATGAATGTAGGAATGTTGGCTCCACGTGACGGTGGTTACACTATACGCTTCACTTTCTTCCACAGTAATGCCTCAGAGGCCAAAAGATTCTGCCTTGAGCATGAATGTCCCTCGAACTGGAACAACGCCAATGAAGACAACTGCTGCGTGTATCATGCTAACATTCACTCCTGTCCTCTTGCACTCATGGTCAGTGGTCTTGCAATCCTACGGCAAGCGCTCTTTGATTTAGTCACAATGGCGCTGAAGTCTTTGTAATAAAAAGTCGACTAAACATGGCACATTTTGGCATGATATCAGAGGCCACAAAATGATAGTATTGCAGTATGTAGGCCAATTACCATTGCCATAAATGCCCTGTGCCGGTTGCATGTATGAGCATGTGTGTGAGTTTCGAACCTACCTATGCTTTGGGGGCAAACCAATCCCAAAATTTTGAACAGTAGCGTATATTTGGATAGAGTTGGATTGTATAAGCTTTATATAACATATAAACAACAGTAGAAGTCTATGGTAGGTCCTTATATTTAGCCATGTAAACGTGTGTGTGTGTGTGTGTGTGTGTGCATGTGTGTGTGAGAGAGAAAGTGCATGAAGGGGCGGACACTCATCAATGGGAAGTGGGCCAAACTTGATGAGCACTTATTCAGGTTCTACTTAAACTGGTGCCATTAATTGTACACTGTGGTAAGCTGTTATTATAATTTGTACATGATGTTTGACAGTCAATATTAGCCTTGATTGCTCCACATCCCATTAAACCTTTAAACAGTCAGGTGATTGTATTTTGTCTCTTTAGAGAGGCGGAGGGATTTGTGGTCCCTGGATTCCAGACGATGGCGAAATTGTAACCCACACAGTATCTAAAGCTGGCAAGATGAGCCAACTGCTCTGGACGTCAAAGGTTACAAGCAAAGCTATATAAATATATGAGATTTTTTTTATTAAGAGTTTTATATTATTATATTTTATGGGGCTTTTAATTATTTTACACAGGTGGTGCTGGTTCATTTAGGAGTTACATCGGTCATTGCTCATATCAAAGTGGGACAGATGCATGCAGCACTAGAGTCCAAGGTGCTAGTAGTCAGCGCTCAAGGTTAGTATAACTTGTTAAACACTTTAGGCATTTATGGAAAAGATCTTTAAACAACTGGTACATCAAGGATATAGATGTTATGTGAAATGCATCTACTATATAAAGCAAAATGTTTGATTAGACAAGGTTAATTGTTGACATATTCTAATATGATCCAGGAAATCATTTGAAGGTAAGATTTGTCAAGGGATGTTTATGTGCACTTTCATTTGTGCATTTCTATCAGTGTGTGGAGACGGCACCTGTGAGCTGGAGGAGAGCTGTCTGACGTGTCCCGCTGACTGTGGGGTTTGTCCTATGCCTACATCCATCAAAGTGGCCATTGGGCTTCCTGTTGCCTTGTTCTGCAGTGGCTTCTTCTTAACATTGGTGGTGAGAATCCTGGTTCAATGCTTGACAAATATTTGCTCATTTAAAAGACCCAGTCAATATAACTTGCAGATGAAAATACAGGCAAAGAAACTTACACTGAAGGAAGGAATAGATGAAATAGAGATTTAGGGTGGGTTTTGACTTGTCCAAGTAAGCAACTAACTAATACCACAGTAACACGCTTAAAACCATTCAGAATACCTTAGCAATGCCCTAGCAACCACCAACATGCAAATTTTCACAGGGAAGCACCACTCACATTTTTATGAAGCCCCCAAAAGGATATGGTGATGGAACAATTATGAGGTTGGAGAAAAACTTATGTGTCAATGGTTTTGCGTTAACTTGCAAATTGTTGCATTCCACCAAGCAATTGTGCGTTATCTCACAAAAAGCAATGTGTTCCCTCAAAATACTTGCAAATGGCTCGCAAAGCTCTCACAAAAAGTATTGCGTTCCCTTTCAAGTAACCTCAAGGTCCTGTAAAGTTACATCTGGTCTAGTGGGTAAGGCTTATGAGGCAGTGGGTCAGACTGGTGCATCACTGCATACGATGTTGGTGCAGGTGTACCAGGCTGACTTGCTGTAAGACCAGGACTGTGGCAAGGCAGTAGACCCTGAGTCAGTGAGGGAACTCCACGGGCCACAGATCTGGCTGTCCATGCCACAAAGCAGACGACCTGCTCCATTGGCTGTGCGATCCCTTTTATGGTTGCCATGGAGAGACGTATGTGGTTCAACCTCAAGGAAAAAGACAAAGGCTTCCTGCTGGATGCCCCAGTTTCGCCCTCGGTCCTATTTGGTGTCAGTCAATGCTGTCATTGATACAGTAGGTTTCAGGTGGCCAAGAAGCAATCGGTGGCATTCCAGCAGTTAGTCCCTTGCCGGGGCCAGGGGCCGGTGGAGTCTAGGAGCCATCCCCGGCCAGGCCCTAGCTTCTTCATAACAAGAAGGGAGGAGAAAAGGGCCAGTGTGGGTGCCTGGATCTGGCATGGACACATCTTAGCAACTGTCATCGGCTAAGAAAAAGAAGTCCTGATGGACATGGCCACAGGGTGTTCAGGGCGTGCCCCCTCGGGGAAGAGATTGTGGCACCACTACGTCACACCTCGTCTCTTCCTCTAACCCCTCTATGGACTGCTCTACTTACCTTACCACCTCTGGTGTTTCCAGGGCTTTTGTTAGGGCTAGATGCCATGGTACAGATGTGGCTGAAGCTACATCTGTACGCTTTCCCCCCAATCATCCCCCCAAAAATTCGCTTATTGCTAGTTGCTCCTTTCTGGCTGGCCCGAGTGTGGCTCTCGGACCTGATATCTCTTATGTAAGACTCTTCCTGGGAGATTCCGTCCAGGAGGGATCTTCTCTCCCAGGAACGGGGCACGATTTTTCACCCCAGGCCTGAGATGGAAGCTGTGGGTCTGGCCCCTGAGGGGTACCTGGACTGGTTAAACTTATATTGTACACTGAGACCTGGTTACGTTCCAAAGGTACAGTTTCTGACCGTCCATTCAACTGCCCTTTAAGCCTCCACAGTTTGACTTGCTGGAGCAAGAAAGGCTTCATCTCTTATATCCAGTCAGGGGCTTGAGGATTTACGTTGACTGCTTAGGCTTGTGGCGTAAATCCAATCAATTACGTATGTAAATGAGTATGGCTTCTTCTAAGGCCCTAGCTAAGGGTGCACCATTGCAAGATGTGCCGCAGCAGGCTGGTCCTCTCTGCACACATTAGTAAGGCTTTACAGTTTGCATATGGATTCATCCCAGTATCTCAGGGGAGGGGGGGGGTCTACCTCATTGAAAAGGTATCCTGAAAAATGTGCCCCTTCAGTATTTCAAGTTTACCTTTGGGCAGTGGACTTCGTCCGTAGGTAACAGAGCCCACTCCGCCAAAAAGGAGTGTGCGTCTCTTGGGAATTTATTTGCTGTTATGTTTGTGTTATGGCAGGCTGGCCCTTTCCACACACATTCATGGATATTATTATTGAATTGGATTGACCCCAGGCTCGAGTCCTTTGGGTTTATCCATTCCATGCATTTCAGACGTTTTTTTATGGTCTTGGTGACGCAATGGCGCTATGTCATCTAACCACGCTGTTGGCCAGTAGAATTTGTGTGTTTCCACACATGCTTCAGACACCGGCTCCTGCAGGAGCGTTCCCATAATGTCACCGTCATGAGGCATGCATTATTCTGCCTATGTTGTACAATTTGTTACAAATTATATGTATTGTTTTGTCCCATTATGAATTTTTTAAAATATGAATTTTTTTTCCCTAGTGGCTGCAGTACCAAAAACAGAAAATGTTTTGGGATGAGAGCTGGATTGTCAACTACAATAATATCATATTTGGTAAGAGTTTTTAGACTCATCCACTGTCTCTAAATATGTTACTGCCAAATATAAAACATTTTAAATTTACAACATCAACATGTTTTTATTAATTTAACATGAGACAACAATTTACAAAATTTCAGATTTTTTTCTCACTGAACATCCTGTTTTGCTCCAAAATGCATAACATTTTACCTAAATAAAATTGAAACTTATTTTGGCCTTACAGGTAAAGTGTCCTACACAGGTTTTTGTAGCACCACAAGTCTTCAGACAGTAAAGAGGAACTCCAGTGTGAGTAGAGTTACAGATGTGACGGTCTGCACTGCAGTGAACACCAACTTCAAACCACGCTTCATTCAGGCCGGCATCTAGTGAGTGCTTGCCAGTGATACTCTGCCTCTTGGGTATCTCTACTAACGAATTTCCTAAAACTAATGTTTTTTTGTTGTTGTTTTTTTGCAGTGATGGAAGGACTGTAGCTGTAAAACACATCCAAAAGAAACACTTCACCCTGACTAAAACAATCAGAAAAGAAGTCAAAGAGGTCAGGTGAGTAGCTGTAGCCACAGATCTAGGAAATGACATTAACCATACCAATGCATTAAATACATTTGTTAGATTTTAACTAACATCTTAATTAAAATTATATTTATTTTTAATTATATATATATATATCATTTTTTTATTTTATTTTTTTTACCAGGGAGCTTGATCACCCAAACATCTCCAAGTTCATTGGAGGCTGCACTGAAGTTCCTTTCGTGAGCATTATCACAGAGTACTGTCCAAAGGGAAGCCTGGCAGATGTGCTGTTGAATGAGGACATCCCCATCAACTGGGGTTTTCGGTAAATATGTCTTGTGGAATAGTGGGAAAGATCTTTAGAAGCTCCATGATGGAACTTTAGGCCATAAAATGGGAATAAAATGAGCACTTTTGTCTACAGATTGTCTTTTGCTACTGATATTGCCCGAGGGATGGCGTACCTGCACCAGCACAAAATGTTTCACGGCCGCCTTCATTCACGTAACTGTGTGATTGACGACCGGTGGGTCTGCAAAATATCAGGTACATAATTCTAGATTTTCTATAGGTGCACTTCTTACACATATTACAACACGTAAAAAAATTAATGCAATTATGAATTAAGACATTTAATGATACAGATTACGGGCTGATGGCCTACAGAAAGGAGGACTTTGAGGACATGAGCACCAATTTCCAATGTCAAAACATCTATCACATTTACTGCGCCCCTGAAGTTCTTTTGAGAGTCAGCACTAGTTTCACAGCCGCAGCTGATATGTACAGGTAGGAGAAATGTATTTTTAAACATCCTTTTAAATTTTTTCATATTTAATGATTTATTGAACAAATACATATTTGGAATAACTTGTAAGTGAGTTTAAAAATCTGGAATTTTTTTTATTTAAAAAAAAAGTATGAAAATATTTAAAATTCACTTATTCACTTCTCTGTTCGATTAATTGTGAGAAACAAACAAAAAAAACAAATAAGTAATAAATAAGTAAAAATTGTAAATAAAAAAGCTATTAATCAATAAATAGCTGTGATGAGGACTATAAAATGTACTGCATAACAGTTATGACCCTGTTTTTTTCTTTGTGCACATGCAAATGCTATGTATATTTTAAAGATGCATCCCACAGCCTCAATTTGTTCTCAAATAAAACACAGTCTTGTAGAAGCATGAAATAAACATTTGTCTTTTCTTCCCGTATCTCAAGCTACTCTATTATCTTGGTGGAAATCGCCACTCGCACTGACCTAATTTCAGTAAGTATACAAGGATCAGGAAGATTTAGGGGTTTTAGACTTTTTTTTTCTTTTTTTTTTGCATAAGAGGTGATGATAAGAAGTGCAATTATTGTCACATGAGCAGGAACAGGCAGATTCAGTGAAGCTTGATGTCATGTGGCGCCCATCACTTCCCAAACTGCAGGCTGGGAAATCAGACAATGACTGCCCAGATCCAGATGATTACTGTGAGGTTTGTATTGACGTAACCGATGCATTGCACTTGAACGCTGTTTACTTAAGCACACTTCCTTTTGTGGCATGTTTTGTTGAAAACCAATTACTTCAATGATTTGCTCTTGATGAAATATGAGATAACTGTGGATAAATGAAAAGCACTCAGTGTTCTTGTTCAAATTTCACTCAGCTGATAAAGAGATGCTGGTCCCATAATGTCACCATGAGGCCGACGTTTGAGCAGGTGAAAAAGACTCTTGATAAAATGAACCCGCACAAGGTCAGCCCTGTGGATATGATGATGAACCTGGTATGTATCTTGTCCAGTCAAGTCTTTTAAGTTTTATTCCAAATTTGCTCATTTGTTTTACAGTTATTAAAACAATGCAGTCATTGAAAGCACAATAAGCATACAGTGATAAACATACACCAAGTGTATGTGTATATATATAACACTTTACAATCTCATTTGTTAACATTAGTGAACTAATGAACTAACAATAAGCAATACATTTGTTACAGAATTAATTAATCTTTGTTCATGTTAGTTAATAAAAATCCAGTTGTTCATTGTTTGTTCATGTTAGTTCACTGTGCATTAACTAATGTTGACAAATACAACATGTGATTTTAATAATGTATTAGTAAATGTTGAAATTAACATTAACTAAGATAAATAAATGCTGTAGCAGTATTATTAATGGGTTAGTTCACCCCAAAATGAAAATTCTGTCATTAATTACTCACCCTCATGTCGTTCCAAACCTGTAAGACCTTTGTTCATCTTTGACGAACGCATGTGTCATGCTGCTCAAGTGTGCAACGTCGGCCAATACAGAGCCGGCGTTTGGACGTAAACACTGTGTTTACTGCGTCAACTGCGTAGGAGAATGACAGGGAAGAGAAGAGATTATTCAACAAAGTCGTTATTTTTGTTTTGTTTTTGCGCACAAAATGTATTCTCGTCGCTTCATAACATTAAGGTTAAACCACTGTAGTCATGTGGACTATTTTAACGATGTCTTTACTGCCTTTCTGGGCCTTGACAGTGGTGGTCTATTGAGGAGTCAGAAAGCTCTCGGATTTCATCAAAAATATCTTAATTTGTGTTCTGAAGATGAATGAAGGTCTTACGGGTTTGGAACGACATGAGGGTGAGTACATAATGACAGAAATTATTTTAATTTTTTGGGTAAACTTATCCTTTAATTCTTAGTTTGCTAACTAAAGTGTTAATGAAACCTTATTGTAAAGTGTGTGTATATATATATATGTGTATATATATATATATATATATATATATATATATATATACAGTACTGTGCAAAAGTCTTAGGGGCGTTAGTATTTTCACCCCAAAAAATTGTTTTAAGCCAGTTATTTATATCTTTTGCTGTAGTGTGTCGGTAGGAAATATCAGTTCACATTTCCAAACATTCATTTTGCCATTAATTGTAATAATCCAGTGAGATTTTGAATACACAAGGAGTCTGACAACATCTGGTGCTCCACACGGAGATCTGATCTCCCCATCATCGAATCCGTCTGGGTTTACATGAAGAAACAGATGAAACTGAGACAAACTAAATCCAGAAGAACTGTGGCCGTGTCTCCAAGACGCTCCAAGAAGAAACCTATCTCCAACGCTACAGTACTGTGAAAAGTTTTAGGCGTTTGTGTAAAAATGCTGTAAAGTGAGAATGCTTTCAAAAATAATGTCATAAATAGATTTTATTTATCAATTAACTTCTATTAACTAAATCAAATCAATATTTGGTGTGACCACCCTTTGCGTTTAAAACAGCTTTTGTCCAGGTACACTTGCACATTGTTTTTCAGGTAGCTTTGCAGATCGGTTTCTTCAAGCGTATTGGAGACGTTGCTACAGTTCTTCTGGATTTAGTTTGTCTCAGTTTCATCTGTTTCTTCATGTAATCACAGATGGACTCGATGATGGTGAGATCAGATCTCCATGTGGAGCACTGGCTGTTGTCAGACTTCTTGTGTATTCAAAAATCTCAGTGGATTATTACAATTAATGGCAAAAGGAATGTTTGGAAATGTAAACTGATATTTCCTACTGACACACTACAGCAAAATATATAAATAACTGGCTTAAAACCATTTTTTAGGGGTGAAAATATTAACGTGCCTAAGACTTTTGCACAGTACTGTGTATATATATATATAGTCAAACCAAAATTTATTCAGACACCTTCAACATTTCATTCATTAATATAGTTTATTCACTATAGTTTAAAAACATGGTAATAAAATATGACAAGATCTCATAGTTAAACTGTGTCAGAAAAAATTAATTATGTCAGATAACACTTAAAGGAATAGTTCACCCAAAAATGAACATTTTGTCATCATTTACTCACCCTCAAGTTGTTCCAAACCTGTATGAATTTCTTTGTTCTGCTGAACCCAAAGGAAGATATTTTGAAGAAAGTTTGTAACCAGGCCACTTTGGGGCACCATTGACTTCTATAGTAGGGAAAAAAAAATACTATGAAAGTCAATGGTGCCCCAGAACTGTTCAGTTTCCCACATTCTTCAAAATATCTTCCTTTGTGTTCAACAGAACAAAGAAATTTATACATTTTTGGAACAACTTGAGAGTGAGTAAATGATGATAGAATTTTCATTTTTGGGTGAACTATCCCTTTAAGCAAAACATGGTCAGGTCAAAGTGTCTGAATAATTTTTGGTTCCAAATTTTTTATCAATTTTACTGGTAGTCCACTGTATGAAGAATTCTTGGGTATAATATGTCACAGTTTACTTTATTTTGCTATTCTCACTTACATAAATGAACTATAGTGCCCTGCACCCACTAGTAAAAATATATCAAAAATATCAAAAATGTCTGAATAATTTTTGGTTTGACTGTGTATATATATATATATATATATATATATATATATATATATATACTTTTATTAACTTTTTTGAATTTGTTTTTATTTTTATATTTTTACTTTTCAGTTTAATTTCAATTTTTTAGTAATTTTGTTGTGTTTTAGATGGAAAAGTACAGTAAACATTTGGAAACCATTGTAGCCGAGAGAACACAGGATCTTCTTCAGGAGAAGCAGAAGACTGACCGTTTACTCTACAGTATGGAAGTGTATATGAAGTTACAGTATGGGAAAAGTGTCTATGACTCATGAAAGTTAACTATTCATAATCATTTTTCAGACAAAAAAAAAAAACTTTCAAAGAATGAAGACTTGAACTGTTGTACAACTGGTTCCACCTACTGGACATTTACGTACTTGTGCAGTGACTGTTTCCAGCTTGAGATTTTTTGGTGCATTTATTATTTATTAACAAATATTATTTATTTATATAAATATTTGTTTTATTATTATATTACTATTATGTTTGTGTCAGGCATGTTACCAAAACCAGTAGCCGATGATCTTCGTCAGGGACACACAGCAGAGGCCCAGAGTTACTCCAACGCCACTGTATATTTCAGGCAAGAATGAAAACTATTAATGACTGAAACAATAAATATTTGCTTTTAAAGACAAGTGACATTTATATACTACTGTTCAAAAGTTTGGGTTTGGTAAGATTTTTTAATGTCTTCTATGCTCACCAAAGCTGCATTAACAGTAAAAACAGTAATATTCAGAAATATTATTCTAGTTTAAAATAACTTTTCTATTTTAACGTTTTTTTTTTTTGTTTTTTTTTTAAATATAGTCAGGACACCATTTATTAGGAATAGCCTTTTTTTTGTAATTTTTTTGCATACTCTTTACTGTTACTTTTGAACAATTTATTGCATCCTGCTGAATAAAAGTATTAAATTCTTTAAAAAGAAAAACTTACTGATCCCAAACTTTTGAACTCGTTAGCATATTAAAAATGTTATATCATATATTAATGAATATAAATTATTTTGTGTTTATTTTGGCCAGTGACATAGTGGGCTTCACCCAACTCTCGGGCTCCAGCACTCCTCACCAGGTTGTGGATTTCCTCAACAAGCTTTACACCACATTTGATGACATCATCGACAACTATGATGTGTACAAAGTGGAAACTATAGGAGATGCTTGTGAGTGCGGTTACAGAGATCATGCTTCCTTTGTTTGTCACACTTTTGCATCAGTTTGCACAAAAGTCAATGACCCTGTGTGACCCCCCCCCCCCCAGATATGGTAGTCTCAGGGGTACCGAAAGAGAACGGGATCAATCACGCTGGTGAAATTGCCAGCATGGCGCTGGACTTGGTCAGGGTCTGTCACGCATTTAAAATCCCACACAAGCCCACCACACAGCTAAAGATACGGGCTGGCATTCACTCAGGTCAGCATGGCTTCCATTAATCATCTGTCCTTGAACTTAGCGTCAAGCAGGCTACCATTTTAAACAATTATGGCAAACTCTGTCCTTTGGATGAGACAGCATTTTATTTACAGTATTTCATATTTTCTTAGGCCCCGTTGTAGCTGGGGTGGTTGGCACCAAAATGCCACGATACTGCTTATTTGGTGACACTGTAAACACTGCGTCCCGTATGGAGTCCACCAGTGAAGGTATTTGGGCAAACGCAGCTGTTTACACAGCGTCGATTAGTAACTGATCCTGTCTGACACTTCCGGGCGAATGAAATCTTGTAAATATTTGTCTTTGTGTACTGTTTTATTGGATATAAAGAGATAAAAGTGAATCTTGGTTACTGTTGGATTCAAATATTTTCCTTTCCTAAACTTCTGTGGAAATCAAAAAAGCTAAAGCTAACTACTGTGATATTATTATCGAATGTCTCTAGAGTGTCATGGATCATTATAAAACTTTTTGAAAACCATTTTTTGGGCTTGTCATTTCCATCCCACGTGCCTTTATATTTCTTAATGTTGTTTCATGATGCTTACAGCTTTAAAGATCCAGTGCAGTGGCTCTACAGCAGACCTTCTACACACACTTGGTGGATACATATTGATGTGTCGTGGGTCTCTCAATGTGAAGGTAAGATGGTCAGATCATTGTTTACAAAGCACTTGTTTGTGTATGCAAAGAAGCCACCCACAGAGCTATTATTTTGCCTGTCGTAAATTTAGAGTGGCAAAATATTTCGTTCACTCACCCTGGGTGCCATGGTTAACTCAAAGATTCTTGCAAACTTTGCATACTATAAGCCCCTAAAGGGATATGGTGATGGAAAAATAAGATGGGAGGGAAAATTATATTCCAGTGCTTTCATAAAACTATTCCCCTAATAAACTTTAAGTTCGTTCGCAAAATTTTTTCATTCTCTTGCAAAACTTCTGCGTTTCCCCTAGAAACTTTGCATTCACTCATAAAACTATTTTGCATTTTGGCGAACTGGTGGCTAATTCGAATGAATTTGTGCAATCTTTGATACATTTTTGTATGATATGCTCGGTATGTTTAGGGGTGGGATTAGCGGTGGACCTTTATACATTTTTCTAATCACACATTTTTGTACGATTCACATTGTACAATATAAATTAATATGAAACCTTGCAAAAGTTTTGTAAAATCGCAAAAGTTTCTCGGTGGAACGCAATACTTTTGTGAGAGAACGCAAACATTTTGCAAAAGTACGCAACACTTTCTTGCTAAAATGCAGTAGTTTTGTGAGAGAACACAAAAGTTTTGCAATAGAACGCAAACATTTTGAAAAATAACACAAGTTTCTTGGTGGAACGCAGTACTTTTGCGAGCGAATGCAAAGTTTCTTGAGAATGCAATACATTTGCAAGAGAACGCAAAGTTCTGCTGAAAAACGCAAACGTTTTGCAAATGAATGCAACGTTTCTTGGGGAAACGCAATACTTTTGCGAGAGATTGCAAAAGTTTTGTGAGCGAATGTCAAGTTTCTCAGGGGAATGCAATACATTTGCAAGAGAATGCAAAAGATTTGTGAGGGATTACAATATTTCTCTGTGGAAAGCAAAATTTTTGTGAGCGAACACAAAAACATTGAAATATATTTTTTTCTCCTGTCTCCATGTTGCTTTAGGTGCTTTGTAGCATTCCAGCTTGGCAAGATGATTAATGTGCTGATACAAGAAACTGTATTATTGGATGAAAAAAAGGGAAAATAATAGCTTACATAAACAATGTCTTTAAAAAAATAAGTCTTTCATCTACAGTTATTAAAAGGATAGTTCACCCAAAAATGAAAATTATCCCATGATTTATTCACTCTCAAACCATACTAGGTATGACTATCTTCTTTCAGATGAACACAATCGGAGTTATATCAAAATATATCCTGGCTCTTCCAAATATGATAATGGTAGTGAAGGGCGTGAGATTTTGAAGCCCAAAAAGTACATCCATCCATCATTAAAATAATCCATACAGCTCCAGGGGGTTAATAAAGGCCTTCTGAAGCAAACGGATGGGTTTTTGTAAGAAAAATATCCATATTCAAAACTTTATAAACTATAATAACCATCGATTTACGTCAAAAGAGTAACCTCTGACGCGACGTAGGATGTAGGAGTATCGTAAGCTTAGACGCCTCTTGCGGTTCAAACAAATGCTGTGCAACAAACTCAAGCTCCTCTTTTCTTATATCGAAATCCTCCGACATTTCTCTTTAAAAATTCTTGTTTTAGACTTTATAACTCATGACCGATGTATCCTCTGTGCTTCTGCGTTCGTCAATATGTCATGCATCAGGTCAGAGGTTACTCTTTTGCCATAAATCCATGCGTATGTCCATCTGCCGGAAGCTAGATTTTATAGTTTATAAAGTTTTAAATATGGATATTTTTACAAAAACCCATCGCTTTGCTTCAGAAGGCCTTTATTAACCCCCTGGAGTCGTATGGATTACTTTTATGATGGATGAATGCGCTTTTTTGGGCTTCAAAATCTCACGCCCCCTTCACTACTCTTATAAAGCTTGGAAGAGCCGGGATATTTTTAATATAACTCTGACTGTGTTCGTCTGAAAGAAGATAATAGTATAGTATTTACAAACTTATATGGTATATTATAGAGCCTTCTACCAAATCAATCTTCTATTGATCTCTATTTCCTGAGATGATGTTATGTGGTCCCCAGAGGCTGAACTCAAGACCTCAGCTCAGCTGTGCCTCTCAATTAGGGCTCGGCCTCAGCTGGCTTTTGTGTTTTCACTTAAGTGATGTCTGTTCATTATGCACAAGCAAATACACACCTCTGCTCTGTCGCTCTCTCTCCCCTTTCTTTCTTTTGTATGATGCCGTCCTTCAGGCCATTTTGCTTAAGATACACTGGAGGAGATTTACTGATTGTTACTCTTTGTTAAACAGGGCAAAGGCGAAATGACTACTTGGTGGCTGGAGGCCAAAAGAGACCCTTTGTCCCAGGAAGACGAACCTTTGGGTCTTCCTATTCCTGTTAGCAATTAACTTATGTGCTGCAGTCATATATAAGCACAGTCATGGCAGAAACTTTAACAAATAAATGTTTAGCAGATATGCAAACTTATTTTATTGAAGTGTATATGTATGTGCTAAGATTGCTGTTATTCTGAAATATTGCTGCTGTCATTGTGTATGATAAAGATATAGTAAAACGTCAGTGTAAAATGTCTTGAAAAAATCCTCTCAAATGATGGGAAAATGTGTTTGTAGGGACAACATTTCATTAAATATTTGTGGTTATTTTATCTTCATCATCAGTGCATAATTTGTATTTGAAAATAGATATGCTGAAATAAAATGTGCAGGCAAAAATGTTACTTGTCTGATGTAAATGTGCTCATATTTAGTATTGCAAAGATAAACTACATTTTGGTAGATTGTTACTATAACTAGCTTATTTTAGTTTTTAGCACCTGCATTGACTGCGACAAAGTCTATTGGTCGATATTCCGCGGGGGTGCATGAGTTACAGCCAATGACACGCCCTCGTATTCGTTGCATGGCAACGTATTTGCTTGTGACTGTTTTCGTTCAAGGTTGAGCTGTGCAGAACGCGCCTGCATCAATGTAAGTACGTGCCAGATTAAGACGCTTTAATACACAAACTTCCTGGGAAAATGTTTCAGTCTGAGCGAATGTCGGGAATTGAAGCTGGCAAGCCTCACGAGTGCTCTTGAATGCCAAAAGATACGCGGTAAGTGAACCCTTGATGGTTTACAACAACAGACAGTTCTCGTTTGTTACCCACGACATCTGTATGGTATTCCTAAATAGTAAAGATGTAAATGTCGCTTTTATGTCGCATTATAATCATGTAATTTTGTGTTAATTCAGCGTCCTAATGCAGAAATCCTTCTCTTCACCTTAACCTACTTTAGATCTGATCATTTAGGTGTGTACTGTGTAGCCTACTATCCAGTAATACTCATGGATTTCTGTGTTCAGTGTTTTGGTGGATTAACTATATTTTTTAACATCTCGGTTCTAGTACTTTAGAATGAATGTATGGATATTTTTATATTTACATAGTTTTAAAGCAATTTTGGGTTTTCCATGGCATGCATGGAAGAGAAAAATGTCTTTGAAAATAATGGAATTTGCTGTAGTGATTTTTTAATCAGTATATAATTGGATACTGGTTATTAGGTTTAAAATGAGGACTTGAAAAGTTACTGGAAATGAGGTGGAATCTTGTAGATAGAAAGTAATTGTTTGGTAATTTAAAGGAATAATTTACTTAAATATGACAATTTTATTATTTTAACTCAAATTGTTGCACACTTTCAAATGGATAATTTTGAAGAATCTTAACCCCGCTCTTTTCCACAACAGTTTATAGTGACCATGTCTTTGGAGCTCTTAAAAAAAAAAACCCATAACAGCTCAATATATCTTGTGTGATATATCTTGAGAGTACCATATGATGTGTCTGTAAGGAACAGACTGAAATTTAAAGAGATAGTTCACCAAAAATTGAAAATTCTGTCATCATTTACTCACAGAATGTGAAATGTTGGTAACCAGACAGTTTGCGGTAGCCATCGACTTCCAAAATTGTTTTTTTACCCTACTAAGTCAATGGCTACCGTCAACTGTCTGGTTACCAAAATTTTTCAAAATATCTTCTTTTGTGTCCAACAAAAGAAAGAAACTTATACAGGTTTGGAACAGCATGAGGGTGAGTGACAAAATTTGATGACAAAATTTTCATTTTTGGGTGAACTATCCCTTCAATATTAGCTTTAATGTGATGCTTTTCAGTGGATCACCTCACATTGTATGTCACCGTCATTGGTTCTCACATTCTTTGTCACTAAATGTTATGACCTTAAACCTGACTTTTGACCATACCATAAATTATTTTACTTGAGAAATTTGGTGGATGGGAAGGTTTTTAATTCTTGACCTAAATTTCGGTCTGTTCTGTAGAAAAATCTATCGCTGAGCTTCATAATTCAGACTTTGAATATGGTTAATATACTTAAATATACTTTGAATATGAATAAGTCATGGACTACATCTATAGTGTTTTCATTTAGTTTTTGCTCCTTTTTTGAGCTTGACAAATGTGGTAACAGAAGTAACGATTCTGAACTGTAAAAATGCTGCTTATGGAGGATGCATTGCAAGGTAGGATCAAGGCATGTCTGAATCCAGTGTTAACTTCACTTCCTGTCTTCTAAGATACCTTCATCTGATCGATTTTTGAAGGCAACATAGATGTATCTTTCGATGCCCTTGATATCCCACAATCCTTTGCATTCCTTTCTGTGACAGTTGAGCTAAAAATAAAAATGGAATCTGAATGTTGTGGTTGGTGGTCAGTTTGTGTGTAAATGTACTTTTTGACCAACGTTTTCAACTTTTGATGTCATTTCTAGTGAGAAATACTAATGATACTATTGTAGTTAATAAATATTCGCTTCGTTTTCACCAAAGCTCTCTCTATTTTGCTGTAGATCATTAAACTGTTACTCTGCCTCAGAAGTCTCGTGAGGAACCTTTGTGTGCAAAAAAAAGTCATTGCCTGATAGGGCAGCGAGGCAACAAGTCAGCTTCCTACGATTTCAGAAGCAGCCAACGTGTAAACTGCAGATTTAAGGTGTGTTCGACCGCTGTGCAGACCGATCGGTGTATGACATCAAAGTATCTCGAGAGCTATTCGAAAGCATACAGAACTTTATTTACGGTAATTATGACACGGCCTGAACGCAGCGCAGCATACGGGTTTGCAATGACGAAGGCAGGTAAATAATGACAATGGGCGAATTTTTCCTTTTAAATCAAGTGCATTTGGCATATTAAATCATTAGAACATAGGTATATAAGTAACAGAGATTTCACATTGGTGCTCCAGATAACCAAAGCCTCGTGGGAAAAGGAAAAGATTAGGTGACTCAAAATACTGTGGAAAGTTATTTTAAGGATAGGTTCCCCTCCTAACCTCATTTAGAGCAGTGTTCACATTCACTTGTAACCGTAATAGCATGCACAAGTAATCATGAGAGAAATCTTTACACTTATTAGTGCACTTTTTTTGATTGTGGATTATGTGCATGTTTCTTGTTCTTTTCCAGAACATATAAGCATTATTGACTAGAATGTCTCCTTCAAGGCTCTACACGGCATCTGTGATGCCTCCTCTGCCTTTAAGTTCTTTCAATGTCTCAAGCAACTTCTGCACGGAAGAGAATATCTCTGAGTGCATGCTGTACATCAATCAGGTAGGTGCTCTTATATTTGTCTGCAGCTTGTCTTGTGGGTTCGAAGAAGAAGAATCTAGACAAGAGCAAACTTGAATCTCATATTATAAATGGACTCACATGGCAATAGCATGAGTACATCTGCCAATCTTTACATTCACAGGAGTTGTCGTCCCTGTGCTTTCCGCCAGTTTTCCGTAACTCAGACGGCATTCGTGATCTGGATGCTGTGGTTGCCCTAAACAACATATATGACTTGCTTCAGCTACACCGTCGAGCTGTTGGAATGATGGAAGAGCTGGAAGTGGAGCAGCTCAAGTCCAGCAGTGACCTCCACTACCAGCATCTCACTAACTCCAGACTAAAGGTTTGGCTTTTTCATTACATAAAAACAAATGAATTATTTTTTTTAATGGAAATTTGTTTCCACCACGAAATAAAAAAAAAAGTAAAAGATAATTGATCTCACAATTCTGACTTTTTTTCTCATAATTGCAAGTTACAAATAAGGAAATAACGAAATAAAGCTTGTTTAAATCTTGAAATTTGGACTTTTTTCAATTCTCACTTTTTTTCTAGCAATTGTGAGTTATAAAGTCACAACTGCGGGATATAAACTTGCAATTGGACTTTTTTTCTCACAATTCAGACTTTTTTTTTGAAATTGTGAGTTTATATCTTGCAATTATGACTTTTTTTCTGGCAATTGCGAGTTTATATCTCGCAATTCGGACTTCTTTTCTTAGAATGGCAAGATATAAACTCACATTTGCGAGTTAAAAAGTCCAATTCCGAGAAAAAAAGACTGACTTTTTCCTCAGAATTGCGAGTTTATATCTTATAATTTTGACTTTAAAACTCAGAATTTCGATATCACATCATTCTGAGAAAAAAGTCAGAATTGTGAGATTTAAACTTGCAATTGTGAGTTATAAAGTCAGAATTGTGAAATAATAAGTCGCAATTACCTTATTTATTTTTTATTCAGTGTTGGAAATAAGCTTCCATAGTTTTTTCCAGTTAAGCAAACAAACAAACAAAAAAACTTTTTACTGTTTTGTAGGACCAGCTTGAACTTTCGAAAAAAGAAAACATGCGCTTGCATGAGAGAGAGCGTCAGCTGGAAACAAATGTAAAGACATTGCAAAACTGCTTAAAAGATGCAAAAGAAGAGGTATGAAAAATGAATGAGAAAGCTGCGAAGTTAGACTTCATGTACTGTTTTTTTTTTTTTTTTGGTTCTACAGTGGTGGTGATCCTCAGTCTTTTGTCAAATTAAATATATTTTAATAGGTGCAAAGGATGCAGGGTATCATTGCAAGTCGTGCCACACAATACAACCATGACATTAAAAGAAGAGAAAGGGAGCACAACAGAGTAAAGGAGCGCCTCAATCAACTACTCATTGCCAAAAAGGAAAATAAACAAGGTAATATGTATTACTTATATATCAACCAATAATATAACATACTGTATATATTTTTTAATAATACATACAATATTAGTAGTCGTGGCAAGCAGGGTGAGGCCAAGAGCCGTGGGAACGGAGTGATTGATAATGAGCATCACCTGCATGCCGCATCGGCCTTGAGTCTCATGGAGGAGCTCGGAAGGATAAAAGGAGGAGTGACGACAATGAAGGACAAGAGAGGACCAGGCCTGGACTCTTTATGTTGTTTTATTATGTATTTATGCGGCAGTAGTCCATGAGGGGCTGCCGCTTTTGTTTTGATGTTTGTTTATGTTATGATGAAAGTTACTTTGGAACGTTAAAAAAAAAAAAAACACACAACATAAATAGTCCAGGACTGGTCCTCTCTTGTCCTTCACTGTCGGATATACTTGCAGATCTCCTCCGTGGATCTCAAGACCGCTCATTAGCACTCCGGCCTCTCTCTGTTCCCATGGCTTTCGGCCTCGCCCTGCTTGCCACAGTAATACATACTATACCATTCAAATGTTTGAAGTCGGTATGTTTTTAATTGTTTTTGAAAGAAATCTTTATGCTCACCAAGGCTGCTTTTATTCGATCAAAAATACAGTGAAAACAGTAATATTGTAAAATATTATCACAATTTAAAATAACAGTTTTCTATTGTAATATATCTTAAAATGTAATTTATTTTCAGCATCATTACTCCAGTCTTCAGTGTCACATGATCCTTCAGAAATCATTCTAATATGATGATTTGTTGCCCAAGAAACATTTATTATTATTATCAATGTTAAAAACACAATGTGCACTTTTAATCATATTAATGCATCCTTACTGAATAAAAGTATTAATTTCTTTCAAAAAACAAAAACAAAAAAAAAAAACTTACTGACCCCAAACTTTTGAAAAACTGGTAATTGACAAGTAAAATTTATTACATTTAATTTTTGGTTTAAAAAAAACCAAAAAACACTTTTATTTAGAAAAAATATATAAATGCTATGTTTACGCTGAGATACACTAATACTGTATGTTCACTCATAACTTACTAGAAAATTGTTTCAGAATTTTAGTTATTAATTACCTTAAAAGTACAGTTCAACCAAACATTATAATAATATAGTCTTTTGAAGACTGAAAAATACATTTGAAATTGTACTCTGTCAGGAATGGAAGTTTTGAATTATGTTGGAAGGCCAGATGGGAGGAGATGTCTTTGGAAAACTGGAAAAACTGAATCCAGGTAAAAAACAATCATTTGGGTTTTTTGTTGCAGTTTTAATTGTTGTACATCAGTATAATATGTGACCCTGGACCACAAAACCAGTTATAAGGGTCAATTTTTTGAAATTGAGAATTATACACCATCTGAAAGCTGAATAAATAAGCTTTCCATTGATGTATGGTTTGTTAGGATAGGACAGTATTTGGCTGAGATACAACTATTTGAATATCTGGAATCTGAGGGTGCAAAAAAATCTAAATACTGAGAAAATCGCCTCTAAAGTCCCTAGCAACACATATCCACTTACAAAAATACATTTTTGATATATTTATGGTAGGAAATTTACAAAATATCTTCATGGAATATAATCTTTACTTATTATCCTAATGATTTTTGGCATAAAAGAAAAATCGATAATTTTGACCTATACAGTGTATTGTTGACTATTACTACAAATATACCTGTGCGACTTAAGATTGGTTTTGTGGTCCATATCACATATCACATAAAAACTTTAGACATTCTTTTTGTTTTGTTTTTTCAGACATGAGGGAGAGATGTACAAAACTCTTCTCAATGAATTTGATAACCGTCAGAGGGAGCTAATGTTGGAAAACATAGAGCTGAAGAAAGTGCTTCAACAAATGAAACGAGAGATGGTGGGGGTTTTAAATTCAAAGAAGACATGCCAGAAGGAAGAGAAACAAAGCAATAATATGGATCAGGTTAGATTGTCATGTCCATAACAACCATTTTACACTAAACACTTTTCTGTTTTTTCTGTTTGCAGTATTGGTGTTATTTTTATTTTTAAGATATGGCACTGATGAAGAGTTTTGCACTTTATAGCACCTTTTTGCATCTTTTTGTGGCCTCTGTTTAAGTATAATAAACAAGCAGTTGGAGAGCCTTTGCCCTATTTGTTGTTTGCGGATCCTTTTTCCTACTTTGATTTTTTTCTGTTGGATTTACGCACCCAGTAAGTTTTGTGACTTTGGGCTGTGCATATACATTTCTTTCACCATATTTTAAGATATTGAAATTTTTAAAAACAACAACAAAAAAGTATGACTTGATCATATTTCATTTGACTCTGCAGACAAATTCAGATGATGAGGAACCTTTGAAAGGACCTCCTGAGATGTCCTGTGATCATGCTCGGGAGAAACTCACCAACAGCATTCGACAACAGTGGAGGAAACTCAAACATCATGTTGAGAGACTGGACAGCCAAGGTAGAGGATGATGCTCACAGACTTTTAGAACTAAGGATGTGTTCACACTTGGTAAGATTGGTTAGATTAAAATTAACTCTGGTGTGATTGCTCGGTTAGTGTGGTTCATTTAAATAAGCGTGAATGATGCCATCCAAACCCTGGTGCCCACCAAACAAGTAGACTGAGACACCTGAAAAGGTGAGTCATGGTTCACTTCTAAATGAACTCTGGTGCAGTTCGGCTGAAATATGAACACAACATGGACAAAAGATATCTAAATTAACCAAAAACAGCACATGATAAAAAGGACAGAATGCTCAGGCTACTTGGTTTATCTCATTATAGGAGCTATGTTGCATGTTACAGTTCGGTACAGGCGTCAAAAACTATGTCTCCTTGCAGCAGATCTTCGTTTGTGTGCAGAGGAGGAATTTTTGGCACTGTTTTGACTCTTGTACACATTTTATAAACTCTTCACGAGTTCTCAGCTGATAAAAGCACCATCATATGTAGGCACATACAAAGAGCACATTTAGTCCAGCACACTGCATTGTTTTAGATAAAGTCATGCAAGTCCTGCATTGTTCGGTAAAGTCTGTCGCAAAATATACGTCATAAAAGTTGTTTTTGGTTTTGTCTCATATTTGGTGTCAAAAATGATAGTGTGAACACTAAGCGAACCAGAATTAAAGGGCCGTTCACACCAAGGATGATAACTACAAAGATAACTATAACGAAAACTATATTAGCATCCACACCAGTGGACAATATCGTTCTGTTTATAAGAGCTCTACAGTTTTGTCATCTACCGCTTTAAATGCTCGAGCTGTCAATGTTTTTATCATTCATCAACTGGAAAAAAATCACTCAGAAATGTTATAGTTGTGGTGTGAACTCTATTCTTTTAATATTTTTCCGAACTATATCTTTATCGTTATCATTACAGTTATCATCCTTGGTGAACTTGCCTCAAATGTTTTGGTCTGGACCAAAAGAACTGAACTGCAAGTGCAAAACACACCCTAAATCTCACCTTTTTGTTCATCACTGGCTTTTCTGATTTCTTTCTTTTGTGGCTTTATCACCCAATGCACAATAGTTATATACACAAAGCTATTGTAAAATAAATATAAAGATGCTGCAATTTTATTTTGTGTTGCAACATCAATGGTGCAAGCTGGAGACAGTGAAGAGATGATCGCCAGACAACTCCATGAAGAGGAGATAGAGAGGCTCAAACAAGAAATTCAGCAGTGCAAAGAGTTTATTCAGACTCAACAACAACTTTTACAAGTAAGTAGAGGCACAGTTTCTTTCAATCCTTTGATGCTTAAAAGTCATTGATGCTTAAAATTACAAGTAAACACAGGTAGAGCTGCTTTTCTAGACCTTTTTTTTTTCAACAGCAACAGCTCAACACACCCTGTGATGAAGAGACTGCAGCTGTTCTGAATGATTCCTACATGCTGGAAGAGAAGGAACGCTTGAAAGAAGAGTGGAGAGTGTTTGAAGAACAGAGGAAAAACTTTGAAATGGAAAGGAGAAATTTCACAGAGGCTGCCATCAGATTGGGCCATGAGGTTCTGACTTGTGATCGTTTTTTTATGGACTTCTGAATTCAGTTCTTAATTCATCTTGATTTTAACCACATTGTTCTGTTATTTATTTCAGAGGAAGTCTTTTGAGGATGATCGTGCAACATGGCTCAAACATCAGTTTCTGAACACAACATTTGCAGACCACATGAAACCACAAAGTCGTACGACTGAAGAATTTAATAAGCGTGAGTTATTCTTCTTACTAATTTAATTTCTTTTTAAAATAAAACTTAAAATTTATTTTCTGATTTTGCAGATTCCGGTCATGAGGAGAAACTCTTTTCAATTTCTGGTAAAGTCAGTAAATCTCATCTTTAGTCTGTTCACCTATGGAACTGCTTGCAGATGAATCTACATTTTCATATCCATCACCAGAGGACAGATACTCAGAGCCAATATGAATGAGTTTGAATGTGAATAAAGTCTGCCAGAATTTAAAGAATTTACAGCATACGACATTGAATATTAAACAGAATTGTGTCAAATTGGGATAAGATTGTCAGAGACTTAAGCCTGTTGAATCTTCAAGCCTCTGAATTTTTACATTTTGAAAAATAATCAATGTTTTAAACACGACCTTGTTGACTGTTTGAAACATTTTGCATTTTCATTTAGAAATTCCATATAGATTTGTATTCATATTGTGTTTTGCTATTAATTAACTCTAGTTAACTGTATTAGTTATAGCATTTTATGGTTTCCTTCTAGATAGTTAGATATTCTCATGCATCGATTTAAACAGTGTTGTTACACTTTTTTATTATTTATTTTTAATGTATTTTTTGTTACTGAATATGACGTGTATTCCCTTCAGTCTAAGTGTAAGCAAGATATATTTGACTAATTTAGATCAATTACTTTATATGGCCATTGTATTTATTGTGCATTTGCATTTGAATATCTTTTAGAATTTTTGTAGTTAATCAGTGTACTACCTTTATTGTTTAAATCATTTCATTACATTTACAAAACAACAAAGTACTGATTTTTTGTTGCAAATGGAAAGTGCTTAAAGGATTAGTTCACTTTCAAATGAAAATTAGCCCAAGATTTACTCACCCTCAAGCCATCCTAGGTGTATATGACTTTCTTCTTTCTGATAAACACTTTTGGAGATATTTTAATAAACATCCTGACGCATCCGAGCTTTATAATGGCAGTGAACGGGACCCATGGGTTATGAAGTAAAACATTTAGCTTCCGCCAGACCGCCATCCGTATTCAACTTTTGAAGAAAGTGTAAAACTCTTGCAGTTCAAAAAGCTTACAATACGTCCTACACCTTCCCTATTCAACTTACGGAAAAAGTGTAACTGACGTGACGCCAGTTTAAACTTTATTCGTAAGTTGAATACGGAAGGCGAAGCCGTGTGAAGTACATGTTTATGATGGATGGATGCACTTTCTTTAGCTCATACTCGTGGGTCCCGTTTACTGCCATAATAAAGCTCGGATGCGTCAGGATATTTATTAAAATATCTCCAAGAGTGTTTATCAGAAAGAAGAAAGTCATATACACCTAGGATGGCTTGAGGGTGAGTAAAGCTTGGGATAATTTTTTATTTAAAGGGAACTAATCCTTTAATATATCATACATTACTAACATAGGAACTCATCCTAAAATTAATGTATTTTACATATAAAACATAGGATACTAAGGAATAAGCTTCGTTTATCTAAAATGGCAAAGTTTAACTGAAATAATACTCTAGAGTCTAGACAGTGTTTCATAATGCTTTATTCAGTATTTATTCAAATAAAGAAAGTACCTTATGTAAAAAAAAAAAAAGTGGAATAATTACAATTTCATACAAAAGTGAGGTCAATAGCACCTCCTGTTGTCGCAGAAGTAAAATGCATCGCAAAACGCAAAATGTTTAAATTCGATACATTTTAAATTTTGAAGCATTTAATGTAACTTGTCCTTTGGGCTGTAATCTTTCTTTTAGTGAAATAATTTTTTTTTTTACATTTATGTTTTCATTTTCAAAACAGGATAATGTCATTCCTTTCCTTTGATGAACACCAGTAGGCGTTGCGTGAAGCAGTGTACTTTTTGAGTTTTGATATTGGGATATGGTCGTTGGGTTACGTTTGGACTATTTTTGATTGGCCGTTGGGCTAGTTTTGTTACACAGACCTGGCAATCCTGGTGTACTTGTTCACGTGACGACTACTGGGATAATGGCGCGAGGGAGATTTTCGGATATTTAGGTGTTCATTCAAATCAAAATTCCCCAAAATATGACCTCCCGTATTAAGGTAAACCTATGTTACGAATTCTTGCTCTCTAAAATGCATCAGTGTCTATGATTTACAGTTTTTATAAATGCTTATGCTACGCACTAAAAGTGGTAACCTACTTGACGCCCACTCACTGAAACCATTCAATCATGTACCTAATCTTAAGACCAAGTATGCAAAACTGCAAGCACATTTGGCAAATTCCAAACGGAAGGGAGCATCCCTATGCCCTACTCCCTTCGAAGGGCAGCCCATAGGAAAAATGTATTGCTCAGTGGTTGCTTTTCTTAAGCTCATGAGACTTAGTTGTGATTCTCATACAACCCTCATTTTAGTATCAATAGAGTTTCAGATGTTTCTCCTAAAATTCCTTAGGAGAAATAAGAGTAGACAGAAATGAGACATGAGAAATATCTGAGAGAAAAAGAGTCAAAACTGAGATAGTGGTGGAAGAAACTTAGAACATCTCTTTATTGTCTTGCTGCAGTCTCTTTCAAGACTCAATTTTATTGCTCAGAGGTTGCTCTTTCTAAGCTTGTGAGACTTAGTTGTGATTCTCATATATCTCTCATTTCAGGATCAGCAGTGTTTCAGATGTGTCTCCTAAAATTCCTTAGGAGAAATAAGAGTAAACACAACCGAGACATGAGAAATATCTGAGAGAAAAGGAGTTAAAACTGAGAATGTGGTTGGGAGAACATAGAACATCTCTTTATTGTCTTGCTGCAGTCTCTTTCAAGACTCCATTATAGGAATATTTTATTGCTCAGAGCTTGCTCTTTCTAAACTCATGAGACTTAGTTGTGATTCTCATATATCTCTCATTGTAGTATCAACACTGTCTCAGATGTTTCTCCTAAAATGCCTTAAGAGAAATAAAAGTAGACACAACTGAGACATGACAAAGTTCTGAGAGAAAGGAGTCCAAAATGAGAAACAAGAAATCTCTTTTTGTAAAAATATTTTCAGAGGTTGCTTTTTTTTCTTTCTATCTTTTTTTGATGACATTGGGGTTTTTTTACCTTTAATGGACAGGACAGTAGGATGAAAGACAGGAAACAATGGGAGAGGTGAGAAGGGAAGAGAAGCAGGAAAGTACCTTTAGCTGGGATTCAAACTCGTGCTGTCTGAAGAGCTGCTGTGTCTCAATGTTGATGTGCTGTCCACAAGGCTATGGTTCTGACAGAGCTTTTTCTAAGCTCAGGATACTAAGGGCTGATTATTCTCTTATATGTCTCATTTAGGTATCAGCTTTGTCTTTTGGTGCCAGCTGCATAAACTTAGCGTAGTTGCATATTAACTTAAGAACTAGTTTGAATAAGTAGCAGTTAACCAAAGGGCAGTCAGTCTTACTTTTCCGATTCAAATTAAACAGATATACCTTTTCATGCAACTGACTTTAAAAAGTTATTACCAGGCTTGAAGAAGAAACATGTTAAATTTAAAATTTTAAATACTGAAACTATTATTTAAATAGCATTATACATTTCAGAATATGAATATGAAGGGTTACTCGTTTAAATTTATCTTCAATGCCCAGCATTGTATATGCAGCACATATTCCAAACAAGGGATTAGACAAGTGTAAGATGTTTAGGCTAAGATAGATACTTTCTTTTAATGTAACACTAGTGTACCAGTGCCTCATGGTTGTTGCATTTTTCTTCATTTAACATTGCAAAGTTTGTCTTGTACAACCCATTTTGCATGCATGTATATATAGGTCATGTTTTCCTCTATTAAGTCATTGTGCAACAAAACTCTGTCTACACTAAACTTCAAATATGAGAATGCATGTATTGTGCTTGATTGAAATGGTGTGGATGAATGAGATAGAAGCTACCCAAAGGGGAGAAAAAAACTTTAACATCTCAAATGTTTCTCCTAGACATAAATGAGGTTAAATTAACATCAAATGGAGACTTTTGCTTGAGTCTCCTGCTTCTCACACTTGTCTCCTGAGACAAAATCTCTAACACTCTCACAATGGTCTCTTTTAAAGTTTTAGAAGAGATCTCAATAACATCACACACTGTGCTCAGACTTTTCTCCTCAGCTAGAGACCCTGGATCTCTCACGTGTCTCCTCTTAAAGTTTTAGAAGAGACCTCAGTAACATCGCACATTGTGCTCAGATTTTTCTCCTCAGCTAAAGACTCTGAAGCTCTCACATTTGTCTCCTTTTAAAGTTTAGATGAGATCTCTGGATCATGGAGGGAGCAGGGCACTTGCGTGCCATTATGTAGCCGTTTGGAATGCACTTGGCGAAGGGAGCAATAAAAGACAACGTAATTTCTTCATTATCTTCACCTGGGATGTTCCCATGACAACGCAGCACGGTGTCCATCAGCTGATTAGCTGTTCTTACAATAGAAATTTCTTATTATTGCTGTTAACATTGCTGTTGCAAATAAAGATATGTTTATAGATATTTTAAAATATGTTATGTGTGTGAGTGTATTTCTCTGTTCTCAACTTTAAAACTTGCCGTCTTATCTTTGGACACTGTAAAAAAAAACACATTTCTAACCTGAAACTTATTAAACATAACATGACAAAAATGTGTGAAATATATCACAAAAAAAAAACAAAACTTGAATGTTTGTAAGTTAACTCGAACTCTCCAGCCATCTACCTTTAAAATGAATGAATCACGAGGATTCGCTGGGTCACATGACCATAAATAATAAAATTGTTTCCTCGAAGTGACCATCGCATGTACCCTTCGCCAATGGCCTTGTGGAAGGGCCCTTCGTGAAGGGATTCAACGGTGCGTTCCAAACGGGATATATCGCCCTCCGAAGGGCACTTCGGAGTGAAAACAATCATGGCCGCCATATTGAAGGGTCGTTCCAAACCGAAGTGCTCAAAACTGGCCACTTCAAAGGGCCCTTCGGAATGAAGGATTTCGAAGGGTACAACTGATGGACACTTCAGGCCCCCATGATCCTTTGAAGTTGTTTGGCATCACAGAATGGGTACAGGAGGCTCGGAGTTCGATTTTAAGTTACCTATAAATATATGTATAGTATTTTTCTATACTACTGTAATATTTATATGAGTTAGATTTGGTACATTATTATGGTCAAAACGACATTGTACTTCAACCAAAATTCTTTACAGCTACCTTTATTAGTCCATTCAAATGTTTCAAATACATAGACACAATATACATTATATTTAAAGTAAAAGACCGGCAGTAGCTTATAATGTTACTACAGTAAATGAATGCATATTAATACAAAGAGTACACCAGGGGGAAAAAGACGAAGGCGCCTCCTTGATTGTCTTGTTAAGATGACGCAGAAGTGTGTTTTAAAAAAATAGTTTTTTTGACCCCTACACCCTTCATCCCTTCGAAGCTCTCACTCCGGAGGGTAAACCCTTTGAAGGGATTAGGGCATAGGGATGAGCATGAGCCCTTCTGAATGGAACGCAGGGTTTGTTGTTCACTTTCATTTGGAACACCCCTACAAACGGCGTCCCCTTCTTGAAGTGCCCTTCAGGGTTCAAAAATGCCATTTGGAATTTGCACATTATCTGCTTTACACTCAGTTTGCAACTGTAAAACAAACTTACAGTTTAGCAAAATGCTAAACACAGTTCTCTACATTTGACACAACATTCAAAATTAACAGCTCTTGTTAACACTTGCATTTAAATGCCACACTCTTTTACCGATTTCCTACACCCAATAATCATGTGTGAAAACATTGGTAACACTTTACAATATGGTTTCAGTAGTTAACATTAGTTAACTACTATAGTTAACATGAACTAAGAATGAACTGCACTTCTACAGCATTTATTAATCTTAATGTTATTTAATTTCAACATTTACTAATTATTAAAATCAAAGGTTGTATTTAACATTAAATAATGCACTGTGAAATAACATGATCAAACAATAATGACTGCATTTTTTTTAACTAACGAACAATAATTAATAAATACTGTAACAAATGTATTGCTCATTGTTCATTCATGTTAGTTGATATAGTATACATGTTTTGAGAAATTATTTTACCCCCGGTATTTGTTTATAGTGTAAATGTTCCTAATTTGATCACTTAGAAATCAAAACTCAATGTTTTGAGGAACAATAAATAACTAACAATATTTTTTCACTTTTACATTTCTGTTTATTTTGTAAATATATACTGAATTTGCACACAAGTCAAGTCACCTTTATTTCTATAGCGCTTTATGCAATACAGATTGTTTCAAAGCAGCTTCACGATAGTAACAAATTCAGTTTCTTCTGTTAGCAGCTCTAACAAGCCAATAGTGTCATTATACAGCTAAAGTAAATTCAGTGTTGATTCAGTTCAGGTCAAGTTCATCAACTGTGCATACACACTGTACATACAGTGTATTTGTGCACATTTACGTGTGAGTGCTATGACAAACTCCTGTGCACTCCAATGCACACTGAACAAGAAAAAGCCACATGTAACATTTTTCATATCCGTTTGACGTGTATATGGCTAATCATTTGATGGTTTGTGTGTAGAGTTACTATGCAAAAACACCATTTAATGAAATGTTTGCGGTTGCAAAAGATGTACTGTATGATGTTTTGCATGTTGTGTGCGTTGGGTAGTTTTCCTGTTCTTGCCATCTTTTGAAAAATTATTTGTTAATCGACTTCATTATGAGATAAAAATATTCTCTAATGACTTAAGCCGAATGTTTCGATGGAAACAAATGGCATTGCATGGTTTGAAGATCCATAAGAGTATATTTTTCAAATATTTCTAATTTATAGTAACCGTGTCATGACGTTACAGAAACCCATCTGCACGTTAATAATTTTTGTAGTCTCTTACTAAAAGTGAAATTTTTTGTGATATTATTTAACATAATATGTTGAATGTTTTAATTATTTGAAGGATATTCAATAACATAATTTAACAAAAACAATTGTATACTTTACAGTGAAATTAAAGCAATTCACACATCAATAACTTGCAGGGTGTTTATTAGTGTTACTTGCATTTCAACAGTGGTAATTTTCAATTAAACTGTCAGAGAACAATCAAGTCCGCTTTCCGCATGATCAATTCCACACTGCTCACATTTTCTTAAGAAAATGTAAAATGTAATTCTTCATGTCTTATTCTTCCTTGATATGTTTCTGGATCCAGGAGAGAATGTCCTCATCGATATGAATTGAAAGAGTTCCATCTGGATTGATGGGAACAGCGACAGGGAGAGGAATAGCCATCCTTGACAGTGTCATCTAGAGCAGCAGAAACAAAAATAAAAATAATTAGTTGTATTTTCTTATTATATCACTGTGTGAGTCATAATTTAAAGGAAAACTATTTCACCTCTGGAATCCTAGCAATGACATTCAAGGATCTCTGAGTTGGCAAGGCTGCAGTCAGTTCAATCTCTTTCTCACTGTTCGTTGCTCTTTCAAGTCTAAAGCCTGCCTGGAGAGCCGCCATAGGGATGTGCTTAGACAGCCTAGTTGTGAAGGGATACACAGAGAAGAGCAGATTAAACCAGTGCCATTTTCTACACTGTTCATTTGTCATTCAGTGTTGCTGAACATTACTTTTTGGCATATGTGGTGACAATGACTGGCAGCCTCTCCCATTCCAGCTCTAGACGTGCAGCAGGGAATTCGCCCAGGACACCGGCTTCAGCTTTAGCAGTGACTGCATACTGTTGGCATTCTGGACCCCAAGCAACCTTGGCCTGAAAAAAAATATTTTTTTAATGGACGGTATTGATGTCAATTATTTAACTTGAGAAATAATTCAATAATTGTTTTAAAAGTTGTCTCTCTCTTTTTTTTTTAATCACATTAGTTTCAGTCTTACAGTGACTTTGTGCTTGCTCAGCAGGGCACCGTCAGCACAGATCTTCAGGTTGTCATTTTCAGCGATGGAGGAAATGACGAGCTGCACTCTTGCAGTTGGCTTGTCAAAGTAAGCTGCAAGTTGGTAGCCCAGCAGCTTGTGGTCAACTCTCACAGCACGGGCAATGACAGCAAAAACAGGTGGAAGAGCACTTCCAAGGAACTTAGCCTGAAAGCATAAACCATAATCAATTCAAGCACATTTTAGTTAAAAATGTCATCTTTGGGTTTTAAGTTATGAACAAACAAATGACACTAATTGATTCACCTGTTTCTGGAGAGCCTCAAAGCTAGATGCAGTGCTTCCACTGCTTCGTGCCTTTGAGGCGCCATGGGGTGCCAAGTACTGCAAGCAAAATAACATAGACATAATAAATATTTGATGATCTAAATGAGGAATTCTCAACTCTGACCCTTAAGGTTTTACTTTCCTGCAGAGTTTAGCTCCAACCCTGATCAATCTCACCTGTCTATAACTTTCTAGTAGTTCTGAAGACCTTGATTAGCTTGTTCAGTTGTGTTTGATTAGGGTTGGAGCTAAACTCTGCAGGAAAGTGGACCTCGAGGGCCAGAGTTGAGAACAATATTAATACAATTATTTTTAGTAGTTACCCGATCTTTGTGGAACTTCTTGAAAGGCTCCATGATGGTGGCAGTCTGAAAATCCATATAAAATGACTCAGTGTAAATAAATAATATATATGCAATATGCAATATAATAAATAAATAAATTTTAATTTTTGTAACAGAAAAAAATGATACTATTGGTGTGTTCTACTACCACACCAACATGCTACATTCCATATCCTCACCTCAGTCACACGAGAGCTGGACATGGAGGAGCTTGAACTGCTGATGATGCGGCTGCTGCTGCTGCTTTCAGAAGAGACAGGCAGATTTTTATCTTCAGTCTCCAGGATTTCCCTCAGTTTCAACAGGAAGGCCTTTCCTTCTGGAGTCTCCTCATCAATGAGGCTGATTTGCTTCAGGAGCCTCTCAGCAGCTCTAGGACCAACTTGGACCTCAAGCTCCAGTCTTTCAACTGCAGGACCTTCAGCTAAAGCCAAAATGACAATTATTATTTTGGCTGAAAATACTTGAGTTTAATTAAGGTTATTTTCCCTGTAAGAATACCTCTTGACACTGCAGCACGGGCTGAGTGCTGTCCAATTATGTAGAAGAGAGGAGCATTTCTGATAAAAGCAGCATTGTGAGAGTGCACCTCAATGCACCCCTTGATTTCAATGTATGGGACAGCAAGACAGAGAGTCTTGTGAAATGGAGCAGCAGCTCTCACAGGAGTCTCATCTGGTGCCTCGGAGGACTGGAAAGAAAATTAAGTATTATATCAATACTCGCCATTTTAAAACTTGAAGCAAATGAATGCTTAGCATACTAACACATATCCATCATGTGTGTTCAAAATTTACCAAATAATCAGCAGGAGTCTGGGCATTTTGCATGGCCAACTCAGGTACTAAGGGAACAATCCTCTCAGCGGTGGGCTCTTCAATGTTTCTGACCACAGCAAAAGTCTCAAAGCTGTTGGAACAAGCAAAAGGTGGGTCACATTTCACTATCAGAAACCTTTTGAACTGATTCAAAATGTTTGCTACACAGGACTGACTAAGATTTAATTACCTCACAGCAGCAATGTGTTCAGGAAGCTCAACAGGCAGAGCCTCCACCTTGTAGTTGCCCTTCAGAATGTCTGCTCTTGCAGCCATTTTTCCAGGGGCAATTGTACGGATCTTTCCTCTCGCCATAACAGCAGCTTGGATCAAGGCAGTGTTCACTCCCATCACAGCAAAGGTCTGGAGAGCAACACTGAAATAAGAATAAGCGAGATTATAAAACTGTTTGTAAAACTGTTGTTGTGTATTTTACATCCCATCTTCATGAATGTAGTTGCAAAAAATGTACCTTGGTCTTGCTTCAGCTTGGAGTTGAACATCAGTCTTCTTCAGCTGCTCAAGAGTCATGGTCTCAATCTCCTCAGGGAGAGGAGGTGTAATGGTGGCCTTAACTAGAAGGATGAACAGAACAACATCAAACTTAGAAGTGACACCCTCATATCCAAGGAACAGATAAAAGGTTCTAAGAAAACAAAGGTACCATTGACACTTGCAGCAGCAACAGCAGCAGTGTAAAAACTGAGCTCCATGGGCACACCAACTGCTGTTGGGAAGATACGACGCACTTCAGCTGCAAGCAGGGGTTTGGCGTACTGAAAGACAATTCCTTCCTGCAAAGCTTTAAGGGCACCCTTCAACAGTTCACGTGGTTTGGGTCCAGTGGCAATCTGGGAATAGTGTTTATGAGAAACTTAATTCTAATTGTGAGAATTATTTGTGAGACAGATCTCAAAAAATATGGTAATGAGAGAGGAGACTTAAACTACAACACAGTACCGGTATTGCTTCTTCAATGACGGTCTTGTCAATGTTTAAATAAGCCACTTCTTGTCCGAGTAATTTGATGTAGGCTGAAGCCAATGGCTGATTGGTTGGCAAGGCCTTCCAGTTTGCAAGCTTGAAGAGTTAAAACAGAGAAGTTATGTGTTGTTATATATATTATATTATATTATATTATATATATTATATTATATATGTTATGCTTATAATACATAAAAGTACAAAATTATACAATACACTGGACATGAAAACTTACTGCTCTCAGGGTACGCTTAACCTTTGTGATACGGTCAACACTTTCATCTGCAGCAGGAGATTGCAGAAGAGCCTCCTGGATTCCTTCAGTTCTCACACCAATCTGTTTGAGAGAATCAACTGAGTGAAGACTGAAAACATTTTAAAACCATGAATCAGATTTTCTAAAAAAAGTCTTGGTTTGCCCACCTCAAGAACATCAGCAGCAGCTCCAGCCAGGTAAGCACGTGCTTTAGCTACGACAGCTCTGGGCAGGATGGTGGCGGCATCATTGATCATGTAGGCACTACCGGCAGCTCCAATCATAAGAGGAGCTGCACAGGGACAGAGAATACAATTAATGTGATTTATTATATATGGAGATTTTTTTTACACATCTTAAGAAACACCCAAAAGGCCATTTTTTAGCTCTCTTAAAAAAAAAAAAAAAATTGCAAGACTCACTATGATAGAAGTCCAGCTGAAGGGCTCTGCTGAAACGGAAGCTAAGCCTGTCCAGCTTGCGGCTCATGAGCTTGATGGCAACATTAGCTGCACCAGCACTGAAATGGACAACCATGATTATCTCTAGCTTGTGCTCAAATGATGTAATAAATTAAAATATATAAGAAATGATTTGTTTTTCTTACACAGCTGCCATATCAGGAGCAGTGATTCTGGTCAAGGACTTGATGTGGGAATAAGCAAAGCTTGCAACATGCATGTTAGTCTCAGTCTTCAAAGCACCAGCAAGACTGGAGACAAGGGCCACTGAGGGCTTTGCCTCAAACAACACAATACAAGCAACCATTCGCACTTCTGGGTGGAGAGCCCTGTCCAATACAAGCTGCAGGGCCACTGGCTGAACCTGAGGCAGGGAATAAGTTTAGTTTATTATTGGAGGAAAAAGTGGAAAAAGTTTTTTTTTTTTTTTTTTACTTTCCTACAAAGTCTGACACTTACCAGTTTGGGCTCTTTCTTGGCAATGTTCCTCAGGGCCAAGATGGCATCAACCTGGACTCTAAGGGGCAGAGAAGTAGCTGCAGTTCTCAGTCCAGGTAGGAGCTTCATGATGGGTTTAAGACTAGCAGGGTGACCAGCATTGCCCAGAACTTTCAGAGCCAAAGTGATTTCAGGAATGTCATTTTTGGAAATGGCTTCTGCAGCAAGCTCATGGATGGGCTGAGAAGTTTGAGGCACATACATTTAGATAAATATTAAAGATTAAGCCCCTAACAGAAATTTTAAAGGGCTCGAGGTGTTTACCCTGAGAAGCTCGGCAGGACAAGTGGGAACTGCAACGCAGTGTTTGGCAATCATGGAACCATATCCAAGCATGACGACTTCACGAAGAGCTGGGATTGTGGCGATTTTCTCGTGCAAAGCCAAACTCTGATCAGCAAAATACAGAAATTATTAATTTGATTTAGGTAAGATTTGAAGAACAGCACTTTGTGTATAGTAAGATGAACCCACAGCTGTCAACTGGATGGTTTCCAAATCAGCAGTGACCATTTGCAAAGCAACCACAAGAGCCTGAATGAACTCAGGAATGGTAAGTTCACCAGCCAGGAACTTCTCCTTGATGAATTTCACAATGACTGGTGTGCCAACAGCAGGAAGAGCATCCAGAAGCCAGCGCCTAACAGATTAATTGTTTAAAATATATTCATAATAAAAAATTGCCCTTGAATTATATTCCTATTAACTTATTGCTCACAAATTGTACCTGTAAACTGGTTTGTCCTTGAACTGAGCCCATATGGCTTCAATATTCTCCAAGGTGGCAGCACGCAGGAGCTGGATGAGCTGAACAAACTTAAGTGGAGCATCATCATGGACCATGGCCACATTGTTTGCAACAAGGTGCTTTAGGACCTCGATAATCTAGAAAGAATAAAGGCAATGATCAGTTGACATCTTTATCATAGAACAAGGGCTTTGACTTGGAGATCATTAAAGATTTTAGGTTATGTATTATACCTGCGCTGGTGCATCACTGATCTTCATGAGTTGAATGGGGGTCTGGAGAATCTCAGTTGCAAACTCATACTGCAGGGATCCACGGGCCAAGTAATCAGCTTTGATTGGAGCGACGGGGGTCTTCTCAATCTCAACAAAAGCTAAGGTTTGTCTGAAAGAAATAATTATTTCTGAAAGTTTAACTTAACCCTAAAGTTAATGAAAAATGTTAGGAGTATTGTTTATTCATATTTCTTAGAGAAATCTCACAAAGGATGAATCATACTTTGCTTCCATCTGGGCAGCACCATGGATCTCATTGAAGGGTGAAAACTGATGCACTTCCTCAACTGTTGCTTCAGCGATCAGTACACCGGCTGCAGCTGGTTTCATGATGTAGTTGTAAGATGCAGTTTCAATCAGACTCTTCACTCGCTGTTAAAAGAAAGGTATGTGACATTTGACTCTTGGCATTTTCATTATATTGAGTAAATATTTCAATTCTTCCCAGTCTTCTTCATTACCTCTGTGCATTCAGCACACTTCTCAGTGTATGCCAAGCCGACGTCCTTCATGATTCTCTCCTGGCAGTGGCTCAGATCCTTGGACTTGGTGACAATAATGTGGTTGGCCTTTGGATCCTCACTGATGACATAGTGGGTCCTGCACACTCCCTGAGCTCCAGCCTTGAAGGACACGTCAAAAAATTAGATTGCAGTACTCAAAATAGTGAAAAAAAAGGATCACTAGGATCACTTTTTCACCTCTTGCAGCTCATAGATGTTCTGGGTCTTCTTGAGATTGAGCTGAAGGATGTTGAGGATTCCTCTGTGCAAGTTCAGTACTGTAGGGGAGACTCCTGCAGGGGCGAATACCTTTCCAACTACACCATTAGCATACTCAAACTTGATGGGAATCTGAAGCTGAGCAGCCAGAGCTGCAGTGAGCTTAGTGGCAGGAACAAATGGATCCTTGGGCCAAATGCCAGCATACTCGTGGAGTAAAGGATCCATGAGCTGTAAAGCAATATTTTCACTTAAAATGAGGGAATTGTGTCTTTTAACAGCCAATACTTGCTAACACATTTTGTTTTCTCTCAGTGTTGAACACCTATAAAGTTTACAGTTCTTAATGGTCATTACCTTCATCATGAAGGTGGTTTCTGTCACGGCACTGAGGTGAACCTTGCTGCTGACTTTTATACCTGCTCTGGCCAGACCTTCTTGAGGAAGACCACCCAAGAGCATAGCCTCATACTTGTACACATAGGTCTTATCCAGGGCAAACTCAGGAACTGAAAGTGTACAGTATTTTTGATTTGAGTCAATTGTTAGGGTCATTACCTAAGCAATAATGCAATCTAAATCACCAGTTAAAATTAATTTGCCAAATCATATTACTTACCAAGGTTGATCTGTTGACTTGCTAAAAGAAATAGAAAAAATATATATATTTAATTTTTTTTAGTAGGTTTTCAAGAGGTTCTAAACTTCTAAACAAGTTTTCCTAAAGCAAAGCAAAGCAAAAAAAAAAAAAAAAAAAGCGAGAGAGAGAGAGAAGGAGAAAAATATATAAATATATTTTGACTTACCCACTAGGGCTACAGTCAGGGCAAGCACAACAGCTCTCATGGCTGATGGTTTGTGAAGATGGTTTGAGAAACAGATCTTTTATAGTAGTTTCTTGCTGACCAGTATTAATTCTTAAATTAATTATTAACGTTAACCTTAAATGAGTATCAAGACTTCTGTCAACTTATTTTAACATAAATATCAGTAGAGGTTAGGTTACCCTGGCCTGTCATCATGTCATTGTTCAGGCCAATGTCCACAGTGAAATGCTGATCATTTGTCTTTTATATTCAAAAAGGTGATTTTCCCCCAATCATATCAATAAAATAATGCTTAAGCAACAAAATGAGAGTTTTTATATATAGATAGCTATGGAGTAGGTATATTACAGTGAACATATTCAATATTATTGTAAATGTTTATACAAATAATCATTTTAGTTATCAACCCTGGCTTGAAGGCAAAGCTTAGCTATCAGTTTTGGGTTAGGTTACCCTGGCCCTTAGTCTTTAACTTGTTAAAGTCCATATTAGTTTATTCATTTCATTGAATAAATAAAATGTCTGAACTTTGTATGAACCTTGGAACTAGACGTGGAGTGATCTGTGGACAGTTTCATAATTGTTAATACAAGTAATTTTTGTTAAACACATGAAGAAAGCGTATTAGCAACCAATTCAACAGCAATTCAATTATTGAATTCAACAGCAGTAGACTGCATTAAGATTGGCACCTAACATTTAAAGGCCAACAGTGATTGAACCCTGGAAAAATGTGTGCAATATATTATTCAAATGTTAAATAATATTTTCAGAGACCGTAAATAAGTGAGATCAACTCAGTTCAGTAGTGATAAACCAACTGTAGTACAGATGTTTCATCCAAAAAGAGGTCTCCCACTTACTGTGCTTTTTTTTTTCTTCAAATTTGAAATATTGAACCCCCTTCAAGACCATTTAGCTTTTAATATCCATACCTGCAAACTCCAAAGTGGTGAAAAAGGTGACATGTTTACAAAGTAAATAGTAGGGGGGTCTGGGGGCATCCTCCCCCAAGAGAAAATTTTCATGATTTTAACATGTAAACTAAGCATTCTGGTGCACTCTGACAAGAAAATAAATGGAAAAAACAACATATGCTTCAAGTGAAAAAATGAAAAATAAAAAAGAACATTTATTGACACTAGGGATGGGCATTGACACAAATTTCACAATTGAATTCGATTTTGATTCAGAAGCTTGCAATTTGATTTCAATTTGATCACCTTCAATTCAATAATGATTAATTTGGGGCCTATCAGGTGCAGTACATGGCAAATTTCCTCAAAGAAAAAATATCTCTCAACTATTGCTGTAAACTATACAGGGAACCACAGCTGGTACATCATTATAATATTAAAGGTTAAAATTAATTGATTTGTACTTACATATAAATTAAACATAAAGAAGTTTTTATAATAACGTTATAACAAATTTTTAAAGACATAATTATGTTTCTACATGTTTTTAATAATATGTTTCTATTCGTTTTTAATATCGGCCTAAACATTTAAATGGTGGCTGTCATAAAACGGTTTTATACATTCAATATTGAAGCACATGTTAAGTACATGAATATGCAATGGCCTATAGTCACAGTGGATAGGCTATATATCAAAATGCTCCTCTCTAAGTTCATTTTTGTAGCAGAGTAAGGAGTCTTTTGACATTGAACGGCTTTTCTGAGGTAAATTTTACGGTAAATGTGACATTTTACAAGCTATTTTATTGGCGCTTTTCCGCGGTTGAAACAATGATTGATCGATTAACATTACATATGACATGATACGGATTTCAGTAAGTTGTACTGTATCTTTCAGCATACCTTCGGTATTCATTCATCCTACATTCATTCATGTTTCACAGGTTCCAGCGTCATTGTCTTCATGTGCTGTTTGATGTTGCTGGTCAAAAGGTGCAGTCAGCTGAGGATACCTACAAATTCTCATTGCAGTATTTAAATAAATTACAAGAGAAGTTGCCCATAGGGACATTTTCATGACATGCCAATCATAATTACAGCTAGTGATTAGCTGTAATTACTGCTGGCCGATATACGAAGAGCAGCATGAATTGAGCCACCCACCCGGGAGGGCCCGCACTACCTCCAACAGGAGCAGCTCACAGTGCAGAGCAGATGGGCCCGACCGGCTGATGAACGAGGAGCTGTGTGATTTGGAACGCTCGATCGGGAAAGCTCATGCCACTTCCTGATGGGAGCAGCTCGCAGAATCGGACGGATGAGCCCTACCGGGCTGATGAACAGGGTAAACGAGGCTCCAATTGCCTGTCCGGGAAGGTCCATGTAGCCTCTGACAGGAGCAGCTCACAGCATCGGATGAGTTCAATACTCTGCTTGCTGTCGACCGAGGATAGAAACCATTTTTTTTTTTTTTTTTTTTTTAATTTGGAAGTGATTGGACCTGATGTAGCTTTTGAAAGTGTCTGAACTGAAGACCATCGCCCGATAGCTTAGATCTGCTGCTTGGAGAGGCCTTTTTGGGCTGCTCTGGTTTCTGCCCTAATGCGAAAAGAGTGACTAGAGAATTTATTTTATTTATTTATTTTTATTTATATATTCATTCATTCATTTTTAAATTAATTCATTTTTTTTTACTTTTTAATTTTTTCCCCCAAGAACGTCTGATTGAGAACAGAGTTAGGATAATAGAACATCAGCAATTACAGACATTTGCATTAAGACTGGATTACATTTCTCACAGTACTTTTGAGTTTTGCGTGATGGCCGATTTCAAAACACTGCTTCATGAAGCTTCGGAGCGTTATGAATCTTTTGTGTCGAATCATGATTCGGATCGCGTGTCGAACCGCCAAACTGCTGAAATCACGTGACTTTGGCGCTCCGAACCGCTGATTCGACACAAAAGATTCATAACGCTCCGAAGCTTCATGAAGCAGTGTTTTGAAATCGGCCATCACTATACAAGTCGTTATTTTGTTTTTTTGGTGCACAAAAAATATTCTCGTCACTTTATAATATTAATATTGAACCACTGTAATCACATTAACTGATTTAAATATGTTTTTAGTGCATTTATGGATCTTGAGAGAGGAAGTGTCATTGCTGGCTATGCAGGCCTCACTGAGCCATCGGTTTTCAACAAAAATATCTTAATTTGCGTTCCGAAGATTTATGAAGGTCTTACGGGTGTGGCATGAGGGTGAGTAATAAATTATATTATTTTCATTTTTGGGTGAACTAACCCTTTAATACGATCCGTGGAGTCAACAGAAACCTGCACATTACTGAAGCACCAACACTGGCCCTGTGCTGACATAATGGCTAGTAAGTACGTCAAAATAAATAAAAAAATATATATAACAAATAAATAAACAAATAAAAAGAAATACATAAAATAACATGACTACATTTCAAAAAATAAAAATTTACAACCTGGCAGAAACCATAGCACACAACCCAACACGAAATAAGAAATACAATGTGAACTGAGTGAGTTTCAATATTTGTGAAAAAAAAATAAATAAATAAAGTGAGGTGAACACTTTATAAAAGAACCATCACCTATTAGAGCATCTCTTCTTCAATTAAAGACAGAAAATGTCCTGCTGAAGTTCACAGAGGGTTAGTAGCTGAATGACAACTGAGAAAATGTCTCGCTTCCTCTGGAGAGAACAGCATTTTTTGTTCACCCTGATTGAGAATGACCTTTAGTGTTGCAGGATAAGGATCTTGCAGTTTTATTTCAAAGACTATAGAATAACACAAGATGCATCACTCGTATTGTTTTGAATGGGAGAAAGTGCAATGCGCAATATGGCGGAATAAGTCCCGCCTTTAAAAATAAGAGCCAATCGCCGATTGGTAAAGTCATCGTGTCACTGCAGCGGCCATTAGAAGCTCCGGTTCCTATAGAAACAGTCAGACGCGTGCCTCCGAAATGATACACAAGAGACACGCATTTAGGACTGCGCATGCACATTAGCTTGATCCAGCCTGAAAAATACCATTTTTTGTCATGATTTGAGCGTTTAGAATCAAAATTTATGACACAGTTGTTGTCAGATTTCATTGGTGATTTCAAATATGAAATTTAATCGAAAGCTTGGCAAACAGCTGCACTTGAATGCCCGAGAGGTGTTTCAAAGATGGCTGCCGAGTGAAATGACTTGTTTTAAAGGGACTTTGTTTTATTTGCAATAGAGTACCTCAGGGATGACGTGTTTTTGTAGGCAAAACCCGGAAGCGAGTTAGCATTTTAGGACGTCCGGTTTCATCGCCCTAAAGTCAATGGGTTTTTTTAATGGGTTTTTGCTAAATCGCCTGAAATAAGGTCTGTGGTTAACAAAGCCTCTAAATATATGACATAAAACACACCAGTTATAACCCGCTTGTGATTTTTTAAACCTTTATTTTGTCTTAAAAATGGCGGTTGCTAACAAATCGCTAAAAGGGACTACTTCCTTTGGCGGGGACTTTAGACATCATCATGACAAATAGGACATTTGGACAGCATTTCTCATGAAAAAGTGGATAAGTATTCATACACAGCGCAGATCATAATCAGCGAGCATGTTTTTAAATAAAGTTGTTTTTTAAATAAAGTTTGAGGAAGCTTGGTGGTGGTGACGTTGATCCGTGACCATGGTGTGCTGTAGTATGTTTATAGCCTACTGTTAGCTTTTTATATCTGACGACTTTATTTAGGCTTCAAAATGTATAAATGTTGTGTTAACTTGTAAAGATTATCTTGATAGACAAAACGTGTTAAACACAGAGCTTATTTTTTGCGATTTTCCAAAAGTCTATGGGAAAAATGCATAGGCTTTCGATCGAGGGAACCCGTGGGCCGTTAACTTCTGGGTTGGCCTACAAAAACACGTCATCCCTGAGGTACTCTATTTGTCTGATACCACATGAAGGCAGGGTGAAGGTGAAGATACTTTTAAATTTGATCAAAATATCAATGAAATTCAAAACAAGTGAAAGACAGGGACATGTTTTCCCCAAAAAGTAGTGAAGAATGGATGTGTACACATAAGAGTACTTAGATTTTACTGTAGATGCTATAGGGCACTCCATTCATAAATGTCTGTAGATAGTGATGTGTGACTAGTCTGTCACTTTACTGTATTGACAAGTGTGTTGGACTATTTTCAGATATCAGGAAAGATCATCGTAGTAAATGTATAAGCTAAAAATAAAATAAATATATAAAACAAGGACAAAGACATAATAATAAAAAAATAGCTGCATTTTTTTAGATTTATGTTTAGTATTTTTTTATTTTATTAGGACAGTATAGAAAGTGGACAGGAATCAAAGTGGAAGAGTAAGAGCGACAGGGTCAGAAAAGACCAAGTGCCGGGATTTGAACTTGGGTCCCCCTTCACTGTGAATTTTTATTTATCTTTCAGAAAATGTTTGTGAACCTTACTGTGAAGTGTACAAAAAAAAAAAAAAACTTTTACTGAGTGTTACTGTAAAGTGAAAGCAGCACACAATTCTGACACTTGCAGAGTATTTATTAGCATTAGATTGCATTACATTATATACATCACAACATTGTTAATGTATTCAGTTAAACTGACAAAAAAACTATAAATTCTACATAAGTACAGCTCACATTTTCTTCTGAAAATGTAAAATGCAATTAATTTCTTATTCTTCCTTGATATGTTTCTGGATCCAGGAGAGAATGTCCTCATCGATATGAATGGAAAGAGTTCCATCTGGATTGATGGGAACAGCGACAGGGAGAGGAATAGCCATCCTTGACAGTGTCATCTAGAGCAGCAGAAACAAAAAGAATTATTTGTATTTCCTTATATTTCTGTGAGAGTCATAATTTAAAGGAAAATTATTTACCTCTGGAATCCTAGCAATAACATTCAAGGATCTCTGAGTTGGCAAGGCTGCAGTCAGTTCAATCTCTTTCTCACTGTTCGTTGCTCTTTCAAGTCTAAAGCCTGCCTGGAGAGCCGCCATAGGGATGTGCTTAGACAGCCTAGTTGTGAAGGGATACACAGAGAAGAGCAGATTAAACCAGTGCCATTTTCTACACTGTTCATTTGTCATTCAGTGTTGCTGAACATTACTTTTTGGCGTAGGTGGTGACAATTAGTGGCAGCCTCTCCCATTCCAGCTCTAGACGTGCTGCAGGGAATTCGCCCAGGACACCGGCTTCAGCTTTAGCAGTGACTGCATACTGTTGGCATTCTGGACCCCAAGCAACCCTGGCCTGAAAAAAAATATTTTTTTTTAATGGATGGTATTGATGTCAATTATTTAACTTGAGAAATAATTCAATAATTGTTTTAAAACTTCTTCTTTTTTTTTTTTTTTTAAATCACATAAGTTTTGGTCTTACAGTGACTTTGTGCTTGCTCAGCAGGGCACCGTCAGCACAGATCTTCAGGTTGTCATTTTCAGCGATGGAGGAAATGACGAGCTGCACTCTTGCAGTTGGCTTGTCAAAGTAGGCTGCAAGTTGGTAGCCCAGCAGCTTGTGGTCAACTCTGACAGCACGGGCAATGACAGCAAAAACAGGTGGAATACCATTTCCAAGGAACTTAGCCTGAAAGCATAAACCATAATAGATTCAAGTTGATTTTAGTTTAAAATGTCACATTTGGTTGTTTTCTGTTATAAACAAACAAATGACACTAATTGATTCACCTGTTTCCGAAGAGACTCAAAGCTAGATGCCGCACTTCCACTGCTTAGTGCCTTTGAGGCGCCATGGGGTGCCAAGTACTGCAAGCAAAATAATATTCTAGACATGATATTTGATGATCTAAAGAAACAATATTTTTAACAAAAATATTTTTAGTATAGTTACCCGATCTTTGTGGAACTTTCTGAAAGGCTCCATGATGGTGGCAGTCTGAAAATTCATATAAAATGACTAAGTGTAAAAGAATATTTATGAAACAAATATTGGCTTCCACACCAACATGCTACATTCCATATCCTCACCTCAGTCATACGAGAGCTGGACATGGAGGAGCTTGAACTGCTGATGATGCGGCTGCTGCTGCTGCTTTCAGAAGAGATGTGCACATTTTTATCTTCAGTCTCCAGGATTTCCCTCAATTTCAACAAGAAGGCCTTTCCTTCTGGAGTCTCCTCATCAATGAGGTTGATTTGCTTAAGGAGCCTCTCAGCAGCTCTAGGACCAACTTGGACTTCAAGCTCCAATCTTTCAACTGCAGGACCTTCAGCTAAAGCCAAAATGACAAACAATTAGCATTTAATCTAAAAATACTTTAGTTTAATTAATGTAATCTTCTCTGTAAGAATACCTCTTGCCACTGCAGCACGGGCTGAGTGCTGTCCAATTATGTAGAAGAGAGGAGCATTTCTGATAAAAGCAGCATTGTGAGAGTGCACCTCAATGCACCCCTTGATTTCAATGTATGGGACAGCAAGACAGAGAGTCTTGTGAAATGGAGCAGCAGCTCTCACAGGAGTCTCATCTGGTATCTCGGAGGACTAGAAAGAAAAATTAACGTTTATATCAAGACTTTCCATTTTAAAACTTAATGCAAATGAAGGCTCAGCATACCGACATCCATCATGTGTGTTCAAAGTTTACCAAATAATCAGCAGGAGTCTTGACATTTTGCATGGCCAACTCAGGTACTAAGGGAACAATCCTCTCAGCGGTGGGCTCTTCAATGTTTCTGACCACAGCAAGAGTCTCAAAGCTGTTGGAACAAGAAAAAGGTGGGTCACATTTCACTATCAGAAACCTTTTAAATTATGAATTGATTTCAAAGGTTTGCTACACTGGCAAGACTAAGATTTCATTACCTCACAGCAGCAATGTGTTCAGGAAGCTCAACAGGCAGAGCCTCCACCTTGTAGTTGCCCTTCAGAATGTCTGCTCTTGCAGCCATTTTTCCAGGGGCAATTGTACGAATCTTTCCTACCGCCATAACAGCAGCTTGGATCAAGGCAGTGTTCACTCCCATCACAGCAAAGGTCTGGAGAGCAACACTGAAATAAGAATAAGGGAGATTGTTTATAAAACTGTTGTGTACTTCATATCCCATCTTCATGAATGTAGCTGCAAAAGTGTACCTTGGTCTTGCTTCAGCTTGAAGTTGAACATCAGTCTTCTTCAGCTGCTCAAGAGTCATGGTCTCAATCTCCTCAGGGAGAGGAGGTGTAATGGTGGCCTTAACTAGAAGGATGAACAGAACAACATCAAACTTAGAAGTGACACCCTCATATCCAAGGAACAGATAAAAGGTTCTAAGAAAACAAAGGTACCATTGACACTTGCAGCAGCAACAGCAGCAGTGTAAAAACTGAGCTCCATGGGCACACCAACTGCTGTTGGGAAGATACGACGCACTTCAGCTGCAAGCAGGGGTTTGGCGTACTGAAAGGCAATTCCTTCCTGCAAAGCTTTAAGGGCACCCTTCAACAGTTCACGTGGTTTGGGTCCAGTGGCAATCTGGGAGCAGTGTTTATTAGAAACTTAAGTCTAATTGTGAGAATTATTTGTGAGAATGATCTCAAAAAAATATGGTAATGAGAGAGGAGACTTAAACTACAACACAGTACCGGTATTGCTTCTTCAATGACGGTCTTGTCAATGTTTAAATAAGCCACTTCTTGTCCAAGTAATTTGATGTAGGCTGAAGCCAATGGTTGATTGGTTGGCAAGGCCTTCCAGTTTGTAAGCTTGAAGAGTTAAAACAGAGAAGTTATATATATTTTGTATTATATATATTATGCTTATAATACATAAAAGTACAAAATTATACAATACACTGGACATGAAAACTTACTGCTCGCAGGGTACGCTTAACCTTTGTGATACGGTCAACACTTTCATCTGCAGCAGGAGATTGCAGAAGAGCCTCCTGGATTCCTTCAGTTCTCACACCAATCTGTTTGAGAGAATCAACTGAGTGAAGACTGAAAACATTTTGAAATCATGAATAAGATTTTCTTTAAAAAGTCTTGGTTTGCCCACCTCAAGAACATCAGCAGCAGCTCCAGCCAGGTAAGCACGTGCTTTAGCTACGACAGCTCTGGGCAGGATGGTGGCGGCATCATTGATCATGTAGGCACTACCGGCAGCTCCAATCATAAGAGGAGCTGCACAGGGACAGAGGCAAAAATGCAATTAATGCCATTTTCATTGTCAGGAGTTTTGTTCAAATTTTTTACGCACTTTAAGAAACACCCAAGACACCATTTTTTATCTCTCTTATAAAAACTCACTATGATAGAAGTCCAGCTGAAGGGCTCTGCTGTAACGGAAGCTAAGCCTGTCCAGCTTGCGGCTCATGAGCTTGATGGCAACATTAGCTGCACCAGCACTGAAATGGACAACCATGATTACCTCTGGCTTGTGCTCAAATGATGTAATAAATTAAAATATATGAGAAATGATTTGTTTTTCTTACACAGCTGCCATATCAGGAGCAGTGATTCTGGTCAAGGACTTGATGTGGGAATAAGCAAAGCTTGCAACATGCATGTTAGTCTCAGTCTTCAAAGCACCAGCAAGACTGGAGACAAGGGCCACTGAGGGCTTTGCCTCAAACAACACAATACAAGCAACCATTCGCACTTCTGGGTGGAGAGCCCTGTCCAATACAAGCTGCAGGGCCACTGGCTGAACCTGAGGCAGGGAATAAGGTTTACTTATTACTGGAAGAAAATGTGCATAATCTTTTCTTTTTTACATTATTTCTTTTTATTTTATTTTATTTACATTTCTACATTGTCTGACACTTACCAGTTTGGGCTCTTTCTTGGCAATGTTCCTCAGAGCCAAGATGGCATCAACCTGGACTCTAAGAGGCAGAGAAGTAGCTGCAGTTCTCAGTCCTGGTAGGAGCTTCATGATGGGTTTAAGACTAGCAGGGTGACCAGCATTGCCCAGAACTTTCAGAGCCAAAGTGATTTCAGGAATGTCATTCTTGGAAATGGCTTCTGCAGCAATCTCATGGATGGGCTAATGAGTTTGAGGCACATACAGTTAGACAAATATTAAAATATAATAGTAAGTCCATGACAGAAATGTATCAAGGGCTTGAGGTGTTTACCCTAAGGAGCTCGGCAGGGCAAGTGGGAACTGCAACACAGTGTTTGGCAATCATGGAACCATATCCAAGCATGACGACTTCACGAAGAGCTGGGATTGTGGCGATTTTCTCGTGCATAGCCAAACTCTATTTAGCAAAATACAGAAATCATTCATTTGATTTAGGTAAGATTTGAAGAACAGCACTTTGAGTATAGAAAGATGTACTCACCGCTGTCAACTGGATGGTGTCCAAATCAGCAGTGACCATTTGCAAAGCAACCACAAGAGCCTGAATGAACTCAGGAATGGTAAGTTCACCAGCCAGGAACTTCTCCTTGATGAATTTTACAATGACTGGTGTGCCAACAGCAGGAAGAGCATCCAGAAGCCAGCGCCTAACAGATTCATTGTTTAAAATATATTTGTTATAAGAAACTGCATTTGAACTATATTCCTTTTAACCTTTTGCTCACAAATTGTACCTGTAAACTGGTTTGTCCTTGAACTGAGCCCAGATGGCCTCAATATTCTCCAAGGTGGCAGCACGCAGGAGCTGGACGAGCTGAACAAACTTAAGTGGAGCATCATCATGGACCATGGCCACATTGTTTGCAACAAGGTGCTTTAAGACCTCAATAATCTAGAGAGTAAGGGCAACACTTAGATGGACATTTCATGGATCAAAGGTTTTGACTTGGAGACTGTTAAAGATTTTATGTAATGTATTATACCTGGGCTGTTGCATCACTGATCTTCATGAGTTGAATGGGGGTCTGAAGAAGTTCAGTTGCAAACTCATACTGCAGGGATCCACGGGCCAAGTAATCAGCTTTGATTGGAACGACAGGGGTTTTCTCAATCTCAACAAAAGCCAAGGTTTGTCTAAAAAAAAAAAATTATTTCTTAGTAATATTGTTAATTCATATTTTAAGAGAAATCTCACAGAGGACTAATCATACTTTGCTTCCATCTGGGCAGCACCATGGATCTCATTGAAGGGTGAAAACTGATGCACTTCCTCAACTGTTGCTTCAGCGATCAGTACACCGGCTGCAGCTGGTTTCATGATGTAGTTGTAAGATGCAGTTTCAATCAGACTCTTCACCCTCTGTTGAGAGAAAGGTACATGACCACTTGACTCTTAGCATTTTCATTATATTGATTGAGTAAATATTTCAGTTCTTCCCAGTCTTCTTCATTACCTTTGTGCATTCAGCACACTTCTCAGTGTATGCCAAGCCAACATCCTTCATGATTCTCTCCTGGCAGTGGCTCAGATCCTTGGACTTGGTGACAATAATGTGGTTGGCCTTTGGATCCTCACTGATGACATAGTGGGTCCTGCACACTCCCTGAGCTCCAGCCTTGAAGGACAAGTCAAAAAATGGATTGCAGAACTCGAAATAGATTAAAAAAAAAAAATACTAGGATCACTTTTTCACCTCTTGCAGCTCATAGATGTTCTGGGTCTTCTTGAGATTGAGCTGAAGGATGTTGAGGATTCCTCTGTGCAAGTTCAGTACTGTAGGGGAGACTCCTGCAGGGGCGAATACCTTTCCAACTACACCATTAGCATACTCAAACTTGATGGGAATCTGAAGCTGAGCAGCCAGAGCTGAGGTGAGCTTAGGGGCAGGAACAAATGGATCCTTGGGCCAAATGCCAGCATACTCGTGGAGTAGAGGATCCATGAGCTATAAAGCAATATCTTTACTTAAAATGAGGGAATTGCGTATTTTAACAGCCAATGCTTGCTAACACATTTTTAGTTTTCTAAAATAGAACACCTACAAAGTTTACAGTTCTTAATGGTCATTACCTTCATCATGAAGGTGGTTTCTGTCACGGCACTGAGGTGAACCTTGCTGCTGACTTTTATACCTGCTCTGGCCAGACCTTCTTGAGGAAGACCACCCAAGAGCATAGCCTCATACTTGTACACATAGGTCTTATCCAGGGCAAACTCAGGAACTAAAAGTGTACAGTATTTTTGATTTGCGTCAATTGTTAGGGTCATTACTTTTAAGCAATAATGCAGTCTAAATCACCAATTAAAACTAATTTGCCAAATCATATTACTTACCAAGGTTGATCTGTTGACTTGCTAAAAGAAATAGAAAAAATATATATATTTACATTTTTAATAGGTTTTCAAGAAGTTCTAATTTTCTAAACAAGTTTTCCTAAAGACGTAAAAGGAGAGAGAAGGAGAAAAATATATGAATATATTTAGACTTACCCACTAGGGCTACAGTCAGGGCAAGCACAACAGCTCTCATGGCTGATGGTTTGTGAAGAGCTCCTCAGAGAAATTGACCTTTTATAGTAGTTTCATGCTGACCAAGTATTAATTCTTAAATTAATAATTAACTTTAACTTAAATTAATATCAAATTGTACAAGACTTCTGTCAACTTATTTGAACATAAATATCAGTAGAGGTTAGGTTACCCTGGCCTGTCATCATGTCATTGTTCAGGCCAATGTCCACAGTGAAATGCTGATCATTGTCTTTTATATTCAAAAAGGTGATTTTCCCCCAATCATATCAATAATATAATGTTTAAGCAACAAAATGAGAGTTTTTATATATAGATAGCTATGGAGTAGGTATATTACAGTAAACATATTATTATTAAACATATTATTGTACATTTTTATACAAATAATCATTTTAGTTAACAACCCTGGCTTGAAGGCAAATCTTAGCTATCAGTTTTGGGTTAGGTTACCCTGGCCTGTCATCATGTCATTCGTCAGGCCAATGTCCACAGTGAAATGCTGACCATTTTTCTTTTATTAATCTAAATCTAAAAACTACCATATGTTAAAAGTCCATTAGTTAAAGTCCACAGTTTATTTTCAGGGCTTTCAAAAAATAACATGTTAATTTCTGTAATTAATGTTTTCTGTTTAACGCTTTAAAAATATTTAACACAATCAATGCATCATCTGTTTTTATCTGTCATCCTTTGGCTAGCGTTACAGTATCCACCTTATTTTGCAACTCGGAAGTAAGCTATTTTCTGTGAATGTCCGAGACAGTGTGTTAATGATTACGACAATACATAAACATGATTAAAAATATCAGTTTGCAATATTGAGCTGCATAACGAGCTGACATTCTTTTTAAGCTATGTTGCTAAGGTCATATTGAAAATTCTACTCTTTACAGTCACTGTATTGTCAGGGTTAATGAACAAAAGGATTAAGCTTTTAAAACTCTACACAACATGCATGCAACAGACATGACATTATAAAGTCTAGCGTGGGTTCTCAGATACTGTGATTTCCTTCTCACGTCACTGAATTTACCATTAACTATTCACCTGAACAGTTTATGATGTTTTGTATGGTATCATTATAATCCTTGACCATCAAAACATAGAGGTATACATCACCTTTTCTGTGTTATTATGTTTGATTCGGAAGATATGATACAAAATACATAATTTGGTTATGGCGGAAAGTAAAATGGTCACCATGGCGACCACCAGGCGTTTTTGTGATGGCTCCATTTCTGAAAATGTTCAGGGCACCAAACTGTTCAAGTGTACCAAATTTTATGCTTTTATGAAAAAGTGAACATTTCACCTCAAATTTTGCACACATCACCTGGACTAAAAATAATATCGGTAACTTACAGCGATGGAGATAAGAGCTGTGTGTCTGTGGTGGTTACAAAAATAATAGTAAATAAATATTTGACATGGAATATGTGACAAGAATGTTTTTGTCAAATGTATTTTACATTGCATATTAATTTTGTCTGACGATCGATTATTTGATTGCTTTTGCTTTGGGAAGCGTTCACCTGAGTGGGGAGGGGGCACGCTGCTCAAACAATACCCAGACTCTGATGGTGAAGCAGCAGCAGCTCCGTGTCCTGTGTTTTATTAACACTTATATCTCCCCTCAACAGGTATGAAACACATTAACGCAGTAAGAATATGTTCTTATTAAAGTTATTGTTAACAGAAGTGTAATAGTTCGTTTCAAGTGTCGTCTGTGTATTGTGTATGCTAGTCGTGCATTTCATGCTAATGATGGAGACCATGCGGTCTGACAAATAGCGTGATAATAGAGTTCATTTATGAATATAATGTGTGTTTTTGATAAATAATGCAACAGTTACGAGTTGTAGTTGACTGTGCTTTAAAAGATATATTTTTTTCACAAAATAAGTGTGATAAAATGTGTTTGTACTGAAAATGTATAAAAAGGGATAATTTCTGCTGAACATTTTCAGGGTTGTTTCAGATGTTTAATACAGCATAATGTTATATATGTATATGTTATAAATGAATATATTATATTATTATATTATATTATATATTTAATTGTGGACACAGAAGTCAATGAGAAAATGTATACAAATAACCCTTCTTTTTTTATATTGTTCTCTTAAAGTGATGCTGTCACTCATTGGAATATGGAAAAAATACTTGAACTGTTTTAAATGGTTATAAAAAAAAAAAAAAAAAAACAATACACAGACTCTGATGGTGAAGCAGCAGCAGCTCCGTGTCCTGTGTTTTATTAACACTTATATCTCCCCTCATCAGGCGGTGAGGGTACTACATGTCACCTTAATCTAATAATATTCACTGTGAAGTTTGTTTTTTTGTTTTTTGTTTTTTGTCATCACTCCCATGAGAGCGCTAGTCAATGCATTTGTCAGTTGCGTCTCGTAAGATGTTGTTTAAAGTAAAAACAATGTCCTTGTTTCTTTGTTTCTGTATGTTTCAATATAAAAGTCTTTGTGACTGACTCACTCACTCATAAAGACAGTCTTTGCTGCCATCTCATGGTGTATTAATGTAACTTTCAATGAAGTCGAAATCACTAACGGAATCTTTCTCAATACCATAAATATGGCATGTCATTTATATAAAATATTTATTGAACAATAATAATTTTAAATTAACAACAATAGCCATTATAACAGTATAAGAAGTAAAATAAGAAATAAACACAATCAAACAGTTCAGTCAAATGTACAAAAGCAGCACTCTAGTTAGTAGGCCTACAGGATTTAATTTCAATGTAAATATAAAGTTATGAAACTTAATATAGCCCTTAAGCCAAATCTATTAGCTCCGGAACAAGTAATAGATTGAAATGACCAAAGATTGCTCGTTTGATATACCCAAAACTAATTATACCTCATCTTTAAACACTATCTACATAAGAGCCAGCGGCAAATTCCCGAAGGACTGGCCGAGATAAAGCTGTTCTCGGGGGGTACATGAGCGCCGAACGGTCGCTGACGGCCTGGAGCTCGCATCTCCGAAAGCATCTAAACAAATTTTCAAATAGGTGCTGTTTACATATAAATCGCATATCTGAGGTCTAAACAACTATATTCTCACCTAAAAAACTCTTAAAACTACATTTCGTTACAAAATTACAGTAGTATCTATAAAAAATGGTGGCTTTGCTCGTCTGCCATGATATTTGCTGTGAGAATGCTGACGGCGGAGTGATTCAAACGGTGAAACGGTTCCTGTGGCGATATTGGAAAGACCTGAAAGGCTGGAAAGACCTCTCAGCCAATCAGATTCGAGAACCAGAAAGAACTGTTGTATAAAATAGTATAATATAGGTTAATATAATAATTTCTGATAATCCCAGGTTGCTATGATCATGCAGGTTTGTTTACACATTAAACTCATGGCCACAAGAAATAGATTTCATTTCCTCAACATAGGAACTCGATGACACAACTTCACATAGCATGACCATGATATAAAGATGTTGTTATCCTGACAAAATGATCTCATGACCGTGACATTTTATCACGTTACCATGAATTAATCTCTCGTGGCCACGACAAAACCATGTGAACCGAACGTGTTCCCTCCTGGTCACTGTGAACCTTATTGTCAAGTGTACAAAAACATTTATGAGTACCACTGACTGAGTGTTCTTGTAAAATGAAAGCAGTTCACACAATTCTGACACTTGCAGGGTATTTATTAACATTAAATTGCATTACATTACATACATCACAACATTGTTAATGTATTCAATTAAACTAAACGTGAAAATGTAAAATGTAATTAATTTCTTATTCTTCCTTGATATGTTTCTGGATCCAGGAGAGAATGTCCTCATCGATATGAATGGAAAGAGTTCCATCTGGATTGATGGGAACAGCGACAGGGAGAGGAATAGCCATCCTTGACAGTGTCATCTAGAGCAGCAGGAACAAAAAGAATTATTTGTATTTTCTTAATTATGTCTCTTTGTGAGTCATAATTTAAAGGAAAAATATTTCACCTCTGGAATCCTAGCAATGACATTCAAGGATCTCTGAGTTGGCAAGGCTGCAGTCAGTTCAATCTCTTTCTCACTGTTCGTTGCTCTTTCAAGTCTAAAGCCTGCCTGGAGAGCCGCCATAGGGATGTGCTTAGACAGCCTAGTTGTGAAGGGATACACAGAGAAGAGCAGATTAAACCAGTGCCATTTTCTACACTGTTCATTTGTCATTCAGTGTTGCTGAACATTACTTTTTGGCATATGTGGTGACAATGACTGGCAGCCTCTCCCATTCCAGCTCTAGACGTGCAGCAGGGAATTCGCCCAGGACACCGGCTTCAGCTTTAGCAGTGACTGCATACTGTTGGCATTCTGGACCCCAAGCAACCTTGGCCTGAAAAAAATATTTTTTTTAATGGATGGTATTGATGTCAATTATTTAACTTGAGAAATAATTCAATAATTGTTTTAAAAGTTGTCTCTTTTTTTTTTTTTTTTTTTTTTTTTTTAATCACATAAGTTTCAGTCTTACAGTGACTTTGTGCTTGCTCAGCAGGGCACCGTCAGCACAGATCTTCAGGTTGTCATTTTCAGCGATGGAGGAAATGACGAGCTGCACTCTTGCAGTTGGCTTGTCAAAGTAAGCTGCAAGTTGGTAGCCCAGCAGCTTGTGGTCAACTCTCACAGCACGGGCAATGACAGCAAAAACAGGTGGAATACCATTTCCAAGGAACTTAGCCTGAAAGCATAAACCATAATAGATTCAAGTTGATTTTAGTTCAAAATGTCACATTTGGTTGTTTTATGTTATGAACAAACAAATGACACTAATTGATTCACCTGTTTCTGGAGAGCCTCAAAGCTAGATGCAGTGCTTCCACTGCTTCGTGCCTTTGAGGCGCCATGGGGTGCCAAGTACTGCAAGCAAAATAACATCATATACATGATGAATATTTGATGATCTAAAGAAACAATATTTTTAACAAAAATAATTTTTGTATAGGTACCCGATCTTTGTGGAACTTCCTGAAAGGCTCCATGATGGTGGCAGTCTGAAAATCCATATAAAATGATTCAGTGAAAAATATATTTATGACACAAATATTGGCTTCCACACCAACATGCTACATTCCATATCCTCACCTCAGTCATACGAGAGCTGGACATGGAGGAGCTTGAACTGCTGATGATGCGGCTGCTGCTGCTGCTTTCAGAAGAGATGTGCACATTTTTATCTTCAGTCTCCAGGATTTCCCTCAATTTCAACAAGAAGGCCTTTCCTTCTGGAGTCTCCTCATCAATGAGGTTGATTTGCTTCAGGAGCCTCTCAGCAGCTCTAGGACCAACTTGGACTTCAAGCTCCAATCTTTCAACTGCAGGACCTTCAGCTAAAGCCAAAATGACAAACATTAAATTATGATTTTATTTGGAAATACTTGAGTTTAATTAATGTAATCTTCTCTGTAAGAATACCTCTTGCCACTGCAGCACGGGCTGAGTGCTGTCCAATTATGTAGAAGAGAGGAGCATTTCTGATAAAAGCAGCATTGTGAGAGTGCACCTCAATGCACCCCTTGATTTCAATGTATGGGACAGCAAGACAGAGAGTCTTGTGAAATGGAGCAGCAGCTCTCACAGGAGTCTCATCTGGTATCTCGGAGGACTGGAAGAAAAATTAAGTTTTAAAACAATTATATCAAAAAGTAAATAAAAAAAGTCTTTCCATTTTGTAGCTTGAAGCAAATATTACCATGTTTCCATATGTCCATGTCTGTATTCAAAGCTTACCGAAGCACCAACATATGATGTCTGGGAGTTTTGAAGAGACAGCTCAGGTACCAAGGGAACAATCCTTTCAGAAGTGGGATCTTCAATGTTTCTGACCACAGCAAGGGTCTCAAAGCTGTTGGAACAAGAAAAGTAAAGGATACTTCCAAAAAAGTGCAGTCACAAATAAACAACTCTTTTGCTACACTGGCAAGACTAAGATTTCATTACCTCACAGCAGCAATGTGTTCAGGAAGCTCAACAGGCAGAGCCTCCACCTTGTAGTTGCCCTTCAGAATGTCTGCTCTTGCAGCCATTTTTCCAGGGGCAATTGTACGAATCTTTCCTACCGCCATAACAGCAGCTTGGATCAAGGCAGTGTTCACTCCCATCACAGCAAAGGTCTGGAGAGCAACACTGAAATAAGAATAAGAAAGATTGTTTGTAAAACTGTTGTTGTGTACTTCATATCCCATCTTCATGAATGTAGCTGCAAAAGTGTACCTTGGTCTTGCTTCAGCTTGGAATTGAACATCAGTCTTCTTCAGCTGCTCAAGAGTCATGGTTTCAATCTCCTCAGGGAGAGGAGGTGTAATGGTGGCCTTAACTAGAAGGGTGAACAGAACATCAAACTTAGAAGTGACACCCTCATATCCAAGGAACAGATAAAAGGTTCTAAGAAAACAAAGGTACCATTGACACTTGCAGCAGCAACAGCAGCAGTGTAAAAACTGAGCTCCATGGGCACACCAACTGCTGTTGGGAAGATACGACGCACTTCAGCTACAAGCAGGGGTTTGGCGTACTGAAAGACAATTCCTTCCTGCAAAGCTTTAAGGGCACCCTTCAACAGTTCACGTGGTTTGGGTCCAGTGGCAATCTGGGAATAGTGTTTATGAGAAACTTAATTCTAATTGTGAGAATTATTTGCGAGACATCTCAAAAAATATGGTAATGAGAGAGGAGACTTAAACTACAACACAGTACCGGTATTGCTTCTTCAATGACGGTCTTGTCAATGTTTAAATAAGCCACTTCTTGTCCAAGTAATTTGATGTAGGCTGAAGCCAATGGTTGATTGGTTGGCAAGGCCTTCCAGTTTGCAAGCTTGAAGAGTTAAAACAGAGAAGTTATATATATTTAGCCTAAGTTATGCTTATAATACGTAAAAGTACAAAATTATACAATACACTGGACATGAAAACTTACTGCTCTCAGGGTACGCTTAACCTTTGTGATACGGTCAACACTTTCATCTGCAGCAGGAGATTGCAGAAGAGCCTCCTGGATTCCTTCAGTTCTCACACCAATCTGTTTGAGAGAATCAACTGAGTGAAGACTGAAAATATTTTAAAACCATGAATCAGATTTAAAAAAACAAAAAAATAAATCTTGGTTGACCCACCTCAAGAACATCAGCAGCAGCTCCAGCCAGGTAAGCACGTGCTTTAGCTACGACAGCTCTGGGCAGGATGGTGGCGGCATCATTGATCATGTAGGCACTACCGGCAGCTCCAATCATAAGAGGAGCTGCACGGGGACAGAGGCAAAAATGCAATTAATGCCATTTTCAGATTATTTTGTTCAGATTTTTATGCATTTTAAGCAACACTCAAGAAACAATTTTTTTAAAAACTCACTATGATAGAAGTCCAGCTGAAGGGCTCTGCTGAAACGGAAGCTAAGCCTGTCCAGCTTGCGGCTCATGAGCTTGATGGCAACATTAGCTGCACCAGCACTGAAATGGACAACCATGATTATCTCTAGCTTGTGCTCATTTGATGTGATAAATTAAAATATATGAGAAATGATTTGTTTTTCTTACACAGTTGCCATATCAGGAGCAGTGATTCTGGTCAAGGACTTGATGTGGGAATAGGCAAAGCTTGCAACATGCATGTTAGTCTCAGTCTTCAAAGCACCAGCAAGACTGGAGACGAGAGCCACTGAGGGCTTTGCCTCAAACAACACAATACAAGCAACCATTCGCACTTCTGGGTGGAGAGCCCTGTCCAATACAAGCTGCAGGGCCACTGGCTGAACCTGAGGCAGGGAATAAGTTTAGTTTATTATTGGAGGAAAAAGTGGAAAATTTTTTTTTTTTTTTTTTTTTTTTTACTTTCCTACAAAGTCTGACACTTACCAGTTTGGGCTCTTTCTTGGCAATGTTCCTCAAGGCCAAGATGGCATCAACCTGGACTCTAAGGGGCAGAGAAGTAGCTGCAGTTCTCAGTCCAGGTAGGAGCTTCATGATGGGTTTAAGACTAGCAGGGTGACCAGCATTGCCCAGAACTTTCAGAGCCAAAGTGATTTCAGGAATGTCATTTTTGGAAATGGCTTCTGCAGCAAGCTCATGGATGGGCTGAGAAGTTTGAGGCACATACATTTAGATAAATATTAAAGATTAAGCCCCTAACAGAAATTTTAAAGGGCTCGAGGTGTTTACCCTGAGAAGCTCGGCAGGACAAGTGGGAACTGCAACGCAGTGTTTGGCAATCATGGAACCATATCCAAGCATGACGACTTCACGAAGAGCTGGGATTGTGGCGATTTTCTCGTGCAAAGCCAAACTCTGATCAGCAAAATACAGAAATTATTAATTTGATTTAGGTAAGATTTGAAGAACAGCACTTTGTGTATAGTAAGATGAACCCACAGCTGTCAACTGGATGGTTTCCAAATCAGCAGTGACCATTTGCAAAGCAACCACAAGAGCCTGAATGAACTCGGGAGTGGTAAGTTCACCAGCCAGGAACTTCTCCTTGATGAATTTCACAATGACTGGTGTGCCAACAGCAGGAAGAGCATCCAGAAGCCAGCGCCTAACAGATTAATTGTTTAAAATATATTCATAATAAAAAATTGCCCTTGAATTATATTCCTATTAACTTATTGCTCACAAATTGTACCTGTAAACTGGTTTGTCCTTGAACTGAGCCCATATGGCTTCAATATTCTCCAAGGTGGCAGCACGCAGGAGCTGGATGAGCTGAACAAACTTAAGTGGAGCATCATCATGGACCATGGCCACATTGTTTGCAACAAGGTGCTTTAGGACCTCGATAATCTAGAAAGAATAAAGGCAATGATCAGTTGACATCTTTATCATAGAACAAGGGCTTTGACTTGGAGATCATTAAAGATTTTAGGTTATGTATTATACCTGCGCTGGTGCATCACTGATCTTCATGAGTTGAATGGGGGTCTGGAGAATCTCAGTTGCAAACTCATACTGCAGGGATCCACGGGCCAAGTAATCAGCTTTGATTGGAGCGACGGGGGTCTTCTCAATCTCAACAAAAGCTAGGGTTTGTCTGAAAGAAATAATTATTTCTGAAACTTTAACTTAACCCTAAAGTTAATGAAAAATGTTAGGAGTATTGTTTATTCATATTTTAAGAGAAATCTCACAGAGGACTAATCATACTTTGCTTCCATCTGGGCAGCACCATGGATCTCATTGAAGGGTGAAAACTGATGCACTTCCTCAACTGTTGCTTCAGCGATCAGTACACCGGCTGCAGCTGGTTTCATGATGTAGTTGTAAGATGCAGTTTCAATCAGACTCTTCACCCTCTGTTGAGAGAAAGGTACATGACCACTTGACTCTTAGCATTTTCATTATATTGATTGAGTAAATATTTCAGTTCTTCCCAGTCTTCTTCATTACCTTTGTGCATTCAGCACACTTCTCAGTGTATGCCAAGCCAACATCCTTCATGATTCTCTCCTGGCAGTGGCTCAGATCCTTGGACTTGGTGACAATAATGTGGTTGGCCTTTGGATCCTCACTGATGACGTAGTGGGTCCTGCACACTCCCTGAGCTCCAGCCTTGAAGGACAAGTCAAAAAATGGATTGCAGAACTCGAAATAGATTAAAAAAAAAAATACTAGGATCACTTTTTCACCTCTTGCAGCTCATAGATGTTCTGGGTCTTCTTGAGATTGAGCTGAAGGATGTTGAGGATTCCTCTGTGCAAGTTCAGTACTGTAGGGGAGACTCCTGCAGGGGCGAATACCTTTCCAACTACACCATTAGCATACTCAAACTTGATGGGAATCTGAAGCTGAGCAGCCAGAGCTGAGGTGAGCTTAGGGGCAGGAACAAATGGATCCTTGGGCCAAATGCCAGCATACTCGTGGAGTAGAGGATCCATGAGCTATAAAGCAATATCTTTACTTAAAATGAGGGAATTGCGTATTTTAACAGCCAATGCTTGCTAACACATTTTTAGTTTTCTAAAATAGAACACCTACAAAGTTTACAGTTCTTAATGGTCATTACCTTCATCATGAAGGTGGTTTCTGTCACGGCACTGAGGTGAACCTTGCTGCTGACTTTTATACCTGCTCTGGCCAGACCTTCTTGAGGAAGACCACCCAAGAGCATAGCCTCATACTTGTACACATAGGTCTTATCCAGGGCAAACTCAGGAACTGAAAGTGTACAGTATTTTTGATTTGCGTCAATTGTTAGGGTCATTACTTTTAAGCAATAATGCAGTCTAAATCACCAATTAAAACTAATTTGCCAAATCATATTACTTACCAAGGTTGATCTGTTGACTTGCTAAAAGAAATAGAAAAAATATATATATTTACATTTTTAATAGGTTTTCAAGAAGTTCTAATTTTCTAAACAAGTTTTCCTAAAGACGTAAAAGGAGAGAGAAGGAGAAAAATATATGAATATATTTTGACTTACCCACTAGGGCTACAGTCAGGGCAAGCACAACAGCTCTCATGGCTGATGGTTTGTGAAGAGCTCCTCAGAGAAATTGACCTTTTATAGTAGTTTCATGCTGACCAAGTATTAATTCTTAAATTAATAATTAACTTTAACTTAAATTAATATCAAATTGTACAAGACTTCTGTCAACTTATTTGAACATAAATATCAGTAGAGGTTAGGTTACCCTGGCCTGTCATCATGTCATTGTTCAGGCCAATGTCCACAGTGAAATGCTGATCATTGTCTTTTATATTCAAAAAGGTGATTTTCCCCCAATCATATCAATAATATAATGTTTAAGCAACAAAATGAGAGTTTTTATATATAGATAGCTATGGAGTAGGTATATTACAGTAAACATATTATTATTAAACATATTATTGTACATTTTTATACAAATAATCATTTTAGTTAACAACCCTGGCTTGAAGGCAAATCTTAGCTATCAGTTTTGGGTTAGGTTACCCTGGCCTGTCATCATGTCATTCGTCAGGCCAATGTCCACAGTGAAATGCTGACCATTTTTCTTTTATTAATCTAAATCTAAAAACTACCATATGTTAAAAGTCCATTAGTTAAAGTCCACAGTTTATTTTCAGGGCTTTCAAAAAATAACATGTTAATTTCTGTAATTAATGTTTTCTGTTTAACGCTTTAAAAATATTTAACACAATCAATGCATCATCTGTTTTTATCTGTCATCCTTTGGCTAGCGTTACAGTATCCACCTTATTTTGCAACTCGGAAGTAAGCTATTTTCTGTGAATGTCCGAGACAGTGTGTTAATGATTACGACAATACATAAACATAATATGATTAAAAATATCAGTTTGCAATATTGAGCTGCATAACGAGCTGACATTCTTTTTAAGCTATGTTGCTAAGGCCATATTGAATATTCTATTCTTTACAGTCACTGTATTGTCAGGGTTAATGAACAAAAGGATTAAGCTTTTAAAACTCTACACAACATGCATGCAACAGACATGACATTATAAAGTCTAGCGTGGGTTCTCAGATACTGTGATTTCCTTCTCACGTCACTGAATTTACCATTAACTATTCACCTGAACAGTTTATGATGTTTTGTATGGTATCATTATAATCCTTGACCATCAAAACATAGAGGTATACATCACCTTTTCTGTGTTATTATGTTTGATTCGGAAGATATGATACAAAATACATAATTTGGTTATGGCGGAAAGTAAAATGGTCACCATGGCGACCACCAGGCGTTTTTGTGATGGCTCCATTTCTGAAAATGTTCAGGGCACCAAACTGTTCAAGTGTACCAAATTTTATGCTTTTATGAAAAAGTGAACATTTCACCTCAAATTTTGCACACATCACCTGGACTAAAAATAATATCGGTAACTTACAGCGATGGAGATAAGAGCTGTGTGTCACCTTAATCTAATAATATTCACTGTAAAGTTTGTTTTTTTACATGCAGAGTGGTGCTTTGGGTGACCCAAATTCAAATATATATATATGTAAGCAATAAGGTACGAGAGGCTGTGCTGTATCGTGAATAAGTCACGACTGAAGGGCATTGTTAGTGCAACCCCTTCAGCTGTGACTTATTCATGATACAGCACAAGCCTCCAGTACCTTATTTCTTTTATAAAACGGTTACCACACAATACAAATATTAAAGCCAAAAATATGTATCAGTGCAACTTTCATGAAGTAAACTTTCACTAAAGCCTTCCTTTCGCCGGAAAAAAACATTCCTTGACTGTGAACAGCAACAGAAGTTACATTATTACGCCATTAGATGGCGGCAAAGACTGTCTTTATGAGTGTGTCAGTCAGTAGCGAAGACTTTTACATTGAAAAGACTGAATTGTTGTAAACACGGAACAAGACGCAACTACCAAATTCTTTGATTAGCGCTGTCAGTCACGGGAAAACCCCTTAACTGTTAAAAGGACAGGATAATACATTGGACATTTAAACAGATTTTTTATTATGAACATAGGACTGACCTGAAGGAAAATGCTAAATCTGAATATAGGTAATAAACTCGCTCACTCAATATCTCTCTCACAATACTCTTCTACATAATACAGTAAGCTTCAATGAACAATATCAATTGAGAACATACAGTTTACGTTGCTAAGTGTGGTTGCTAAGGATGTTGTGTAGTGATACACAGAACCGTTGGGTGAAGCGGTCATAGCCGTGTTTTATCATGAATAAAACACAGCTATTGACCAATCAGAATCAAGGACAGGAACTAACCGTTTTATAAATATATATATATATGATAGCGATATGGCTGTATATCAGCACGGCTGTGATTTGGCCATAGGCACAAGGCCGCAGGTAATTACAGCGTGCTGATATACAGCCATATCGCACGGCTACTTGTGTGATATTGCTCATATATTGTACGAGTGTAAATAAATAAGAAACAACAATGGATTGTCTTTAAAACCCTCTTTTGTGAGGAACTACTTCCTTCTGTCAAGGGATTCAAATCTCAAGTTGACAGTTTAACAGTTGAGCCCAAGCCTCCGTTACTAATTCTAAAATGTCACTTTAGAACTAGTAACGAAGGAACATTGAGTCGCTTCATTGAAACTCTTTGTAATATGTGGAGTCTAATGAGAGAGAGATCACCTGAGCGAGTGCATTACCTGCATCTAGCTGATATTCTTCAGGTCAGTCTTATATTCATAATCACAAAATCAATTTTAATGTCCGCTGAGGAAAACGATATCTTTGTCTTTGTCCTTTTAACATCAGGCTGTCATCACTCCCATGAGAGCGCTAGTCAATGCATTTGTCAGTTGCGTCTTGTAAGATGTTGTTTAAAGTAAAAACAATGTCCTTGTTTCTTTGTTTCTGTACATTTCAGTATAAAAGTCTTTGTGACTGACTCACTCACTCATAAAGACAGTCTTTGCCGCCATCTCATCGTGTATTAATGTAACTTTCAATGAAGTCGAAATCACTAACGAACTCTTTCTCAATACCATAAATATGGCATGTTATTTATATAAAATATTATTTATTGAACAATAAAATTTAAATTAACAACAATAGCCATTATAACAGTATAAGAAGGAAATAATATAGGAAACAAACACAAGCAAACAGTTCAGTCAAATGTACAAAAGCAGCGTTCTAGTTAGTACAGGATTTAATTTCAATGTAAATATAAAGTTATGAAACTTAATATAGCCCTTAAGCCAAATCTATTAGCTCTGGAACAAGTAATAGATTAATAAGACCAAAGATTGCCCGTTTGATATACCCAAAACAAATTATACTCATGTTTAAACACTATTTACATAAGAGCCAGCGGCAAATTCCCAAATGACTGGCCGAGATGAAGCTGTTCTCTGCGGGTACATGAGCACTGAACGGTCGCTGACAGCCTGGAGCTCGCATCTCCGAAAGCGTCTAAACAAATTTTCAAATAGGCGCTACATTTACATATAAACCACATATCTGAGATCTAAACAACTATATTCGCGCCTAAAAAATTCTTAAAACTACATTCCGTAACAAAATAACAGTAGTATCTATAAAAATATTGTGGGTTTGCTCGTCCGCCATGACACTCGCAGTGAGAATGCTGACAGAGGAGTGATTCAAAAGGTGAAACGGTTCCCGTGGCGATACTTGTACAATATTGCATGGCTGGAAAGACCTCTCAGCCAATCAGATTCGAGAACCAGAAAGAACTATTGTATAAAATAGTATAATATAGGTTATAATAATTTCTGATAATCCCAGGTTGCTATGATCATGCAGGTTTGTTTACACATTAAACTCATGGCCACAAGAAATAGATTTCATTTCCTCAACATAGGAACTCGATGACACAACTTCACATAGCATGACCATGATATAAAGATGTTGTTATCCTGACAAAATGATCTCATGACCGTGACATTTTATCACGTTACCATGAATTAATCTCTCGTGGCCACGACAAAACCATGTGAACCGAATGTGTTCCCTCCTGGTCACTGTGAACCTTATTGTCAAGTGTACAAAAACATTTATGAGTACCACTGACTGAGTGTTCTTGTAAAATGAAAGCAGTTCACACAATTCTGACACTTGCAGGGTATTTATTAACATTAAATTGCATTACATTACATACATCACAACATTGTTAATGTATTCAATTAAACTAAACGTGAAAATGTAAAATGTAATTAATTTCTTATTCTTCCTTGATATGTTTCTGGATCCAGGAGAGAATGTCCTCATCGATATGAATGGAAAGAGTTCCATCTGGATTGATGGGAACAGCGACAGGGAGAGGAATAGCCATCCTTGACAGTGTCATCTAGAGCAGCAGGAACAAAAAGAATTATTTGTATTTTCTTAATTATGTCTCTTTGTGAGTCATAATTTAAAGGAAAAATATTTCACCTCTGGAATCCTAGCAATGACATTCAAGGATCTCTGAGTTGGCAAGGCTGCAGTCAGTTCAATCTCTTTCTCACTGTTCGTTGCTCTTTCAAGTCTAAAGCCTGCCTGGAGAGCCGCCATAGGGATGTGCTTAGACAGCCTAGTTGTGAAGGGATACACAGAGAAGAGCAGATTAAACCAGTGCCATTTTCTACACTGTTCATTTGTCATTCAGTGTTGCTGAACATTACTTTTTGGCATATGTGGTGACAATGACTGGCAGCCTCTCCCATTCCAGCTCTAGACGTGCAGCAGGGAATTCGCCCAGGACACCGGCTTCAGCTTTAGCAGTGACTGCATACTGTTGGCATTCTGGACCCCAAGCAACCTTGGCCTGAAAAAAATATTTTTTTTAATGGATGGTATTGATGTCAATTATTTAACTTGAGAAATAATTCAATAATTGTTTTAAAAGTTGTCTCTCTCTTTTTTTTTTTTTTTTTTTTAATCACATTAGTTTCAGTCTTACAGTGACTTTGTGCTTGCTCAGCAGGGCACCGTCAGCACAGATCTTCAGGTTGTCATTTTCAGCGATGGAGGAAATGACGAGCTGCACTCTTGCAGTTGGCTTGTCAAAGTAAGCTGCAAGTTGGTAGCCCAGCAGCTTGTGGTCAACTCTCACAGCACGGGCAATGACAGCAAAAACAGGTGGAATACCATTTCCAAGGAACTTAGCCTGAAAGCATAAACCATAATAGATTCAAGTTGATTTTAGTTCAAAATGTCACATTTGGTTGTTTTATGTTATGAACAAACAAATGACACTAATTGATTCACCTGTTTCTGGAGAGCCTCAAAGCTAGATGCAGCACTTCCACTGCTTCGTGCCTTTGAGGCGCCATGGGGTGCCAAGTACTGCAAGCAAAATAACATCATATACATGATGAATATTTGATGATCTAAAGAAACAATATTTTTAACAAAAATAATTTTTGTATAGGTACCCGATCTTTGTGGAACTTCCTGAAAGGCTCCATGATGGTGGCAGTCTGAAAATCCATATAAAATGATTCAGTGAAAAATATATTTATGACACAAATATTGGCTTCCACACCAACATGCTACATTCCATATCCTCACCTCAGTCATACGAGAGCTGGACATGGAGGAGCTTGAACTGCTGATGATGCGGCTGCTGCTGCTGCTTTCAGAAGAGATGTGCACATTTTTATCTTCAGTCTCCAGGATTTCCCTCAATTTCAACAAGAAGGCCTTTCCTTCTGGAGTCTCCTCATCAATGAGGTTGATTTGCTTAAGGAGCCTCTCAGCAGCTCTAGGACCAACTTGGACTTCAAGCTCCAATCTTTCAACTGCAGGACCTTCAGCTAAAGCCAAAATGACAAACATTAAATTATGATTTTATTTGGAAAGACTTGAGTTTAATTAATGTAATCTTCTCTGTAAGAATACCTCTTGCCACTGCAGCACGGGCTGAGTGCTGTCCAATTATGTAGAAGAGAGGAGCATTTCTGATAAAAGCAGCATTGTGAGAGTGCACCTCAATGCACCCCTTGATTTCAATGTATGGGACAGCAAGACAGAGAGTCTTGTGAAATGGAGCAGCAGCTCTCACAGGAGTCTCATCTGGTATCTCGGAGGACTGGAAAGAAAAATTAAGTATTAAATCAATTATATCAAAAAGTAAATAAAAAAAGTCTTTCCATTTTGTAGCTTGAAGCAAATATTACCATGTTTCCATATGTCCATGTCTGTATTCAAAGCTTACCGAAGCACCAACATATGATGTCTGGGAGTTTTGAAGAGACAGCTCAGGTACCAAGGGAACAATCCTTTCAGAAGTGGGATCTTCAATGTTTCTGACCACAGCAAGGGTCTCAAAGCTGTTGGAACAAGAAAAGTAAAGGATACTTCCAAAAAAGTGCAGTCACAAATAAACAACTCTTTTGCTACACTGGCAAGACTAAGATTTCATTACCTCACAGCAGCAATGTGTTCAGGAAGCTCAACAGGCAGAGCCTCCACCTTGTAGTTGCCCTTCAGAATGTCTGCTCTTGCAGCCATTTTTCCAGGGGCAATTGTACGAATCTTTCCTACCGCCATAACAGCAGCTTGGATCAAGGCAGTGTTCACTCCCATCACAGCAAAGGTCTGGAGAGCAACACTGAAATAAGAATAAGAAAGATTGTTTGTAAAACTTGTTGTGTACTTCATATCCCATCTTCATGAATGTAGCTGCAAAAGTGTACCTTGGTCTTGCTTCAGCTTGAAGTTGAACATCAGTCTTCTTCAGCTGCTCAAGAGTCATGGTCTCAATCTCCTCAGGGAGAGGAGGTGTAATGGTGGCCTTAACTAGAAGGATGAACAGAACAACATCAAACTTAGAAGTGACACCCTCATATCCAAGGAACAGATAAAAGGTTCTAAGAAAACAAAGGTACCATTGACACTTGCAGCAGCAACAGCAGCAGTGTAAAAACTGAGCTCCATGGGCACACCAACTGCTGTTGGGAAGATACGACGCACTTCAGCTGCAAGCAGGGGTTTGGCGTACTGAAAGACAATTCCTTCCTGCAAAGCTTTAAGGGCACCCTTCAACAGTTCACGTGGTTTGGGTCCAGTGGCAATCTGGGAGCAGTGTTTATTAGAAACTTAAGTCTAATTGTGAGAATTATTTGTGAGAATGATCTCAAAAAAATATGGTAATGAGAGACGAGACTTAAACTACAACACAGTACCGGTATTGCTTCTTCAATGACGGTCTTGTCAATGTTTAAATAAGCCACTTCTTGTCCGAGTAATTTGATGTAGGCTGAAGCCAATGGTTGATTGGTTGGCAAGGCCTTCCAGTTTGCAAGCTTGAAGAGTTAAAACAGAGAAGTTATATATATTTTGTATTATATATATTATGCTTATAATACGTAAAAGTACAAAATTATACAATACACTGGACATGAAAACTTACTGCTCTCAGGGTACGCTTAACCTTTGTGATACGGTCAACACTTTCATCTGCAGCAGGAGATTGCAGAAGAGCCTCCTGGATTCCTTCAGTTCTCACACCAATCTGTTTGAGAGAATCAACTGAGTGAAGACTGAAAACATTTTGAAATCATGAATAAGATTTAAAAAAACAAAAAAATAAATCTTGGTTTGCCCACCTCAAGAACATCAGCAGCAGCTCCAGCCAGGTAAGCACGTGCTTTAGCTACGACAGCTCTGGGCAGGATGGTGGCGGCATCATTGATCATGTAGGCACTACCGGCAGCTCCAATCATAAGAGGAGCTGCACGGGGACAGAGGCAAAAATGCAATTAATGCCATTTTCAGATTATTTTGTTCAGATTTTTATGCATTTTAAGCAACACTCAAGACACAATTTTTTTAAAAACTCACTATGATAGAAGTCCAGCTGAAGGGCTCTGCTGAAACGGAAGCTAAGCCTGTCCAGCTTGCGGCTCATGAGCTTGATGGCAACATTAGCTGCACCAGCACTGAAATGGACAACCATGATTACCTCTGGCTTGTGCTTATTTGATGTAATAAATTAAAATATATGAAAAATAATTTGTTATTCTTACACAGCTGCCATATCAGGAGCAGTGATTCTGGTCAAGGACTTGATGTGGGAATAGGCAAAGCTTGCAACATGCATGTTAGTCTCAGTCTTCAAAGCACCAGCAAGACTGGAGACGAGAGCTACTGAGGGCTTTGCCTCAAACAACACAATACAAGCAACCATTCGCACTTCTGGGTGGAGAGCCCTGTCCAATACAAGCTGCAGGGCCACTGGCTGAACCTGAGGCAGGGAATAAAGTTTCCTTATTACTGGAAGAAAATGTGCATAATCTTTTCCTTTTTACATTATTTATTTATGTATGTATGTATTTTTACATTCCTACATTGTCTGACATTTACCAGTTTGGGCTCTTTCTTGGCAATGTTCCTCAGGGCCAAGATGGCATCAACCTGGACTCTAAGAGGCAGAGAAGTAGCTGCAGTTCTCAGTCCTGGTAGGATCTTCATGATGGGTTTAAGACTAGCAGGGTGACCAGCATTGCCCAGAACTTTCAGAGCCAAAGTGATTTCAGGAATGTCATTCTTGGAAAGGGCCTCTGCAGCAATCTCATGGATGGGCTAATGAGTTTGTGACACATACAGATATTAAATACAAATATTAAAATATAATAGTAAGTCCATGACAGAAATGTATCAAGGGCTTGAGGTGTTTACCCTAAGGAGCTCGGCAGGGCAAGTGGGAACTGCAACGCAGTGTTTGGCAATCATGGAACCATATCCAAGCATGACGACTTCACGAAGAGCTGGGATTGTGGCGATTTTCTCGTGCATAGCTAAACTCTGTTCAGCAAATACAGAAATCATTAATTTGATTTAGGTAAGATTTGAAGAACAGCACTTTGTGTATAGTAAGATGAACCCACCGCTGTCAACTGGATGGTTTCCAAATCAGCAGTGACCATTTGCAAAGCAACCACAAGAGCCTGAATGAACTCGGGAGTGGTAAGTTCACCAGCCAGGAACTTCTCCTTGATGAATTTTACAATGACCGGTGTGCCAACAGCAGGAAGAGCATCCAGGAGCCAGCGCCTAACAGATTCATTGTTTAAAATATATTTGTTAAAAGAAACTGCACTTGAACTACATTACTATTAACCTTTTGCTCACAAATTGTACCTGTAAACTGGTTTGTCCTTGAACTGAGCCCAGATGGCCTCAATATTCTCCAAGGTGGCAGCACGCAGGAGCTGGACGAGCTGAACAAACTTAAGTGGAGCATCATCATGGACCATGGCCACATTGTTTGCAACAAGGTGCTTTAAGACCTCGATAATCTAGAGAGAGTAAGGGCAACACTCAGATGATGTCTTCATGGACCAAAGGCCTTGATTTGGAGACTGTTAAAGATTTTATGTAGTGTATTATACCTGGGCTGGTGCATCACTGATCTTTGTGAGTTGAATGGGGGTCTGAAGAAGTTCAGTTGCAAACTCATACTGCAGGGATCCACGGGCCAAGTAATCAGCTTTGATTGGAACAACGGGGGTTTTTTCAATCTCAACAAAAGCTAAGGTTTGTCTGAAAAAAAAATTATTTATTAGTAATAATGTTAGTTCATATTTTAAGAGAAACCCTACAGAGGATCACTCCTACTTTGCTTCCATCTGGGCAGCACCATGGATCTCATTGAAGGGTGAAAACTGATGCACTTCCTCAACTGTTGCTTCAGCGATCAGTACACCGGCTGCAGCTGGTTTCATGATGTAGTTGTAAGATGCAGTTTCAATCAGACTCTTCACCCTCTGTTGAGAGAAAGGTACATGACCACTTGACTCTTGACATTTTCATTATATTGACTGAGTCAATATTTCAGTTCTTCCCAGTCTTCTTCATTACCTCTGTGCATTCAGCACACTTCTCAGTGTATGCCAAGCCAACATCCTTCATGATTCTCTCCTGGCAGTGGCTCAGATCCTTGGACTTGGTGACAATAATGTGGTTGGCCTTTGGATCCTCACTGATGACATAGTGGGTCCTGCACACTCCCTGAGCTCCAGCCTTGAAGGACACGTCAACAAAATTAGATTGCAGTACTCAAAATAGTGAAAAAAAAGGATCACTAGGATCACCTTTTCACCTCTTGCAGCTCATAGATGTTCTGGGTCTTCTTGAGATTGAGCTGAAGGATGTTGAGGATTCCTCTGTGCAAGTTCAGTACTGTAGGGGAGACTCCTGCAGGGGCGAATACCTTTCCAACTACACCATTAGCATACTCAAACTTGATGGGAATCTGAAGCTGAGCAGCCAGAGCTGCAGTGAGCTTAGGGGCAGGAACAAATGGATCCCTGGGCCAAATGCCAGCATACTCGTGGAGTAGAGGATCCATGAGCTGTAAAGCAATATCTTTACTTAAAATGAGGGAATTGCGTCTTTTAACAGCCAATACTTGCTAACACATTTTTAGTTTCCTAAAATAGAACACCTACAAAGTTTACAGTTCTTAATGGTCATTACCTTCATCAGGAAGGTGGTTTCTGTCACAGCACTGAGGTGAACCTTGCTGCTGACTTTTATACCTGCTCTGGCCAGACCTTCTTGAGGAAGACCACCCAAGAGCATAGCCTCATACTTGTACACATAGGTCTTATCAAGGGCAAACTCTGGAACTGAGAAGGGTAGAGTATTTCTTTGGTTGGGTTTAAGCAAGAATGCAACAGTTGTAAATTACTAGTTTACAAATTACCAAATTACAATCTTGTTACTTACCAAGGTTGATCTGTTGACTTGCTGAAAGAAACAAATAAGAGAATTTGCTTTGAAAATTACTTCATTTTACTTGTTTTTAAGAAGTTCTAAATTTACTTTTAATTTTAAGAGAAATCTTTTAAGAAAAGAGAAACAGGAACTTATGGATTTTAAAACATAAAACTTACCCACAAGGGCTACAGTCAGGGCAAGCACAACAGCTCTCATGGCTGATGGTTTGTGAAGAGCTTCTCAGAGAAACAGATCTTTTATAGTAGTTTCTTGCTGACCAAGTATGAATTTGTAAATTAATTATTAACATATGTCTTTAAACATCGAAAAGCAAAAAGTACATAAGACAGGTTGGTCAACCTATTTGAACATCAATATCAATAAGAGGTTAGGTTACCCTGGCCTGTCATGTCATCCTCCAGAGCAATGACCAGCGTCAGTTTTGTATTTGTCTTCATTTGCAAGAAAGTTGATCAGGATAAGTAAAATTTAAATTTAATATATATATATATAATTGCTGGTTTTGTCTATACATTGGTGTATATATATATATTTAGACAAAGAAAAATTATTTCTACTAATTCTTGAGATTATTAAGATGTATATAATACTTTTAATATATAATATATAATATAAATCCAAAACAAATTATTCACTGACTTGACATGACAAGACTTAACAGCCCCTGTGTGGCTGTTAAAGGGTTAGTTCACCCAAAAATGAAAATAATGTCATTTATTACTCACCCTCATGCCGTTCCACACCCGTAAGACCTTCATTAATCTTCGGAACGCAAATTAAGATATTTTTGTTGAAATCCAAAAGATTCATAACGCTCCGAAGCTTCATGAAGCAGTGTTTTGAAATCGGCCATCACTATATAAGTCATTATTTTGTTTTTTTGCCGCATCAAAAATATTATCGTCGCTTTATAATATTAATATTAAACCACTGTACTCACATGAACTGATTTAAATATGTTTTTAGTACATTAATGGATCTTGAGAGAGAAAATGTCATTGCTGGCTATACAGGCCTCACTGAGCCATTGGATTTCAACAAAAATATCTTAATTTGTGTTCCGAAGATGAACAAAGGTCTTACGGGTGTGGAACGGCATGAGGGTGAGTAATAAATGACATTATTTTCATTTTTGGGTGAACTAACCCTTTAAATTATGAAGGTAAAATATAGAACGGCCGAAAACATATGATTTTATAAATGCTGCAATTGCTGGTATGTTTTTAATTACCTAATACATCATTACTGATTTTTGAATGCAGCTGTATTCCCTGTGAACTCCATTGTTTTTGAGATTGGCCTAATGCCTATAAATGCCAAACTTTTATAGATTTGAGTCCCTCGACCTAATCGAGCCATCTGCAGTGATCACTCAAAGTAGAGTGGATTCATTTATTAGGAGAGACAATCAGAAATTGCTTTGTTTTCATAGGTTCACTCAAGGTAAAGGGATCCACTGTCTTCTGGGTTGTGCTGTGTAGTTCAGTTCTATTGGATAGCCCAGTCTCATTTGCACTAATGGCAGTATTTCATGGGGATACAGTTTGCTATGCTTTTTTGTAGCTTTTTGCTCCCAAAGTACACAATATAGACAGATTTGGCATAAGACTATCAGTTTTAGGTTAGGTCACCCTGGCATCAAATGTCATCAAAACTTGTTAAAGTCAATATTAGATTGAGGACCATGTCACAGTTTCACTTGAAATATTTTATAATTGTTAATTTTAAAATGTATTTTTCTTAATACAAGTATTTTTAGTAGTTCAGGCTGATTGATAGTGAAATTTTTAGGACTGTGCATGTTCAGCATTGTCATGATATGATTGACTTATGGCACTTGTTCTGTGGCACTTGAGCTGTTAGTTAAATAACAGTTACAGCTCATGTAATGAGCCACTATGGCCCTGTTTCCACCTAATATTAAGATGCATTTTGGTTGATTGGATCACAAGTGGATGACACTGAATACAGGTGTAAATGGGGTGTTAAACGTTTTGAGCTTGTACAAAACACATTCAGCCAGATTGCTTTCATAGTGGAAACGCTCATGTGTTTGAATGTGTTTGAACAGCACACAAGACCGCCTACTCTCCGTCTATTGACCTAATGCATAAACATTATGGAAAGTGCACTAGCCAGATGGGATTTAAACTTTGTCGGCTGGAGATAAAGTTTGGTTTGAAGACGAAAAACGTACCAAGCACAATATTCTCTCACCATTCCTGATTTCTAACATGCACTCTGCGCATTTGGCGTGGTCTTGTGGCTGTCAGAGCAGAAACAAAAGCTGTTGCTCTCTGTATGAGATTTTTTCGTCGTCTCCGGTTGTACTGTAAATTGCATGAGCTTGTTTTTTCCATTAGATCAAAAGAAGCCCATACATTTTCCCGCCCATAGAGCCTCCCCTCGAAGAAATCAGGACAGAAGTGGTTGAAAGTGGACAAAAGAGACGGATTAAAATACCAGGTGGAAACGGGTATGTGTCTCCCTCGTCTACTTGTGATCTGATCGACCAAAACGCATCTTAATACCAGGTGGAAACAGAGCCTATGAGCAAATATGGCAGATTTTCACCTCAAATTCTGGAGGTCCTGTGCCAGCATTGGGATGCTCTAATTAACTGACTTCTGATCAAAATCAGCTGATAAATGCATTTGATGCATGGAACTTCACTGAATTTGCCCATCACATAAACTGATCACGTGTTGATAATGCAAAAGATGCAACCCTGCTCACAATGAGAGTGAATATGAAATGCTTGTGCAAACTTTGTTTCTCAGTCTTCATCAGAAGTGAGTCTAACAGTGTAATAACAATGCAAGTTAAAAGGTGGAGTATAATTCAAACATCTTTTATAACTTTCGATCTTTGTGCATTAACAGTAGCACTGCTGTAATGATTGGCAAACTCAAAAAACAAGGGAGAGTTGGATCCAAATGTAGCTATTTTATTAACAAACAAACAATGAAAAAACATGAAAAACAGAGAACCAGGAACAGAATGGGCACACTAAACATACTGCCGTGAAGGACAAGACTCGGCAAGGAATACAAGAAACACTAGGGTTTGAATACACAAGGGGTAATTGACAAAAAAGACACACCTTGGAACAATCAAAGAAATAACCAACAAGAAAAACTACAAAAGAACTACAAAACATGGCACAGAACAGGAAATAACATAAAAGTCCACACAAGACCAGGGGATGATGTTTCCATTAGTTGTGCTCTTGACTATTATAGTATGTTTGTCTTCTCTGGCTGCTGTGACAGTGTTTGTCAAATACATTTGCAATAACAAAGAAAACTGAAATGAGAACAGATGAGGATTTTTGGCTATTGGTGGTTTTATAATCATTGTGAAATAGCCTGAATCACTGGTGTCATCAATGAAATAATTGTGTTGTGCAATTAATACATTTAAACTACAAACCCTGTTTAACTGCAACATGAGATCACACTGTATTGCAGAAATCAGTTAGAAGATTGAAGATAAAAACATTGAGCAGAAAACAATAAAATACATTGACAAACACAGATATGAGCCATTAGCGCATGAATCTCAACAATGGTGACAACAAAATATTCAGACAATCAGATCAACTCTGGACATCAAAAAAAGCTACTAAAAGAACAAAAACCACAGCAAAAAATAAAAGCAAATAGTTAGAATTAAAGAAAATAATAGGAAAATTCAGCTGCATAATTTACTCATGCTGTGATGCATGCTGGGAGTTTTGTACTATTGTTCCCAGCATGTATTGCGGCATGACACTTTTGATTGTCACCATTGTTGAGATTCATGTGCTGATTCTTGATGTCTTTGACTGTCAAAATTGAGGGGGATGAAGATATGTTCATATAAACTTGGAATGTACTTGTGATGTGACGTTTGAACTGAGGCTTGTGAAATCTCAAAATTGACTGTCATTGAAATCTCTCAACCGAACAAAACTGACTGTCTTTGAAATTTCATGAAGGAACAAAATTAACCATCATTGGAAACTTACATGAAACAAAGCTGGCCATCATTAAAATCTTGTAATGGAAACAAACCGACTGTCTTTGAAATCTTGTAAAGGAACAAGACCAACCATCATTGAAATTTCGTAACAGAACAAAACCGTCCTTTTTTTTAAATCTCGCAAAGGAACAAAACCGACTGTCATTTAAATCTCATAATGGAACAAAACCGACCATCTTTGAAATATTGCAAAGGAACAAAACCGACCGCCACTGAAATCTCATAAAGGAACAAAACCAATTGTCATTGACATCTTGTAAAAGAACAAAACCGACCGTCATTGAGATCTTGTAACGAAACAACTGACAGTCATTAAAATCTCATAACCCAGCAAAACCGACCATTATTGAAATCTCATAACCGAATAAAACTGACCGTCATGAAATTTCAAAAGAACAAAACATACCGTATTGAAATCTCGTAACTGAACAAAACTGACTTACATTGAAAACTGACTGTCATTGAAATCTTGTAAAGGAACAAAACTGACCATCACTGAGATTTTGTAACCAAACAAAACAGGCCGTCACTGAAATATCATAACCGAATAAAACAGACGTCATTGAAATCTCGTAACTGAACAAGACCGACTGTCATTGATATCTCATAATGAAACGAAACCGACTGTCTTTGAAATCTCATAAAAGAACAAAGGAATAAAACTGACCATCTTTGAAGTCTCATAACAGAACAAAACCGACTGATACTGAAAACCGATCGTCATTGAGATCTCGTAACTGAACAAAACCGACCATCATTGAAATGTCTTAATGTAACAAAACAGACCGTCATTGAAATCTCATAAAGGAACAAAATTGACTGTCATTGTGACCTTGTGACAGAAGAAAACTGACCGTCATTGAAATCTCGTAAAGGGATAAAACCGACTGTCATTGAAATCTTGTAAAGGAACAAAAGCGACTGTCATTGAAATCTTGTAAAGGAACAAAACCAACCGTCATTGAGATCTTGTAATGAAAATCTTGTAATGGAACTGACACCTGAACTAAAACTTCATAACCCAGCAAAACCGACCGTCATTGAAATCTTATAAGGGAACAAAATCAACTGTCATTAAAATCTCGTAAAAGAACAAAACATACCGTATTGAGGTCTCGTAACTGAACAAATGAAAATTTGACTGCCAATGAAAACCGACTGTCATTGAAATCTTGTAAAGGAACAAAATCGACCATCATTTAAATCCCGTAATGGAACAAAACCCACCATCTTTGAAATCTCGCAAAGGAACAAAACCAACAGTCAACTGAAATCTTGTAATTAATTGAAACCGATTGTCATTGAGAACTGAACAGGACTGACCATCACTGAAATCTCGTAATTAAACAAAACTGACAGTCATTGAGATCTCGTAAAGGAACGAAACTGACTGCTGTTGAAATCTCCTAAAGCAGGGGTTGTCAACTCTGGACCTCGGCACAAAGTTGCTATCTGGGAATGGTCTGTTAATTAAGAGAACCGTCCATAATTCTACTATTCAGACTAGTATTTACTCATTTATTTTACAACCCCATTTCCAAGTTTTTTGTAAAATGCAATAAAATCTAGAATCTGTAATTTGTTAATTCTTTTGAACCTTTATTTAACTAACGAAAGTACAAAGAAAAGATTTCAAATGTTTTTACTGACCAAATTAATTATATTTTGTAAATATAAACAAATTTTGATTTTGATGGCTGCAACACACTCCAAAAAAGGCAAAATAATAGTGAAAAGGTTACAGAATATCAAAGTTAAACGACTTTGAAACAGTCCACAATAAGCAGGTGAATTGGTAATAGGTGAGAGTATCATGATTGAGTGTAAAAGGAGCATCTCGGTCTTTGCAAGCAAAGATGGGTCATGGATCACCACTCTGTGGTAAATTTCATGAGAGAATTGTCAGACAAATCAAAAATCACATTTCTTAATTGCAAGATTGCAAAGCATATAGGTCTTCCACCATCTACCATGCATAATATTGTGAAAATATTCAGGGAATCCAGAGAAATCTCAATCCGTGTAGAGCAAGGCAGGAAACCTCTGTTGAATGTGCGTGACCTTTGACCCCTCAGACGCCATTGCTTGAGAAACCAAGGGACAATGGTGGCACCAGGTGACTCGCAGATGTATGAAGGAATCATTGACGTGGAAGCGTATATTGGGATTGTACAGAGACATATACTGCCATCAAGATGACATCTTTCCTGGGTAGCATGACAATGCCAGGCCTCGTTCAGCATGTGTGCTACATCGGAGTGGTTTCTTAGACACTCTACACCGTAGAAGGGATGTGCTTGACTGCCTGCCTGCAGTCCAGATCTGTCTCTTATTAAAGGAGAATCAAACAATGATGACCACAGACTGTTGAGCAGCTGTCTTGTATCAGGTGAGATTGAGCAAAAACTTGACTTCGAAAATTGGTATCCTCAGTTCCTGAACAATTAAAAAGTGTAATTAAAAGGAAAGGTGATGTGACACAGTTGTAAACATGCCAACTTTTTTGGAGTGTGTTGCAGCCATCAAAATCAAAATTTGTTTATATTTACAAAGTACATTTAAGTTGGTCAGTGAAAACATTGAAAATGCATGTGAATGTCTTAATATTTAGTATCTGACAGGAATATCTAGTTTCAGGATAGCAATTGCACCGTGTATGCCCCTTATGTTTTATTTTCATTCCTCTTAAAATATCATAACCATCTGTCATTGAAAAACCCACTGGTGTATCTAACCCCCCCTCCTCCCTTCCCTTCCTTAGTATCTATGGTGGTTACAGCAGAAGTAGACAACAGTAGGAAGTAGTGTTCCAGTTGTTAAATAAAGAAAAAATAGTCAGCAGACAAATTTTAAGAATGCTCATTCAGATTTATTGAAATTAAGGCATTAATTTACAGCAGCTTCAAAAATGTTGTATTAGGTTCTACTGAGCCAAGAATTGGGTTTAAGCACACTGCTCAGTGCAGCGACAGGCCACATGAGCATCAGTAGTCTCTCTCAAGTCTACACTCTTCTCATAGATTCCATCAAACATGTTAAGGTTGGAGTCTGTAACACAGGATATAAAAATGTAAGTGACAAATAGAAACCAAAATGGTATATTTTCCCATTCAGACAATGTTATGTTAATCATTTTGCATATTGTTTGGCCTATGTAGTTCATGGTAATATTATTAAATGTCAGTGTTATATGAGAATATGAGAATTCCTGGACTAAAGTCTTATCAATCTTCAAACAAGTAATGAATTCACTTACCAGTGGACAGGCAGTGGTATCCAATGGTGACAGGGATGGTTCTGATTGGTGCACAGCCTGGCAGACAGCGCAGCACAGGCTCAACAGAGTAGCATTTAGATTCCTGTCCATTCAAAATCGTTTGCTTCTCCAACTTCACAGATTCAAGTTTCATGCGGCATTCTGATAGAAGAAAATATTTCTTTGTTTAAAACATCCTTAAAACATATGATATTGTTGTAATACACAACGTCAAACAAATCTTACGGCTGGCATCACGGCAGCTCTCAGCAGGAAGCACCCATGAGTGAGCAAAACTGACTGAGCTTTTGGTCAGGTATCCACTGGGTGTAGTGTACTCCTGTTCAATCTCTCCATCAGCTTTTCCACAGAGTCCACAGGTCTGTCCCTTCATCCAGTCTGCAACTTGGATCTATAAATGAAAATTTATGTCAGGAATTAATCGAACGTGTTTTTGTTGTAGAAATACAGTAGCTGATAGATACTCATTAACTTGCAGTCACCTTCCAATGACCATTAGCAAAGTAGACTTCCTGAAGCCCGTGATTAGGAGCATAAAGTGACAAACCGTCAGCCTTCTCCCTGATCTGGATGGAGCCTAAACCAGAAGCGCATTTTAATTTATATTAGCTAAACATGTTATGTGGATTCAAAGAGACCATATGGACCTTATAACCTACCTGAGGGATGCTGATAGGGAAGGCTGCTGATGGGAACTTCCATTTCATTAACTTTAACTTTTGCGTCAGTGCCCAAAGCATACAAGTCTACATCACTGTTAAAGACAGGTGATCAACTCAGTGCAGTGGTAATAAAACAATAATCACAGTAAATAAACCTGCAGATTAAATGGATACTAGTTCACAACAGAGTGAACGTACATGTCAGCAAGTTTAACGTTCAGGCGGTTTTCTTCAGACTCTTCATCCTTCTTCAGCAGAACAACAAATTTCAGCTCAGGTGTGCAATCTTGGGCCAAGACCTGGTAGCAGGAAATGGGCATTTCGTTCTTGTACCTCCTGTTGTTGAAGGTGGTGATTGTGTCCTGCATCATGCTGCACTGAGCTAACAAAAATCAAATCAAAATCAAGCAAGTGTGTGGTTTCTAAATATATTTAATGTGAATTTGTTTTGATATGGTAATTCCTGTGTCATGTCTCTGATTTGTACCTGTGGTATAATCATAGATATAGTTCTGGGCTCTGAACAGAATGTCCTGGTCAATATGAATGGAAAGAGTTCCATCTGGATTGATGGGAACAGTGATGGGGAGAGGAATAGCCATCCTTGACAGTGTCATCTAAAGCAGCAGAAAACAGTTACAGTAGTTGCTTTTTCTTATTTTATCTCTGAGTGATTCATAGCCACTCACCTCTGGAGCTCTAACAACAACATTCAGGGTCCTCTTAGTGGGCAAGGCCACAGTTAGTTCAATCTCTTTCTGACTGTTCGTGAATCTTTCAAGTCTAAAGCCTGCCTGGAGAGCCGCCATAGGGATGTGCTTAGTCAGCCTGTTTGAAAAGTGATACATAAGGAAAACGGATTCAAAAACATAACATTTGTACAGTTACCACAAAACAGTTCATGATCATTGTGTTTACTTTTTGGCATAGGTGGTGACAATAACTGGAAGCCTTTCATATTCCCACTCTAGACGGACAGCGGGGAATTCTCCAAGGATTCCAGCCTCAGCTTTAGTAATGACTGCATATTGCTGACACTCTGCACCCCAAGCAACCTTGGTCTGAAGAATAAAATGTATGTAGAATTCAGACCAGCAGAACATCAAGGACAGAATTAGACAATTGTGACATTTTGGGGAATTTCAGCCTTGGCTCTGATCTTACAGTGACTTTGTGCTTGCTCAGCAGGACACCATCAGCACACAACTTCCAGTTGTCACTCTCGGCAATGGAGGAAACAATGAGCTGTACTCTTGCAGTTGGCTTGTCAAAGAAAGCAGCAAGCTGGTAACCCAACAACTTGTGGTCCACTCTAACAACACGGGCAATGACAGCAACAACAGGTGGAACAGCATTCCCAAGATATTTAGCCTAAAAGAATGAACAATCATTTAAGCGATTCATTCAAGAAGTGTGATATTCCTTTTTAGGTTTTGTTTTAGGCAAATCAAATCACAGAAATTAGTTCACCTGTTTCTGGATGTGCTCAAAGCTAGATGCGGCACTTCCACTGCTTACTGCCTTTGAGGCACCATGTTGTGCTATGTACTGCAAGAAAAGTTTTTATATAGTATTAACTGTGCTGGAAGAAACTCAATCTCTCCAAATAGAGATATATTAGAATGAGTAATGAGTATTCATTAGTAATTACCTTATCTTTGTGAAATTTCTTGAAGGGCTCCATGTGATTGGCAGTCTGAAAACCAATAAGAAAGAATGAGAATTAATAAAAAAAAAAAAAGGAGATAGTGATTATACAAATGTTACCCTGACAGCAACATTGTGCCGGCCCAGATCCGGCCCACATCTGGTCCGCGTGTAATCCACATGTACCAGATGTGGGCCGGATCTGGGCCACACCATGTTGCTGTCTGGGTAGCTACTAAGCCATAAAACAAGATCCCACGTCTTCACCTCAGTCATACGAGAACTAGACATGGAGGAGCTTGAACTGCTGATGATCCGGCTGCTGCTGCTGCTTTCAGAAGAGACGTGCACATTTTTATCTTCAGTCTCCAGGATTTCCCTCAATTTCAACAGGAAGGCCTTTCCTTCTGGAGTCTCCTCATCAATGAGGCTGATTTGCTTCAGGAGCCTCTCAGCAGCTCTAGGACCAACTTGGACTTCAAGCTCCAATCTTTCAACTGCAGGACCATCAGCTACAGCCAAAATGACAAAAGTATTTAAAATTTTATGTGACAATACATCCTGCTAACTCAAGTAAATCTGTTTTTGAAAATACCTCTTGCCACTGCAGCACGGGCTGAGTGCTGTCCAATTATGTTGAAGAGAGGAGAATTTCTGATATAAGCAGCATTGTGAGAGTGCACCTCAATGCACCCCTTGATTTCAATGTATGGGACAGCAAGACAGAGAGTCTTGTGAAATGGAGCAGCAGGTCTCATAGGAGCCTCAGCTGGCATGTCAGGATCAGGGATCTCAGAAGACTGAAACAGAAAATTAACAAGTACTGTAACAAGGCTTGCCACTTTGACTTTGAAGCATACTTCCACATATTCATGTGTGGCTTACCCATGTCTGGGGGTTTTGCAGGGACAACTCAGGTACCAGCGGAACAATTCTCTCAGCAGTTGGATCTTCAATGTTTCTGACCACAGCAAGAGTCTCAAAACTGTCAAAACAAGAAAATATTGGAGGAAACTGTTGTTAATTTTTGGGGAAATTCATTAAACATTTTTGCTACATTGGCAAGACTAAGATTTCATTACCTCACAGCAGCAATGTGTTCAGGAAGCTCAACAGGCAGAGCCTCCACCTTGTAGTTGCCCTTCAGAATGTCTGCTCTTGCAGCCAATTTTCCAGGGGCAATTATACGGATTTCTCCCTTTGCCATAACAGCAGCTTGGATCAAGGCAGTGTTCACTCCCATCACAGCAAATTTCTGTATAGCAATACTGAAACAAGAATAAGGGAGGTTATATTTTTAAAGGCACTGTTGTATATGCTATTTCTTGGCTTCAGGTGTTTTTAAAAGTGTACCTTGGTCTAGCTTCAGCCTGGAGTTGAACATCAGTCTTCTTCAGCTGCTCAAGAGTCATTGTCTCAATCTCCTCAGGGAGAGGAGGTGTAATGGTGGCCTTAACTAGAAGGATGAACATAATATAAGACCAAGAAGACACCCTCTCTTTTCCAAGGAAAAAACGCTAAAAATTCAAAGAGAGAAAAAAAACCATACCATTGACACTTGCAGCAGCAACAGCAGCGGAGTACATACTGAGCTCCATGGGCACACCCACTGCTGTTGGGAAGATACGACGCGCTTCAGCTACAAGCAGGGGTTTGGCGTACTGAAAGGCAATTCCTTCCTGCAAAGCTTTAAGGGCACCCTTCAACAGTTCACGTGGTTTGGGTCCAGTGGCAAGCTGAGGATGTTTATAAAAAGACAAAATAAATCTAATAAGAATTTCTAGAATATCTCAAGTAATAAGCTGAATGAGAATTATGCTAGTAAAAGAGGATGCATGAACTAGAACACAATACCGGTATTGCTTGTTCAATGATGTTCCTGTCAATTCTGGCAAAAGCCACTTCCTGTCCAAGCAGTTTTACATATGCTGAAGCCAAAGGCTGGTTGGTTGGCAGAGCCTTCCAGTTTATGAGCTGAAAATGTAAACAATATGTTTATATATTTTTTTTTTACGTCTTAAATTTAATAGCATACAATAAAATACAAATAACTTACTGCTCTCAGTGTGCGTTTAATCTTTGTGATACGGTCAACACTTTCATCTGCAGCAGGAGATTTTAGAAGAGCCTCCTGGATTCCCTCAGTTCTCACACCAATCTGTTTGAAAGATTCAACTGAGTTAAGACTGAAAACTGAATCAGATTAAAAAAAATAAATCTTGGTTGGCCCACCTCAAGAACATCAGCAGCAGCTCCAGCCAGGTAAGCACGTGCTTTAGCTACAACAGCTCTGGGCAGGATGGTGGCGGCATCATTGATCATGTAGGCACTACCAACAGCTCCAATCATAAGAGGAGCTGCACAGGGACAGAGGCAAAAATGCAATTATTTTGTGTAGGTGTTTTATGAAAAGCCTTAAGCATGCTGTATTGGTTTTCAAGACTCACTATGATAGAAGTCCAGCTGAAGGGCTCTGCTGAAACGGAAGCTAAGCCTGTCCAGCTTGCGGCTCATGAGCTTAATGGCAACATTAGCTGCACCAGCACTGGAATGGACAACCATGATTACCTCTGGATTGTGTTCAAATGACATGATAAAGTAAAATATATGAAAAATGGTTTGTTATTCTCACACAGCTGCCATATCAGGTGCAGTGATTCTGGTCAAGGACTTGATGTGGGAATAGGCAAAGCTTGCAACCTGCATGTTAGTCTCCATCTTCATAGCACCAGCAAGACTGGACATAAGAGCCACTGAGGGCTTTGCCTCAAACAACACAATACAAGCAACCATTTGCACTTCTGGGTGGAGAGCCCTGTCCAATACAAGCTGCAGGGCCACTGGCTGAACCTGAGGCAGGGAATAAGGTTAGTATATTACTGGAATAAAGTATGCATAATCATCTTCTTTTCATTCCTACAATGTCTGACACTTACCAGTTTGGGCTCTTTCTTGGCAATGTTCCTCAGGGCCAAGATGGCATCAACCTGGACTCTAATGGGCACAGCAGCAGCTGCAGTTTTTAGTACAGGAAGGATCTTCATGATGGGTTTAAGACTAGCAGGGTGACCAGCATTGCCCAGAACTTTCAGAGCCAAAGTGATTTCAGGAATGTCATTCTTGGAAATGGCCTCTGCAGCAATCTCATGGATGGGCTAATGAGTTTGAGGCACGTACAGTTAGAACAATAGTATAGATTAAGTTCTTGACAGAATTGTATGCTTTCTGGGCTTGAGGTGTTTACCCTGAGGAGCTCGGCAGGACAAGTGGGAACTGCAACACAGTGTTTGGCAATCATGGAACCATATCCAAGCATGACGACTTCACGAAGAGCTGGGATTGTGGCGATTTTCTCGTGCATAGCCAAACTCTGTTCAACAAAATACAGAAATGATTCATTTGATTAAGGTAAGATTTGAAGAACAGCACTTTGAGTATAGTAAGATGTACTCACAGCTGTCAACTGGATGGTGTCCAAATCAGCAGTGACCATTTGCAAAGCAACCACAAGAGCCTGAATGAACTCGGGAATGGTAAGTTCTCCAGCCAGGAACTTTTCCTTGATTAATTTTACAATGACCGGTGTGCCAACAGCTGGAAGAGCATCCAGAAGCCAGCGCCTTTAACAGATTACTTGTTTTAAGTAGAACATTTTTAACTATATTGCTTCTAACATTTTTACAAAATTGAACCTGTAAACTGCTTTGTCCTTGAACTGAGCCCAGATGGCCTCAATATTCTCCAAGGTGGCAGCACGCAGGAGCTGGACGAGCTGAACAAACTTAAGTGGAGCATCATCATGGACCATGGCCACATTGTTTACAACCAAGTGCGTCAGGACCTCCACAATCTGGTAAGAGTAAAGACAATATTCATGCGTCAAATCTTGACAGTTTAAAGTGGATGCATTTTCTTATAACTTAAAGCTTTGATGCATTAAAGGTAAATCAATCTACATCTTTACCTGCGCTGGTGCATCACTGATCTTCATGAGTTGAATGGGGGTCTGAAGAATCTCAGTTGCAAACTCATACTGCAGGGATCCACGGGCCAAGTAATCAGCTTTGATTGGAACAACAGGGGTCTTCTGAATCTCTTCAAAAGCCAAGGTTTGTCTGTAACAATGAATATATATATTTCTGTACCTTCACTTTTTGAAAAAATATGTAATATGTCATTAAATATTGTTACTTCATATTTTAAAAGAAATCTCACAGAGGATCAATCATACTTTGCTTCCATCTGGGCAGCACCATGGATCTCATTGAAGGGTGAAAACTGATGCACTTCCTCAACTCTTGCTTCAGCTATCAGTACACCAGCAGCAGCTGGTTTCATAATGTAGTTGTAAGTTGCAGTTTCAGTGAGACTCTTGACCCTCTGTTGAGAGAAAGGTAAGTTTACTTTTTTCGCTCTAGAGAATGTTTTATTTATACACTCATGAGTGCAAGGTAAGTTGTCAACATTTGTGGTCCATTTTCTTAGAAGAGAAAGACTAGCACATAGCTACTTAAAGTTAATACACTAGCATATAGATTGTCTCAAAGCCAACAGATATGGACTAAAAAACAAACAATTTAGCATTAGCAATAGTTAGCAACATAATAGGTAGATTTCTCAATTCTATGTTGTCTTTTCATTACCTTTGTGCATTCAGCACACCTGTCAGTATATGCTAAGCCAACATCCTTCATGATTCTCTCTTGGCAGTGGCTCAGATCCTTGGCCTTGGTGACAATAAAGTGGTTGGCTTTTGGATCCTCACTGATGACATACTGAGTCTTGCACACTCCCTGAGCTCCAGCCTTGAAGAACAAGTAAAACCAATAAGATTGTAGAACTTAAAAGAGATTAAAAAATATGTACTAGGATCACTTTTTCACCTCTTGCAGCTCATAGATGTTCTGGGTCTTCTTGAGATTGAGCTGAAGGATGTTGAGGATTCCTCTGTGCAAGTTCAGTACTGTAGGGGAGACTCCTGCAGGGGCGAATACCTTTCCAACTACACCATTAGCATACTCAAACTTGATGGGAATCTGAAGCTGAGCAGCCAGAGCTGAGGTGAGCTTAGTGGCAGGAACAAATGGATCCTTGGGCCAAATGCCAGCATACTCGTGGAGTAGAGGATCCATGAGCTATAAGGGGACATTTTCAATTTAATTGATAGTACGATTGCTTGTAATAGTAGGGGCTAGCTGGGTCCTTTTTGTTTTTTTTAATATTCAGTACCTTCATCAGGAAGGTGTTTTCTGTCACGGCACTGAGGTGAACCTTGCTGCTGACTTTTATACCTGCTCTGGCCAGACCTTCTTGAGGAAGACCACCCAAGAGCATAGCCTCATACTTGTACACATAGGTTTTACCAAGGGCAAACTCAGGAACTGAAACATAATTTTATATATATGTAATCTAACCTTTTATATATATTTATATATAGTCTAAACTAAATCATAACACTTACCAAGGTTAATCTGTTGACTCGCTAAAAGAAACAATAAAGACAATAAGACAAAACTCAAGTTGCATCTAATAAAATTTTCCAATCAATGCGTTTTCTTACCCACAAAGGCTAGAGTCAAGGCAAGCACAACAGCTCTCATGGCTGGTGGTTTGTGAAGAATTCAAGAAAAGAACAGACTTTTATAGTTTTCATTTTTGCTGACCAAATATTAATTCTAAAATAATGATTAACAAATGTTTCTATGTGTGCCTCTTACACTGCAAATAAGCTTTGGCTGGTTAGATGATTGATAAGAGATATCAATTAGAGGTTAGGCTACCCTGGCCTCTCATCATGTCATGCTTAGGCCAATGTCCACAGTGAAACTATATATAATATATAATAAACTATAATATATATTTCATTATTTAATTTCAAGAAAAAATATTTAGAATACTTCCCATTTTTCTGTGAAGAAAATGTTTAAAATACTTTCAATTTTACTTAAATATAACAATGCCCAATTAAAATATTTTGGTTTTATCAATTGTAGAATTTAATCAATTTTGAAAGTTGAATGATTGACAATCACTTATAGTGAATAAAAAATGATAGTTAGCACTAGTTATATTTCTAAGGTAGATAGATTATCATTCATACATGCTTGCACTCATGCATTTCACATTTTGAACACTGTTCAATAAACTTAAAATTACGTTTAGTAGTACATCAGTCAAAATAAGTCGTAAATAGACACTTTCAGAAAATTTGAAAGGGCAATGTCATGTCATGTGTATCATGCAATTTTGACTTGGAACACAGCAAACAAATCAAGAAGTCATTGTTTCTAATATTAATAAACATTCAAATCACATGGTTGTCATGTTTATGCATATGGCAAAATATAATTAGAATTCACAAAACATCAGCAGTATGTGGAATTTCTGTAGACATGATATAATTATTATATGATGTTCTTTGTAACTCAAATATGAGATAGATGCAGTGAAGGCTATTTTATAACAATGGGCATAAGTAATAAAAGAACAGTTGTGGGAGGATGGTAGCCATGATGCTGTGGTTAGTCCACATGTTTAGTACACTGAAACAACCAAAATGATATGTACAGCTGCATAGATTTGCTTAAATAGTGATGCTTTAGAGAGAAAAATAATGTAATGTCACAAATTTGTGGTGTTTTTTTATTCATTGAAGGCAATATTTAGTTATGAATGTAACACTTTACAATTGCGCTCAATATGTGAACATTAGTTAATGTATTAGGTTTTGGAATTAACGAACAATATTCTTCACAGCATTTATTAATTTTGGTTAATGTTAATTATTCTTCATTGTTAGTTCATAATGTATCAACTAATGTCAATGTATATAATTGTGTATGACTATGCATAGACTTATGTCTGATATTGTTACATAATATCACAAATGTTGCTAAAGACCATGTTTATTAAATTATAGGGGGGAAATTTACATATTTACGTGCCAAATTAGCAATTGTGATACATTTCAGAGCTTGAGCTGATGTGATGTAGTGATGTGATGTAGTTTTAACCCATATATTTAGTTTAGCTAGTATAATTTTTTATTTGTTTAATTGCTTTTTTAAAATGTTGCAGTTTTGCTACTGTGTTAAACACACTCCTCTGTACAGTAACAGGCCATGTGGGCTTCTGCAGTTTCTATCAGATCTTCAGTCTTCTCATAGTTGCTGCTCAGATTTGCAGAAAGGTTTGATTTTAGGTCTGAAACAAAAGCATCAAATGAAATTGTAGCTACTAAAAACAAATCAATGAAATATTGTATGAAAATTCAGTGGATGAAGGTCTTACTAGAAGGCAGGCAGTAGTATCCAACAGTGATATGACTAGTCCTAACTGGCAGACAGCCAGGCAGGCAACGCAACACAGGCTCAACAGAGTAGCATTTGGACTCTTGCCTATCTGACCTCTGCTTCTCCAGTTCCACAGTTGCAAGCTTCATGTGACACTCTGGGGAAGATGGTATACAATAAATGCATTTTATTTGAAGGAATTGTTGTAGCAGTAAAACACTTACGGTCGGCATCATGGCAGCTCTCAGCAGGAAGCACCCATGAGTGAACAAAGCTGACTGAGCTCTTGGTCAGGTATCCACTGGGTGTGCGATACTCCTGTATGATTTCTCCATCAGCCTTTCCACAGAGTCCACAAGTCTGTCCCTTCATCCAGTCCGCAACATAAATCTGCAAAATCGGGGAAACCTCTTTTTATCTTATAATGGATGGCAACAACCATCTGTCAGTAGGTAACGATCTAAAAACATAAACCCTGCTACCATGATTATGTATAATAATAAAAATTCTCTAAAAAAGAACATTGTATATTAACACCTAGAGTGCAATGTTTGTAATATCAAATTAAACTGTAAAACTGTGATACCCTAAAATATTTTAAGTTTCATTCAGTGACCCCTGGTCTGTTATGTCTTACCTTCCACTGGTCAGTGTCATAGTAGACCTCTTGAAGACCATGGCTTGGTGCATAGAGAGCGATGCCTTGACCCTTCTGTTCAATTCGTATGGTTCCTATAAAGAAAAAAACTAAAATGTACAGGATAACAAGACTTCCTTTCCAAGGCAGTAACCCTCCCATTAAACATTATATTTAATTGCATTTATATTTCTAAATGCATGTCAAGTCTAAAAAGGTAAGTGCTAATGCAAGCAACAGACTTTTATACCAAATTAATGTGGAGTGAACCTCAACCTGTTGGGTGCTGGTATGAAATATTCTTGGTTGGTACTTCAATTCCATTCATTTTAACCTTCATTGCACTCCCCTGGTGGTATATGTTTACATCACTGTTGTGTAAAAAAAAAAAACAACATTTAATATTGCAGTGAGGTTGCTTTGTGGAACTATCAGTAAGCAGGACTTACATGTCTGCCACCTTAATGTTTAGGTCTTCATGCTCAAAGACATCCTCCTTTTTTATTAGGACTATGAATTTATGCTCTGAAGTGCAGTCTTGAACCAAGACTTGGTAGCAGGAAAGCGGAATTTCATAGTTGTATATCCTACGGTTGAAAGTAGTCAAGGTGTTTCTGACCTTACTGCATTTAGCTAAACAGTGAGACAAACAATTTAGTGGAAAAAAGATAAAGTCACAAAAACAAAAGGCCATTACACTTTACTAACCTGAACTAGCCTCTATATAAAGGTTTCGAATTATGTTCATGACATCTTCTTCTGGATAGGCCTGGACAGCTTCAAAAGTTAAAGCGATTGGAAGAACCAAGTTTGACTTGGACAAGGTCATCTGCAAATTCACAAATTTCAAAAAAAGTGCTGTCAATAAAGGCATAGGGAATCAGTCATTAGATTGTTGCTTACCGTTGGAGTCTTAATAATGATGTCCAGGGTCCTTTCAGTTGGGACAAGTATGACCAGTTCAATCTGTCTCTCGATGTTTTTTTCATCACTAATGGCCAATCCAGTCATTTGAGCAGCACCAGGAATATATTCAGCCAAACTTGAATAGGAAAGAAAAAAAAAAAAATGTGTTGACACATTGACATTTATGAAGTGGAACTTTTGCGAAATGGAGAGTAACCAAACCTTTTGGCATAGGTGGTGATACTTGTGGGCACCTTCTCACACTTCACTTTGAGATAGGCCATAGGATTTGGACCATGGTTGCCAGCCACTGCGTTGATGGAAATTGCATATTGTTGGCACTCTACACCCCAGGCTATCCTTGCCTAGATTGAAGAAAATTTTGTATAGTTATAGATAGAGTGTCCAGTCCTGATCCTGGAGGGCCACTATCCTGCAGAGTCTACCTCCAATCCTACTTAAAGAAGATTAATAGAAACTTCCATTCAAGTGTGTTTAGGCAGGTTGAAGCAAAACTGGCCATCCAGGAAACTGGCCATCTAGAAGCAGGTTGTACACCCCTAACATAACAAAAGTGGTATCTGAAACCTAAACCCATTTCATGAAATTTCTTACAGCAACTTTGAGCTTGCTCAGTAGGATGCCATTGGCACACATCTTCCAGTTGTCCTTCACTGCAATGGAGACCACAATGATCTGCACTCTTGAGGTGGGCCTGTCCAGGTAAGCAACGAGCTGGTACCCCAACAACTTGCGATCAACTCTCACAACTCGTGCAATGATAGCAACCACTGGAGGAAGTGAGTCCCCAAGGAATCTAGCCTGCTGCATTGTAAAGACATTTACCAATTAATCTATGTAAAAAATTAATTAAAGGGTTTATCAAAGATCTGCTGATGGGAACTATGTCATACCACCTCCTGAACAGCCTTGAAACTTTCACTGTTTTGTCCACTTGAAAGTTCCTAGTGATCCAGAATAAAAAAATAAAATAGTTTTAAAAGTAAAACACTAAAACATTGACTTTAGTAAATGATGTTTTTTCTTTCATTTATTTCCTAATGTCAGCTACACAATTTTAGCCCTGATTTTCCGTTGCCGACAGTTGATGGAGATTGCTGTCAAAAACTCAAAATCTGAGGCATTCACATGAGTGACGATCACTGTTTGAATGATCAAAGACGCGATTCGAGAGAAGCGCTGATGTGTGGCCGATGCATGAGAGATATTTAGCAGGTTAAATATCTAGACCTGTCTGATATCCAAGTCCTGTAGTGTGAAATTTTGACTGGAACTGACATTGGAGATGATAGTTGTATAGTGTGAAAAGAACAGTAAACTAACGACTTTGAAAGTCATTTAGTGTGTGGGAGTAATAATAAATAGAAAATACTGAAATGTTATAATGAAAACTCACTTTGGACAGATGAGAGTTGGAAGAGTGAACAGAACTGCTGGAACTAATGCTCCAGCTGCTGCTTCTAGGGGAAAACAATACATTATGGTTGAAGAACCTGGAGTTATTGTTCCTCTGTCCACCCTCCAGGATTTCTTTCAGTTTCTGAAGGACAGTCTTGAACTTGGGAGTCCTTGCATCAACAATGTTCATTTCTTTAAGGAGCTTTTTAGCTGCTCTTGGACCCAGTTGGACCTCTAGCTCTAGACCCTCAACAGCAGGACCGTCAGCTGACAATAAATAAATGATAAGATAAATCATTTTTCATTAACAAACATAATTGAATAATTTCAAAGGAAATTCTGAAGATGTCATTTGTATAGTTTTGATTTCAGATACTTGCCTCGAGCTATGTTAATATGTACTCCATGCTGTCCAATCATGTTATAAAGGGTGGTGTTTTTGATGAAGTTAGCATTACAGGACATAATCTCCATGCATGCTTTGACTCCAATGTGAGGTACAACAGAACAAAGAGTTCTGTGAACTGGAAAACTAGTCTTTAGTTCAGGTTCCTCAGCAGGTGGCTGAGGAACATTTTCAGATTCTTGAGAATGTTGCACAACTACTGATTCTGGTACAATGGGTGTAATTCTCTCTGCATCGACCTCCTTCATGTTTCTGGCTGCTGCCAAAGTTTCAAAGCTAGTGTAGGACAAGAAGCATAAAATGCCATTTAAGTTATGAGATAGACAGTGGTAAAATGATACAGACAATGGTAAAGGGCTACTCAAAATATTATATACCGTGCAGTCACAGCATGCACTGGAAGTACAATAGGAAATGCCTGTATCTTGAAATTAGCATTTGGGATGTCAAACTTTGCTTCCACTTTTAATGGAAAAAATGTACTGATATTTCCTCTGGCCATGGAAGCAGCTTGAATAAAGCCAGTGTTTAGTCCCATTACAGCAAAGGTCTGTAAGGCAATGCTGGGTAAAACTTCAGCGGTTAACTTCACATCTGTCTTCATCAGATGAGCAACACTGATGGTTTCAGTTAGAGGTGGTGTAATAATAGCCTGGACTGGATATGATGGCAATAAGAAAGAAGTTAAAAAAAAAAACTACAGTACATTTTCTGTATGTCATTCTTTGTTCCAAAAGAGACTAACTTCAAATTGACTACTGTGCTTTTGAGACTGTTTTACCCTTCAGATTAGCAGCAGCAACCGCAGCAGTGTACAAACTAAACTCCATGGGTACACCAGCCACTGATGGGAAGATGCGACGCACTTCAGCCACCAGCAGGGGCTTGGCATATTTGAAAGCAATGCCATTCTGCATTGCTTTAAGTGCTTTCCCTGCCAGCTCAGGTATATAGCCACCAGTGGTAAGCTGTAGATCAAATTGGTTATACTTTATTTTGATGGTCCCCTTTAAATATTCTGTTGACTATAAGTAATGTTGCACCTACATGTCAACTAACTCTCATTAGAGTATTAGTAGACTGGTAGGGTTAGGGTTAGTAGAATAAGTTGACATTTATTTGCAAAGTTACTTATAGTCAGTAGAATGTCTTTTGGGGACCATCAGAATAAAGTGTTAGCATATATTAAGCAAACAGTTTACTAATACCTTAATGACTGGTAATTGACATGTAGGTGCAACGTTACTTATAATCAGCAGAATGTCTAAAGGGGACCATCAAAATAAAATGTTCCCATAAAATCTGATTGTTAGCCCTATGTTGAACATTCTTCTTGAAAGTTTAGGAAAACAATGCAAATTATTTTATATAACAGAGTTTTAGGGTGTGTTCACACTTGTAGTCCGGTTCTCTTGGTTCTTTTTTGTTCAGACCCCTTTTCAGGGTGCGTTTGGTGCGTACCAGGGTTTGGACGGCAGCATTCACACTTATTCAAATGAACCGCACTAACAGAGCAATTGCATTAGAGTTTGTTTTAATCAAATCAAAGCTGCCAAGTGGGAACACACCCTTAGTTCATATGAAATTATATTACTACAATAGACCTGTGTTGCCTGTTCAAGAACTGCTTTGCCAACATTTGCAAAAGCGATCTCTTGTCCAAGAAGTTTCACATAGATCGAGCCCAATGGCTGCTTCTTTGGGAGGGCCTTGAATGCTTTTAACTGCAGTGTAACAAATAGACAAAAAATATATATATGTAGCTGTTAAGAAACACTGAATAAATTACATTTATAATATGCCACACTTACAGCCTTAAGCACTTGTTTCATCCTTGGCTGCCTTTCATCTTTCAGAAATGGAGATTTTAGAAGAGCCTCCTGAATTCCATCAGTTCTGATGCCAACCTGAAAGAATTAGGTAAAGTATGGGTTTTAAGAAATTAATGAAATTGAGAAGTATTGCATCTTCATAGCTACTCACCTCAATCACATCAGCGGCAGCTCCAGCAAGGTAAGCACGTGCTTTAGCTACAACAGCTCTGGGCAGGACGGTGGCGACATCATTGATGATGAAAGCACTACCAACAGCACCAACCATGAGATGAGCTAAACAATGAAACTAATCAGTAAGGTTTCAGAAGAAAACATCTCCTGGCATGCAACACTATTGGAGATCAACAGAACTTTCTTACACTCATAACCATCCAAGAAAATTGCTTTGCTGTAAAGAAAGCTAAGTTTTTCGAGTTTTGGGCTTAGTATCCTGATGGCAACATTGCAGGCCGCAGCACTGGAAAACACGGGTGGATTGTAGATGTTGAAGATTTATACATCTATATGTTGAAAAATATTGCAGCATTTGTTAGTGTAAACTCACATTAGAGCAAACTCAGGAGATGTGCTCCTTGTCAAGGCTTTCATGTGAGAGTACACAAGACTGGCCACCTGTAGATTTGGTTCCTTCTGAAGAGCACGTGCAAGAGTAATAACCAGACCCATGCCTGGTTTTGTCTCAAAAAGCACAATCCATGAGACCATGCGCAGCTCTGGGTGGAGATCTTTGTTCACAAAAATCTGCAGAACTACATTCTGGACCTGAAATGCAAAGCAAAATGCATATAGTAACTCAGTGTTTCTCAACTCCAGTCTTGAGGACCCAAACTCCCAAAATGTTTTAGATGTCTCATTAATTAAAACACTTGATTCAACTTAGTTTGTTAGTGTGCTAAACAGGGAGACATCTAAAAAATTCCCAGGGACTAGAGTTGAGAAACACTATAGTAATCCATTTGATCAGTACGACAAAGCATGACTCAAAATATCTGACTAACCAGTTTTGGTTCCTTTTTGGCAACAGCCTTCAGAGTCAAAATGGCACCCACTTGAACTCTCAACGGAAAATTTGGTATTTGGGTCCCAAATAATGGTAGAAACTTTGTGATGTATTTAATGCTAGCAGGGTGACCAGCGTTGCCCAGTACTTTCAGAATCAATGTGATCTCTGCAATGTCAGTCTCTGCAGTCGCCTCAGTAACAATCTCATGGATGGGCTAAAAGAAAAAGAGCATGTTGTCCACAAATCCACACGTACAGTTAAGCAAATTATTTAAAACTGGGATGAGCATCACTGTCCTGCAGAGTTTATCTCCAACCCTGATAAAAAAAAAAAAAAACTCACCTGCCTGTAGCTTTCTAGTAATCCTGAAGTCATTAATAAGCTTGTTAAGGTGTGTTTGATTAGGGTTGAAGCTAAACTCTGCAGGACAGTGGCTCTCCAGGACCGAAGTTGCCCATCCCTGATTTAGAATTTTCTTTACCTTCAAAAGCTCCACTGGGCATACAAGAGCACCACTGCAGTACCTGTTAATCATTGTCCCATAGCCAAGCATAGCAACATCACGTAGAACTGGTGTTTCTTGAACTTTGTGACTCAAAGCCAGACCCTTTGGTGGTTACAACATTTAAGGAACAAGTTCAGACATGCTAAATAATTAGATTAAGCTTTGAGTCAATCTTCAGATATGAGTGTACGCACAGAGTACATCTTAATGGTGTCCAAATTAGCAGTGACCATGTGCACAGTGGCCAGAAGGACCTGAGTGAACTCAGGGATGGAAAGTTCATCTGCCAAAATGATCTTCTTGATTAATTTTAAAGCAGCTAGGGTGCCAACTGCAGGAACAGCATCTAAGATCCATTTCCTTAGAGAAGTGAAGATGAGAGACAATTTGCAAATATCTTTTTCAGATTGTTAAATTGCTATTGATGTACCTGAAATTTGGTCTGGTTTTGAACTGAGACCAGATTCCCTCAACAGCATCCACACTCGCAAATCGCATAAGCTGAATGAGCTGAATATATTTCAAAGGAACATCTTCATGGACTTCTTCCAGTTTTTTGGTTGCCAGATGATTCAGAGCATCTACTATCTTAATGCATACCAGTCAAGCAAAAAAGAGACAGTTAAAATACTACTATTAAGAAAATCTCAAACATATTAAATGAAAAATTACAATAATAACATGAATATGTTCTCACTTGAGCCTGTGGATTACTGATTCTCATGAGCTGAATTGGACTCCAGAGAGTCTCAGTGCTAAATTCATAATGTAAAGATCCACGGGCTAAATATTCAGCACTGATTGGAATTATGGGGGATGCCATAACCTCCAGAAAGGTCAAGGTTTGTCTGAAATATTGAAAATAAAACTAGGTTAACACGCACAAAAAAATAAAAAATAAAATAAAATAAACACAGATATAATTAAATCAGAATGAGAGTGCATGAACAAATATCTTGCCTAGTTTCCATCTGGGTAGCATCACCAATCTCATAATGAGGTGTAAACTGATGAATCTCTTGGACTGTTGCTTCAGTAAACACAACACCAGTTGGAGTTGGCTTCATGGTGTAGCTATAGGTTGCAACTCCAGAGAGACTCTTTTCCCTCTGTCCAATGATATATAGAAGAAACACATCTATGTTTATCATTTTCAGGCACAAACCCCAGTATCTTTATGGACCCCCAGCTGAAAACCCACAAACTAAAGTACTGATAGGAAAAGAAGTTTTCGACCTGACCTGCTGACATTCAATGCACTTTTCAATGTAAGTCAAGCCAACATCCTTCATTATTCTCTCTTGGCAAAGGGTAAGATCCCTGGACTTAGTGATGATGGTGTGGTTGTTTTCTTCATCTTCACTAATCAGATACTGGGTCTCGCAAACACCTTGAACTCCATCCTTATCAGAAAGAAGACTCAGCTCAATCTAGCTCAATATTATTGCTAATTAAACTTCATTTCAGCGAATCTAACCTCTTGAACCTCATAGATGTTCTGGGTCTTCTTGAGGTTGAGCTGAAGGATGTTCAGAATTCCTCTCTGGAGGTTGATGACAGTAGTTGGGACCACAGAAGGGGTGAATATCCTTCCAACCTTACCATTGGTGTACTCAAACTTAATAGGAATCTGAAGCTGAGCAGACAGTTCTGAGGTGAGCTTAGAAGAAACAAAAGTATCTGTGGGCCAGATACCACTGTACTCAAACAGCTGAGGTTTCGAGAGCTGCAACGAATGGGGAAACTTTGAGCTTCTTTTCAATTATATGTGGGCAGTAAGAGAACAAAGCTCCATGAAGGCATTAAAGTCTGGCATAAAAGTTCTGGTACCTTAAGAAAGAATGCATTCTCAGCTGCAGCACTAATTAAAACCTTGCTGTTGATCTTAATGCCAGCTCTGGCCAGACCTTCCTGGTAAAGACCACTAAAGAGCAAAGCCTCATATTTGTACACATATGTCCCGGTGCCTGCCAAATCAGGGACTAAAAGTGCAAAAAAAGCATTTTACATAAGACACATACATACTGTAGAAAAGTATCCTTTTGTCACTAGTAAAATTAGATTAACTACTTACAAAGATTCACATGTTGACTTGCTGAAATATCATAAAAAGAGTAATATTCAGTAATATTCAAGTCCTACGGTGGCAATTTTTATCAATGATATGCTATGATATGCATGCAAATGATGTCATTTAAAACAGCATTGCAGGTTACTTACCCACAAGGGCTATAGTCAAGGCCACTAGAACAGTTCTCATGGTCAGCGGTTGTGCAAAAACACCATGTCGGTTTTAAAGTCAAGCTTTTGCTGGCCAAATACTGATCTCAAAATGTATGATTAACCAGTTGTTTAGCAGAACCAACCGGTTGTGTTTCTACTCCCACCAGCCACCAGCTCATTGGTTAACATGGCAATCCAGTGTGTGTTTGTATCTATACACACTCTCTCTCTCTCTCTCTCTCTCTATATATATATATAGATAGATAGATAGATAGATAGATAGGCAGCTGAGTTTACATATACGGTTATACATCAAAGTTACAACATACAATACTAAATCCAGCATAAATACAACCAGTTAAAAACATTTACACACCATTAATTCACTCTCAAGGTTACATAGTAACCTTTTATAATGACTATAGCAAACCAATTTTTTAGCTTCATCTCAGTCTGGAGAAGATTCCAATCTGAGGTGGCGGCATATTTAAAAGGGTCATATAATGCCACTTTTACAAGATGTAAAATAAGTCTCTGATGTCCCCAGAGTGTGTATGTGAAGTTTTAGCTCAAAATACCCCACAGATCTTTTTTTTTATAGCATGTTAAATTTGTCACTTTTTGAGGGTGAGCAAAAACGCTCCGTTTTTGTGTGTCCCTTTAAATGCAAATGAGCTGCTGCTCTCAAGAAGATGGCGGAGTTTTTAAGAGCACGTGTTAGCTTAGCAGCTCCGATTACCTCACGCAGACTCACTGAAAATGTCAGAAACTGTTCAGCTTTTTATGTTCAAACCAGAGTCGGACAATGATGGAGAGAGTGACAACATGTAGAATGCAACAGGACGTTTCTGAATGGTTAGTTGATGAATTTATGTAGCTGATGTGGAGTTAACTATCTTAAAGTCATTGATTAGCATATTCTGTCATGATAATCTATAAATCGCTCATGTGGGAACTGTTGTAAGATCCTACAGAGCCAGAGAATATATGCTGCATGAAGCTAGAACAGGTATAGTTTAGTTTAATTACGGTTATAACTTATGTTGCTTTTATGACATGCTATTGCATTTGTGTCATGTACTGTATTGCAGTAACATGGCCTCACCCCTTTGTTGCGTGTTCCCGGGGGCAGGGTTTATGTAAATTTTAGGGTTAGTGATGTCATATATATATAAAAATATGTGTGTGTGTGAAGTGATGACTGACTGACTGAACATTATCCCGCCTATTAGATGGCTACTTTCCAAAAAAATAAATGAATGGACATGAAATATTGATTTGAGCTCTAATTGTTTTATTATGCGATTAGAGAGAGAGTGCAAAGTGATACATGAAAAAGAAATCTATTGCTGGGGACAATATATTATATATCCCAAATGCAATAATATGATTAGCTCACTAGAGCGCAACAGTGTGCTATTTGAACATGACGGTGGAATAGTGGACAGCCTCTGTTTCTGTGGCATCTGTTTCACATAAAGCTGTAGGGATTGAAGACGCATCTTTTGTTTTAAAACTAATGCTGGAATAATTAATATCTTGATTGTAGGCATCTGCTTTTTGTGTGAGGTCAGAGGATACAGGGATATTGGTCACCGAGTCGTACTGGTGGGGGAAACACAATAAGTAAATAAGTAAGAAAAGTTAACTTTCTAAATAAATGTGTGTAAAATTAAATTCAGTGTCAGCCATTCTCACCAGCACCTCCTCCTTTTCAACCCTGTGGGTTTTAGACAAGGTACACCTTCTCCTCCTTAAAGTAACACAACCATTTATATAGTATACAGTGGGGTCCAATTTTAATTAAAAATTTATTACAAATTATGTTAACAGATTATATTTATATATTATCAAATTGTATTAAATTATTTCACAATTTGAGTCAACATTTTTTAACAGATTTCATTTCATTTGTGACAAAAGAATCCTTAAAATTTCTATTCACTTTAGCTTATGATTTTCTGTTTTTCAAAATCTTACAACTTAAAACTAAATTCACTGACCTATACCACAGGACTCCTATGAGTGCGAGAGTCAAAAACACACACAGTACGACTGCAGTGTTTCGTAGTGCTGTACTCTCCTCTCGGTCTGTAAGCAGAAATTAATAGATCTATTGCACTCAAACAGACTGCTGCAATCATTTTACACTAGGGGCCCTGTTTACACCTGGTATCAAAATGAGTTTTGGTTGATCAGATCACAAATGGATGAAGCTAAATACAGGTGTAAACGGGGTCTAAATAGTTCTGAGCTTGTCTACTTTTGACCACTTCCAGAGATAGTTGAAAACTCATTCGACTGGATTGCTTTCGTAGTGTAGACTGCCTATTCTCCGCCAACTGACCTAATATGTAGAAGCGCGCTAGCCAGATGGGATTTAAACTTTGTCGGCTGACGACCCAAATTTGGTTTGAAGACGAAAAATGTACCAAGCACAATGTTTTCTCACTGCATTCGGTGTGGTCTTGCGGCTGTCAGAGCAGAAACGAAAGCTGCGGCTCCTGGTGTGTTTTTCGCATTCATATGTAAATTATGTGAGCTTATTTCATCCATTAGATTGAAAGATCTGAAAAAACCCATACATTTACCCGCCCATAGACCCTCCCCTCATAGAAATCAGGACAGAAGTGGTTGAAAGTGGACAAAAGAGACGGATTAAAACACCAGGTGTACGGGAATGTGTCTTCCTCATCTACTCGTGATCCAATTGACCAAAACGCATCTTAATACCAAGTGGAAACAGTGCCTAAAGCACATGTATCATGAGAGATGTGTTACCTCCTACAGCACACGAATACTCTTGAAGTTCTTCATTGCTGACTGAGTCCAGGTACAGCTTGTTGTCTTTAGTGAATCCATCCGTTACCTGCCGTCCGTTCTTGTACCAGATGTAAGTGTGTTTGTCGTTCAGAGTGCATTTAGTTAAACAGCTTAATATCACTTCCTGTTGCTCTGATATAATATTTGTGCTGCTTGTCACCATCGTATCTGAAAAAAACAGAACTGAAGTATTTCAAGCTGGTCCTAACATTGATTTTGACATGGAAAACAAATCCTCTATAAAATGGAGTCATAGTCTTAATGACAGCAAATTGTCTGTGAATCTTCTCATTAAAATATCATCAAATTAATCATGATCAGTTACCTGTAACAGTAAGAAAGACTCCAGGTGTTCCAGAGTATGTTCCTCCTGTTGTGTCAGTGATGATCCTGAATCGATATTCTCCAGAGTCGTTCATCTTGAGCTCTTTGATTCTCAGTGTGTTCCCCACATACTCCACACGACCAGCAAACTGACGCTCCTCACGCAGATCCTTGAAGTCACGAGATCGACCGTAATGCCAGAATGTTTTATTTACAGTATGACCAGAGGGATGTGAGTATGTGCAGGAAATGTCTACTGTTGAGCCCATCAAAGCACAGACTCTTCTAGAGGTGTAAGTCACATCCCAGCAGTGATCCTTAGAAATACCTGAAAGAGTCACAGATTAACATGTAAAACTCACACTTACTTTAAAACTTGTTTAAATTTACACATGGATGAACAAACAGTACCATCATTGTGTGTATTATTTGACACTCACACAGAGAAGAGGAAGAATGTGTTTGATCAAGAGCACAGGAATAGCTGACAGGATCTCTGTTCAGTAACACATGTATGTTGCGAGACATTCTACTTGTGAAATACTGTCCATCCTTCATCCAGTAATAATAATACCAATCTCCAGAGGTGCAGGAAGAATCACAGGTCAGTTTTACTCTCTGATATCTCGGGTCTGTAGATGCAGGATTCATCCTCACCTGCAGGTCTGAATTAAAGTAAAAATTAAGAAACACTTCATCACAAGACAAATGAAAACAGCTGAACTGACCAGAATCTAGACTCAGTTTCACCTGTGACTGTTAGATTGACAGCGACTGAGCCGAGACGTTTAACTCCATCCTTCATGATGAACATGAGCTGATATTCTCCAGAGTCTCTCTCTCTCAGGTCTGAAATTATGAGCTCTGATCGGTAATGACTGATGAGTGGCTCTACTCTTCCTGAGTAGTCTGAGTCTAAAGTCAAATCTTCAGGTTCGTTGTTTTTTCTCCAGTTTGGACTTTGTTTTTGGCTGAACCAGAACACAGTTTTGATGTTGATGTAGGAGTAAGAGCACTTCAGTGTCACCTGAGACCCCTTCACAGCACAAATACTCTTTTGACTACAGGTCACAGGCTGGAGGTCCAATGTTACGAAGCCTGAACAAGAAAACATTTCATTATTGAGATGAAGTTTACATACAAACAGAAGAGAGATCCTCTATTGTTACAATCACCAATCTGCTGCTCACACCCGTCCAACCATTGCCAAAAAGTCAATTTTAAGTTATTTATACACCCACTCCATTTTTAATACAGAGGCAGAAAATCCTGCCTCTAGAGGACATGGCAAGTTAAATTAGACCAACATTCAGACTGACATTCAGACCTACAACTTTAAGTTTATTGATCTTAACTGAACTGATCTTGAATGATTTCAACTGTGTAAAAACAGATATAATGATCAACATATCAACAATCACTTTTGGAAGATGTGAAAGATAATTAGTGCCACATTTAAATTAAAACATGACAGAGCAGAATAAGACACATCAATGCTCAAACCTGGAATGTGCAGCAGCAGCAGGATCAGAGGTAAGAGTCTGGAGTTCATGTTCTTCACTTTCTGTAAATTCAGATGTACAATGAAAGACACTGACTGAGTTTCACTGAGACACACTTGAAGGGTCATTACAGTCAGAATCATGAATACAGTAACACACTTCAGAAAGTCATGCTTAAAATGATGTTTTAATGTAATGTTTAAATGCAATGAAAGTTTAGATTTACCTATATTACGTTGCTGTTGTTCTCTGATGTTAGTTGTAGTTTCTACTGTCTGTTTTAGAAGCTGTGCAGACAGACACTGTAGTGGAAAGCTTTAACTTTGTAAATTGTGTAGTTGTGCAGGATGTCTTGTTTGATACAAAGGAACCAAAACCAGACGGGTGAGAGACATGCCCCCCCACCTGCAGTTTAACTAAATACCATGTAAGGAGTTGTATTGTTTGATTAACAAGAAGCCCCCTCCCATCCACAGTGGAGGACTGGGTGGCCTGTAAGTATGTGACTGTGACTTCCTCTTTTTATCTCTTCACACTGCTGAGCATCACTGTAACTTTGACCTTCTTGCAAGAATAAAAACCTTTTAAAGACATCTTGTTTGTTTTTCCAAATCAGCCTCATTATAATTAAGCTTATTTTTTTCCCATGACAACACTCTGCTGATCTTATTTCCTTCCCTTTTCTTACTAACACAAAGATAAAAGATGTTTACTCTTCAGAAAATTATTAATCAAACTCAACTCAGGAAGTCAGTATTAGCCACTGTTACATGATCTGGTGAATCAGTTTAAATTAATTAAACCTTGAGTTTTGTTATTTTCTAGTGTTTGTTATTTTTTAGTCATATTAAACAAAAATCTAAATAGACAAAAATGTATATATATTCCTGAACTGCACAAATTAAAGGCAAATATTATATTTAATTATTTTTCCTGAAATAACTTAGAGAATCTTAAGTTTAAGGAAACATACACATTTGTATATTAATTTCAATTACATCATCAGATGCCCTTTTATTTATTTTTATAGGCACAGGATTATGGGAAATCATACACAGTGAAGGATACATTTATGCTGCCTTCAATAACCAACAGTATGAATCTTAGATGACAGAATGTTACGTGATGTTTTTCTCTGACCTACAGTAAATATAAAAAGCTAAACATCAGTAAGAATGTCTTATATTTTAACAGCAGCACAAAAACTCAAAGGTCAACAGAGATACAAAATGAAGACAGCAGGTGTAGTTCAAAACAAAACCTTTGATGACCAAGAGCTTCATCCACTGCACCACATTCAGCGAGACCTGCTGCCAAAGAGACAGACCAGGATGAGGGTGACAGACAAGTTCTGAAGGACATAAACAAATGTAGCACATAAAAGCAGTTCTAGATGTTTGTGTCTCTAAACTGCTAAGATACAGCAGCCAATTTATGATACTTACAAATGTTTAAATGCACTAAAGCCCTGGGGTAACTTACCGCAGTTTATGAAAACATTCAAAATGCCTCTATAGCAAAACGCTACACTCAAAAAAAAAAAAAAATGCTGGGTTAAATATGGACAAACCCAGCGATTGGGTTGTTTTCACCCAGCCATTTTTTTTTCAACAAAATTTGGGTTCATTTTAAGCCAGCCATATAGTATTTTTTAATCAATAGTTGAGTTAAATAAACTACTTTACAAACGAGGGTCATGGATTTGCATAAAAGATTAACATGATGGCACATGCTAGTCGATGAGTTGAATCAACTCAGCAGCTACATAAATTTATCCACTAACCATTCAGAAACGTCCAGTTGCAGTCTCTCCATCAGTGCCCAACTCCAGTTTGAACATTGTAAGGATGTTCCGTTACTGACAATCATCATTTTGGCTGCGTGAGATTCTCCAGCTTTGTTGTTGTTGAGCAACCAAAGCGCGGGCTGTTAAAGCTCCGCCCTCTTTTGGAAAGCAGGCCGGGAGTGACAGCTTGCATTTAAAGGGACACACACAAAAACTGCATGATTTTGCTCACACCAAATTTGACAAGCTATAATAAATGATCTGTGGGGTATTTTGAGCTGAAACTTCAGACACATTCTGAGACACCAGCGAGTGTACTATTTAAAACAAAAGAAACAAATATTTTATTAATAGGCCTAATCATATTAAATAACACCAAATGGAAATCTACACAATTTCATAATAGTTACTATTAGAATTTGGACAAACAAAAAACTAAATATGGTAACAAAAAGAGGTGTGGTTTTGTTGATTCAGGGGTAAAAAAAGAGGAAAAGAGGAAGCAGAGAAGCAGAAGTGAGAGCCTGGTCGTGAATTTTGAAGCAGCGTTCGGAAAAGTCAGAAGGGAAAGCGAGGCCGTTGTGTCGTGAAGATGCTCTGTTGAATTATTTGCGTGTGGATAAGGGCCGAATGTCTGCGTTGTGGAATAATGGCACATGGACGCGCATGCGTGGATGAAGACCCACTAAACAAAGTTATGTTCGGAAGATGTCTTTTCAATGTCTTTGTCACAAAAGTTGTACGTTGAATAGACGTCTTCCAGACATAACTTTGTTTAGTGGGGAGTGAATGAACAAGCTGAAATCTGGACGCCGCCTGTGAAACGCAACGCCTAAGGTTTTAAACTAGACAGAATGGCAGAATCGGAAGTTTGAACCTGTGCGTTGTTAATCCCTTCTGAGGCTTTTCCCCAACGTGTGTTCACCAAAAGGTAAAAGGTGCAGTCTTTCTCCACGCTCTCCAAGTTTCCTGACTCTAAACACTTTCCGCAAACATCAAATGACCCCACTCCTCCATCACAAACATGATTATTACTAGCCTATTCTCTTTATCTGTTACTGAATATATTGTTTGATTTAATTTTGTTTTCATTTTACATTTACTTATAGCCCTTTGGACTGTTTTGTTGTTATTGTTGTGGTTTGCTTTTGAAAAGGCCTACTATTGAACTTTGACGGTCTGTGTGCAAACACACCGGTAATCAAATTATTTATTTGCTAATTTCTGAGGGACTACTTCTGGACACTGAGTGATTGAAATTTACAAGATCAATTGTTTTCCACAATAACAAGCATCATTAGGCTGGAACATTTAGATGTGGAACATGCATGTGAGTCAGACAAATAGAACACACAGAAGACATTAAATACATTTACAATGTTTATCATTGCATCTCTTATAGTAGATTCACTATATGCATAACTGACTGCAGACTGCAGGTCTGAATTAAAGTAAAAATTAAGAAACGCTTCATCACATGACAAATGAAAACAGCTGAACTGACAGTTTCACCTGTGACTGTTAGATTGACAGCGATTGAGCAGAGACGTTTAACTCCATCCTTCATGATGAACATGAGCTGATATTCTCCAGAGTCTCTCTCTCTCAGGTCTGAAATTATGAGCTCTGATCGGTAATGACTGATGAGTGGCTCTACTCTTCCTGAGTAGTCTGAGTCTAAAGTCAAATCTTTAGGTTCGTTGTTTTTTCTCCAGTTTGGACTTTGTTTTTGGCTGAAACGGAACACAGTTTTGATGTTGATGTAGGAGTAAGAGCACTTCAGTGTCACCTGAGACCCCTTCACAGCACAGATACTCTCTTGGGTACAGGTCACACGCAAGAGGTCCAATGTCAGAGAGCTTGAACAAGAAAACATTGCCATTATTGAGAGGTACTTCAGTCCAGAAGTTCATTTAATTTGAATATTATGAAGATAAACAGATTTGGCTTGCTAACTGAGCTATTAAGAAAGTCTCCTCTGGGAACAAACTTTCAGAATTAAAAAAGATGAACTGGAAATGCAGTGGCTGCCACCACAACCACAAGATTTAAAAATAGTGAGATGCTGCACATGAAAAAACTGTCACAGTAATGAGGCAAGCAGTGGTTTATATACTATTGCGTAATGATTGACAGGATTGGATGAACTAGCTACAAACCTTTGTTTTAGAATGGGATTATGAATTATTTTGTAATAACTTAGTTTACAGTAACAAGTTCCATAATAACTTGATGCATTTCATGTACTTTGTTTTCAAAAATTAATGTTGACAGTCAAGCATCTCATACCGGCCTCACACTGCATGATTTAAGCCTCAATTTTTAAAATATAACTATTTTACGAGGTGGCGTTTCATATAAATTCATACAATGAAAATTGTACAAAAAAATTAAATTTTTAGGAAAAAGCAACAGAATGTAAAATACTTAAAATGCTGCTGGAAGAAGTACACAAATAAAGTACTTGAATAAAAGATACCCTAATAAAATATTACTTTTGAAAAGTACTCCTTTTCAATTTCACTTGAGTAAAAGTACTGATTTTCAATGTAATATTTTTTATATTTTATGTTTTGCATTTTTATATACTCCAACCTACTGCTCAAAAGATGTGGGGGGTATAATGTACTAGACACACAGTCTGACATTATGAATTGTCAAGAAGCCAGCACTAATCAATAAGGAAGATTATGCAGACACTTAATATGTATTCATCTGCAAGAAATAGCTTTATTTTATTACCATGTGACACAGTGATAACTACTACTGATAATTCTGATAAATAATGATTATTTTAATTATAAAATATAGTATATAAAAATAAAGAAAAAAAGTGTGTTGACAAATATAAACATACAATATAAAAAGAGACAACACATAGGGCAAAATGTGTTAACATTTTAACGCTATTCAAACATGGTATCGTTTGAAACTGCTACAGCAGTGGGGAAGATGCACAGGCATTAAATTGCATTGTTTAACATTGTTTAGTTTAAAACCTTCCCTGTTCAGATGGTAATACACAAATGTGGACATGTCCACATTCAAGCATTTCATACAATGGACTTAAACAGCTTGCCCTTTTTACCATTTTACACCAGAGGCAGTGTTGGGGAAAGTTACTTTTAAAAATAATGCGGTACAATAAAACTTCTTTTTTACTCCCTAAAAAAGTAACTAATTGTATTACTTTTTATGGAAAGTAATGTGTTACTTTACTTTTGCATTACTTTTCTCACCTGGAATGGGCTTGCTTGTTTGTTTTTTGTAAAAAAAAAAAAAAAGTTCTATTTTTGGCAAATGTAAAGCCCCTTTCAAAACAAAAATGAAGTGAATAAGCCTCAGGCTGAAGGAAATGCAAATTCACGCCTGTACAGTAGAGGGCGCAGATCAAACAAACCTTCAGCTGTGCTGCCATTCTGGACTGCAGAAGAATTTGTCTCAGAAGAAAGTTCTTACTTTTACTTCAGCAATAAAAAAAAAAAAAAATTAAACACAAATGTGATGTTTATCTAAAGTCATTTTTGCTTGTATGGTTGGATGCATCTGTGCTGCGCAGACCGATGGGTGTATGATGTCAAAGTACCACGAGAGTGATTCAAAAGCATAAGCCAAGGAGTCGTATGCTCTCCAATAGCTCTCGCGGTACTTTGATGTCATAGCCGATCTGTCTACGCAGCGCAAATGCATCTCGAACAAGCCTGTTGTTCAATAAAGTGAGATTAAATCCATGAAGAACGTTTGTTTTTAACATATTTAATTATTGCAGGTTTGTAATATTCTGAGTTTGCATTTCATATTGAATTGTTTTATTGATTTTTGTTGCGCATCATTATTGTGGTTACAGTTCATCCATTGAAATATAAAATATGAAAGTGTGTGTACTAATTAAGAATAAAGAAATCATAAGATAAAGATAAACAAAACACAAAGTTGGCACAACTTCATTAAAGTGGATCCTTCAAGGATTTTTAAACAATAAAAAGTTCTTATAAGTTTCTTATATATATGATCTGTAAAAGAATGCGTATGCACAGGTGCATAATCTTTCTTTACAAAGTGACATCGACAACTACCTGTCTGGCATGTGTAATACAGCGTTTTTTGTCATTTTCGCGGATCCGTGTGAACGGGGATAGTTTTTATAATGTTGTCATCTGTACAAAGAAAAAACTTTTTCGTTTTTAGTACATCGTTGTCGTGTAACGTACCCTAAGGCATTGTTCACACTGTCAGACCAAATCCGATTATTTGTGTATCTGACTGGAATCTGAATTGAATCACTGGAATCACACAAACCACACGAAATCCGATCAGAGCAGTCGGACTGAAACAGATTTCCAGAAATGCGATTTGAATAGCATTTCATGTGATTTTTGGCCATTTACACTTGCTAAATCTGATCGGATTTCAATCTGATGTGCTCAAAAATAAGATTTGAACAGACAGTCTGAACGTAGCCAAAAGGTGTGTTCGAATTAGGCTGGATGTAACCAATGGGCGAGAGTTGCAACTTGCAGTCGGGAGGAGTTGAAAACAGAGACGTGGAGTCGGACACTTTCTGCTTCCTGTAGTGATGCTCATGTGGTGTTTGCATACTTTATCAAAGATGAAGTGAATTAAATGCAGTATTTGTCAAACACAAAGGTGTTTCAGAGACATTTTCATTTAATAATTTATGTACTGCTTAATACGGCATCTGTTTGTACAATTTGGTCAAGAGTTCAACATTACAGTTTTGTAACTGGAATAAGTCTAAGAGTTTCGCAATTTCATTTCCTTCCCTTTTTCTGTCATAGAAAGAAAAATAACCAATCAAAAACAACTTGTAGATTTATGTGGCATAATGAATATACACTACCATTCAAAAGTACCATTTGAAAGATATGTTTTTGAAAAGATTATGTGCCCCAAGGCAGCATTTATTTGAAGAAAAATACAGCCAAAACCATAATAGTTACTATTTTCAAGAATGTTTTGATGAACAAGGTTGAAGAACAGCATTTATTTTAAATAAAGATGTGAGATAATTTATTTATTTCATCTGAAGTCACATACATAAACAATTTAAGCAAATTTAATTTTTATTTTATATATATATATACAATTAGAAGGTTTAAAAATTCAGGAAAAACACACCTATGTACACCTATTCAGTCACTTTACAAAATTTTCCATATTTTTGTTTCATTTCAGTAAAATTATGTTTTACACTACACAAATGACATCAATAGACATTTGACAAGAGCAAAAGCTTGTTACAATATGGCAGCAGATGACAGCAGTTGAATTGGTCAGTAATTTTTTTATGATGGGTCTAAACTGAGGGTAAGCTGAACTTCACAGAGGCATAATGAACATCATCTGAGGTTGAGTGTACAGCAGTAGGTGCCAAAGATGTGTCCTTTATGTGAGACTGCTTGAAATTAATAGTCGAATAATGAACGTCCTGATCCTTTACGTCCTGTGTGCAGACTGTAGACAAGGCTTCAGCATTATCATACAGTGTAGCAGAACCTGACTGAGAGTTGGGGCAGAATACAAAATATCAGTGACAAGAACACAAAATCTATTTAAGCATATGTGTGTCAAATAATTGGTCAGAAGCTCTCACCTGTACATCATCCTTTCTCTCCTCATGCTGTTGAGATGAATTATTCCTTCTCCTCCTGTTTAAAATGCATCATGTCAAAAGAAATCCATTTTTGTAATGGACAACGTATACATTTTAAAACTCAAATCTTCCTCTCAATCCAAACAGACCTACTGAAACTAAGCTGCAAAAACAGCTTGTTTCAAAATCAGCACCCACATTTACACAGCAGTGACGACTTTCTGAAGCTCAGCAACTTGGCCAACACATTCATGGTGAAGCAATAAGGAGGAATACAGATGAAGTTATTTTTAAAAACTAGAGGACATAAGGATAAATAGAATAGAATAGAATAGAATAGAATAGGGAAAATCTGTCAAAACTTGTGCTGTTCCTGCTGTGTAGCACCTGCTGCTTTGCAGATCGTTCTGAAGTATCTCAGTAGTTGGAAAGAGTTAACACGGTCCCTGATTATTTCAGTCTGACTGTAACAACTAGAGCCGGCAGCATTTGCAAAGCCCATGAGAAAGCCCAGTTGCTTAAAGATACAGAGATAATATTTCCCTTGACAAATATTACAAATGGACCTCAGGGGAAAATAGAATACATAATAATAACAAATGTTTACCTATACCACAGGACTCCTATAAGTGCAAGAACCAGAAACACAGACAGTATGATTACGGTGTTCTGTAAAGCTGTGCTCTCCTCTTGATTTTCTAGCATAAGACACAAGTTACAGATACACAAAACATGAGAAACACACTTATGACATTAAAACACTAACTAAATATCAAGTACATCATCTGAATTCAGCGATCATTTCACACTGAAGCACATGTATCATGAGAGATGTGTTACCTTCTACAGCACAGGAATATTCTTGAAGCTCTTCATTGCTGACTGAGTCCAGGTACAGCTTGTTTGCTTTAGTGAATCCATCCGTTACCTGCCGTCCGTTCTTGTACCAGATGTAAGTGTGTTTGTCGCTCAGAGTGCATTTAGTTGAACAGCTTAATATCACTTCCTGTCCCTCTGATATAATGTCTGGACTGCTTGTCACCATCGTATCTGAAAACAAAAGCCTATTAGAAATTATACAGGAAACATTTTTAACTCAATTTTGAATTAGCAGTTACCTGTAACAGTAAGAATGACTCCAGGTGTTCCAGAGTATGTTCCTCCTGTTGTGTCAGTGATGATCCTGAATCGATATTCTCCAGAGTCGTTCATCTTGAGCTCTTTGATTCTCAGTGTGTTCCCCACATACTCCACATGACCAGCAAACTGATGCTTCTCACGCAGATCCTTGAAGTCACCAGGCCGACCATAATGCCAGAATGTTTTATTTACAGTATGACCAGAGGGATGTGAGTATGTGCAGGAAATGTCTACTGTTGAGCCCATCAAAGCACAGACTCTTCTAGAGGTGTAAGTCACACCCCAGCAGCCACTCTTAGAAATACCTGAAAGAGACACAGAATCCTGCTGTGAAAGTCATAATTAGGGCTTGTTTACACCAAGATGAATGTTTGTCACAAAATAAGAAGAAACATCATGCAACAGATGAGGGGTCAAGTGCAACGTCTGCAACTGTGGGCATTGGGACTGGCACCATGTCTTAAATGGCACACTTTGATTTGAACAGACAAATTACATGAGGAAATCACAAACAATTTTCATAATGAACATTCATATAAAAAAACCTTTAAACGTGTCCACATATACTCATGTATGAACACTGATATTATATTATTGTTCATTAAATAAACATATCAAGTGTCACTCACACACAGGAGAGGAGGAAATCTTATGGTCTGGAGAAGGAGAACAGGAGTAACTGCCAGCTTCTTTGGGTAGAACACTAATGCCTCTGTATATATTTGAATATTGTCCATTTTGTTTCCAGAAGTAATTCTGCGGTCTGGACGTGAAATCACAGGAAGAATCACAGGTCAGTTTTACTGTCTCATCTCTTGGGTCTGTAGTTGCAGGATTTATCCTCACCTGCAGGTCTGAATTAAAGTAAAAATTAAGAAACACTTCATCACATGACAAATGAAAAGAGCTGAACTGACCAAAATCTAGATTCAGTTTCACCTGTGACTGTTAGATTGACAGCGACTGAATTGAGACGTTTAACTCCATCCTTCATGATGAACATGAGCTGATATTCTCCAGAGTCTCTCTCTCTCAGGTCTGAAATTATGAGTGTTGAATGGTCGTTTATGACCTCCTTCTTCACCCGTCCTGAGTAGTCCCAGTCTAAAGTCAAATCTTCAGGTTCATCATTCTTCCTCCAGTTTTTACTCTGTTTCCAGCTGAACCAGAACACAGTTTTGATGTTGATTTTAGAATAAGAACATCTCAGCTGCACAGTGTTTTCCCTCAGAGCACAAACATCTTCACAGGTCACAGAGAGAGGGTCCAATGATAGACAGCCTGATGAAAAGTTAACACTCAGACTAAAACGTTTGCATTGATGAAGGAAAGATCCTCATATGATAAACAACATGATACTCTGACAGCAGTGAGGCAACTCTCCTTCATGTCTAAAATGTTTGTAGTATATAGAAATACATTTTGACAAGACATTGATACACTATAATCCATTAACACAATAATCTTACCTGAAATGTGTCTAAGTAGGATCAGTGATATGAGTCTGATGTCCATGCTTTAACTTTGAAAATAATTTACTTGTTTGTCCAGAATAATAAAAAAAAAATGTAGGGAAATAGGCACACATTAATTTCAAATCATTTATCTATAACAATAGATAACTCCTACATGAATTGTATTTGTTTAAAGTTATGACATAGTTAATGTTAATTTGACAATTCTTAAAACAATTACATGTATACTTACATGTTGCAAATTTCTCCAGTTATGAAGAATTTGAGCACTGTTGCAAAAGTGCTGTCAACGTCTGAAGTTGACAAGGCAAACAGATGATCTTATTTCCTTCCTTTTTCCGAAAAAAAAAAAACAAAAAAACTTTTTACCCACTTGTTGTCGGGCAGCGGCAGTTAACTACCCACTAGCATCAAGTTCACTTTTAGGCTTTACTTTTCCCAGTTGAGTCAATGACAAATCTTGTTTAAAACACATTTCAAATTTAAAGAAATGTATTTGTTGATTTCATATGGTTTACACACCATTGGAAAACCTTTACACCATTCTCAATAAAAGTTAATTTAAAGGGGGGGTATCACACACAGTTTCTGACAATTTCATGTTAATCTTGAGTACATTTAGAGTAACAATGCATCCTTCATATCTCCGAAAAGTCTTTAGTTTTGTCATATTTATAAAAGATAGATACGCTAAACCGAGTCTTTCTGGAAAAAGCCGAGATCCTGGAGGCGTGTCTGCCGTCAGTGCCGTGGGCGGAGCTAAAGAGTCACGAGCGTGCACAGCTTCTGCGTAGAGACGTCTGCTAGCTGCGACATCATTATAAATGCAAAGGGAACAAAAACGTTGGTGTTGTTTACATTATATGCACTTGCGCGCCGATTGCCAACAAAACACAGACATCTGATGCAGCTTTACTCACCACCCGCGATCTGCAAATCCAGCTCTGAACTGGGACTTGTTTACAAAGTATTCATCACCGAAATCCCGGGAACAAACAAACAAATGTGCACAACTCCGTTGCTGCCCCGGAAAAACAAACTTCATCCTCTGTTCCCTTAATGCTGGGTTCTTTGGGAAGTTGAAAAAGGTCATCTTTCCCTCACAACCAAAAACACACTCCTTTGGTGACAGGAGCTGCGTCTCATTAGGAGGCTGCGTCCTTCGGAGATCGCATTTGAAGATCGCATCACTGATGTAGTCTGCTTTTATGTTACTTTTTGTGAGAGCATGATTATTACTACTAAAAAGATTAAGGTTTACCCTAATAATAAACCTTGGTTGTCAAAGGTAGTTTACAGAAGAAGAAGCTGTCCTACAGCCAAGGAGGGATCTTAGAAAGAGAAGCAGCAAAAAAGGAGGTTAAAGTGGAAATCTTAAAAGTTAAACAAAGGTATAAAACTAAAGTAGAGAGTAAACTGGCTGAGAGGAATATTGCTTCAGCATGGTCTGGTATGAAAACGATAGTAGGTATACAGCAAAGTGTGAATAGAACTGATATTGCCATGGATGGTTTTAGGTCAAATAGTGAACTTGCCAATGCACTAAATAATTTTTATTTGAGATTCAATCAGTTTGATTTTAAGAATGAAATTGAGGAATTGAGATGTAAATTTAAAGATAATCATCATCTCGTCTTAGACCAGAGAGCAGTTGAAAAATCTTTTTTTTCTCTAAAGTTAAGTAAGAGTCCTGGTCCAGACAATATCTGTGGCAAACTATTGAAATATTGCGCAGGGCAATTAAGTTATATCTTTTATGATATTTTTAATATGTCTTTATACCTACAACATGTACCTAACCTGTGGAAACAGGCTGTTATTTTTCCGGCTCCTAAAAATAATTGTCCCAAGGCTTTAAATGACCTCAGGCCAATTGCCCTCACTTCTCTTGTAATGAAATCATTTGAAAAGCTTGTAAAGAAATAGATTGTAAGGCAAACTGAGAAAGCTCTTGACCCTATGCAGTTCGCCTATAGGGCACATAGAGGAGTTGAGGACGCTACAATTACTCTACTTAATCTTTTGTCTAAGCACTTAGAAGGGAGAAATACTCATGCTAGACTGTTGTTTATTGACTTTTCCTCAGCTTTTAATACTATCCAACCTCACATTTTAACTATGAGACTTATAGAGCATTTTAAGCTGAGCAACAATTTGGTGGGTTGGATACTGGATTTCTTGACAAACAGAACACAGAGGGTGAAAGTAAATGGCATTTTATCAGATTTATTATGTTCGTCCACTGGTTCACCCCAAGGCTGTGTTCTTTCACCTTTATTTTATATTTTGTATACTAATATGTGCCAAAGTAACCATGTAAATAGGACTATATTGAAATTTGCTGATGACACTGTTATCGTGAGTCTGCTACACGACAATGAGTCCGGTCATGGTCCTGTTATTGAGGAGTTTGTCACCTGGTGTGATGAATCTTATTTGGAGTTAAATATTACTAAAACAAAGGACATGATTATAGATTTTAGAACTTGTGCTTTACGTTATGACACTACGATTATTAAAGATCAGGCGGTAGATTGTGTAGAAAGCTACAAATATCTTGTGACAGTCATAGATTCTAAATTGACTTTTGAAAAGAACTGTGAGATGGTATGTAAAAAGGGACATCAGCGTCTGTTTTGCCTCAGAAAGCTGTCTAGATTTCACATTGACAAATCTATGATGACCCTTTTCTATCGGGCTTTTATTGAATCAGTCTTGTCGTTCTCCCTTGTGGCGTGGTTTGGTAATTTGTCTTTGAAGAACAAAAATTCTTTGAATCAAATTGTTAGGTGGGCAAGTAAGATTATAGGTGAACCACAACTTAACCTAGCAGGTCTTTACTCCAACTATTTACAGCGTAAGGCGAGTTTTATTATTAGAGATATTTCCCACCCTTTACATGCTGAGTTCCAGCTCCTCTCCTCTGGATGTCGGTTCGTGGCCCCTAGGTGGAGAACTAGATAATATAAGAATACTTTTGTACCTGCAACTATAGAACTATTAAATGAAAAAAGCAGGAGATGATATGCATGGTTACTTTATGTACTTTATGTATTTAGGTGGGCGTTGAGGGTGTGTGTAGAAGCACATTGTTATGACTTTTTATTTATTTTTAATATTTTATTGTTATTGTATGTTGTTTATGTCTTATGAATTGTCTTAAGGATGGATTGCTGAATCTCCTGCCTGCGCAACAAATTTAACTTCGGGTACTAATAAAGATACCTTGACCTTGACCTTGAGTCTGAAGTCCATGCTTTAACTTTGAAAATAATTTACTTGTTTGTCCAGAATTTAAAAACAAAATGTAGGGAAATAGGCACACATTAATTTCAAATCATTTATCTATAACAATAGATAACTCCTACATGAATTGTATTTGTTTAAAGTTAAAACATGGTTAATGAAATGTTAATGTGACGATTCTGAAAACAATTACATGTATACTTACATGTTGCAAATTTCTCCAGTTAAGAAGAATTTGAGCACTGTTGCAAAAGTGCTGTCAACGCGTGAAGTTGACCAGGCAAACAGATGATCTTATTTCCTTCCTTTTTCCGAAAAAAAAAAACCAAAAAACTTTTTACCCACTTGTTGTCGGGCAGCGGCAGTTAACTACCCACTAGCATAAAGTTCACTTTTAGGCTTTACTTTTCCCAGTTGAGTCAATGACAAATCTTGTTTAAAATACATTTCAAATTTAAAGAAAAGTATTTGTTGATTTCATATGATTTACACACCATTGGTTTACACCATTCTCAATAAAAGTTAATTTAAAGGGGGGGTATCACACACAGTTTCTGCCAATCTCGTGTTAATCTTGAGTACATATAGAGTAACAATGCATCCTTCATATCTCCGAAAAGTCTTTAGTTTTGTCATATTTATAAAAGATAGATACGCTAAACCGAGTCTTTCCAGAAAAAGCCGAGATCCTGGAGGCGTGTCTGCCGTCAGTGCTGTGGGCGGAGCTAAAGAGTCACGAGCGCGCACAGAGACGTCTGCTAGCTGCGACATCATTATAAATAAAAAGGGAACAAAAATGTTGGTGTTGTTTACATTATATGCACTTGCGCGCCAATGGCCAACAAAGCACAGACATCTGATGCAACTTTACTCACCACCCGCGATCTGCAAATCCAGCGCCGAACTGGGACTTGTTTACAAAGTATTCATCACCGAAATCCCAGGAATAAACAAACATACGTGCACAACTCCGTTGCTGCCCCGGAAAAACAAACTTCATCCTCTGTTCCCTTAACGCTGGGTTCTTTGGGAAGCTGAAAAATGTCATCTTTCCCTCACAACCAAAAACACACTCCTTTGGTGACACCCACATAGCAACATTGTGTCGGCCCAGATCCGGCCCACATCTGGCACATGTGGCATGATGATCTGGCCCACATGCTGCACTGAATTACGGTCCTTGTGTGGGCCGCTTCTGTTTGCCAGATCTGGGCCACAAGCAGGCCACAGCAATGCCACATGTCAGCCAAGAGCAAAGAAATAAACCTAAATTGGACCTTATCTGAGCCACAAAATCTGTGTATATTAAGTATAGAGTCATCTCAGCCTTAATAAGCTGTTAACAAGCAGAATCACTGAAGGAAAGAAGAAAACAGAAAAAGAGACGAGCAGAAACACAAGAACTACAACTGACTTCAGCCACAGCCTTAGATGAAATCAACTGAAGATGAAAGACATTAAACCTCTCAAGATCTCAACAGAGGATGATTAAACAACTCCACAAACAGCATTACCAGCTTCACTTATTACTAACCAGATTGACTTTATGTTAGAAATCTACAAAAGTTGTTACTGAGAATTAACAGAGGTTTAACTGTTTCATTTGAAGTCACCATAATGGTGATTAGTGGTTCCATTAGTTGGGCTCTTAACTCTTATTATACACTTGTCTTTTCTGGCTGCTGTGACAGTGTGTTTGTTAAACACATTTGCAGTAGCAAAGGAAGCTAAAGCACAATGACATCAAGTGATGCTGTTTGTCTGTTGATTAAGTTATATGATATTACAGTTTGATACTGTTAAAATACATTTTGTGGGTGTGTCTTTTTATCTTACACCTTTAACCCTTTCAACCCCACAGGAACATCCTCTAGTGTCCACACTGCAGAGTAAAAGTAACATTGACGCTGTGTTGCAGTGAGATAATTAAGTTCATATTTAAGTGACTACGAGCAGCCATTACACATTATTACACTTATTACTGACCAGTTTAACTTTATTTCTACAGAAGTTTAGATGTTGATGTTTTATTGAAAATGTTTGGTTTGATGTCACCATTGAGGAGATCAGTGTTTGCTTTAGTTGAGCTCTTGACCCTTGACTTTTTATACATCAGTTTTTGTTTTTTGCTCTGGCTGATTAAACTATTTTTGCAAGCCAAATTTGTTATGGCAGAAACAAATGTGGAGAAAAAAATCGTTGAGTGCTGATAGTTATGTAACCATCACATAGTCTCTTGATTCACTGAACTCATACTGTGTTTAATCCCTTGTGTTACATTATTAACAGACATTTTACATTATCATCACAGTGAAGCTACAGCAAGAGTTCCAACAACAATTAGCTAAAAAGAGTTTATTTTTAAACACCATGCACAAAAAACAGCTGCAGCATTATTTAGACACACACAGATATCAAAAATCAGCACATCAATCTCAACAATGGTGGCAATAAAAAAGGACCATTCAGCTGCATAATTTATTCATGCTGCAGTGCATGCTGGGAGTTTTGTACTATGCTGGCACCCAGCATGCATTGCGACATTAAACTTTTGAATGTCACCATTGTTGAGATTCATATTCTGATTGTTGATGTCTCTGCTGTCCAAGGTAAGCAGGAGCTCAAAATATTTTATGCACTATATGACTTCAATATTCTTCTAAATAACTGATTACTGAAACATTGCTGGTTCTTACGCTGTTGAATCACAGACACAGTATAATCAATAAACATAAAATACCCATTAAATCAAAGACTAGACACAGAAAGAGATCAGTGAATTAGAGAAGTCCAAGATGATTACAGCATCATCACAACAGCCAAAAAACCTGATCAACTTCATGTTGGCTTTTTCCTGCCATAACAAATGTGTTTTGTAAACACTGGTCACCACGATGGTGACTGCAAACTTCAATAAATTCTTATTTTCAATAAAACATCAACATCCAAATCTGTTCATTCTCAACAAGAACTTCTGTACATGTATGAAAGAAATAATGTCAAACTGCTTTGTGGCTGAAGTCAGTTGTAGTTCTTGTGTTTCTGCTCGTCTCTTCTGTCCTTCAGTGATTCTGCTCATCAGGTATTCATCAGTGTCTGAATTCACTCACTTCTTTTCATTCACTCTGTCAAGTGGACTATATTAGTGAACTAATGTAGGGAATAGTGAATGAGGGTATAGGGTGTGATTTGGAACACAGCATCTGAGTGTCGACTTTAAGCGCTGTTAACTCACAGTATATTCCTGTAGGCTACTTTCTCGAAAATGACAAATATTACCCAGAATGCATTGTTTTCTACAGTATATTACTGTTTTAATAGAAAATGGTTTGTTACTGTCAGAATTTGGCCGTTTTTCTACAGCAAGGTTTAACAATGTGGTTAATAAACAGTTTGTTCACTTATTGAATTGTTTATTGATTTTTATGTGCATCATTACTGTGGTTACAGTTCATCCATTGAAATATAAAATATGAAAGTGTGCACTAAAACAGAAAAAAAGAAATAAGTTACAGATAAACAGAACACAAAGTGGGCACCACTTCATTAAAGTGGATCCTTGAAGGAGTTTTAAAAAAAAGTTTCTTCTTAAGGCCCGTTCACATCAAGAACGATAACTATAAAGATAATGATAAAGATATAGTTCTAAAAATCGTTCTAAATATAAAAGAATAGCATGTCCACACCACAGCTATAACGATAATGATATAGAGAAACGGTATCATTGGGATCACTTTCAGAATGATTTTTGTTTTCCAGTTGTTGAATGATAAAACACTGACAGCCAATCAGAATCCATTCTAATTTAAGGATTTGCGTATTTAAAATGGCAAACGACATTGCAGAGAAGTTCATCACTGAGGTCCAGAAAAAGCCACCACTGTTTGACAAGTCAAACCCCCTTTTCAAGGATACTTTAAAGAAAGTTGATATATGGAAAACAATCGGTCGTACCCTCGGAATAAATGCTGAGAAGTATTAATGATGAGATCATTATGCCAGGCTAGCAAACAGTGTAACATAAAACTACCTCAGGTATCCAGCACTATTTCGACAAAATTGTCTTGCTTCTTTTGAAGTTGCCGTGAAAAAGACTAGGTGTTGTTTTATTCCACTATATTGACTTCGTCAGCTAAATTCACTGTTAGATTAGATCGATTACACTAGCTATTCACTCGAAACATAGCATGCTGAGGACATCTGCTGGTTTAAGCCAAGTAAATGCAACAAGAACAGCAAAAACATGTTGTACACACTGCAGCGCGTGAGCTTAGAATAAACAGACCGTTATCGTTTGTTGGTGTGGACGCAAATAATAGTTATCGTTATAGTTATCATTCCTGGTGTGAACGGGCCTTTAAATTAAGCATAAGCAGAAAAAAGCTAAAACCTATACTGTCTTGTGTTTGATTATGCAGACTGAGCAGTCTTTGATAAGTTACTGTATATGACATCACTGATGTTGCTGCTGACAGTTCTGACTGTTGCTAGGTGATGATCTCACAATGGAAGAACACAATGACATCACTCCACCAGACAAACAGCAGATGAACAGATGTGGAACATCAGATTCTGTGACAGATATTAAATACATTTACAACGTTTGGTAATGCTTTGATTACAGCACGGAAAGTACTGCGTAATTACAAGAAATTTACAGCGTAACTTTCGATAATTATAGTGTACCTATAAAGTAAGTATGTGTAAGTATAGGGGAACAATATGTAAAGTCTTAATAAAGGGAGTAACAACCAGGAAAATAACAAATTATTTATACTGTATTATTTATAGTATTTTAGAACTAAGGGGTACTTATACTATTATGATAGACAACAATCTTACTTTTGGGAGCAATTTAGCAAGAAAGTGCACTAATTGAGTTGTAGAAAAGTAGAAAGAACTATTGCAATCTATTTTAATAAATATACTTTTGTTTCGGGCTGTAAATTAAAGTGGTGCTTGTTACACTCTTGTTTCATGTAGATACAGGGTAAGTAATTAAAAAAACGCAAACAATCTGATATCACTTGGAAACCTTTATTTGAAAAACTTATTTCAAAACAGATTTAAAGTTACAACACTTCTTATTCGTTTCTCTTGCTTGGCTTCCTCCTCCTCTTGTTCCTCTTCTTCTTTTTCTTTCTTTCCACTGATGAATCTTAAGAGGGAATCCCATGTCATTTGCTATTCTGTATTAAAAGAAAATACAGTACACCCGGAAATGTGCTCACCGTTTACTCATCTTTTACCCTCATGCCATCTGAGATGTATACGACTTTCCTTTTTAAGATGAACACAAACAAAGTTTTTTTTAAAAAATAAATAATATCTGGGAACGCTTTATAATGCAAGCTTATGTGTTCCTAAAAGTCGAAGCATCAGACAGCACATACAGCAATAACTACAGTAATCCATACGACCCCAATGGATGAATCAATGTCTTCTGAAGTGAAACGATACATATTTGTAAGAAAAATACCAAATATTTTAAAATTTTAAACTTTCAACCAACTGTCACCTGCGCGTGCATGAGAGGGTTGAGAGTTCATGCTTGACGTAACTTGAAGCGTGACGTAAACGTGCCGAGAAATTCACGCGAAAAGTCACGCGGATGTCGGATGCCGTCAGTTTTTTTTTATTATTATTATTTTTATTATTATTTATTTATTTTTTTTATTAATGCTCACAACAAAATACACAGAATAACAGATAATGATAATGAGAAACAAACAAGACAGAATAACAGAGACGGCAGTTCTCGCGCGAGTTTCACATGAATCTCCCGCGAGAACGTCATGAAAGCTTCACGTTGCTCATTACAATATGCTTCGTCGAACGCAAAGTCGACTCTCATGCAGGCGCTGGTGATAGTTGGTCTGAAGCGAAAAGATGAATAGCCTAAACCATAAGAAAATTTCTGGGTGTACTGTATTTTCTTTTAATACAGAATAGCAATGGGATTCCTTCTTAAGATTCATCAGTTGAGAAACAAGAGGAGGAGGAAGCCCAAGCAAGAGAAACAAGAACAACAATAACAAAAAGGGACAAAACATGTTACTTTCTGTCAGGATTTTAGAATTTGAAATGAAAAGTTGATTTTAAAAAAATGAATAAATAATAATAAGTGTCGTAGACCTGTTTTTAATTAAGTTGTTTTTCAAATAAAGGTTTTAGTGATATCAGTTTGTTTGTGTTTTTGTTTTTTTTTATAACTTACCCTGTAACTACATGCAACAAGAGTGTAACAAGCACCACTTTAATTTACGGCCGGCAATGTCATACTTACCCTGTAACTACATAAAACAAAAGTATATTTCCCCATGTATTAAAAAAGATTGCAATAGTTCTTTCTACTTGCCTTGAAACAACTTAATCAGTGCACTTTCTCGCTAAATTGCTCCCAAACATAAGATTGTTTTCTATGATAATATTATAAGTACCCCTTAGTTCTAAAATACTTACAGTATAAATAATTTGTTATTTTCCTGGTTGTTACCCCCTTTATTCCCAAGACATAATGTTCCCCTATACTTACACGTACTTACTTTATAGGTACACTATAATTATCGAAAGTTACGCTGTAAATTCATTGTAATTACGCAGTACTTTCCGTGCTGTAATCTAAAGCGTTACTCAATGTTTTTGTCATTGCATCTCTTACAGTAGATTATCTATATACATCATTTCTCACCTTCACTTTTGTTTTCAGTTTGGTTTTGAGAGTAGATGCATTCTGATGAAAAACCTGTTGAATCATAATTCACATTCCTATAATCTGAATTCATTTCATTAACTGAACGTCATGCAGTTGTGAATTTCACTGGATGTTTTACTCACCACATCCACAGAGCTGCTATTATGAGAAACTGAGGTAAAAACACCAGCAGAATGACTGTATAATGGCTGAACACTGTGGGACTTGGAGAGATCTGGATTTCTAGCATAAAACAAGTTCAGATACACTCAAAAACAAGAAATGCACATGATATTAAAACACTGATTAAATATCAAGTACATCATCTGAATTCAGCAATCATTTCACACTGAAGCACATGTATCATGAGAGATGTGTTACCTCCTACAGCACAGGAATACTCTTGAAGCTCTTCATTGCTGACTGACTCCAGGTACAGCTTGTTGTCTTTAGTGAATCCATCCGTTACCTGCCGTCCGTTCTTGTACCAGATGTAAGTGTGTTTGTCGCTCAGAGTGCATTTAGTTGAACAGCTTAATATCACTTCCTGTCGCTCTGATATAATGTCTGGACTGCTTGTCACCATCGTATCTGAAAAACAGTGTTAAACTTAGCCTAACATTACAAAAAAAAAAAAAAATATGTAAAACAAAAACTTTTATATAATGGCACTGTAGTTTTTGCTTGTGAACAGTTTACCATAATTAGTGGCATTAAAATCAATAATATCTGAACACCTGGAAATTCATGATCAAATTCATCATTATTCTTACCTGTGACAGTAAGAATGACTCCAGGTGTTCCAGAGTGTGTTCCTCCTGTTGTGTCAGTGATGATCCTGAATCGATATTCTCCAGAGTCGTTCATCTTGAGCTCTTTGATTCTCAGTGTGTTCCCCACATACTCCACATGACCAGCAAACTGACGCTTCTCACGCAGATCCTTGAAGTGACCAGGCCGACCGTAATGCCAGAATGTTTTATTTACAGTATGACCAGAGGGATGTGAGTATGTGCAGGAAATGTCTACTGTTGAGCCCATCAAAGCACAGACTCTTCTAGAGGTGTAAGTCACACCCCAGCAGCGATCCTTAGAAATACCTGAAAGAGTCACAGAATCCTGCTGTGAAAGTCATAATTAAGGCCTAATTAGGGCCTGTTTACACCAAGATGAATGTTTGTCACAAAATAAGAAGAAACATCATGCAACAGATGAGGGGTCAAGTGCAACGTCTACAAGTGTGGGCATTGGGACTGGCACCATGTCTTAAATGGCACACTTTGATTTGAACAGACAAATTACATGAGGAAATCACAAACAATTTTCATAATGAACATTCATATAAAAAAACCTTTAAACGTGTCCACATATACTCATGTATGAACACTGATATTATATTATTGTTCATTAAATAAACATATCAAGTGTCACTCACACACAGGAGAGGAGGAAATCGTATGGTCTGGAGAAGGAGAACAGGAGTAACTGCCAGCTTCTTTGGGTAGAACACTAATGCCTCTGTATATATTTGAATGTTGTCCATTTTGTTTCCAGAAGTAATTCTGCGGTCTGGATGTGAAATCACAGGAAAAATCACAGGTCAGTTTTACGGTCTCATCTCTCGGGTCTGTAGTTGCAGGATTTATCCTCACCTGCAGGTCTGAATTAAAGTAAAAATTAAGAAACACTTCATCACATGACAAATGAAAAGAGCTGAACTGACCAGAATCTAGATTCAGTTTCACCTGTGACTGTTAGATTGACAGCGACTGAACTGAGACATTTAACTCCATCCTTCATGATGAACATGAGCTGATATTCTCCAGAGTCTCTCTCTCTCAGGTCTGAAATTGTGAGTGTTGAATGGTCGTTTATGGCCTCCTTCTTCACCCGTCCTGAGTAGTCCCAGTCTAAAGTCAAATCTTCAGGTTCATCATTCTTCCTCCAGTTTTTACTCTGTTTCCAGCTGAACCAGAACACAGTTTTGATGTTGATTTTAGAATAAGAACATCTCAGCTGCACAGTGTTTTCCCTCAGAGCACAAACATCTTCACAGGTCACAGAGAGAGGGTCCAATGATAGACAGCCTGATGAAAAGTTAACACTCAGACTAAAACGTTTGCATTGATGAAGGAAAGATCCTCATATGATAAACAACAGGAAACTCTGACAGCAGTGAGGCAACTCTCCTTCATGTCTAAAATGTTTGTAGTATATAGAAATACATTTTGACAAGACATTGATACACTATAATCCATTAACACAATAATCTTACCTGAAATGTGTATAAGTAGGATCAGTGATATGAGTCTGAAGTCCATGCTTTAATTTTGAAAATAATTTACTTGTTTGTCCAGAATTAAAAAAAAAAAAAAATGTAGGGAAATAGGCACACATTAATTTCAAATCATTTATCTATAACAATAGATAACTCCTACATGAATTGTATGTTTAAAGTTATAACATAGTTAATGAAATGTTAATTTGACAATTCTTAAAACAATTACATGTATACTTACATGTTGCAAATTTCTCCAGTTATGAAGAATTTGAGCACTGTTGCAAAAGTGCTGTCAACGTGTGAAGTTGACCAGGAAAACAGATGATCTTATTTCCTTCCTTTTTCTGAAAAAAAATACCAAAAAAACTTTTTACCCACTTGTTGTCGGGCAGCGGCAGTTAACTACCCACTAGCATCAAGTTCACTTTAAGGCTTTACTTTTCCCAGTTGAGTCAATGACAAATCTTGTTTAAAATACATTTCAAATTTAAAGAAAAGTATTTGTTGATTTCATATGGTTTACACACCAATGGAAAACCTTTACATCATTCTCAATAAAAGTTCATTTAAAGGGGGGGTATCACACACAGTTTCTGACAATCTCATGTTAATCTTGAGAACATATAGAGTAACAATGCATCCTTCATATCTCCGAAAAGTCTTTAGTTTTGTCATATTTATAAAAGATAGATACGCTAAACCGAGTCTCTCCGGAAAAAGCCGAGATCCTGGAGGCATGTCTGCCGTCAGCTAAAGAGTCACGAGGGTGCGCAGCTTTTGTGTAGAGATCGTCTGCTAGCTGCGACATCATTATAAATACAAAGGGAACAAAAACGTTGGTGTTGTTTACATTATATGCACTTGCGCGCCGATTGCCAACAAAACACAGACATCTGATGCAGCTCACCACCCGCGATCTGCAAATCCAGCGCTGAACTGGGACTTGTTTACAAAGTATTCATCACCAAAATCCCGGGAATAAACAAACATACGTGCACAACTCCGTTGCTGCCCCGGAAAAACAAACTTCATCCTCTGTTCCCTTAACGCTGGGTTCTTTGGGAAGCTGAAAAAGGTCATCTTTCCCTCACAACCAAAAACACACTCCTTTGGTGACAGGAGCTGCGTCTCATTCGGAGGCTGCGTCCTTCGGAGATCGCATTTGAAGGCTGCATATGTCATCAAGGATGTCATTTTTAAGAAAAGTAACCGTAATAAAATTTACTGATATTCATTGTGAGGTGTAAAATACTGTAATTTCTTTCTTACGTTGCAATCTAACGGTTATTTTTCTTAAATGAGACTGCCTCGATGATGTATGCAGCCTTCAAAGGGTGCAGCCCCTGAATTGGGACACAGCCATTGTTGAAAAATCTCTCGGCTTCCGTATCCCGAACGAAACACGTTGATGGGCGTACTCTTGCTCTTGTTCTGGGTGATGTGTGTGCGCGCTTACCAGGGAGAAGTGCCTATACAAGGAATTCCACCCTTTGTTACGTGATATAGGGCCATACTAGAAAAAAACTCTCCGAATCCCGTACCGAAACTGGAAGTAGTCATTTGGCACTGAAATACTCCGTCATACGTCCAACTCGTGTTTTGAAACTTTGGCCATGTTTAGCATGAGAATCCAACTCTTCAACAGTGTAAATAAGTCAGAATGCATGAAATAGCATTGCACCCCCCCTTTAATGATTTAATGAAACGTCATGTGATGAAACTGTATTAATTCATAAACATCATTAAGTTTTGGGGGAGTCGCATCACATGACATTTTACAACCTAAAATAATCCTTTGTCATAAACGGATCACAATTTCTGATATTTAGAGAAAGGTACCTACTTTTACTAAAATCTGTTGACTTCAGCAAGCCTTGTTGTGTTATACACCAATGGTGACAGTTCAAACATGGGAAAAAGCACTTTTCATGTTTTTTTCCCCAAAGTTTGGATGCCTGTAACTCAAGAAGTATTAAATTAGTGCTGTAATTAATCACACATTTTTCTGTAATTAACATTAAAGTTTTTTATATGTTTTTTTTTATATTGTAATACTTCACATTGAATCTCCAACAGAAACAACATAAAGATGGTATATTTTTAAATTTTTGTTTAATTGCATATTTAATCATAAAACTAATCCATATGAATCGGGCGGTTTAGTCCAAATTTTTTACTTTGTTTTTGTACTTTGTTCAGGTAATGTCAGGCTACAAGGAGATTAATTTGTACACTAATTGCCAAAAGTTTTGGGACGCCTGCCTTTACATGCACATGAACTTTAATGACATCCCATTCTTAATCCGTAGGGCTTAATATGGAGTTGGCCCACCCTTTGGAGCTATAACAGCTTCAACTCTTCCAGGAAGGCTTTCCACAAGGTTTAGGAGTGTGTGTTTATGGGAATTTTTGACCATTCTTCTAGAAGCGCATTTGTAAGGTCAGGCACTGTTGTAGGACGAGAAGGCCTGGCTCACAGTCACCGCTCTAATTCATCCTAAAGGTGTTCTATCGGGCCAGTCAAGTTCCTCCACACCAAACTCGCTCATCCATGTCTTTATGGACCTTGTTTTGTGCACTGGTGCGCAGTCATGTTGGAACAGGAAGGGGCCATCCCCAAACTGTTCCCACAAAGTTGGGAGCATGAAATTGTCCAAAATATCTTGGTATGCTGAAGCATTAAGAGTTCCTTTCACTGGAACTAAGGGGCCAAGCCCAATCCCTGAAAAACAACCCCACACCATAATCCCTCCTCCACCAAACTTTACACTTGGCACAATGCAGTCAGGCAAGTACCGTTCTCCTGGCAACCGCCAAACCCAGACTCGTCCATCGGATTGCCAGACAGAGAAGCATAATTTGTCACTCCAAAGAACAGGAAGGCTTGGATGCAGCTGCTCGGCCATGGAAACCCATTCCATGAAGCTCTCTACACACTGTTCTTGAGCTAATCTGAAGGTCACACGAAGTTTGGAGGTCTGTAGCTATTGACTCTGCAGAAAGTTGGCATGCGCTGACCCCGCTCTGTGATTTTACGTGGCCTACCACTTCGTGGCTGAGTTGCTGTTGTTCCCAATTGCTTCCTCTTTGTTATGATACCACTAACAGTTGATCGTGGAATATTTAGTAGTGAGGAAATTTCATGAATGGACTTATTGCACAGGTGGCAACCTATCACCAGGGGTTAAATTGGGCCGGGGCCGTCCGGGGCTGAGCCCCGGCACATAGGCTTACCAGGGCTCGACATACGCTTGACCGGGACTGCGGGACAAGTGGATTTTTTGATGCGAAAGAGAATTTTACTTGCCTGACCAGATAAGTAGCTTGATTAAAATGTCAATAACAACCAAACGCGAGAATGATTAATTTAGCTTAAGTGGCGATTGATAGTGGATAGTAATATATGTAATGTACTGGCGGTGATAGCCTATTGCGCTGTTGAGGCGCACGTAACCTCTTGAGGAGAATTCAAAATAAATGAGCTCTGCTCACACAAAGAAACTCAGTTATCATGTTGCAATAAAAATTCAATATGTGGGGTTTTTATAGCTAGATATATATGATAAACATATGATATATATGATACATACGATAAAGTTAAGCATCACACGACCGAAAGAGCTGAATTCCTGAATATCACCTTGATTGAAATTGACACTAATTTCATAGAACAGTTCAATAAACAAGTAGTTAATATTAATTACTTACGTTTTAGGTGCAATATTGCCTGTTTTTGTTCTATTGTAGCAGCGAAAATAGTTCCAAACAAGGCAGAACCAGCGCATCTCGCAGCTACGCTCAGCCGTTTTGAATGATTTAGCGTTTTGAACAAATCGGTTGAGTGAAGATTCAATGGCCCAATCATAAACAACTGAATGATTCAGCCTTTTGAATGAATCGTTTGAATAAATGACTCAGTGGCTCACTCATTAAGACGGTCACTTGCCGCCATCTACTGGCGGTTTAATTTCATGTTTAAAAGTATAAATTTCCCACCAACATTCAAAAGTATTTAAAGAATCTCATAATATTATTGAATGCAGTTGTACTTTTTCAGTGTAAATTATTTAATTTGGTAACAGCCCTATAAGTGTCTTAATTAGATTGGGCCCTGCTGAAAAAAACAGCATATGCTGGTTAAGGTAGGTTTTGGAGCTGGTATGCTGGTTTGAGCTGGTTTATGCTGGTCCTATGCTGGTCCTATGCCAAACCTACCTTAACCAGCATATGCTGGTTTTTTCAGCAGGGGGGGAAATGCCCTTTATAAAAGTTAATAAAATACCCCCAGGGTAAATAACATAAATATGCAGATTTAAATATGTCACTGCTGATAAAACACTGATGAGAATGTTGCTTGTTTCAGAATAAATTATATTTACAACACACAAAAAAAATCCTATTTTTTTCCAGGCAAGCTACCTTTTTACTCTGACAAGCACAAGCACAAAACAAGGCTTAATGTCGAACTCTGTATTTTGTATTTATATTCTCTCCTTTAATGGTAGCATCACTCATTTGATATTGACACAAATGAGAAGGCACAGGCCTACAGAAAGATTTTATTGTCATCAGATGTAGCTTTGCACACTACCAGCATCTATAGAATGATTTTGATCAGCATTTTAGTGTTCATTGCAGAGGGCTCTCTCAACTTGTTAATTTTAGTTTGTCAATTGATACAATTTTGTAGTCTTTGCATACACATGCACCCCTGAAACCACAGAGCCCCCCCACATAACAAATCCCAATTTAACCCCTGCCTATCACGGTACCACGCTTGAATTCACTGAGCTCCTGAGAGCGACTCATTCTTTCACAAATGTTTGTAGAAGCAGTCTGCATGCCTAGGTGCTTGATTTTATACACCTGTGCCCATGGAAGTGATTGGAACACCTGAATTCAATGATTTGGAGGGGTGTCCCAATATTTTTTTGGCAATATAGTGTATATCAGAATGCAGTTTCTTCCCAAAAATAAAGCTTACACCTCCTACTATTACTTTAGTAGTCCAGAGTAGATAGTGTTTGTTATATTGTGTTTACTTGACTGCTGATACCACTGTTTCCTTTGTGTAGACCAAAGATGTTGTAATGTTTCTGATTAGAGTAAATGCTTCTCTAAAGCTACAATTAATTAAAAGAAAAGGGGGAACTATTAAATAGTGAAGTGAATACTGAATAGTTATTGATTTGTCACTGAATTTTAAGTCTGGACCTTCAATGTGTTTTCATGCCATTAGCATGAATATTGGCACCCCACGGACATTATTTTACAGTGCTTTACGTCATAACCACCTAACCACAGACATTAAAAAGTAGCTAAATAAACAAAATAAAACCCTCACAAACTGACATAACCACCAAAAAAAAAAAAAAAGCTGAATGCTTACCACGGGCTAGTTTGAACTTCAGTCAATGACAAACTTCAGCACGCCTACTGTAAACAACTAACAAAAAGGAAAACCAGTAATTACAGTACCAATAATACCAAGTAAAAAACAACCTTTCCATTTTTGTAGCAAACTAAAACATTTACAGTTAAGCACAGATTATGAAGCAATTAAGTCTACCAAGCTGTGTTTAAACTGGACACAGCATTGCTTGGGCCCAAAATATTAGAGCACAAATCCTGGTAAATAAACAGTTTGTTCACTTATTGAATTGTTTATTGATTTTGATGTGCATCATTACTGTGGTTACAGTTCATCCATTGAAATATAAAATATGAAAGTGCACTAAAACAGAAAAAAATAAATCATAAGTTAAAGTTAAACAGAACACAAAGTTGGCACCACTTCATTAAAGTGGATCTTTGAAGGAGTTTTAAAGAATAAAAAGTTTCTTCTTATACTAAGCATAAGCAGAAAAACTTGTACTATGGTTGTGTTTGATTATGCAGACTGAGCAGTCATTGATATGTCACTGTATATGACATCACTGTATCACATGGTGCTGCTGACAGTTCTGACTGTTGCTAGGTGATGATCTCACAGTGACATCACTCCACCAGCTCTGATGGACAGACAGCAGATGAACAGATGTGGAACATCAGAGTCTGAGATAGACAAACAGAAAGATATTAAATACATTTACAACAATGTTTTTGTCATTGCATCTCTTATAGTAGATTCTCTATAAGCATAATTCCTCACCTTCACTTTTGTTTTCTGTTTGGTTTTGAGAGTAGACGCATTCTGATGAAAAACCTGTTGAATCATAATTCACATTCTTATAATCTGAATTAATTTAATTATATTCACTGTACGTTATGCAATTGTGAATTGCACCGGATGTTTTTACTCACCACATCCACAGAGCTGCTATTATGAGAAACTGAGGTAAAAACACCAGCAGAATGACTGTATAATGGCTGAACGCTGTGATGTCCACTGGATCTTCACAACACAAAGAAGTGAATCATGACTATCAGAGAAACCATCTGAATTCAGCGATCATGAGAGATGTGTTACCTCCTACAGCACAGGAATACTCTTGAAGCTCTTCATTGCTGACTGAGTCCAGGTACAGCTTGTTGTCTTTAGTGAATCCATCCGTTACCTGCCGTCCGTTCTTGTACCAGATGTAAGTGTGTTTGTCGCTCAGAGTGCATTTAGTTGAACAGCTTAATATTACTTCCTGTCCCTCTGATATAATGTTTGGGCTGCTTATCACCATCGTATCTGAAAAACAGAATTGAAGTAAGAAATGTTAGGGCCTAACATTACTGTTCAAAAGGCTTCTTGAACTGTCTTCATGTAACCAATCAACATTTTTAATATCACCATCATGTGCATCACGTGCTGTCAGGAAGTGGAGCAGGTGCGCTGAGCAAACATACAGAACGTGAACTCTCTTCATGAGTAATCCGCTTCTCACATTTGTCTGCAGCATCCCAAAGTTACTGATGTAATATAGTTGTGCGTGCACATAAAAACCACAACTTTGCCTTCAGTAAATGCTTTAAATTTAATTCTTCAAATTAGATGTCATTATATATCTCTAACCGACTGTCTGCAGGGGTTTGAATCCACCCGAATCAGTACTAAAATTTAAAACCTCAGTCACAATTACCAAAAAAAAAAAAAAACCTATGTCATATGTAAAACAAAAACTTTTATATAATGGCACAGTAGTTTTACTTATGAACAGTTTGCCACAATTAGTGGCATTAAAATCATTAAAATTTGATTTTGATTCATCATGATCAGTTACCTGTAACAGTAAGAATGACTCCAGGTGTTCCAGAGTATGTTCCTCCTGTTCTGTCAGTGATGATCCTGAATCGATATTCTCCAGAGTCGTTCATCTTGAGCTCTTTGATTCTCAGTGTGTTCCCCACATACTCCACATGACCAGCAAACTGATGCTTCTCACGCAGATCCTTGATGTCACCAGGCCGACCATAATGCCAGAATGTTTTATTTACAGTATGACCAGAGGGATGTGAGTATGTGCAGGAAATGTCTACTGTTGAGCCCATCAAAGCACAGACTCTTCTAGAGGTGTAAGTCACATCCCAGCAGCCACTCTTAGAAATACCTGAAAAAGACACAGAATCCTGCTGTGCAAGTCATAATTAAGGCCTAATTAGGGCTTGTTTACACCAAGATGAATGTTTGTCACAAAATAAGAAGAAACATCATGCAAACAGATGAGGGGTCAAGGGCAACGTCTACAAGTGTGGGCATTGGGACTGGCACCATGTCTTAAATGGCACACTTTGATTTGAACAGACAAATCGCATGACGAAATCACAAACAATTTTCATAATGAACATTCATATGAAAAAACCTTTAAACGTGTCCACATATACTCATGTATGAACACTGATATTATATTATTGTTCATTAAATAAACATATCAAGTGTCACTCACACACAGGAGAGGAGGAAATATTATGGTCTGGAGTAAGAGAACAGGAGTAACTGCCATCAGCTCCATCGGGTAGAAAACTAATGCCTCTGTTTTCTTTATTCATAACACTTTATCACATGACAAATGAAAACAGCTGAACTGACCAAAATCTAGATTCAGTTTCACCTGTGACTGTTAGATTGACAGCGACTGAACTGAGACGTTTAACTCCATCCTTCATGATGAACATGAGCTGATATTCTCCAGAGTCTCTCTCTCTCAGGTCTGAAATTGTGAGTGTTGAATGGACGTTTATGGCCTCCTTCTTCACCCGTCCTGAGTAGTCCCAGTCTAAAGTCAAATCTTCAGGTTCATTATTCTTCCTCCAGTTTTTACTCTGTTTCCAGCTGAACCAGAACACAGTTTTGATGTTGATTTTAGAATAAGAACATCTCAGCTGCACAGTGTTTTCCCTCAGAGCACAAACATCTTCACAGGTCACAGAGAGAGGGTCCAATGATAGACAGCCTGATGAAAAGTTAACACTCAGACTAAAACGTTTGCATCGATGAAGGAAAGATCCTTGTATGACAAACAACATGAGACACTATAACAGCAGTGAGGCAAATTTCCTTCATGTCTAAAATGTCTGTAGTATATAGAAATACATTTTGATAAGACACTGATACACTATAATCCATTAACACAATAATCTTACCTGAAATGTGTATAAGCAGGATCAATGATATGAGTCTGAAGTCCATGCTTTAACTTTGAAAATAATTTACTTGTTTGTCCAGAATGAAAAAAAAAAAAAAATGTAGAGAGAGGCACACATGATTTTTAGATCATCTCAATAACTCCTACATGAATTCTATTTATTTAAAGTTATAACATGGTTAACGAAATATTAATTTGACAATTGTCTTAAAACAATTACATGTATACTTACATGTTGCAGATTTCTCCAGTTATGAACAATTTGCAAAAGTGCCGTCTGAAGACCAGGCAAACAGATGATCTTATTTCCTTCCTTTTTATGAAGCCTTTTTTACCCACTTGTTGTTGGGCAGCAGCACTTAACTCCCCACTACAGAAGCATCTCCATGCTTTATAGCTTCAAGTTCACTTTTGATGCTTTACGTTTCCCAGTTGAGTCAATGACAAATCTTGTTTAAAACAGATTTCAAATTTACAGAAAAGTATTTGTTGATTTCATATGGTTTACACACCATTGGAAAACCTTTACAGCATTCTCAATAAAAGTTAATTTAATGATTTAATGAAACGTCATGTGATGAAACTGTATTAATTCATAAACATCATTAAGTTTTGGGGGAGTCACACCACATGACATTTTACAACCTTAAATAATCTTCCTTTGTCATAAATGGATTAAAATTTCTGATATTTAGAGATAAGTAGGTCTTTTACTAAAATCTGTTGACTTCAGCAAGCCTTGTTGCGTTATACACCAACGGTGACCGTTCAAACATGGGAAAAAAGTACAGGACTGTAACTCAAGAAGTATTAAAGATATTGTAATTAGTGCTCTCAATTGATTAAAAAAAATTAACTAATCGGACATTTTTCTGAAATTAACATTAACGTTTTTAATATATTTTATTATTGTAATATTTTTATATTTAATATTTACATTTTTTAATTATATTCTCCCTTGTGGTGAAAATCAAGTTTTTAAAGCCGCAGTCCATAAGTTGCCTCTTTGTCGCCATCTCTGTTTGAAAACTGCAACTGCAGTTATTTGTGGAATTATCATCTTTACATGGGTTGTGTATCGGTACGGCTCCTCAGCGTGGATGAATCTAATGTTTGCTGTCAGTCACTGCATACGCAACCCATTTTAACCTAAATTAATTAATCACAGTAAAAAATAACGTGTTAAAATTGGGAAGGGGATACTTTGATGAACGAAGGTTTTACGGGTGTGGAACGACATGCTGGTGAAGGGGTGATGATTTTGGGCTTGTTTTGTAGCCACAGGCACTATAATGCTGCGTATTCCAAGGCACTTCAGTGGGCCTTTAAATATGCCTACCTGTTATGCCAACTGAGATAGCTTTGCTGACTCGGAGAGTTTGGTACTTAAATAATATGTATGATTTATATGTTACTTGCCAACATTTTGTCTTCAATTTTGTCTCAAATCATGCATCACGTACTGGTCACAGATGGCAATAATCCACTTTATTTAACATTATTTTACAACCATATAATGTGTAATTGATTGTTTACAGTGTGGTTATACATCACAACATCTAAATAATCAAGCCCAAGGGTAATCAGTGATGTCATCATATATGACATCACTGTGATGTTGATGCTGTTCCAGACAGTCCTGGATGGTTTGAATGACTGTTGCTAGGCGACGATCTAGAGCGGAAAGATGTGGCTCAGTAAGGAGAGGAGCCACTGCTGCAAGGGGATCCTGAGACAAAGATGCACGCATGACATCACTCAACCGATACGGCGGGAGAGAGAGCAGACGTAAACGAAGCAACGTGGAACGACGGACCCTGAGGGAAAGAGCAAGGAAATAATAAGCAGATAAAAAAAAAACACAAAGTAACTAATTGTTACTGATGTTCACTCTACCTGCAGCACTGCACAAGAGGAGCCAAAATAGAAGGTTCATCTTTGGAGTGACGTCCAAACCTATAACACGCACATCATTTGCACACAGAAGCATCATGCCCATTCAAACTGATCCAAACAGAAAATTGATTTTGAATACTCACGCTCTTCCGTTGTCTAAGTGTATGAGAAATGTGTCATTGCCAAACTTCTCAAATGTTTCATAGTGGTGCCTATCCATGTTACCTGAAGATGGTAGATGGAAAGTATCAGGAAAACATGAAGATTTTAGAGTACTGGCCTACCATATTGAATTATTACCATATTCATTACATTTACCCTGGTACTGACATGCGACACCAAGGTTTTTGAAAGCAAGCCATGGTTTGCGTACAAAAACATGGTATTTCTGTGGTATACGTAGCAAACCATGTTACTTTTTTATAAGTGTTCACCCTTGAGTCATCTGTACTATTCCATTACTCACTCATGAGGAAGTCCAGAATGCTCACATCAATCAGATCCACCAATCGAGTGCCTCGGTCGTAGGGAGGAGACTTTTTTACTGAGTCACAGTAGTTGTTATCTGTCTCCCACCTGTTACAGAAATAATCACTAGTTAGCTTCTGTGGTTTCTCCATTGTAAATCACACACTGTAAATAGCCTATGTACAAAAACACAACAAAGAAGAATGTAAAAGAAAATCAGTGGGGTCCAGAAAGCAACTTTGGACCCCACTGACTTTCACAGAAGAATCAAACAGATTTAGAATGACATGAGGGTGAGTAAATAATGACAATGTTTTCATTTTTGGGTAAACTATCCCTTTAAATAACAAAAAACACACACTCCACCCACAGAGCCAGCTTGCTTCGGCTGTAGGACCGCCTCCAGGGGCTCTTCCACGAGCGGCGCTGTGCCAACGACAGGTCTGGCAGCATAGCAGCCAAAGACCCCTCTATCATGACGGGACGTCCACAGATAGCATGCTCCGTGGAGCAGTAATAGGAACACTGGCCATAAAAACACGCATTCCCCACTGCAGAAGGAGCAAGACAGATTGTGACTTACAAACATACCATGTTTCAGAGGAAGTGATGGAGGAAGATAACAGCCAAGTGGGACGAACCTGGGGAAGTGAAAAATGTTGTGGCCAGTTTATGGTCAGTGGTGATGTCTTTGATCTCTTTTATTACATTAATAAGCCTCCCAACCACTGGAGGCACCCTTCTGAAACCCAGTATCCTTATTGTGAAAGAGAAAGAGTTGTGTTCAGAATAGAATACAGAATGTGCAATATAATGCCTAATATTTAAAAAAAATAGTATGTTAAATAGCAGAAAATATTCAAAGGTAAACCATTTCAAATAGCTGTAATTTTGGTGATCTTATTACCAACGTTGGGATAACACATTACAAGTAGCCTAACGCAAGTCACATAATCAGATTACTTTTTTCAATTAACTAGTAAAGTAACACATTACTTTTAAATTTACAAGCAAAACTTTACTTTTTCAAATAAGTGAAGTACTTTACATAATAAATAATAAGTATAGCATCCAAATACATCGCGAAATGGAAATATTTGGATTTGTGCCGAAAGAGAGAGGTATAAGCGTGAGAGCAATGCAGGTTTATCTTCAGTTCCATTTTAAATGAATTTGTTTTGGCTTGTTTAGCTACATATAGAGACAGAGCGCATTTAGGCCACGCCCATACCGGGGGGGGGGGGGGTGCAATCCAACCCTCTCCATTGACTTTGTATTGCGTGAAGCTGCCTCCTTGTCATTTCTTGCTTCTAACAAAAGACAGAACAATGCCTAAAAGCTGCTGTGTGACAGGGTGTACAGCAAACAAGCTAAAAAAAAACCAAAACTAAGTTTTTATAAGATACCAAACCATAAAAGCCAGCCTTTAAGGAGACAAAAGTGGATACAGGCAATAAGACATGAAGCATCAGCAGGAAGAATGGGTATATTGTGGGATCCTGACTGACACTCAGCATATATACTTGTAAATATCAAAATTTTATCAAATAGTTTATATTAAGTAGTAAATATCAAAGTGGACGAATACCAGTTGGCCCAACACATCTAATATTAGCTTTGTAATAGCTAACTTGTCCCATCATTTTAGTAATCAACTGCACCCCTGCTTCCCTCTAACTTTCATAAAGCTGAGGCTATGTGCTTTGATTATTACACAAGTTAAGAGTTGAAGCTATCTAAGCTATGTGTTTTGATCTTTGTTAGGTAGGTTAAATGATGCTGTTACCTGGTGATTCAATCAAATAGTTGTAGATGTCAGGGTATTTCACGTTGGGCCATTCAGTTTGGATAATTTCTCCAACAAAAGGAGGGTAAGGAAAAGGAGCACTGACACAGACCAATTAATTTAGTTTCACAATATACCTCCTCTTCTCAGGTTCACATAGGGTGATGAAATAATCCTTTGACATGGTTAAAAATAATGAATTTTTTTTTTTAGCATATTCTGTCGCCGATTACGTTCCCCTCCAGTGGGCATAGTTCTCAAGAATAATATGAATTATTATGTCCTTTAACGCTCGTTTTTTCGGTGGGGGGTTTACTAAGTAACGCAATTAGTTACTTTTTTCGCATTACTTTTAAAAAATAACTTTCTCCAACACTGCTTATTACATGACCCATTTTAGATAATTAACTTTTGGAAGTTTTGATTTTAATTACTGGATAAGGATTTTTTTTAATTATTTCGATTCTGAGTGATTAGCTAATGAATCATTCAGAGTGATTTGTGAACCGATTTGACTGATTCATTGAAAAGAACTGACTCATAAAAACAATTCACTTACAAATGAATTAAATGGCAGTACGTCTCTCTTACCTGTCCAGGTGGAAGGCTGCGATTTCAGCATTGTGCCTCTCGAAGTCAGAGAAATAATACAGATTCACATTGGTCTCCTCATGTCGTTCCTGTCTTCAGTTGAATGAGAATGATCTTGAATTACATTAACATACTGTTTCTGAGCTGCTTCACTGTTCCTTTACAATGTCTTATGGGTTGTTCGACAGATTCCACTGCACTGCACTGCCATTGTTTTTCATTGCATTTTCCAGTGTTTGACTGTTGCACATGAGACAACATTCCAAAAACGCACTGCTCAAGTTAAAAGTAGTTAATCTTTTAAAAAAATGCATCTCTATACCTTGCATTTTTCATTCCACTTGCATTTTTTCATTTCACTGCTCTTAGTGTCATGCGTTTAAATGCCGGTTGGGGCCATGTTCACACAAAACACATTTTTGCGTATAAAAATGTGAGATGCAGGTCAGTCAGACTGAAAAAGCGCAAATACATTTTTAACCTGAGCAGCACTGTGTTTTTTTAGACCACCATGTCATATGTGAAATGCTGCAAAAGACACTAGCGCAATGGTCAAACATGTCTGTCTAGCACGTGTTCATGAACAAAAACAACAGAAAAACAGCACAGTGGAATACAAAAACATGTTCTGTATGAACTGCCCCTTAGTTCGTAGTGTAAAGTGCTCTAAAAGTCTGTGGCTCAAATCAGAATTTCTCACTCATTATAGCACTGAATGATTTTAATAATTAATAAGCAAATAGAAAATGTCTATCAATTAGTCACTTAAACTATCCTCATATACATACACAAATAGACAAATATAATGATTTGTTGTACTAAGAGGCACATGCTTGAGTCTCACTTCATGGGTTTGAAGAGCGCCTTTCCATAATTACGAAATGACATCACCAACTTCAGCTGCGTCCCACCTGATTTTTGCACTGAAAAGTACCAAAAACACTTGTAAATGAGACTTTATATCTCACAATTACAACTTTATTTCTCAAATGTAATTTTAACTTTATATCATTGCATCATTTGTTCTCATAATTTTGACTTTATTTCTCATAATTTAATTAATTTTTCATAAATGCAAAGTTCAGTTAATTCATCTCTCTTTCCTATCTATACGCAATCTTATTTATTTTCCAAGAGTTTTCTTTAGCCCTCCTCCTCCCCAGCACCACCTGTCTAGATGTTCTACAGAGCTTTTCCCTACATTACCTTCCTAATCCCTGTAATTTTGAGAATGTTTCAGCAGAAAACATCATGTCAGAAAACGTGCTCATACCAGCAGCAGCGATCTTCTTAGCAACTCCATTCTTATCAATAAAATGCTGCAAAATCTATTTTGTGAGTTGTCATGGTTGAACTGTTCTTTTAAATCTTACAATGTTATTTTACTTTAAACGTTGTCTCACAATTACTGGGAGGTGGAAACTTTCATGCATCTCTCATCCTCCTCCCTCCTTCTTTCTCATATAAAGGCCTTGCTTTGCAAAATTTAAGGTCACCTACCTGCACTGACAATGCGGTGGGATGCCAATTGCTGAGTCAGCGCTGACAGATTGGGATCTTTGTGCTGATACATCTGCCAGCGAGATATACCAAGGTGAAATCGGAGCCAAGGCGGATGTGTCTCAGCACTGGCGTTCCAGAGGATAGGATCATAGCCATCCTCATTAGCACTCAGCCTAAGGATGGGAATCACTGTGTTTTTGACTGTATAGTAGTCATAATTAAAGGTGCACCAAGTAATTATGTTTGTTTTAATGGCTGATATGGCTGGAGTCTTGAACTTTATACTGACATCTAGAGGCCAGGATGCAGCATCACAAAAAAAAAAAAAAAGAATGTTTTCATCGTGATTATCTTGATCCAGTTATACTGAATCATTGAAAATTCACTCAAAATTCACTCACAAATGAATCATCACTATGATTTGCAAGTATATGTATATGTATATATGTATGTATGTATGTATGTGACCCGTGCTGGCAAAATAAGCCGCAATGCGCACGGGCTAATTTCGAGCAACAGGCAAAACAAGTGAAAAATGTTTTGGTCGAAATTGAAGTTTTCACAAAGATGACTTCATTAAGCCCTCGTCTAGCGATCCCAATGCCCCAAATAGCAATTAAACATCTAAAAGTATCTTTATTTGTACGTTTTCTGAGAGGAGTACCTTTCCTTTGACCATGAAAAATGCTGTTTTTCTGTGCTCGCTTCTTGACAACTGCCGCTTCCCCTCAGCACAAGTATGCTATCATTTTAAAGCGCAGCAACAAATGTGTTTTTCAAACTCATGCTGATGTAAACAAATCGATCTTACTCACGTGGGCTGACTGACAGATCCGAAGCACGCACAGATGCCTCAGACAGCGCGTGATCCCGATATACACATATACACAGAATTACAGTATTTCAAAATATCTGTCTTGGCGAGTATTCATGCAAACATTATCTGTTATGTCTTAAGTGAACGTTTGGTTAACTGTTGGGGGGAAAACATCTGATATGTAACATTATATTAGATCTGTTTTGTACAGTAGGTCTTAATATATAGGCTGTCTGTTTCATTAATGTTAATCAAACGATTGTGGAACCATGGAAAAAGTTGAATATATATATAGTATATGTATATATTCAACTATAGTATATATAATATTATAGTGTGTGTGTATATATATATATATATATATATATATATATATACTTTATATAAATATATATAGCCTGGATTAGAAGAACAAACAAATCCACATATAGCAAAAAATACTGATGTCATAAAGTCCTCACCACTGCTGAGTGCTACGCTCTTCCTCTTTTCTTTTCATTCTGACTTTTAGCAACCAATCACCATCAGGCACAGGTGGGGTGGGCATATTATACAGCGGGTGGGAGAACAGAGCCTCCAGTTTGGAAAGGTCATCTGCTGCACTGTCTATTTCCATTTTGTGGGTGACAGTTCCTGCAGGAGCCATTGTGTTTGCTGAAGTAGATGTATTCTGAATGAAGAAGCTGATGGAGGTCTGGATGTCAGGGTGCGACCGGGGCTCACAAGAAGTGTGGTACACGGACAGGACAAGTGAAACCACAAGCAAATGCAGACTCAGGAAGACAATTAATAGCCACATACGCAAAGTCTGTAAACGTCGACGTGTGCATACTCGCATTGTACTGAAATGAGATAGCAAAGAGAATTAATTTCAAATCTACAGTCATCTGTATTAAAGAATATAGAGCAAAACATACCCGGCTTCCAGTTCAAGGTGTTTTCGTCTCTGTCTGCCTGGACTAAAAGGAAGCTCGCATTGTCCTTTAGACCTTCATTCCCCTGTTTGCTCTCTTGCACTCCCTGTATCTCTCAAACATTACAGAGGAGAGGTGCCAGGTTAGGCTGATCTGAATGGATGTGTTTACTTTCCCCCCTGCAACGTCTAGCAGAGTGGTAGTGTATTCTCTACGCAGAAGAGCATGTATTGACTGATAGGGGAGAGTGGGGTAAACTGTGCCACTTTTTACCAAAGTTGTCCTCTAGTCTCCTGCGTCCCAAATTTTTTCACATCGGGAAAGAGACCATATGTGCCGCATTTTTAGTCCAGGAGCATCTTAAAGAGGTTTTTACAGTGATACTAAATGTTTGGGGGTTTGGCCATGAAAATATTAAATTCAATTTTTAGATAGCTGACATTCATATTGAATTATCTATTATTATTTTTTATTTAATATTATTTATTCATTATTTATACATTTTTGTCAAATGTTTCAAATGCTCTATAATTCATATAATGCAAAACTATAATGATGGAGGATTTTGTTTTCTGTGTGCCAAGAAGCAAAAAGGCAAGGCAAGGACAAGATTAGACAAGAAACAATTTAATAACAAATTATCCCATTCCAACTGTATCCCAAATCAGCCAGGACAACGGTAATATTAATATTGATGAAAATAATTTAATTAATATTATCAAAAATGATCCAAATAAAATGAAAAAAAAAAAAAATACACAACAATAAAATAATGTAATAAAAATTTTATTTTGTATTATAATATTTTATAATAAATTATAATGGTTTTCCATTTTTATAAACATAAAAAAAATCCTGATAGAAAAACAGAAATTTGGTTAATTTGTTGTCAATGCTAATATTAATAAAGATAATTTATTTAATATTAATCTAAATTAAACTTAATAAAAATATATTTTTCAAAAAGCGTAATATATAAAAAATATTAATGTTAAAATAAAAATAAAACATTGAAAATTAAATAAAATATTAATATTTTATTTTGTATTATCCTATTTTTTTTTTTTATTATTATAAAACAATTTGATTTTCCATTTTTATAAACTTAAAAAAAATTGCATTCCTGATATAAAAAAGTGTGGCAAAAAATCATTGGATGGACTGAACAAACTAAGGAATTATTATATAAAAGTTGCAGAGCATTCTGAAATGTTGTTCTTAGCTTCTTTTCCCCAATATTCCCTAGTGTCATATAGCTTTGACATAAAAATCGTTTTAACTGCCATGTAGAGTAAAACGCAAATTCTACTAACTAGACCATTTCGAATCAGGTAAGACAGGTGCACAAATGCTCTTTTGGGTCTCATAATCTCACACTTTGTATCTGATGGGGGACCTCCTCACCATGGCAACAGATTGGCATGTGCATCTCTCAAGCACACATGCGCCCACATTAACCACACATCTAATCGCGCCCCAGCAGATGAATAACCCGGAGAACACCACACACCGCCTGCTGCTTTTGTGATCAAATCTGCATGTTTGCCAATCGTGGCATGCAATAAGAAATCAGATACACAGCAGAAATGGAAGTGTATGGTGTGACTATGATAGATAGATAGATAGATAGATAGATAGATAGATAGATAGATAGATAGACACACAGAAGTGCATGTACACATACATAATTAGTTATCATTTTGTGTCCATCAGCGGATGGTCTTTGATGTTTGTGCGGGTTGCTAAGTAACAGTTTTGAAATGAAGCTGATCAAAAGGGAAATGCCAGAAGGCCAAACGTTTAAAGCAAAGTTGTTTAGAGTGTGGGAGGCTGCTTAGAGCCTTTTCAAGAGTTTCATTAAGTGCTGCAGACCAAAAGATTGACTGTGGTGTTATAATATGTCAGGCAGGAAGATGCATTTCACCATTTCAAGCTCACACAAAAGCGAAAATTCTTATAAACCCAAATGATACTTTTTTTCTTTGCTGGGATGCAGAAAGAAATATGGGGTGAAATCAAATCAAATCAAAATTCACCATCTATTTTCTAAATGCATGCTATAGATCTTATTGTGAACAATTAATCTGCGCATAAAACGTATGACAATGTTTTTCTGGTATTACGGGATGTCATATTGGTGCTTGCAATTTTACAAATCATAACCGTATATTTCATTAAATTATATAATATTAATATACCAATTCTTGGCTATCAAAATCTTTCACACAAGGACTTCTGGAACTTCCTTTTACCGTTTTCATCATATATTATTCAGTAATTTATATTATTTTAATTGCAAAAAAACATACATATGGCAGTATTTTACAGTAAAAAATTATATACACAGCTACAGTTAAAAAATTAGCAAGTTTTACTGTAGAATATTTACCTTTTACAGTGTTGTGATGCAGTTTCATTCATATTTGAATGTACATGAATGCAAATAAGATTTGAAAGCTGCGGCAGAGATTTCAGTGAATAATGGTGCTCGAAATATAGCACACAGTTTATGAACTATTTTAATTACTTGTTTTAATTTTTTGGATCTTGACAGCACCTGCGCCATATTTCATTTAAAGGAAAAGAGCAGCATGAACATTCTGCTAAACATCTGTTTTTTGTGTTCCACAGGAAAAAAAACAAAAAACTTTGGAACAGCATGAAGTTAGTAAATGATGACAAAATTTGATAAAGTATTACTTATTAAGCATAATGTGCAATGCCTGATGAACAGGTAAATGTACTTTTGCTGAAGGTGAGCAAAGAAAGGTTAATGTGTGTTTATGGATATGGAGGGCACAGTAACCTGACAGCAGGTCAGTGTGTGTGTGTGTGTGTGTAAACAGATGCTCTGAGCCAGATTTCTACACTCCCTTGTGCAATAATCTGTCAATAAAATGTACCTCAACAACTCAACATTTGAACCCATGCTCTTTAAAACCACTTCCTTCCTTAATACATACATATAAATTAAATAAATTAACTGCCCATGACACAGGATGTGGTTTAGAGCAAAGGATCATGGTATTTTTCTCCACTGACTGCCATTTAAAAGCAGTGCTGGGGAAAGTTACTTTTAAAAATAATGTGTTACAATTAGTTTGAAAAGGAAATGACACATTCTACAGAGCCCCTATAGGGATACGTGATGGGAAAAAATGTGAGATGGGAGGAAAAGTTGGGGGAAAGTTATTTTTACAAGTAATGCATTACAATATTGCATTACTCCTTAAAAAAGTAACTAATTGCGTTACTTAGTTACTTTTTATGGAAAGTACAAAAAAGAAACACAAATGTGATGTTTATCTAAAGTCATTTTTGCTTATTAGTATGGTTTAATTGGATCATCAAAGGTCAGTAGCAAAGACATTGGTTAATAAAGTGAGATTAAATACATAAAGTATATTTGTGTTATTTAACATTTAATTAGTGCAGGTTTGCATAATATTCTGAGTTTGCATTTCACTGTTTTTATTTATTTTGAGGAATACTGAATGTGTTTTTGTGCAAGTAAGATTAGTAAATGCATGCTCTCATTTAGTCTAGAACTACAATAACCATCATGTTCACACAGCGTACACAACATCTCTGATCTAATGAAGTAATGTGTTACTTTACTAGTTACTTGGGAAAAGTAATCTGATTACGTAACTTGCATGACTTGTAATGCATTACCCCCAACACTGTATTTCAAAGCTTTTGCGTTCTCTCGCAAAGTTGGGTAATTATATTGTATAAAATTTGCGGGTATCAGGGAGCCGCAATCAACATGCAAGGTATTGAAATCGCTTTTGAATGTACGAATTTGCAATCACGCGTACTCTGTGTATAGGGAGCGCCGATACTGACAACACATTTTGCAAGATAAGATATTTGTCAATAACTCTTATGATCTGTTGTGCAGCAAATCATCTAACATCGTCCTGTCAGTCATCTCTCCTTCCTCTCTTCACGTGAGAAGTAAAATCTGATGTACTGCAATGTAACAGACTACCACAGCAAGCCTAATCATGTCCCTTTAGGGGCTCCGTAGAATGCGTTACTCATTTTCAGTGCCTTTCCGAATTCGGATTTAGGCTTCAGGCATATCCCTAGTTACAATATTGCATTACTCCCTAAAAAAAAGTAACTAATTGCATTACTTAGTTACTTTTTATGGATAGTAATGCAATGTTATTTTTGCGTTACTTTTTCTCACCTGGGCTAGCTTGTTTGTTTGTTTCTTAATAACAAAATAAGTACTATTTTTATCAAATGGAAAGGCCCTTTCACACCAAAAGTAAAATGAGTAAGACACAGGCTAAAAGAAAATGCAAAATTATACCTGTACAGTAGAGGGCGCAGCTGAAACACAAATGTGCTGCTTCCCTAAAGTCACTTTTGCTTATTAGTATGATTGAACTGGATCATCAAAGGTCAGCAGCAAAGACATTGGTTAATAAATTGAGATTAAATAAAGTATATTTGTGTTATTTAACATATTTAATTATTGCAGGTTTGCATAATATTCTGAGTTTGCATTTCACTGTTTTTATTCATATTGAGGAATACTGAATGTGTTTTTGTGCAAGTGAGATGAGTAAATGCATGTTCACATTTAGTTACTTGTAATGCGTTACCCTAACACTGTTTAAAGGTATATTTTGACTTATAACATCCATGGAACGTTTCCATTCCACAATAGGTTCTTTATAGTGGAAAAGGTTCTTGAAATTTTTAAGATGTTCTTCAATCTAAGAAAAAAAATGGTTCTTTTAACAACTGTTCACTGAAAGGTTCTTTGGGGAACCAAAAAAAGTTCTTTAATGGTGAAAAACCTTCCTTTAGAACTCTATTTTTAAGAGAGCAAGATAAAAAGGTACAAAAAAAGAGTTTCACTTCTAATGGGGTTTTATTACACAAGACAATGACATAATAGTCATTAATAAAAACAAATACACATTGCAGCTGTGCAAAATGTACAACTCTTATAAAATATCTGAAGTTTTGAAAACAGATCATACGTATTCACATATTCATTAAAAAATAGCATTTTGTCTTATAAAAATACTTTATCCTTCAGAAAAAAATGTAAGGGATAGAAATGATAAGCAGGACGGACAGAAAGGAGACAGATGGAGAAAAAGAGTGGCAGAGATGGACAATAAAACCCACAGATGGCCTGCCAGCCAACTGTTAAAATGAAGATGAAAACATAAAATGCTACATTCAAGATAAAAAGTACAAAATGATGCACCCTGTTCAGTACAAATTAAATAATCAAACAATAAAGAAACATATATGCGTACTTGTGGCACATCCATTATTAAGTCAGAAAGCACATGAAAAGTGTTCGAGTTAGGAACACTTCCATACGCACACCGCCAAACTTCCACCGAAGAACATGTAAAGAAGGTTCTTCACTTCGTGCGTAATTTCGAAACCAAAGCCCTCGCCAATCACCACATGCCAAGAGTTCCCAAACTTCTTATCCATCGACTCCTTAATCATTTTAGCAGCGCTCTGTTGAGAAAGAAAGAACCTTAAGAATAAAAAATCCCAAAGGAGATCTTATTAATATCTCAACTACTTCTCCTAGATGGCAATGTGAGCTAACCTCATTATTAGTGGCAAACTTCTCGCACGCCGTAACGCAGAGCTCCATGGTCTCCACCCGCATCTCCTCAGACATATCTGTGTGCTGTGGAGGATATATATGTTGCGGGTCAATTTGACCCACATCGATATTTGGTGGTTTGATGTTTGTCTTTAAGTTTTGTGACTTTTTTGTTATTTAGGGTCATGAACATGCCTGCATGTGTCAACACTCTGACATGTTGTGGAATGTGCATGCAAAATTTACATTACAATTATGATGTTTGCGGGGCAATTTGACAGACACAAAATAAAAACCTTTTTTTGTTATATCAGTTTCTCACATACTGTCTGAGGGTACTATTGACATTAGAGCTGCATGATTCTGGATAAATTGAAAATCAAATTTTTTTTCAAATATTAGAGATCACAAAAATGTTTAATTAATTTGAATGAATTCTTAAAAAATCGGCTTGAATGAATGATTCATTGACTCGCTCATAATTACTTCACTTGTTTCTTTACTGGATGAATCAGTGTTTCTGAACGAATCCCTTGAATGAATGATTCAATGACAAATACAGTAGGTTTTTTTTTAACAGTTACTTGTCACCACCTATGGTGTAACAATGTAAGCGATAAAAAGTTACTTTCGAAGGTGATTTGCTCCATTTTGATCAATATCGTAAACATCAGTGTTTATATCTGAACTATAAACTTTACCCCAGTACTTCTGTGATCATATGAATATTTGTTACACAGAAATAATGATGCTGTATGGTTGAAAAGACTTTGTGAAGCTGTTTAATACATATACATGACAACTGCTTTCTCTAGCTCAGCGGCAGCACCGACGCACATTTGAATGTCCCGGTGTGATTTTGTCAAAGGTTTAATGGACACAGGACAATCACTGTCATTTAGGAATAAGATCACATGGGTGTTTGCATCGAGATTGCGATCTTTTAACAATTAATCAAGCAGCTCTAACTGACATTTACATTTGTTCATTTGGCAGATGCTTTTATTCAAAGAAATGCGCACTGTGTTAACGGCATACATTTTTGTCAGGTAATGAATGTATCTTGCATTTCAAACTTTATGACACTCAATTGCAAGTTTATGACTCACAATTCAAAGAAAAAAAATCAGAATTGTGACTTTTTCCTCACAATTGCAAGTTTATATCTCACAATTCTGAAAATTCTAAAAAAAATTATGACCTTCTATCTCACAATTCTGACTTTTTTTTTTTTGTCACAGTTATATCCCACAAATCAGATTTTTCCCCAGAATTGTGCGATATTAACCCACAATTGCAAGCTAAAGTCAGAATTCTAAGATATAAACTCACAATTCTGAGAAAAAAAAAATCAGAATTGTGAGATAAAAAAAAATCTCAATTACCTTTTTTTTCTCTATGGCGGAAAGAAGCTTCCATAGATTATAATACTGATAACTTGTGACAATTTTTTTTTTTTTTTTTAAAAACTGTTTTAAAATTTTGATTTTATACATAAATTGTATATATATAATTATATATATATATATATATTATTTTTTTTTAAACATATTTAGAAGCTTTTATGTTAGATGTGATTAATCAATTTGACAGAACTGTAAATAAACGAGAACAATTTATGTATTATATATATATATATATATTTTATTTGTTTTTTTTACACATTTAAAAGCTTTTATGTTAGATGTGATTAATCGATTTGACAGAACTGTAAATAAACATGAGAACAATTTATGTATATATATATATATACTGTATGTGTATATATATATATACTATATATATATATATACACACTGTATAATATATATATATATAAAATTTTGTTTTATTTGTTTTTTTTACACATATTTACAAGCTTTTATGTTAGATGTGATTAATCAATTTGACAGAACTGTAAATAAACGAGAACAATTTATGTATTATATATATATATATATATATATACTGTATATATATACATACACATACACTGTGTATATATATATATACTATATATATATATATACACACCGTATATATATATATTATTTTATTTGGGGTTTTTTTACACATATTTACAAGCTTTTATGTTAGATGTGATTAATCGATTTGACAGAACTGTAAATAAACGAGAACAATTTATGTATTATATATATATATATATATACACATACATACATACATACACACACACACACACACACACACACACACACACAAAATGCTAACCAGATTTTTGGTGGTTTTCAAAGTGATTTTTGGTGAACTGTATTTGACAAGCACCATAAAAATCATACCCAGAATCTGAACCTAATACAATGAGATCATCGAAAATTTGAATCCATTCAACAATAGTTTTTACCCGTATAAGAGGAAAGCTGTGTAGCCTCTTATAGTCTGCTTCGTCCTTCTTGCCATCAACTGTCTCTGCCATGACGTTTAGCTCTAGATGAGGAGACATGGAAGGTTTAAGATACCAGAAATCAGATCTAATAAATCTAACATGGGTATGGGAAACTGTGGTATCATTAATACCATGGTACTTTGATATATACCATAGTACAGCAAACGTACTTCAAAGAATACAATGACATTTCTATTATAGGGTTCATTTCTATTGTAGGGTTCATGATATTACCATGGTACATTGTCCAAACAGCGTTAATACCATAGTACTTTTTGATAATATAAATGTTATATTAAAGCATATTTTAAGGTGGTTACTAATAGTTCTGCATGCTTATGAAGCGATTATTAGCTTTGCTTTGGAAAACGAACAGTATAATATCAGGAAACCTGCTAGCTTGTTAGCATTGTTAGCTAACTTGAATGGCTAGGTCTCTAGTTTTTGTTTCCTTTAAGTTTTTTTCGCTACCTAAGTATTTAACGTTGCATATAAACTAACGCAGGGAGTGTGAAGAGACATTTACGTACCGTACTGAAAGGAAACTCAAGTTCTATGTGCTTAAACCGACGTCGCTAGGGAGACATGTCCGCCATAGCAACCACTCCTCCGCGTCAGCTGTGCGCGTAACCCCGCCTCTCGCAAAGTGTAGCTCATCGTGATTCGTCCGTGGGCGTGTCGTTAATACGTTCAGCAGAACCACCGATAATGAATTTCTACGGTCATTTAGCAAAAAAAAATATTGGTATTCATTATTTTGCAATATCTATTGGGACAAAGCATGGAAAATGCATATTAAAGAAGTATCCTAAAAATACCACATATAGAATTTATACAGTTAAAAATGTTTTAGAGAAAAAAAAGAAACAATTTTGCATTTGTTTTATTATCATTGCATTTACTCAAGATTATTTTGGAAGGATTATTTTGAAGAAAAAAAACGGGGGTGTATGATATATTTGTGTATTTAATGAGCTTTTTCATTTGCAGAATGATATTTTGGAATGTAAAGATTATCAGCCTTCATTATGCAATTATTTATTATGAAAATACCAAATACATAATAAGCTGGCTCTTTGCAGTCCACATTTCTAACATTTTATAGACTTTAAATTATAAATAAAACTTTTGTAACAAATTTAAAATAATATGTTTAAAGTCAGAAGTTGCGATAGTCTTTTCTTCCCTATTGTGACGTATATCAGAGTGAAACAGCTTCTCAAACAAGAAAATGTAGGGCGGGACTTGATTTTTGTCCATCAGGAATTGGTTGGATAGCTGGATGCTTGTGGTTTGCTATTGGTCGATCTCATGTGAGTGACAGGTTGTCCCGCCCTCACGCCAGTAAACATGTCATCAGAGAAGAGATGAGCTACAATGGGGAGGGGAAATTATTTTGATTAAAGATTATGAGGGCACATGAATTTAAAAAAAAAATATGCACTGATAAATAATTTATAATAAATACTGTGATATTCCATAAACAAACAAGAATTGTCAACTTTCATAATGACTTTAAAATATATAATACACATTATTACTTGCAAAAAAATCATGTCTTATTGTTTTATTGTTTGTTTGCTTTTTATAATTCACCCAAAAATTAATAATCTGTTATCATTTACTTGCCTTAATGTCATTCCAAATGTTTAGGCTGCATATTGACAGTTTTTATCCACACAAGAAAATAATGATAGGTTTTTTGTTGTAGTTGTTGTTGTTTGTTTTTTGCAAACTATCCCTTTAAGCTCAGTATTTTATGAGCACAGACACCAGCTGTGTCATGTCCCCATTTAACCCCACTTCATGATAAAAACTGCTGTCTAGATGCTGCATTGGTCCCACACTACATTCATCTTTGTTGTTTTCGCTCTCACTTTTTACTGACCTGCATTAAGCTCTAGATACATCTGTGCACAGCCGGTGAGTTTGGCCCAGATAACTGTCACACTGATCTAAGACCTGCCAGCAACAGTTTATATTTATGTGTATAGTTATATATACAGTGTATATATATATATATATATATATATATATATATATATATATATATATATAATTCCCATTATAGAAATTCCCATTGTAATTTACACTACTGCAATACTTTTTTGTAAATAATCACTTACTTGACCCAATAAAAACATTTTTTAGTTCCCCATTTTTCACACACTTGGCATGAATTATAGAAATCCTATGTGGTTAAAAGTTAACAACAGAGAAACATTACAACACTGCAATAAAGCTCAAGTGTGTGATTTTAAATACTGAATACTCATCCCAATTTAATATTCAGGGACAGCATTAAGCTAGCCATTTGTAGGTTCGGATATACAGTATGTAAATGCATTAGGATTTTGCGGCACAGCATTTGATCATCTAAAAGCTTTCCGTGAGTTTCTCAGACAGACCATGCTTTGATTCGTGGATTAGGGGATTTTCAGTTACTAGATAGATTTACAAAAAAAAGCAGGGGGAGGGGATAATCTAACCTCTGATTTGAGCAGGAATATAAAGAGAGGTTAAGAATGGTACTTTATGAGAAGAGAAGAGAAGAGAAGAGAAGAGAAGAGAAGAGAAGAGAAGAGAAGAGAAGAGAAGAGAAGAGAAGAGAAGAGAAGAGGCTTGCAACAGATGGGAGTACGGCTGTGCATTGAACACAGAGACACTTACAGAGCAAGAGCATTACTACCAAGAAAAGCAGCTCTTTATGAACGTGTCCAACAAATGCTGCAGGGAATAAAGGCAGCTTTTGTACACCATCCTTGTCATTTTTTTTTTTATTTTTTATGTGATTATGTTTTTTGTAAGGATGCCCAGCTGGCTTATTTGTGATTATTAAACTTTGGACATATTTGAAAAGATTAAATTAATTGATATGGCAATTATAGAGATACAGTACAGTACAGTGGAGGAAATGCAGAGGGAAAAAAGGTTGCTGGGGGGAGAGAAGCAGCAGGGGTCAGTGTGATGGAGGGGGTGATTAACATACATCTATAATTCAACAGCAGCAGCAGCATGAAGAGAGCAAAAGAGAGGATGAGAATGAGAATAACCAGGATTTGCACAGAATTGCATAGAAAAAAAAAAAAAAACTCTGATCCAATTATAATCCCACTGTGCATGTACAATATTATTTTATGTATATATTTTATGTTTTGTTTTGGATTGGTTTGAGGAGTAGTGGATAATAATTAGTTTGATCAGTCATGATCAAATTTATTTTGATAATCATAAATTTTAGTATGTTTTTAGACCATCAGGGTGTTTTGTGGTACAAAAGTCCTAGATAGATAGATTTTGCTGTTCATTTTCATGCTGTTTAAAAAGTAAACATACATAAGTAAACAAGACAATGCACTCTCATATTTATTTTCTTCACCTTTTTTAATATTTTCATCCACATTTGTCACAATATCATTGTAGATCCTTTGTGGTGCATATATGAAGAAGCACTACACTGACATTACAGCTGATCATCAACCAATAGCAAGAGTCAAATAAACAGACAGGCACTTCCCTAAGCTTTTCTCTGTGATGGGGCAAGGAGGGCTATAGGTACAATGCAATGGTAACACACGACAAGATGCTAAATACTGTTTTACATTCATATTTTCATAGTGTGTGGGCTGCACATTAGATCTTTAAAATTTAGTGTGACGTTTAAGATACTAAGCCTCAAATAACACATTTTGGTTAAAATATTTTTGGATCTCGCTGAGCCAGTGAGAGAAAATACATTGCAGAATAAGGACCCATTTCACCAGATGCCAAGATACAAAAATTTTAAGACATGTTATGATAAAGATAAGATGTTGTACACCTTTAAGTGCTGCCGGACGGAAATAACAGTGTATTACAAGGGAAGTGACCCTAAGGGACTGGTAATAAAAACAAGAAAGGAAAAGGCTGCTCTGGGAAAAAAGCGAAAGCTCAACTTTACACAAATAATAAAACAAGAGCAAGACAAGTGCTGTGAGAATGAGCCACATCCATCTTATTAAAAAAAACATTCTCTATATCTGAAGGGACCACTGTGTGGTAATGCTTTGAGAAGAAGGGCATGAAATAACACAAGCAACACGAGATGCAAACAGGCCTTCGGCAGCAGCTCTATCCGAACTAACACAACCAAACACACAGTCAAATCCCTTCCCTGCAGAAACGAACACTCAGTGAGAGTGTAGCTCTACAGTAAATACATTCTATACATAGACCGGGACCACAGCACAGCACACAGCACACCTTTCAAGCCTTTTTTTGTCTCATTTACCACCTCCATAAAAAAAGGTATCAACCCATGGCCCCGTTCATTGTCGGGGATGGGAGCTCTGAACGCAGGGGTCCACGGGGTCCTTGACGGCCCCACCAAACACGTCCACATCTCGGTCTGTCCAGGGCACCACGTTCCCCAGCCGTGGTGATTCTGGGCAAGCCGCCAGAGCGGCCACTTCTGTTGGTGACAACACTCGGTCCCACAGGTTAAACAATGAAAGCTCCCCAACAAGAGCCTGGGATGCGTCAAACCTCCCACCAAGGGTGTCCTGCAGTGTAGCCAAGGAGAGCCGAAGGGTTACACATCGATAAACGCAATGTTGCATCAAAAATAATGTGCAAAAATGGTACCTTTAAGGGACAACACCTTGTCAAAGGGGTAGTACCCTCAAAGGCACACCTTTGTACCTTAACGACCCCTGAAGGATGCAAACAGTGTCAGGGAAAAGATTGCAAAAATTGTACCTTAAGCTTGTCACTGGTGCAGTACACTTAAATGGACAAATTTGTACCTTATCTACCCCTAAAAGGTGCATTTTAGCAGCTTAGTGTAGAAAAATGTACCCTTAAGGGTATTACTATGAACCTTTTAGGGGTTCAAAGATGTCCTTTTAAGGGTACTGCCCCATTGACAAGCTGTTGCACCCCTAAAGGTTACAATTTTTGCAATTTTTTCCGAGAGTGAAAGCGCACCTTGTACTCTTGCTCACCTGTTCCTGTCCCAATACCAAGACGCCCCCAGATTTGATTGGGTGCCATGCGGACAACCCTTCACCCCGTCCTCTCAACTTTCCGCCTTGATATGCTTTCCAAACTCCATCCCGTAGGGTCCAACTCACACATATGTGCTGCCAGATGCCCTGGGGCAAAGACAGAGGCAGCTGTGCCACCTGTAAATGAAGGGAATGGTAGAGTCCATCAACTGTATTGTGCAAGGTTGCTCCGAATGGAAGGTGTAGTGGGTCTTACCTTATCATTGATGAGTAGTTCTGCAGGATTATGAATGCCCTGCAACAGGACAATTTCATTGGGTTGTTCCGGTACAGCATAGGAAAATGGTGTCCCAATCCCACTCTCGGCAGGCTTGAGCCATAGACACACCGTGAAGGCGTACATCTCTGGAATATTTCGCCTGACAAGCCCATACATGTAGTTAGTCCGCACGGGGAAGGAAAGTTTATACCCTTGTGGGTAACTGTATTCTGTAAGACCTGAGAAGAAAAGATTAAGAGGATGAGTTTAAAATGGAGAGAATATTTCATCCCCTTTCCCCTGACTTTGACCCAACCCTCCTCCTTACTCTGTTCAAGCTCTGCAATACGCTCTTGAAGGGTATTGAGTCCCTGGTCGATGTGCTGGTGGTGGCTCTGGGTCTCTTTGCGGAGGTTCTTCCTCTCCTTCTCCAACAGTCTTATCTTCTTTTCCAGCTCTCCCTCCAGATCCTCCACAGGCCTGCCAGGCTCGCCCACCACCACACTCCCCAATGTGCTCACAGTATGCTCAGTGTGGTTCATCGCTGCAGGGCCTATTTCCAACTGAGAGAGAATTATGCAATTAGTCATTATTGCAAAACCTAATTTATCCTGTTCAGCATGTGTATCTGATTATATTAGATTCATTTGCATTACAAGAACTCAAAAGAATGATTTGTTCTTAAATTAGACATACTTTTTACATGAATTCTCATTCAAGGAGAGATAGAGCTGATATCAACATTTTCAGTGAATAAAATTGTAGATATCGTTCTGTTCCTCAAAAACCTATTATATGGTTTTAGATCTACCTTAATTAGATAAATCTTATGGTTCTTTTACTAATCCATGTTATTTTAGTAGTATTTATATAGTCTACTATTACAGTATTTATTAATATTTTGAAATAACTTATATTTTAAGTTTTTATTTAAATTTTACCTTTTGCAATTTTATGTTTTTGTCTTTTTTATAGTTTTTTAAAACTTTAAATTTATTTCATTTTGAGTAATTTTTATACTTCAACTTATTTTATTTCAGTAGGTGCCAAGTTTTTCCATAAAATATGTATTTTTTATTTTATTCCAGCTTTATTTCAATTAACAAAAAAGATTTTTAAAAGTTTTAGTTAAAGTCTATATCACAACATCTACAATTCAGGTGTGATGGGGACAATGTTCCAGCTAGCTGAGAACCTGTACTATTCTCTCCTCCCTCATGATTTATGTATATGCCTTTCTACCCTGGAGATGAACAAGATGGAGGGGAAATGAATCACCTACTAGGTGAGAAAGACAAACAGAGACATATACTGCAACATCTGTGAGAGTTCTCCCCCAAATCCCCAGCTCTTTAACATTTTGATGCATGTTTGCCTACAGGTTTCCCAAAACTGTTTCCCCTCTGGCACCAAATTCCTTTTCAGACTGAGAATTGTACTGTCAAACCTTAAAGTGTTTATTATTAATATTACCAACCTCCAACTTCTCTATGCGATCTTTGAGCTGAAGAATCGCTCTCTCCAGTTCCTCCACAGCCCGCGCCGTCTGCAGCTGCACCGCAACCGAGCTGCTCACATCATCCCCGGCCATGTGGCGCCGGTTGCTCGCCCATACTCCCATACTCCGCTCGTGCAGACTCCTTTCCTCCAGTCCGTTCTCACACTCCGTCAGCTTCCCGGTGAGCTCAGTGATGGTCCTCTGATCCATGAGGATTTGATCGTTCTGTTGCATGACGATCTGTCGGAGCTCCTCAGCTGTGGTGCGGAGGCTCCAGTCCTCCTCGTCGGCAAAAGGGTCATCGGCTTGTTGTCTCAAACCCCTTGATTTGCAATCACTGATGGGAACAGGGGTACAAATGAGTCGGTTGAGGGTGAACTGTTTGGGACTTGGCCCAGTCACGTCCCCAGTACTCAATTCATTGAGCGACGGCATCTCCAGGCCGATGTCCAATCCGCCTCCTTCATAAGATTCAGCACCATGGAGAGCTCCGAGCGGGCCGGCGTGCGCCACGGATCCAGGCAGCGGCTCCAGGAGCGAGAGCGAGCGGTTGTCGGAAAGCGCCTGGGGCGCGGCGGCCGATGATCGCGAGTACACGCTGGCGATGATGCAGATGACCGCGCCAAGAAAGGCCAGAAGGCCAGCGGAGACTAAAACCACGACGAACTTCATCGCGTCAATTGAGATTTACAATAAAACTCTGAATGTAGTTTTATGAGTGTTTAATAATTACTAAACAAATTTAAACGATTTAACATTCAGCTTTCCTTATCAGAAGCGGGTCTGGATGAAATGAAGGTCGATCGCATCGGCTGTTTTTCCTCCGCTCTCAGCAGATGATGCTGTGCCTCCTCCTCTCGTGTTGCTAAGCGCCCCTTTGGCCGGTTTCTATGGCTACTGCGCGGGAGAGAGGGCGGCGAGAGACTGTGGTAAAAATGCGTGATGTGTCACATTGGTGTAAACACCTTTTGGTCTCTTCATCATCTATGAATAGGCTACTCTGGTAGAACATGCGAACAGACTGAGATACTGAAAATGCAAATTAGAGCATTAACATTGTTACCAAATTTTAGTGATTTTTCAAACAGAGGTTTTCTTGATCCGGAAGCATTTCATAATGAATCTGATTTGTAAAATGCAGTTATTTCCTCTTTGTGTAGCATTAAACAGCGCTGTATCCTGACGCACGAGTTAAAAAAAACAAAAAACAAAAAAACAGCAACTTTATCAGCTACGGAAATGACAGTTTTACCCTTTAAACTCATTCAAACAGATCATCAACTAAACATTCCCTAAAGCAGGGCTCCAGAACCTTTTTCTAATCCCACACTAGTGCAGGTTGGTTATTCTAATGTGGGACAGCTCGATTTGTGATGGAGCACAGATAAAACGCTTTACTCTATTTTATTTATAGGTAGGCTACGTGTTGAAAACGCATGTAATGTATATGTGGTATTTTTAACACAAGAAAGATTTTAGGATACAATTTATTTATACCTTTTAAGTTTACCCAATATATGCCATTCAAAGGTTTGGGGTTGGCAAGATCTTTAAATCTTTTAGAAAGAAGTCTCTTCTGCTCAACAAGGCTGCATTTATGTGATCAAAAATACAGCGAAGACAGAAATATTGTGAAATATTATTACTATAATGGTTTTCTATTCGAATATATTTTAAAATGTAATTTTATTCCGGTGATGTTTAAGCTGAATTACTCCAATCTTCAGTGTCACATGATCTGAAATCACTGTAATTATGCTGATTTGCTGCTCAATAAATATTTCTTATTATTATCAATGTTGAAAACAGTTGTGCTGCTTAATATTTTTGTGGAAACCATAATACAACTTTTATTTTAAGGGTTCTTTGATTATAAAGGTTCAAAAGAATAGCATTTATTTGAAAAAGTCATTTCTACCCATTGTGCCCCTTAAGAGCCATAGATAAGACCTACCCGGTTCCAATCATTAACCCATGTGGGCAGACCCCAAGAGGCCCCAAATTGGTGAAACGTAGGTTACCCATTTGGGCTCGATGGAACCCATCGAGGGGCCATTATCCACCCATCTGGGCTAACCCATGTCGGGAATCCATAGAAACTGAGGACAAAATTAGCTGGGCCCCAAATATCAGTGCAACCTCTGTGGGCCCCATATGGGTGTGCTGGTTGGGTTGTAACAATGTAAAAGTCTTTACTGCCACTCTTGATCAATTTAATGCATCCTTGCTGAATAAATGTATTAATTTATTTCAAAATACAGTAGTGCATGTGTGTGTATTTATAATATAAACATAAAATATTGAGTAACTTACATTTTAGACACAATATTGCCAATTATTTTGTCTAATTTCGCTCCATTAATGACAATAGTACCAAACAATGCCAAAGTATGTCTCTATTCTGAAACATTTAGAGATTGAATAGTTGATTCACAGGCGCTTGTTTCATTCCTGAATGAATCAGTTATATTGATCAAATCTGATGGACTCTCTCAAAGACAAATCAGTTGTCACCAAATACTGCCGAATCTACGTAAACTTCAGGTATACAGTTTTGTAACTGTGGAAAGTGGAAGTGAGTCTATCAGTGACCGTGGATAACTGTTGTCTGTAGAGCTTAAACTGCCCTACACCAGCTTCATGACTTCCCTCCCCAATGACCTATGCCCACTCGTCCCCTAAGTGCGCCCTTTCCTCTTCTCCCTGCATGAAGCCGGCTGCCCTCCCTCGTGAGCGCATGAAGAATACACTGAATATATGTATATATATATCCAAATGCATCTTGGTCTTGAAGTCGTGACTACTTTTTTTATACACTAAATACAACTTAAATAATCATAACGCACATTACTCACTTGAAAACAATGTGGGTAAAGGGCAGTATTTGGGGGGGGGGGGGAGGAAATCAACCAAAATCTTTAAAATCCTTCATACACAAACATGCCAGTAAAGAATACTTACTCATCCAAATATGTAAAATAAAGAGTCCCAAAAATAATATAAAATGTGTGAATAATTAAAAACAACCAAGTAAGCAAATTACACTGTGTATAAGCTTTGAAGATTTTTTTGAAAGCATCATGTTTATCATGAGTTTACAATGGCAGAAAAATGTTTAAAATTACCTAAAATGTGAAATTATGTAATATGACCTAAAAATGCTAAATTATAAAACATTTTGCTTTCTGTATTTTTGTGCAATTTTTAAACCACAAATTAAATTTATTTCTCACAGTAATTTTTTTTTTTAACCTAAAATTTTATAAAAAAAAACATGCGTCATTAACAATCTGCTAAAAAATGAATGCAGTGCATTGGTGCACAAACACAGTCCAATATGTTGACTACCTATCAACAAATATGAAATCTTTATTTATTGATGTGGTTGAGGTATATCTTTAAAGTCATATCTGGGTGAAAAAAAGAACAAACCATTACCAAAAAAGAAAAAAATTATATCAGTCTTTTTATGACTCCACATGTAAGCTGCTTCTTATTCACTCGGTGTAGTTCTGCTTGTGTCATTAAAGCCATTAATGTTCAGTATAAATAAAAGAAATCTTCAGCTGCATCGAATCGCTGCATGAAAAATACTTTCTCCACAGAGAAAAACAAAGTCATCCGCTTGGCTGGTCAGAAGTCCAGCCACTCAACCATGTAAACACAGTTAGATGGAGAGATTTCGCCCCCTTCATGACAGTCATCAAACACCTAGAAGAAAAAGAGTTAACTTAGCAAATTAAAACACATGATGTAATCAACTAAAACAATTTTTATGCTGTAGAGTTATTATTAGGGCTGTCAAGCACTTAAAATTATTGATCTAATTAATTACATGATGTGCTGTTTAATTAATCTAATCAATCGCAAATCAAATTTGGCTGAGAAATTGCCCCCAAAAGATGATTTAAATTCATTATTGTGTTAAATGAGAAAAGCATCAAAAAGATTAAATTCTTTGATTCAACAAGGAATTTATTACACAAACTTTTAGGGTACAACAGCCATGATTTTTTTTCGGAAGCTGCATAAGAATTGGACTTTAGATACTGTATATTTATAAACGAAGGTCTTACAGGTTTGGAACGACATGAGGGTGAGTACTTAATGACACACTTAAGGACATTTTTGCCCCAATATCTTGAATTTTAGAAACATTCTAACTGCATTCTATAGACTCCATCACAAAGTGAGTTGTTGCCCTGCATCATGTTCATCACCAATCAACTGTATGAAATACAAAGATGATCTACATAGGTCTGGGGTGGGTGTTAAAATCACCCCTAGTTTTTATTGAATTCAGACTTGTGATTCCTCTAAATATATAAACGTTACCGGACACAGTCCACATGGTGTTTTGACCAGGCCTGTGGGTTGAATTATGGGATTCACTCCCCTGTAGAGCTTCATCTGTCCATCGACACTCCCCACTGTCCCCTCTTTAGCAGCGATTATAGTCATCTCCACCTTGCCGTCAAAGATCAGTGTGTTTAGGATGGTCTCAATGTCCTCCATGGACAGATCTACCTGCACACAGGAACATAACGATATTAAAAACCTGTTAAGTTCACATTTAATTACTCTGAATTATTAAAGATATTATTCCCACTCACTTTGCTGATGCCGAGCTCACAGATGTACTTCCACACTTCATGAGACGTGGCAAACGAGCTGTTTCTTTGCACCATGGGGCTCTGCTTACTGTCTCTCGCTGCTTCGGCCTAAAAACAAACACATTTCTATTAACTCTTTCACCGTCATTGACGGAATTTTCCATCATTTACGACACAACGCTTCCCCACCATTGATGGAATTTTTCCTTCAATTATGACAATACTTTCCCCCCATTGACAAAATTTTTACTTCATTTACGACAACGCTTCCTTGCCACTGACAAAATTTTCCGTCATTTACGTCACAACACTTCCCCACAATTTACAGAATTTTCCGTCATTAACGTCACAACACTTCCCCAAAATTTACAGAATTTTCCGTCATTTACGACACAACACTTCCCGCCCCATTGACAGAATTTTTCCGTCATTTACGATATAACGCTTTCCTGCCATTGACAGAATTTTCCATCATTTACGTCACACCACTTCCCCGCCATTGATGGAATTTCCCGTCATTTATGACACAACGCTTCCCCACCATTGACGTCATTTTCTGTCATTTACGACACAACGCTTCCCCCACCGTTGACGTTATTTTCCATCATTTACAGCACAATTCTCACCGCCATTGAAAGAATTTTCCATCATTTACGACACAACGCTTTCCCGCCATTGACAGAATTTTTCCCGTCATTTATGACACAACGCTTCCCCACCATTGACGTCATTTTCCGTCATTTACGACACAACGCTTCCCCCACCATTGACGTTATTTTCCGTCATTTACGGCACAATTCTCACCGCCATTGCAAGAATTTTCCATCATTTACAACACAACGCTTTCCCGCCATTGACAGAATTTTTCCTTCATGTACGACACAACGCTTCCCCATCATTGACGGAATTTCAGTAATTTACGTCACAACGCTTCCCCATGAATTGTCCGTCATTTGACACAGCGCTTCCCCGCCATTTATGGAATTTTCTGTTATTTATGACACAATGCTTCCCCACCACTGATGGAATTTTCTGTCGTTTATGACACAACACTTCCCCACCATTGACGGAATTTTATGGCAATTCATGTTTTCACTGTTATACGGTAGGGGGCGCTATTACGCATCTTTTGAAATAGTACAGAATCTACAGATCCCCCAAAAAAGCGAAAAAGCAGGAGAAGCAAGCAATAAAAACATTGCTTAATCATATGTAAACTAATGCGATCATCAAACATTAATCAGCACATAAATCAAAACTACCTAACGTTAACAAATGAAATTGAGCCCAGGAAGAAGTACAGGACTGTGAAGCTTTGGGGGTGTTGATGGACTTGATCTACCCGATATATGTTTTGATCATCATTCTGAATCCCATCCGAACTTAGTCTTTTCTCAGTTTTTTTTTTTTTTCAAAATGTTGCTTTATTAATGAAACTTTCCCACATTCAAGTGTTTATTTAAAAAAAAAAAAAAAAAAAAAAGTGTTTTTTTTGTTTGTTTACAAGCAGAGGCTCAGTTCTTTCATTTGATATATTATATGTTCAAAAATTCAAACAACAAAATATTCTGGGGGCAATGAAAGTTGTATGAAAATGATTAAAAAAAAAAAAAATGTTGCCACTGGCTGGCAACTTTTTTAAAAAAAAAATGCTGGTGGGGAAAGTGTTAAACTTTCAAGATTTCAAGATTAGGAGGAATAAGAAATATTACAATCTAACCTTACTTTGCAGGAACTTAAAGCACTGTTGGTTGAGAACCTCAACAAACTCAGACTCAAAATCTTGATCGCTATACCAGGCGCCTCCTGTCACAGATCGGTCCGGCTGCAGGTTGTACAGCATGTAGACCTTCTTCTTAGAGGCCTGGATGGGACAAATCCAAGACTCTTCAATAGGTCTAAGGCAAATTAAACATTTTAAATGTCTAAATAATGTTTAGAGATCAACTCACAGCAACAGACTTCACCGCTTTGATGAGTTTCTTACTCTCAAGATTTTTGAGGATTTTATTGATTTCTGTGAGTGGAAGGTTACTCTTGTATCTGATGTCTCTGCTCCAAATTCCTTTAGAAAGCAAAAAAAGCAATTAAAAATAAGTTCATCAATATCGACCAGTCACTTAAAGGATTAGTTCACTTTCATATAAAATTTTCTTGATAATTTACTCACCCCCATGTCATCTATGATGTTCATATCTTTCTTTCTTCAGTCGAAAAGAAATTAAGGTTTTTGATGAAAACATTCCAGGATTATTCTCCTTATAATGGACTTCAATGGCCTCCAAACGGTTGAAGGTCAAAATTATAGTTTCAGTGCAGCTTTAAAGGGCTTTAAACGATACCAGACGAGGAATAAGGGTCTTATCTAGCGAAACGATCGGTCATTTTCGAAAAAAAATGTAAATGTATATGCTTTATAAACACAAATGATCGCCTTCCAAGTGTTTCCGCCAAAACCGTACTTTCGTATTCTTCAAAAAGCTTACGCTGTATGTCCTACGCCTTCCCTATTCAACTTACGGAAAAAATGTAACTGGCGCTGCGTTCGTTCCGTAAGTAGAATAGGGAAGGCGTAGGACATACAGCGTAAGCTTTTTGAAGAATACGAAAGTACGGTTTTGGCGGAAGCACTTGGAAGGCGATCCTTATTCCTCGTCTGGTATCGTTTAAAGCCCTTTGAAGCTGCACTGAAACTATAATTTTGACCTTCAACCGTTTAGAGGCCATTGAAGTCCATTATAAGGAGAATAATCCTGGAATGTTTTCATCAAAAACCTTAATTTCTTTTCGACTAAAGAAAGAAAGACATGAACATCTTGGATGACATGGGGATGAGTAAATTATCAGGAAAATTTTATATGAAAGTGAACTAATCTTTTAATAAAACAATGCTAAACACAAACAATAAAAAAAAAGCAGATTACCTTTATTCCCAGCATCCTCTATGATTTGGTAAACTAGTTTTTCTTGGTTATCAGAGCCCTTTACTTTACTGTGAAAAAATAAATACATAAATTATACATTATGAAATTTAAAATAAATTTTAATGCCTTTCATTTTTATTAAATTGCACATATTTGCAAATATATTCACTTTGTGTTTAGATATATATAGTGAAAATTAATTAAAATAAAAAACACACACACTATATATATATATATATATATATATGTTGCCGAATTATAATTTGCTGAATTATATATATATATATATATATATATATATATATAATTCAGCAAATTAAGATATGCTTGCATTTAAGGAGTCAAACCTTGCAGACTGAAGATCTTTAAGCCTGTATAAAAGGCCATTGCTGTTTCTGAGCAAGTCTAATTGACCCTGAGAACAAAAATGAAGAAACACACATGAGTATAAAGAGCAGATACACGTTTCATGCACTGTCAGCTGGAGCTGAACATCTCACCACAGACAGCAGTCTGTTGATGGCCGTGGCCCGCTGCTGCGCTTCAACATGCGGCATGTCATTCTGGATGACCTGGTCTGTGATCCCTTGTGGAAACTGCTGACACAGCTCTTTTATCCTTTAACAGAGGAAAAAAATAAGGTACTTGAGCAATATCAACAACATTCTCTTGCAACATGACAAAAACACATTCCTTTGCTCTTCATAATGTTAAAAGTGATTAAAAACAAAAAAACAAAAAAAAAAAAAAACAATCTTCCTGTTTCAGTTTGTGCAAAATGAAAGATCAAAACTGAAAATTTCATTCTGACCAAAATCAGTTAAACGCACGTAACTGAGGTAAATTACGTTTTCGGAACTCGTACGTGAAGTCTTCAATGCAGAAAACTATGCAATGGGAAGAGATTTAGATGTATATCACAATGATTTTCATCTAAAAATAATGATAAAGCATTAAAGCATAAAGCATAAAGCGTACGTTACTAAAAAAGCAAAAAGATCTCAACATTAAAAACATTCACATATTATTACCACGACGCTCATCTTCTGGTTCGAAGCTTGGTTCGTTTTGCCATAACAAGTACTTACAATACAAAGACTACAAAATAGCTTTGATGTTAACTTTAATTGCTTCTGAAATCCATACACGTTTTCAAATGTTGTGTCAACAGGCCAAGACTCGCATGCGTAAGGATGTTAAAACTGCGCCGAACTCACCGATTCTCGATGTCTACAGGATCCGTTGACTCTTTTTTGACTTTAACTTCTGTCATTGTTCATGAGAAAGGAATTGCTTGAGGAGAAAGTCAAATGTCAATAATAATACATTCAAATATCAATTTAAAGGTAAAGTAAAACGCTCGGCTGTAGAAAATCAACATGCACCCATGTCTTGCGGAGTTATAGGCGGGGAGAGTTTACAGGCGGCTGGGTTGCCAGATCGCGCAAAATAAACATGCAGCTGGGTTATCAAATGCTAGCACAAATTAGCGACCACCCTCTCCGGAATAAGAGATAATAGGCAATTTTCTCATAAAACCCGACTTTTTCTGGAATTAAGCCAACAAATCTCGCAAACGCGACTTACAGATAACAAAAACAAGCGCAAAGTCGCAAATAAAAGAAAGACATGGCAACACAGGCTGGCAGATTACAAACCAACTAAAAGGTTCATATCGCCACCTACTGTGCTGGAGAGTACGAGAAGAATTCATATAAACATCGGGTGTTGTTATTTATTCATTCGGTATCATAGAAAGATTTTGTTGTTGTTGTTGTTAATTTTTTTTACTGTTTGTTTGGTATTATTGGTATTATTCTCCTACTGATATGCATTTTAAATATAACTGAACCATATCAATAAATATAGTTTTTCATAGTTGATAGGTTGTCTGTTGCAGGAGTTTTCAATCTTTTAGATGCCATGGACACCCAAATTATGATCATCCATTCATCCTGGTGCAAGTGACCCCATCCTAAAATTTTAAAGACATATATTTAGTTTTTTTGTATATTGTGAAAATATAATAATTATTAATATATCTAAATATTATTTGGAAAATATGTCGTTTCTATTAAGTTAATTAGGCCTATCACACTTTTTCTACTTATTAGGCTATAGCATTGTACGGGTAGATGTATTATTTATTTGTGCATTTATTTACATTTTTCTCTTATTTTGATCACATTTTTATATATAAATTTTTATCTCATTTTTATTCATTTATTGTAATATATATATTCCTACTTATATTCCTACTTAGCCCCTAGCACTTGCGGCCCCAGTTTGAAAAGCCCTGGCCTAGTGTGTGTTTGTGCATCTCTATAACCTCTACGCACTGCATTCATGTTTTAGCAGATTCCTAATGACACTTATCTTTTTTTACAAAAATAATTCAATAAATCAGCACAGACCTAAAAAGGTTGACTTTGTGAGAAAAATTAAATAAAGCCTCAGTGTGTTTAATTTGTCATTGTCATGACTGTAGATGCGTAACTGGCCTGTAGGGGGAAGCACTGGCTCACACAAAATGAATATGAAATATTCAAATAAAAATTTGGTCCGTTTTGTATAGATTTTGCTTAAATATGGTGTATTTTCCACAATATTTTCAAGTAATTTGCTATGTAATTATTCGTATCTAACATAAAAATTTGTAAATATAATCGTTAGATGCGATTAATCGCGATTAATCAATCTGACAGCAGTTACTTATTTAATAAATAAATAATAGTTTATTTTTTTAATTATTATAATTTACTATAATTTATTACTATGATTTATTTATATTAAATTGGTATTTTAATATAATTGGTATTTATATTAAATTACGTTAATCTTTTTGTTACGTATCTATTTTATCTATTTATTTTAATCTTATTATTTATTTTTACTTTTTTTTTTTTTTTTTTTTTTTTTTTTAACACTGTTTTAGGACCCCCTAGCACTTGTGGCCCTCTGGCTTTCCCCGGACCCCAATTAAAAAAAACACATGACAGAAAACACAGAAGAAATGTATGGAAACTGTCTGATCAGAATTTCTCTCAATCCAAAACTTATAAACATTGGTTATTTCACAGAAATAACTCAAGAAGTTCTGTAGCTGAGAAGCATTCATTATTTTCACACGCGTTTCCCATTTTCCTATGATGCAATATGAATGGACTATCACAAGTGCTGAGTCCCTTTAAATTTGGGGGATAATTCATAAGGGGGCGGGGGAATCACGCATGCGTACTAGGCTACTCAGTTGCTATGGGATACGTGATGAATCAACAGCGCGTCCAGCGTTGAGTGTATCATTACAGCGTCGTTGGATACAGCGTTTCACTGCGAGTATTCTCGAAACATTCATTTCATATAGCTAAGGTCCGAGCTACTTTAAAATACACAAATAGGCAGGATAGTAGCGTTTGTAAGCTCATATTTTCTATAGCCTAATGTACTTCACTTTTTATGCATGCTCTGATTTAAACAAATCGGTGGTAAAATATCTACAAATCAGTTTTCTCTCCTATATTGCAGGTTCAAGAGTGCAAACATGACAGCAGGTTCAGTGGCAGCACCTCAAATAATTCCCATTCGCATGCCTCCTCCTGGTAAAGCCAAGCATGAGATTGACTCCTGCACTCCTGTTGAGATCAAATCAGGTGAGTCAGTGCGGTTTTAACACAAGCTGGTTCCTTGCTTGTTGATCTTTCATGTCATGTGATTCATACTGCACTACATATATCCCAGAATCCCCTGATGTGAGTGTGTTGTACACGCTGGACGGCAGTAAGCCGGAGGCGATGAAGAGGCTGGGCTCTGGTGGCAGCACTCTGAAGTTTACTGAACCTATTCGCTTACCTGTGGGAAAAGTGTCTGTGAGAGCAATGGCTGTCACCACGTAGGTACATTTTATGGTATGTTGTTTATAACTTGGCTGGGTGTTTCTTCAACTACAGGCACTATTATGTCCAGGACCAGGGTTTGATTTTTATAAAAAACTAACAGATTTCTTTTTGTTATATTTTGTACATTACATTAAAACGTTTTACCATCCCTAACTAATGTCTTGAATGTATTTTTTTATTGTCCAAAACCATACGGAGCCCCTAAGGGGACATGGTGACAGAAAAGATGAGATGGAAGGAAAAATTATTTTTTTCAAATCAAATATTTGAGTTCTCTTTCAAAAGTGTTGCGTTACCCTGGGAAACTTTGGGTTCCTTCGCAAAATGTGTGCATTCGCTTGCAAAATTTATTTATTTAAATCTATTGCGTTCCCCCAACAAACTTTAAGTTCGCTTCCAAAACATTTGCGTTACCTCACAAAAGTAATACATTCTCTAGAGAAACTTTGCATATAGAAAAGTATTGCTTTTCCCTGACAAACTTTGCGTTCGATCGCAAAAACATGTGATTGAGTCCTCCTTCAAAATATTACGTTCCCGCAACAAACTTTGCGCTTGCTCGCAAAACGTTGGCATTACCTCACGAAAGTATTGCGTTCTCTAGAGAAACTTTGAAACTCTAGTAAAAGTATAGCTTTTCCTTGACAAACTTGGCATTTGCTTGCAAAATATTTGAGTCTTCTTTCAAAAGTGTTGCGTTCCCGACAAACTTTGTGTTCGCTCACAAAATATGAGTTTTCTTTCAAAAGTATTGCGTTCCCCTGACAAACTTTGCGTTGGATCTCAAAAATATTTGAGTCCTCTTTCAAAATATTACATTCCCTCGAAAAACTTTGCATTCCCTCACAAAACATCTAGAAAAGTATTGCGTTCCCCTGACAAACTTGGCGTTTAATCGCAAGTTATTTGAGTTCTCTTTCAAAAGTATTGCGTTCCCCTGAAAAACTTTGCATTTCCTCACAAAACATTTGCTTCACCTCACAAAAGTATTGCAGTATCTAGAGAAACTTTGTATCTAGAAAAGTATTGCTTTCCCCTGACAAACTTTGTGTTAGATCTCAAAAATATTTGAGTCCTCTTTCAAAATATTACGTTCCCTCGAAAAACTTTGCATTCCCTCACAAAACATCTAGAAAAGTATTGCGTTCCCCTGACAAACTTGCCGTTTAATCGCAAGATATTTGAGTTCTCTTTCAAAAGTATTGCGTTCCCCTGAAAAACTTTGCATTTCCTCACAAAACATTTGCTTCACCTCACAAAAGTATTGCAGTATCTAGAGAAACTTTGTATCTAGAAAAGTATTGCTTTCCCCTGACAAACTTTGTGTTAGATCTCAAAAATATTTGAGTCCTCTTTCAAAATATTACATCCCCCCAACAAACTTAGCATTCGCTCGCAAAACATTTACGTTTCCTCACAACAGTATTGTGTTCTCTAGCAAAAGTATTGCGTTTCCCTGACAAACTTGGCATTTTTCCTTCCACCTCACATTATTTTCATCACAAAAGTTTTGCGAGTGAACACAAAGTTCTCTTCATGTGCAAAAGCATTGAAATGTATTTTTTTTTTCCCCTCCCACCTCATTCTTTTTTTTACCATCTTCATGTCCCTATAGTATAGAGCCCCTAAAGGGACATGGTGATGGGAAAAGCATTGGAAGAAAATGGAAAAAATTGTGTCAATGCTTTTGCATTCTCTTGCAAATGTTTCGCATCCCCCAGAGTACCTTTGCATTCGTTCCCAAAATGTTTGCGTTCTCCCAAGGAACTTTGCTTTCGCCCGCAAAACCTTTGAGTTACTTGCGAGCGAACGCAAACTTTCTCGGGGAGCACAAAACTTTTGCGACCATTAAATCATTAAAATATAATTTTTCCCTCACATCTAATATTTTTTTCCATTACCATTTTCCTTTAAAGGCTCCAGACAAAAGAGTTTTCCATTTTTATTCCAAAAATGTTTAAAATGTAATTTCTGTAACCGATCGCTATTAAATATGTCATTTGTTGGTAGACTAATTAAATCAACTAGTGAGTGTTAAAAGAGTTTATTTTCTAAAAGTCAAAAATGCCTAGTTGAGGAAACACCCAGCAATAAATTGTACTTCAAATTGACCTAAATAAAGACCATTTGTAATGTAATGCAGAGATGGCAGACAGAGTGCTGTCGTCACCAAGGTTTTCATAGTGGAGCCACTTGCTTCAGATGAGGATCTGACTACGGACCATGAGGATGACACTTTGAAGAATGGCAGACTGATCAATGGCAAGGATGTCAGTTTTAAACCCATAATGGATTGTTTTTTCCATCATAACATTGCATGTATTTAAGAATATGTATTAAAAATATTACTTTATGTTGAACAGGATTCATTAAAGAATTTGAAGGGGAGCGAAAATGGAGCTGGTGTTTCCTCTATTAAATATTTAGGTAAAGCATTTGGTTCTAGTCAGCGTGCATTTGTCACAAATACACACACAAATTACAAAAAAGATTTTGCATAAACAAAATGTAGTCAAAAAGCCATTGCAATTTTTTGGATTCTGACATTTTCATCATGACAGTTTCATTTTTCATTACTATAAAGCAAAATCATGAAAAACTCCATTCTCATTGCTGTAACAAAATGTTATTAATTAGGATAAAATAAGTTCAGTGCAACAAATATTATCATAATACATATTTAAAAATTTAAAATTCATATGAATTTTAGATTTTTAAATATGTATTATGATAATATTTGTTGCACTGAACTTATTTTATCCTAATTAATAATATATATATTTTTTTTATTAATTATTATTTAACAAAATTTTTTTTTTTTTTTTTCCTGCATTCCAGTAATGAGAAAGATATTTTTCACATTTCAGTAGGCTATTTGGGGAGGGAGTTTCAATGCGCCATGTCATGAATTGACATGAAAACAATGTCACAATGCAATAAATTAATAAATAAATATAGATGTCTATATTTTCTTTAAATTATATATATATATATATATATATATATATATATATTATAAAATATATTATTATAAATATATTTTTTATTTTTCTCTTTTGATTTTGGGGAGGAAGTAAGACCTGAACATTGCTTGGCAGTTTTAAAAATAATTTGTAATTCATGATTTAAAAATATCTTTGTTAATCTCAGAATTCATACTCGGTTACACATCCTTTGACATTCTTCTCCATTTTTGCATTCTTTTATGTCAGATATTCCTAGTGGTGACTCTCGCAGAGCTCTGAAAGGCCCTCGATTCCTCTCACAGCGTCTCGGACCCGGTTCATCTGCACGGCTGACAGTTGAAAACACACAAGTAAAGGTTTACGACATACACAAAACACTCTCCAGCAACCCTCACTATGATGGTGATCACTGTCATCTTAAGCAGAAAACAGAAACAGAACACTTCCTGTTTAACGTTAACATTCCCAATCCCACCAGAACCAGAGTCCAGATGTTGTGGAAAGTCCCTTAAGAAATTTGACAAGCACTCAGATATCACGGATCCAGAGAGAAACAGATTTCCTTAGGTAAGCAAGAGGGAGAGATGTTATTTTGAGCACAAAATTATTATTTTATTGTTATTATATACTGTATGTAAACCCTCCGGTTCTACTCGCACCGCTCCAAGCAAGATTCAAACCTGTGTTTCCAGCATGGGAGGCACACTAACCAGGACACTAAAGACTGCAGCCTCTAGTGCGCCTCTTGAGGCCAATGGAGTGAGGTTTACTTGCACAGCTCTTACTAGCTGGCCTCCTTTACACTCACCCCCTAAACCTCACTCTCATCCGGGTCACGGCACCAATGCAACCCCTCCAGTTCTTTCACCCTGCTCCAAGCGGGATTCAAACCGGAGTTTCCGGCATGGGCTAAGCGAACTAACAAGGACACTAAAGACTGCAGCCTCTAGTGCACCTCTTGAGGCCAGGGGAGTGAGGTTTACTCGCACAGCTTTACTAGCTGGCCTCCTTTACACTCACCCCCTAAACCTCACTCCCATCTGGGTCACGGCACCAATGTAACCCCTCTGGTTCTACTTGCACCATTCCAAGCGGGATTCGAACTGACGTTTCCGGCATGGGAGGTGGGCACACTAACAAGGACGTGCCTCTTGAGGCCAGGGGAGTGAGGTTTACTTGCACAGCTTTACTAGCTGGCCTCAGTTACATACATACATACATATATTAACAATTAAATCATTTCATGCTCAAAATTACACACCTCACTTAAGGTTTTTTTATTTTTGAAGTCTCGAATGCTCACCAAGGCTGTATTTATTTGATAATAAGTACAGTAAAAATGAATATTGTGAGATATTATTTCAATTTAAAATAACTATTCCTGTGATGCAAAGCTGAATTTTCAGCATCATTTCTCCAGTCTTCAGTGTCACACGATCTTTCAGAAATCATTCTAATATGCTGATTTGGTGCTCGATTATTAGAAAATATTATTGGTGCTCAATTACTAATAATGGTTCATAATATTATCAATGTTGAAATCTGTGATACATTTTTTTAGGATTCTTTGATGAATAGAAAGTTCCAAAGAACAGCATTTATTTGAAATAGAAATCTTTTGTAACATTATTAATGCCATTACTGACACTTTTGATCAATTTAATGCGTCCTTGCTGAAGTATTTCTTTCTTTCTTTCTTGTTTTTATTTTATTTTATTTATTTATTTTATTTAAATCATACTTGCCCCAAACTTTTGAGTGGTATTGTATCACGGTTTCCACAAAATATTAAGGAGCACAACTGTTTTCATCATTGATAATAATAAATAATTGTTTCTTGAGTAGCAATTCAGCATATTAGAATTTCTGAAGTATCATATATCTTTCTGAAGATGTCCAAAGTGCCTGAGTCATCGCCCTTCAGATCCGTTTGCCCAATTCTGTTTGCACTGTGGATCACCAGTGCCCCCAATACCTGGTCAAAGACTCCCCCCTACTGAAGGAGGACAGGTACAACATACTTTGTTACTACACAATACCGTGATATTCAGATAATCAGTAATCATTTCCCAATAATATGAGTATTTGCTGTGCTTTTTCACAGATGGGTCTATGTGTGCACTGTAAAACTATGGTGCCTCTTAATACGGCCACATGTGTGGTGTGCGAGTCTCCATTGGCTCAACAACTGCAGCCACAAGCTAGTCTGAGACTACAGGTAATGTCTCTTTGTAGTGGATCACTCCTGAATCAATTAAATGTATTAATTAAACCGATTCAGTATATTATATCACTATTATTCTAGGATAAGTTAATCTGTGGCTCGTGTGGGACAGGAAACCCCTCTCACATCACACATTGTGTCACTTGTGAATCCCAGCTGCTTCAGCAAACCACAGTAAGAGCCCCGCCTACCAGAAATCAGCATAGTCTGTCTTAGCCAATCAGAAGTCTGCTTAATCATTGCTAGGATTGTGATAGGACACTACAGTGGTTATAATGGTGTTTTATCATTCCACAGCCTGTTTTAAGTGGACAGAGAGCTGCACCTATACCCAGTTCACAGGGCAAAATGGTCTCCTGCTCCAAGTGCAATAGAGTCAACCATTCGGATGCTCGATTCTGCGACTGGTGTGGGGCAAAGGTGACAAACTTGAACTGTTGAAGACCCATTTTTGCAGCCATTTGTATATTCAGTGTGCGAGGCTTCCAGTGTCCTACGCTTACAGTTATTTTTAGCTGTGCAAAACTTCCCAGAAGGACTCAAATGCACCATATGCTGGTATGCTATTCCAAATTTAGCCTACGACTTGCTAATGTAAATGAATCGGAAATACATAAATAGGAAATACATCAAAATTGGAAAGTAACTGCGTCATGAAGCGGTTTCATGGGTTCTTTATGTCCTTTTCAGACTTTTTTACCAGACTATATTCGGTGTACATTATAATATGTAGATTTTTTAATCAAAATATCATTGTGTATATTTAACAAAGTTTGTATTATATAAACTAAATGCTGTGTGGTTTTGTGTTTACACTTGCAGCCCGGCCACAAAGCCAGCACTGTGACGTGTTCTCAGTGTGGAGCTAGCAGCCACCCATATGCTAATTACTGTGGTAGCTGTGGTGTCTTCCTGGACAGCCCACCCAGGACGCCCTCACAAGTAATCCAAGGACAGGACGCACAGGAAGCTGATCAGGTACAGCACACAGCCTGTTTGGTGCTCATAAAAACGTACAGTAATTATATCTTCCTCTCTCCCGCTCTTTCTCATACAGTCCTCAGCCACCTGGCAGGCAGTTCCTGCACCTGAATCTACAACTGTGCCTCCAGCTGCGGGTTTGCGCATGTGTGCAGATGCACAGACGCAGACAGTGGGTCTGTTTTTCCCATCCAACACTGAGCTGAAAAAACGGAGCCAACAGAGGGAGGCGGAGCTTAGCAGACAGGAACAGATGAGTGACAGGAAGCCCCTCCTCACTGCCATTAGTCCAGGCCGAGGTAGGCTACTGTATGATATAATAAAAAAAATTTTAGAAACAAATTAATATGCATGACTTTTGTTTTTGTTTTTATTGTATGTTTAATTCAGGGTTCTGGAGGAAGCAGCTGGATCACATCTGCGCTCATCTGCGCAGTTACACTCAGAATAATAATGAGTTCAGAGCTCTGATTGGAGAACCTCGGCTGGGCAGAGTAGGACCACTAAAAATTATACATTTTCAAATTTTTTTACATTTATTTACTTATACTACTATTATTGTTATATACTTTTTATTGTTTTTGTTTTATTCCTGTATTAGTGGGTATTTGCGTATCCTGAACATGTTGTGTTTTTGTCAATCTGCTCTCTAGATGATCTCTGCTGTTATTCAGGAGGACAGCTATGAAGTAAGTCTGCGCATCAATTTCATCTCTGCCTCACCGGAGGGATCCAGGGTAAGACACACTCCTGAGGGCTTTTATATTGAGTCTGAAGAGTCTCTTGAGTATTGCATGTTTTTCAGCGTGTGTTATCATACATGTGTTGTTTTTTTCCAGTCGTCTTCTGCAGGACAGCAGAGCCGATCTGTGGCATCAGAGAGTCAGAACCTCAGTGCTGTGACAGAAGGCAGGAATTCAGCGAGCCCGGGTACAAACACATGTTTGGTTTTCTGTCATGATGGGGCCTTTTCATTGACTTCTACTGCTGTTATACTGAACTAATGATATTTTCTATTGCCTACTAAACTTTAAACAAATGTCATTAAGGGGCTGTTTACACAAGACCGTTTTCAACTAAAAACAGAATACTTTTTATGCGTTTTGGCCGTTCATTTACACGACAATGGTGTTTTGGGGGCCTGAAAATGAAAACGGGTTTCAAAGTTTTTGAAAACGATACCGTTATCATCTCTGTGTAAACTACAAAAAAACGTGAATTTGTGAAAACGGTGACTTCATGCGCATGCGTATTACACATTCAGTCTATAGCCGCAAAGTATTTCTTTACAAAGTGACATCGCCACCTACTGGCCTGGCAGCAGAATACAGCATTTTTAGACGCTTTCGAGGATACGTGTGAACGGGGATCGTTTTGACAATGTTGTCGTCTCTACGCGAAAAACGCAAAGGATAAACTTTTCCATTTTTTTAGTACATCGTCGTGTAAATGTGCCCTAAGACATTGTATTATTTAGTATGTTTATTAAGCCATTTTCATGATAAGGCCTTTGACTGGCCTCATTTATTTTACAACTTAATCATGCAAGAGTAATATTAAAAATATTATTATTATTATTATTATTATTATTAAAACTTAACAATAGAATAATTTACAATAGTAAGAAAATATTAAAGGGTTAGTTCACCCAAAAATGAAATCTGTCATTAATTTCCACACCCGTAAGACCTTCGTTCATCTTCAGAACACAAATTAAGATATTTTTGATGAAATCCGAGTCCAAGTCCAGAAAGGTACTAAAGACATCGTTAAAACAGTCGATGTGACTGCAGTGGTTCAACCTTAATTTTCTGAAGTGACGAGAATACTTTTTGTGCGCAAAAACAAAATGAAAATAACTTTATTCAATTATATTTTATTCATAATATATTTTTAATGAATATTAACCATGCATTTGTTTCTCTTACTACTTTTTTGATACATTTATTATGTATTCATTAACAGAAAATGTTCAAAGTTATGATTATAATTATTTTCCTGTGTCAAATGTTATTTGTAGAGAGTAACATTAACACCGCAGCATCCTCAGCCAACAGAAAGAAGCAGAAAAAGATCTGGACATCAGACTCTACAGAAAAGCAGCCAGTCAGTATCACACACATACACTGACATAATAATCCTTTTTATTTATAAGACAAAGAAAGATTTCATCAGGATGGTTAATGTCTTTCTCAGGAGTCTAAAGACAGTCTTCTCCTAAAGGAGGTGGGGCCTGAGGGGCGGGGCCGGATCTCAATGGTGCAGCAGCTATTGGATGAGGTGAGGCTAAATAACCAATCACAGCACTCCAAACAACAGCAAAGTTTTCAGATGACTAAAGATGCGGTCACATTTATCTAAAGGTGCGGTCACAAATCCAGTCATTTCGATAGGAATCCACAGAATTAGGAATTTCGAAATAAACTCGCAATTGTGAGAGAAAAAAGTCACAATTACCAAAATTTGTAAATGAGTCTATATCTCAGAATTCTGACTTTTCCCCCCTGCAATTACGAGTTTATATCTAACAATACTTAGGGGAAAAAAAAGTCAGAATTGCAAGTTATAAAAGTCCAGCTATACAACAGATCCATAGGGATCTCCCTATAGCTAGGGAGTAGCTGTATACATTTGGAAAAGGTGTGTTGTAAATGAGGGTGCATCTGCAGGGTGCTGATCCAGCATGTTTGGGAAGTGATGGGCGTCCTGCTCTGGTTGCTGCAGTGCTAAACGGGCATCATGATGTCATTCCTGTGCTGGTGCAGAGAGAAGCCGACGTTAACCAATCATCTGGACCGTGAGTTCGAAAACAAGCTTCAAGCTCCTTTTGATATGTCCAGTAATAATCTGAGCTAAATTAATATTTTTATCATCTCTGTTGGTCGCAGGTTGAATAACACGGCCCTGCATGAGGCTGCAGCTCTGGGAAATGAAGGTGTGAAGAGCGTTGAGATACTCCTGGGGTGAGATTCACAAACAGGAATGGTGTTTAGAAAGTTAGAAAAGTTAGAAAGGCTTGTTTTAAAATATATCTTGGTCATGTATAGGTGTAACGCAAGTATCAGAAAGCAGAATGATCGGGGCCAGACGCCGTATGATATTGCCGTGGCTGCCGGGAGTAGCTCTGTGGTCTCTCTGATGGCAGCTCACACGGGACAGGGTCTGCTACAGCGCCACACCAAGGCCAGGAGCATGTCTGGACTGGATACCTTCTCATGAGACAATGATTCTCTCATTGTCTCCACTGATGAAGCAAGAAGATAATTGTGTTCTGTCTAATTTTCGCATCACCAAACTACACTAAGCTATTAGTGTATCTACAGAGGGGGCAGCCAATGAGCATGAGGATTTTCTCTGACCCACACCATATACTGAATAATTAAAACACGCTTACTGTACTCTTACTACATACTCAATAGAAAACTATTATGAGTAGTCTTCATCTCACCATTCAGATGAATCTTCACAAAAAGGTGATTTATTTCTTAATGTGTAGAACTTTTAAAATTATCACCCAATTACTGAATGCAAAATAAAAACCAACACAATATTGAACATTTAAATATTTAATTAACAGGTGGCCCATTTTTATAATTGTGTGTGCATACAAAAACATGAGTGTTAAAAATAAACATTACTTTTTTAAACTACGAAAAAGAAATGTCACGCTGTGTATACAGAGAAACAATATATCCTTCGCTTTGGTTTAAACATCGAACCAAATGTAAAATGGAATAGCACGTCATACTAAGCCTCAAATGGGAAGTAACGCAACAAATATGACTGTGAAAACACTAAAAACTCTCCCTGACTGACATTTCAGACTGTTTCCGGTTTGTGCTGTGCAGCATGTGACATCCTCAGCGGCGCAAGCGCAGGAAGAATGCGTGTCTGCACTCTTTGCTGTCCACCGGGTAGTATTTATCATAAAAGTCCAGGATGTACTCCTCTGTCTTGAAGCCGAACTTCTGGTACAGCAGCATGGCAGGGTTGCTCGCCGATACATGTAGGGTCACATCTTTTCCCATACATGTCTACAGAGACGAGACAGAAAAGAGATTCCTGTATCAACTAGGGCTGCACTATTTGGAGAAAAAAATCTAAGTGCGATTAAAAATGCACTAAAAATTATGAGATGCTCACATGTAAATGAACACACTGCCGTGCTTCACTCTGAAACACGCAGTGCATTTATTTATTCAATTAAATCACAGCCTAAACTAGTGTTGTCAAAAGTACTGACTTCGGTACCAAGTCGGTACTGATATTTAAAAAAATGTGATGCTTTGAGCGCTGTTGAGCAAATTCGTAAACACCTCTGATTGGTCATTGTGTTCATGCGCTCATCAGCTATGTCTGTGATTGGCTACAATGATCAACGCTTCAAAAACATGTTACCGAGCGCTTGCACAGATACACAGGTCCGCTGATACTTTCAAACGCTCACACTTTCGCTTTCAAAACACTTTCAAATTCAAACACTTCCGTGTGCTTTCAAACGCTCCTGTGCGTTGATCATTGTAGCCAATCACAGACATATCTGATGAGCGCGTCAACACAATGGCCAATCAGAGGTGTTTACGAACCCGCTCAACAGCACTCAAAGCGTCACATTTTTAAAATTTCAGTACCGACTTGGTATGGAAGTCGGTACTTTTGACAACACTACACCATATCACGATTTCAGTTTTATTTCGATTAACCATGCAGCCCTATCAACTGAAGCTAGTAAACACCATGTGGTCAACTGTGACTCACCTGAATGAGATGGTAAATCATGAATGTGGCGATACCAGCTCGCCTCCATTCCGGATGCACCAGCAGGAAGGAGATGTAGGCCTCGTTGTACTTCACATCTGGCACCATGAAGCCAAAACCGATCACAATTTTCTTGTAAAGCACCACTACGCTGAAGTCTGGGTACTGGAGGCACTCTGATAGGTCGATACCTGATGGGCAAAAGACCCCACTTTTATTCCTTCAGGAACTAGTTTTATCCAAAATCTGTATCTGACAAGAAGAAATGATGATTACCAGGCCAGAAGATGTCCTGACACATGGAGTTGACAGAAGGGATATGATTGGGCCGTACGTAGCAGTAGTCTATAGGTGCGTCAGGTTCAGCAACCCAAGTCGGGTCCTTCCTGTTATGGTACGCACGGATCTCTGAGAGTAAACGCATCTTCAGCGGCCGACTCTCGTAGTCTCGCCTACGCACAATAATACACATTATTAGAAACGTACACAAAGCTACCAGGCAGGATTCTGTAAACATGGTCACTTGGTCAGTCATATGTTAATGTCCTCACAGCTCATAACCGTGACTCTTTTTGAACTAGTCGGTTTTGCAGCTTAATTTTCATAAATTCTTTGGGTGGACTGAACTTTAAAGCACATCAACTAGGGATGTATCTGTAATAGTGTTGTCAAAAGTAACGAAGTCGGTACTAAAATTTAAAAAATTTGACGCGCTGTTGAGCAGATTTGTAAACATCTATGATTGGCCACTGTGTTCACGCACTCACCAGATATGTCTGTGCTTGGCTTCAATGATCAACGCTTCAAAAACATGTTGTAAATAGACATCTTTGACGCTCTTCACTGGTCCGCTGATAGTTTCAAACACTCCCACTCCTGCTTCCAAAACTCTTTCAAGAGGTGTTTACGAATCCGTTCAACAGCTCTCAAAGCGTCACATTTTTAAAATTTCAGTACCGACTTGGTACCGAAGTCGGTACTTTTGACAACACTAATTTGTAAAAACCTTATAATTAAGAATATACAATTTTTTAAGGAAAAGTATTTTAAAAAATACACTACTGTTGAGTTTTTTTTTTTTTAAAGAAATTAATCCTTTTATTTAGCAAGCCTGCATTAAATTGATCAAAAGTGACAGTAAAGACATTTATAATGTTACAAAATATTTCTAATTCAACAAAATACTGTTCTTTTAAACCTGTTTATCAAAAAATATGAAGCAGCACAACAACATTGAAAATAATAATAAATGTTTATTGAGAAGCAAATCATATTAGAATTATTTCTGAAGGATCATGTGATGCTGCAAATGTAGCTTTGACATCACAGGAATAAACTGAATCTTAAATATTAAAATAGAAAACAGTTCTTTTAAATTATATTTTCACAATATTACGGTTTTTACTGTATATTTGATCAAATAAATGCAACCGAGGTGAACATAAGAGACTTCTTTCAAAAACATTAAAAAAAAAATCTTACTGAGCCCAAACTTTTGAATGGTAGCATAAACTTATAATAACCTTAAAAAATAAAAACAATAACATTATATATATTTAAAATAATAATTTAAATGGTTATATCTCTAAAAAAAAACATTGAAAAATCTGAGGGAAAAAAAAAAAAATAATGTGTATACTGATAGACTTAAGCCAATTCCAAAGTTTCGTTACTGTACTAAAAACTATGGATCTTTTTTTTTTCTTTCTATTGAAGTTTTTATGTACCTGTTTTGCAATTTTTGCAAAAATTCTGAATAAATGGTAGACCATTTCACGAACCTTAAGTATACAAAATTTGCTTAATTTCAAGATTTTTTTCCCTTTTATCTCATTCAAAAGAGCAAGAAAATCTGGTTGTACCTGATGTATGGCTTGAGCACTCTGGATGTGTAGGGACTCTTGATGGTCTGATCCATGCAGGCATCAGAACCCATCAGCCTGTGCCAGAAGGACACTGTGGGCTGATAGAACCCTTTCCTTATGGACACTGTTGACTGAGGAACAAAACACAAGACATTTAAACGAGATTCTCAGTAGAATGTACATTATGTACTGTACATGTTTTCTTATGGCTTACCTGAAAGCGATCGAGTATACGAAGGTCCTGGCTGGTGGTTCTGTATTTCTCCTCTCTGCTCGTCCTGTGGCTGGCCAAACCCCCTTGTGCCCCATACACACCCCCAACCAGGCTGAGTGTAGCACTCACGGCCTGATCCACATCCAGCAGGGGAAGCCCTCGCTCTCTTTTTGCCTGCCGCACGAGTAGCTTGCGATGCAGCCTTTTGGCCTGCGGCGTGACAGCCAGTGCTTGCGGACAGGCCTCCAGTCTGTGGAGCAGCATGCGCTCCTCGTAAAGGCTGATGAACGTGTAACGAGGGGCGGGCAGAGACACGCAGCCTTCACCCTTATCCTGGAGAACCTTCCTCCGCTCTATACCGCGCCCCCGTCCCGCCGGCAACAAGCCTTCGTCCTGGCCCTCGTCTTCCTCGCCATCTCTGCCCCGCTCCTCGTCTTCACTCTCCAGTTCTTGTTTGATCAGCTCGGCCGGACGTAGCTTTTTCCTGACCATGATGGTGCCAGTGGCCAAAGGCATGCTGGGAGGGGGAATATACTCCATCCCGGGGTCGATAACACCCTCGGCATCCAATTCTTCATCGTCTGATGGAAAGTAATACAATGAATGAAGATGCCATGACTAAGTCTGTTTTTTACCAAACATATGTTTAATATATCAATATATAAAACTACAAAACAAGGAGTGGTTGCTAGGACTAAGGTGTACTAGGGTGTTCTGGTTGGGCACTAGGGCATTGCTAGGGAACTAAGAGTGGTTACAAGTTCTAGGGTGCTCAGGGTGGTCATCAATAGGATGTTGTCATGTGACTGCAAGGGTGTTATGAGTGGATCCCCTAAAGGTAACTCTATAGCCACGTTTCCACCTAAATTACACAGAAAAATTTGTCCCAGGAACTTTATTCCCCCAGGAACTTTTTCCCCCCAGACCTGTTGCTGTCTGCGTTTCTATCGCAGTCTAAAGTACCGTGAAGATTAGGCATTTTAGTCTGATGACGTAGGACTGTGTGCGTCTTTCCAGTTCCCACTGGATCTCATCCTCCGCATATAAGCTTAATAAAGCCTCAACCTCGTTGTCGGCCCATCGGTTGTATATTTTTAAACTCCATTGCTGATTCGAATAGCAAACAACTCTTACTGCACACACCGCAACAGACTTTTAAAATGGTGGTTGAAATAAAATGCTGCATGGAGTCAACCAATCAAAATGCTGCGTGAACTCAACCAATCAGCATGTTCAGTGCTCATGTCCCACCCCCGAAAGTTCCTGAATTTTGAAACAGTACTACCTCGCATGCAGGGACTTTCTGAGGGGGAAATTTTTACCCGGAACTTCATTTAGACCCTGGTCCCTCTGGTCGAAACACACCGAGTACCACCCCAAAGTCCCTAGTTCCTGGGGAAAGTTCCTGCGGTGAAAACACGGCTTATGGCATCTTTTCGCCCATCTTAGCATCAATTAAGTGGAAACTAAGTCTGATCATTTAGAAAAGTAACTATAAAGAGGTGTTTGGTCAGTAAGCAAGTGCAGCATCTCACCGTGAAACAGAGCTTGAGGGGGCATGACATCCGGGATGAGATCGGCCTCTGACAGCAGACTGGGCGTAGCAGAGTGTGAGGCGGGCGTTCCAGGGGCGGAGAAGTCGGGCGAAGGGGAGGGGGAGGGAGAGGTGAGCGGGGTTCTGTCCGATGAGCTAAGAGAGGAAAAGTCAATGACTTCACCCTTCTCCAGATACGGCTCAGACCGTCGCGCACGGCTGCCCAGTTTTACAGGTGTGGATGAGGCACTGCGGTCAAGAAACCCGGCCGCCTCCTTCTGTGCACGCCGGATCTCTTTTGCCTCCTGTGTTCGGGAACGCTTTTCTTTCAGCTGCATTGCGCTCTCCACTGGGTTCCGACTTCCACGTTTCCTCAAACCTTCCACGGTGATTATGGGGTCGAGAGACGGCTTTGACACAGCTGGAATAACAACATGCAGACCCCAAAATGATACATTTAAAATGAAGGAAAAATACTGCATTATAAAATCACATTTTAACTTACAATGCACAGACATTAAAATTACCGATACCAATAAGGCGATAAATATTTTCATGTTATCGCAGTTATACTAAAATTCTATTTTATCTAAATAAATGAAAAATAAAACATGATTTGAAAATGAAAAAATGTCATTTTGGATTTGCTCAATCAATTTCAGTTAAGAAGGTTATTAAAAATTAATTGTTTTTTAATTTTAACTAAGTACGATAACCAATAAGGTACCGATATATTGAGCATCCCTACGTTTAAAGTCATCATGAAATGGAAAATCACCCTATGTTAATTTTTTTTACCTTGTAATTTTTAATCAAAATGTCATAACTCGATGTTTCGGTAAAACAAAAAACTTCTCTCTGATGATGTATGCTGGACTCCAATCATTTTGGCCACATACTTTTTTACCTTTTTTTAACAATTAACTGTAAGCTTGCATTCAGATCTGCCTCCTTCCAATCAACAACCGATGGACAAAACCAAGTCTCAACTTATATTTTTTTCTATAATCCTTCTCACCTGGATGTACATACAATACAGAAAAAAGTGATCTGTCGCTACTTAAGTTATATCGCGACTTGAATTTTTACATCATAACATGAATTTTTAAAAACTTAAATCAGTTAACCATTATTTAAATTATGCTGAACCGAGGGACGGTCATTTTGATGTAAACTACTACTACCTTTGGCCTTAATTGAGGCCGCAGAGCTTTTCTCCCCCTCAGGCCGTAGAGTAGGTGGGCGGTTCTGGACTAGCTTCCACCAGCCGGGTTCTCCGAATTCCTGTGCACCGGAGCGGAAAAACGTTGGGCTGCCAACAGACAGACACCCTGCCACGGTGCTCCACCATGTGGACGTCTTCTTTCTGAGAATGTATAATCATAAAATGTAAACTTACTCGCCTTTAAAAATCAGGTTAGAGATTCTAAAACAAAGTATAAGGTAGTTTTGATACTCAGTCTCACCTGGAACCAAGCAGGAAGGTCCAATGCCGACTAATAAATGCACAAATATCTTCCTTCCATCTGAAGTAACCTTGTCGTCCGGTGCCCTCTAAAGACAGGTTATACATGGCCAACATAACCACCTATAAACATAAAATCAAACAATTTAGAGACCTTTTTTACTAGAATACAGAATCAACTTGATAAATCTTATCTCATAAGTTTTTATTTTAATATTATGAGATTTTTCATTTTTGTAATGCTATTTTGGGTATATACACAAGTTTTTTTTGAGGACAGATGCTGAAATGTGCTTTCAGATACTTTTGCCTAGCTAACTAAACACGGTTGATTTCAATTGCTCCCGAGTGTTTACCTGCTGCCAGGTCAGCCTCATCCTCTCAAAACTCTCCTTCCCATCTTCCGCACAGTCCGAGCAGGTGAACTTGAAGAAATTGTCTCCTTTCAGGTAGCTGGGCTGTTCTCCACGTAGCTGGGCTGAACCATACAAGTAGAAAAATAAAGGAAAGACAGCTCTGAGACCAAGCACATTTTTTCAGACAATTCTTTATTGAGTCAACAAAGGCAGCACAAGTTGGACATCACTTAAACTGGTCACATATGGGTGTATCAGACATGTCGTCCCTTGTTAATGGTCTTCTCACCGGCCGGGATCCATTTGTGGCACTTGTCGCAGTAGAACGACATGTCCTCATTCCAGCTTCCCTCTCCGTCCTCACCGACGTCGCTGTTCAGAGAGTCTCCACTCTGGTCATGAGACAGATCCACAGATGCCTGGTCCTCAGATTCCACAATGAGGAGAGTTTCTCCCTCCACCTCGCCTTCCTCCAGGCCCTCAGACGCTGACGTGCACATGGTCTCCTCGTCCTGTGCTGTGAGACCCCTCTGGTCCCCACTGTCCATTTTTCCACCTAATAGATAAGAGGAAGTGATTAGATAAAGGGATCGACAATAATGACTGCCTAATGGACTGAGACCAGCATGAAATACACTTGGGACAGACGGAATTGTTTTGAATTTCCAAATTTTTAAGTCTTGCCTATTTAATCATTCAAGCGCAGGAAGACGCAAAAAAAGAGAACTCAATTCAGTACTCGTGCACTGTATGAAAGTTTTCTGTGTGCATACAACCAAAGAAAAAAGCTAAGTACCGAAACGGAGTTCTCTTTTGCATCTTATCAAGCTTGAATGGATAATTACACAAAAATGATATTAAAATGCATGAGTTGGCGAGTATCCTCGAAGTTGGTCATGTCTTAAGTGAATGCCGTCTCAATTGTTCACTTTAATCAAAAGAAAATTACTCACTGATCTTGACTGAATACATTTTGTAGCTTTAATAAGGATTAATCTGTATTTAATTTATACACTGAAGACTATGCAGTTATTTTACAATTGATTACTTTATTCATATTCGTAGTATTTCTTATTTGTATACTACGGTTAGACCTATCAAAAAAACGTAATTAATTTATTACTTATTTCATTTGTATCTTTGTTCTATTGCATAATTTTGTTTATTTGTTCTTATTTTATTACAGACTGTTCACTTGTCTTTAATAATGTTTGAACTTATTAGCTATGCTAGTAGTTATTGCTGTGGTACAGAAATTGAGAATTGTGAAATTTCACTGATACCTAAAATGTTGGTGTCATAACAACCTTATTTATTAGAACACAAGATTACATGGGTCAGAAACAACGAAAACAATAACATTTATTATTAACGTTATTTATCAAAAGTACGTTTTGTAAGGTTTTTTTGGGGGGGCGACAATGATGATTAGTTACCACAATTTTCTATCGTAGAAACTGTAGAAACCGATGTATCTCGTAAGAGAAAAAAAGAGTAACAGTTGTACAAATGTAAATTAATTATATAAAATAATAATTTGTTGTACCAGTGTAACTAGTCGGTTTATGAACTGTGTGTCCCCGCCGTGTCAGCCTCTCGTCGTTGTCGCTCGGCCACGAGCTCTCTTGTCAGCTGGATCTGTTCCTCGAGGACGCGCAGGTTCTCGCGCTTCCGCTCCACGCGCTCCAGATCCCGCAGTACTCCGTCGCGCAGTCTCTGCAAATGTGACAGATGATTTAACATATAAACTGCATATTTTATACTACTCAGATGTGACATTTGAAGTAAGCCCCTAATAATCAAAGGTAAAACTACAAATATCTCCTCATTACAGTGGTAAGGTGTAACTGTGTTAAGTTTCTATAAATGTATTTAATATGAAGCAGTAGCTTAAACACACTTATAAACTGTAAAAACAGCAACTGCCAGAGTTGGAATAAAACGATTCCCTCTGAACAGAACATTTCAGCCAAAATACCTACCGTTACTGTAGTAAAATGTATATTATAGTAAGTTATGTTTCTGCGTTAGATAAAACAGTAAAAACGATTGTCTTGCACATCTGTACTTATTTTGATTGCATGCATACTGTTCAAACAGGGTAAACAAGAATGAATACTTCAATAACAGTGCCTCATAAAGGCATGGTGTTCATTTGGCTTGTAGGGCAAGAGTGTTTTTACCTGTCTGTCCCAGTTCTGCTTGATATGAACGCCTGCAACGGTGCTGATAGTGAGCACTATCGATAATCCCAAAACAACCTTAGAGGTCGTAGACATAGTTATGAAGCATTACTGTGAATAAAACTACAGTAGGATAATAGATGGCTAGAGCACTTTGATAACAGAATGGAGCGGATTCCTTTGTGGTGGTTTCAAGAGGATATCAGGCGCTTTACTTCCGCCTACCGGCCAGGAGCGGCGATGTAGTCGAAGGTAGACACGCTCACTGCGCATGCGCAATATTCACAAACTCAAATATTTGATCGGACTGCGAAATTGTTAGGATATTTTGCGCAGTATTGAATTAAAAATATTTTTGTTTTCCAGTTTACAGTATAGCCTACAGTATTCCAATCCAACATAAACAAATATTTTAAGTAGCCTAACTATGTTATGAAATAATGACTGAAATTGTCAAAAAATATCATTAGTCACAAAAGAAATTGAAAGTCAAATATTTAGCTTTTTTTTGTTTTGTTTTTTGCGATATATTCCACTAGTTGTATACTGCACAATGTATAGGCCTATACAATCTGCATAATATGCACACTATAGCCTACATGCTGTGCAGAAATATGGTAATGCTATTCAAAGCATAACTGTTGATTTGCAGTGACTGCATTTTACTGTTTATCTTAAGCACTACTTGCAATCTATAGTCCAGCATGTTTTTTTTTATCAACTTTTATCAAAAGTTACACGTCTGGTGCAAAGACTGTTGATTATATAGGCTATTGATCTGTCACCAAACATCAATAAAAGGGCAGTGGGTTTGACTGAAGGTCTTCACTAATGTAAAAATGCAAAAGGGTTATTTTGTGAAATAACATCTTTTGTTCCTCACTTAGTTTTCCACTCATTCTTCATTTTTAATTTCCTCTCTTTCTCTCTTTTTGTCTTGCCCCAAGTCTGAATCCACATGTTAAGAGTCGTAATGTATTCTGCACATCATCTCCTCCCTCTCCTGCAGAAGTGAGTTGGACTCCTCAGTACACATAATATACTGGACAGAACTCCAGTTTCTGAAGCATAGTGTGTGTGTGCATTATGAATGAGAAATTTTGTCGGACTTTACACTGCTCAGATGAACAGCAAGGGTTGTGTACCATTCCAAACTAAGCTGAGAATCCCTTTTGAATCACTTTTCCCTATTGAACTGTGGGAGAAAACAGAATTCTAATTCATATGTGCGTTCAAGAAAGTAGAATTAAAACCGAATGAATTCAACTGTGTATTTCCAAAATTAAAGTGTAGATTTTTTTTTAGTATGAACCACCCATGAACATGTTACACTCTTGGCCTCTATGGTACCATGAAGAACCTTTAACATCCATGAAACCTGTTCTATTGTAAGGTTGTTTAACAGTTCTTTAGATTAAAATGTTCTTCACACTAAGAAAAAAAATGGTTCTTTTAAGAACTGTTCACTGAAAGGTTCTTTGTGGAACACAAAATGGTTCTTCTATAGCATCGCTGTGAAAACCCTCTTTTGAATTTCATTGCACAGCATCTCAAATGTTGGTTCGATCATTCTGAAATGCCTGAGCCAAAGTCTGTCATCAGAATGAATTGGTATAATGACCTCCCAGAACCGTTTCACGATTGTGTTCACAAACACCAGGCATCCCAATGCAAGATAACATTGTGTTTTGTCATTTATTGTGGAGGAAAAAAGAGTTACAGTGGCTTCCCCAATTGCAGCAACTTCCATTTTTATTACTGATATTTTGCTCCAGTTTCCCAGGAAGTGACGATTTTGTTCTCTTGAACACATGGGATGGAAACGGTTCTTCATCCGAAAGTTTTGTGCACAAGTTAAATTTGTATTTTTGGATGGAAAGGCTCCAAAAAGGGGGATTTTGCCACAATGCCGAATAGAAGAACCATTTTTGGTTCCCCAAAGAACATTTTTAAAATCTAAAACTTTTTCCAAAATAAAGAACCTTTTGTGCATTTGAAAGGTCGTTTGATGTCAAAGGTTCTTCAAGTGAAGGAACCATAGATGCTGTTTTAATGTGGAAAATATGTATGTGCGATAGTCAAAGCCTCAGAAGGATGAACATGCACATCTGGTGCTCAGAGTTCCTCAGCTGTGGGGTTGCCATAAAGGTTTGTTTGATGGAACACCCCTCGTCAGTGACAGCTAAAGCAAACATCCAGCTGTCCCAAACACGCCGTACTCCACCCCCTCACCTCCACTGCTCTGTAATTGTGCTTACCGCTGTTGGCAGATGTGGTTGTTCCCAAAGGCCATAAACTGCTGGGGCTCTAACAGGGATTTTGGAAGTGGAGAACCCTAAGCATGTTGCCTTGACACTTTCAATTTGTACTGTTCTAGCTTTGAACATAGGGAATTTTATCTTGGAAATGCTGCTGCTGTGTGTATTGGCACATTAGTATCAACAGAAACAGGTTTATTAGTGGCTCCTGTCTCATCATTTTTTCGGTCCGTCTCATGCCGTTTCGATGTGCCGCCCCATCAGCACACCTTGAAAGTGAAGTAGACTTCTCAGCTGGGTGCTACTCAGCAGCATCCTGTAAGAAATCAGCATGGGAATAAATGTCTTGGTACTAAGTAAACAGATTCCCTGGCTGTTTGTTTATCTGTAGACTATCCGTTTCTTTATCAGGTCTGGAAATGATGTGTGAACCTCCTCCCTCCAGATGAGCTACAATGTTTTACCTTGCCTCACTTTAAACAGTTTCTGAGAAAAAGAAACATTCTGTGTTCGTGTGAGTGGGTGGATGTGTACAGTGTTAACAGTGTTTTAGATGTATCTTCAAACGCTCAATGAACTTTGGAGCAAAGCTTTGGGTGAACATGAACTGATACAAGGTTTAAATGGAAGAGATTATATCATCATATACATAATTTGGTAACTGCACATCAATAAGCTATATGTTTAAAGCCGTAGCAAAAACAGTGCAGATGAGTTGCGCACTGAAGTTTAAAACTCAATCTTACGGGTTTGTTCAGATCTTTAACCTTAAGTATGTGGAATAATAGTTGCACCTTAGAAAGCACCACTTATAATAATCATACAAACATTACAAATATCGTAGAAGTTTGTTAGCAAAGACTTTAATCCTTAGCAAACAGACGGCAGCCAAGGACCCAAGGATAAGTACTATTGATTTTGCACTCAGCGTAAACTTTAGTTATCTCAGATTACTGGAAGTCTTTCCAGAGCTAATAATTACATCACCTACACATGTTTGAGAGGAACACATTGTCATTTAAGCTTTATTCAACCTGACAGGGAAAAGATAATAAGTTTTTCAATTGCTAGCTGGGGGTGTGGGGGTACTCTTGGACTTACATTGAAGAAGGGAACTGAGAGTTACCCCCATTGATAATCATTGACCTGGGTCAAACCATATTTGACTTACTTTCAGGCAAATACATGTCAAGGACATGATCACTAAAGTCTGTCAGACTGAGAAAAGAAAAAAAAACTGTGCAATTCTCCCATTATGTTCTATGTAAGGGAATAATTATCAATAATAATGTTTGATTATGAATATACTGATACGTCTATTCTGCATTAACAAAAACAGACTTAGAAAAATATTCACTTGAGCAAAAAGTGTGACTAGCCCGGTGTTTCTGACATCAAACTACCACAACACTAACTGTACTATGATACCACTAAAGTACGTTTGTAAGGGTAGTATTAGAAAATTGATTACTTTAATGCTTAAATAATGCTTTTTAAGTATTACATTCGATGTTTTATGTTTATATTTTAAATAATTTTATCATTCGACGTCCTACCGAATACTCACAGCCCTCTACGCTTCCCACTGTATGCTTTTGGATACTACGCGTGACGCGGTTGGTTTAAAGGGCTTTGATTGACAGGCGTTTATCCAATCAGATGTCAGCATCAGGTCGCGGATAAGCTTCAGAAGCAGGCGCTGAGCCAACTCGCAAAAAGTGCCACGACTCCAAAAGTCAGCGGCGATTCTTTATCACTGTGAGTTTGAACGCAGGTAAGCGCACGCTTTTGATCACCCTGAAGTGTTTTTTCCACCACCAATGCAGTTGCTCTATTATTTGGCTAAGGTTTGTCAGTCTGACAAACTGTTTTGTTGAAATACTGCTTGTTTAGGTTGTATTTGAAAATGATTTGTATTCTCAGATAGTTTGAACGTGTATTTTAGTAATCTAATTCAAAGCATTTTTCCTCTGCTCGAGATTACGTGTCCTTACTGATGCTTTCATTGACTTTGCCACTTTATAGTTTTAGTCTTTCTGTCTTGTGCTTACTGGCTTTGTACCGTTTTGAGTAGCGGTATTGTTTGTTTTGTGTCTTTTACATTTGATTTAATATGCTTTTAGAGTTTGGAGATGGTTCATCAACCATAAGAGCAAGTTCATTTTGGGGTTTTAATAATTTTAAAATTAGCCAAAAGTTAATTGTATCGTCCTAAAAACTAATGAATGAATCATGTTAATAATCATCCAAAATTTACTTTCACTTTTTACAAATTTTACATTTGCCTTTTTTGTAATCAGCATGAAAATGTGTTTAATATTCTCTGATTTTTTTTTTTTTCAGGAGAAAGTTAAAAGATAAAGAAAAAAAAAAACTTTTAGAGTATATCAGAGCAAAGAAATATAATTAAGGAGATAAATGGAGGAGAAATAACCATATGCCAAAGTTCCCAGAAATACTTTTTAAAGACAAAATTCTTTAAGCCGTTATTATGTAACGTCGGCGACGTTGCTGAAAGGGTTAATGTCCGACATAGGAAAGCAGCCCCCTTTCACTCAGATGTGGAGTGTGTCCTGCATATAGGAGCTCTGCATTTCCTGTGTCTTCTGTTTGTCACATGGATCCATATTAGGATAGCTAGCCACATCAATCATTTTAGGAAAATATTTGCAAGAAATAGGCTTTTGTGATTAAAAGAAGACCTATGTGGTTTAAAATTGTAAAAAAAAGAAAGAAAAAGTATTTGTTTATTTTTGATTACAGCTAGGCTAGATCTGAGGGGTTCATGACCACATTTCATGTTTTTTTTTTTTTTTTTTTTTCCATAATACTACAGAGTTCTTTGAAGTACCCCATAAATACCATGGTAATTGTTCAGTACAAGTACTGTGGAATTACCATCTGATATCACTGTGCCGTCACTACAGTCATATTGCTTTTTTGTAATGGGTTGCTTTAGGCTATTCACTAAAAAGCAAAGCTGTGCATATATTATAATGCATATGCTGTTAAGAGTATTTCATTCAAGCCCAGTCAGTACTCCCCCTTACCTGAGTGCCTCGGGCAGATATTTAGAGACCCCCTCTCTAGAAATTCCAGGCAAGAGTTTCACTGGCTAGTACAAACGTGAGGTTGGGGGAAGGTTATTGTGGTCTGCTGCACACAGACCTGTCCCCTGGAAACTGCATGTATGCCCCTCTCTGTTTGTGTGAGGGAATGCTGAAGAGTGTGGTCTCAGCGGGGTGTTGCATAACATGAACTCTAGTGGGCAAAGATATGGAGGTGCTGTTTTCAGTGAAAATAACTCTTCTTTTTTCAAAATTTGCAAGAGGGAGAGATTTTTCACACTGTCTCAAGGCATCATTTTTTCTGACATCCACTCAGTCAGCACTCTGCAACAAAGGGTCTTTTTTTATTATTTATTTATCTTTTTTGCACCCTCGTGGAAGCCGAATACATGACCGGTCAAATGAATAATACACGACCAAGCAGAATAAATGATTTATAGGTGACAGAATAGGGTATGACTGTCAGTAACTGAAAGCTTTTGTTTTCTCAATGCTGCATCCACGCATACAGGTGGCAGTATAAAGTCCTAGACCACAGTCGTATTAGCGAACAAAACATTAACAAAACTTTAGTGTATTTTTAATGTGAAAACATTCTAAAAAAGAACATCTTTCAAAACATTGTGCATTTATTAAAGACGTCTATGATTGGACAGGAGTTATTAATTAGGGCATTTATCTGTGAAAAAAATGTTCAAAATAACACTTTGCAGGATACACTTTAGCAGTGGTTCTATGGTATGTCAGACTACAACTTCTTGTGTAAAATGTTCAGAGAATGTTGTTGTCCATTAGCATTGAATAGTCCTTGTTTGCACATCTGAGTATAGCCTTTTTCTTACAAGGTGCTGATGGCTTTTGTACTTTTGTAGGATCAGGATTAGGAGGGACAGGACTGAGCAAAAATGGATGTGTATGACCCTCAAACTCTGGGAATTGTGGTGTTTGGTGGCTTCATGGTGTTCTCCGCCATTGGCATTACGCTCGTTTCAACTTTTTCCATGAAGGAGACATCTTACGAAGAAGCCCTGGCCAAACAACGGCAAGACTCAGGCAAGACCCAACCCCAGCGCTCTGACAAGAAGAAAAAGCCATCTGAAAAGAAAAACAAGGCCAAGAAGAAGGAGGACAAGCCAAATGGGAACCTTCCAGAATCTGAGCCTGAGCCCGAGTCCATCCCTGAACCTCTGGTAGAGAACAGTGTGCCCAAAGCATTACCCCAAGTTGAACCAGAACCCCAACCTGAACCTGTTCCTGTTCCCAAGCCTGAACCTGAAGTTAAGCCCAAGCCAGTTGTACCTGAACCAGCTCCTAAGATTGTTGAGTGTGCTGCCCCTCCCACTGTAAGTGCTGTGGTGGCTCCACTTGCTTCTTCCCCAAAAGAGAAGAAAAAGAAGAAGGTGGCCAAGGTGGAACCAGCTCCCATCAAGCCTGTGGAGGTCCCAGAAGTTGTAGTTAAGGTGGAACCGGTGGTTGCAGAGGTGGCGGTGAAAGCAGCAGTTTCTCCTGAGGTTGCTGCTCTCCCTAAAGCTGAAGAACCCAAAACTGAAGCTCCAACCAAGAAGAAGTCTAAGAAGAAGGCTGAGCCAGGTGAGTCTCCTTGGTCATATTAATCTAGGATGGTTGTAATAGTAGTGGTTCAGACTTGCACTACTCACAATACCCTCATCAGTCCATCCTAATTTTGAGTTTCTTTGAAGTGGTTTCTGTGGAAACGGTCGATGTCCCCCAGCCGTCACCATATAAAACTCTGGTCTCCAGTCTGAATAGTGCTTCGTTCAGTGAATCTGAGACACAGAAACTCTTTGCGATCATCAGCAAGAAGGCAGGAAAAGACTCCTGGCAACTGGTATGAAGTCTACACCTAATGAACCCTTCAAACTGTTAGTACTTCTTCTATTAGCACTCATGTCTCTTTCCTTCTCTCATTGGCAGGCATCTCAGAAGGGTGACCCCTTGGCGGCATTGAAGAAGCAGCTGGAAGAGAAGGAAAAGCTGTTGACCGCTGAGCAGGGCAACGTAGCTGCAGCCAAAAACCGTGTCCGAGAGCTTACCAAGGTAACGCATGCCAACACATAGAAGTAAACCAAATGAACTAGTTTTTACTCATGATCAAGCTGCTTCAGTGCAAGGTCATGAGTGACTGTTGAAAAATCTTTTTGTTGGTCCTGGAGCAATGTTCAGTGATGGACTGGCCATCCATCCAGGGTGTTTCCCTGCCTATGCCTGAGATGCTGGGATATGCTCCATCATCCCTGCAAACCTACAAAGAACAAACAGTTTGGAGAATGGATGGAGCAATGTTCATCTCGAAAACTAGTCTTAACCCTGTTTCTACCTTTACTCCAACCATAACCATTAAAGGGATAGTTCACCCAAAAATGAAAATTATCCCATGATTTACTCGCCCTCAAGCCATCCTAGGTGTATATGTCTATCTTCTTTCAGATCAACACAATTGGAGATATATTTAAAAATATCCTGGCTCTACCAAGCTTTATAATGGCAGTGAATGGGGGGCGTGTTTTGAAGCCTCAAAAAAATGCATCCATCCATCATGAATATAGTCCATATGGCTCCAGGGGGTTAATAAAGACCTTCTGAAGCAAAGCGATGGGTCTTTGTAAGAAAAATATCCATATTTAAAACTTTATTAAGTATGATGACTAGCTTCCGGCAGATGGCCGTACGCATCGCTCTGCGGCGGAAGAGTAACCCCTGACCCAATGCAATGATGAATGCGGAAGCTCAGAGGATAGAGCAAAACAAAACATTGGGCATGAATTAGAAGTCTAAAATGAGAAATTTTAAAGAGAAATGTCGGAGGATTTTGATATAAGAGAAGAGGAGCTTGAATTTGTTGTCCAGCCATATTTGTTTAAAACGCAAGAGGTGTCTAAGCTTACAATACTCCTACATCCATCATACATCGCGTCAGGGGTTACTCTTGTGGCGCAAGTCGACTTGTGCAGGATGTGTACGGTCGTCTTGTGGAAGCTAGTTATTTTAATTTCTAAAGTTTCAAATATGGATATTTTTCTTAAAGTCCATCGCTTCGCTTCAGAAGGCCTTTATTAACCCCCTGGAGCCATATGGATTATTTTTATGATGGATGGATGCGGAGGTTTTTTTGGGCCCCCAAAACAGGCCCCCCGTTCATTACCATTAAAAAGCTTGGTAGAGCCAGGATATTTTTAAATATATCTCTGATTGTGTTCGTCTTAAAGAAGATAGTTATATACACCTAGGATGGCTTAAGGGTGAGTAAATCAAGGGATAATTTTCATTTTTGGGTGAACTATCCCTTTAACTACCGTAAAATCAGAGATACGATTGTTTGAGAACACCCCACCCTAAGCACCTAATTCTAACCCTGTCCTGATCTCAAAAATTTGATTGGTTGGTAGATACGTTGATCAGGAACATGTTCTATTTGTACAACCCTGAGGGTCATTAACCCTGAGGGTCTAGGTCATGAACTATATCTCTGACTCTCACTGCTCTGGCCAATAGGAGCTGAGCTCTGCAAAGAGCAAGATGACATCCGTAGAGACCCGTATGAGCTCTGAGCTGAGCGCCCGTGGCCAGGAGATCGCAGCTCTACAGGCTCTTATGCAGACTTCCTACCAGGAGCACATCAACGAAAAACAACAGCTCAACAGCAAGGTCACAAATCACCAGCCTCTCACACTTTCCCTCTCACTATGCTGTGTTGTATGTTGTTAGGTTATTAAATGTGTTGTTTATGTGTGTTTCCACAGATCCAAAGCCTGCAAGAGCAGTTAGAGAATGGACCGAATGCTCAGCTGGCCCGTCTGCAGCAAGAGAACTCTATTCTCAGAGATGCCCTCAATCAAGCCACTAGCCAGGCTGAAAGCAGGTATTACGCACAGTCCCTTTATAACCCTCACAGTGTAACCGATGAAGTATCAATATTTTGGGTTAACCCTTTCCGTCCCTCTAAGGACATGAATACCAACACCAATGGTGATAACGTTGTTTATTATAAGTGCACACTTATAACGCTTTAAATTAGACAGAATTCTGATTGGCTGTCAATGTTATGCCATTCATCAGCTGGAAAAAGTCACTCTGAAAGCTACACACATTAAACCTGCCTCCAGGTATAAAATGTCTTATCTAACCATTTCTTTTATGTGAATCTGTGGCTTTTTCACATGCACAGGCAGAATGCAGAGTTGGCAAAGCTGCGTCAGGATTGTGTGCGTCTAAACCGAGAGCTGAATGAGCACACAGCTGCTCAGCATGCTGAGGAAGAGCGCAGGAAGACTCTTGAAACCAAGATGGCCGCTGCTGAAGAACAGCTAGCGCAAACACAAGTATGCCCTGACCCCTGACCTTTTTCCTTTTATCTCATCTCTCTGAGATGATTGTGGTCTTTGTACCATGACAATTCTGTTACCCTAGATAGGAATTTCACCATATACGTATCCTTTAAAAGCAAAGCAATCTGTCTTTGTGATGACTTGTATTTCTCTCAGGACATTTTGTCTGTTTGTGTGTGGGTGGGTATTTTTTTTAGGGTTTTTTTCCCCAGCTTAGCTATTCGAGAAATGTAAACCCCTGTGGTTAAAACTCCCATGTTGGATGCTTGGCAATAATACTTTCTTTGATATTAAAGGGACCGTTCGCCAAAAATGAAAATTCTGTCATTTACATTTGTTGTTCCAAACCTGCATGACTTGCATTATTGTATACAATGAAAGTAAATGGTGAACGGGGGCTATCAGGTTCCAAAAAGGACAAAAAAGTGCTATATTTTAAGTGAATCTGTACAATTGCTTTGAATTTTAGATCAATTTTGGTTTCTTGCACAAAGTATTATATGGCTGTATTGAACTACTTTTAGGGTGCTGTTTTAGAGTGAACCATTCCTTTGTCTGTGTTTAGGCGTCCCGTGTGGAGGCAGAACAGGCTCTGCAGCAGAAGTTGGATCGAGTCTGTGAGGAACTCCGTGAGGCTCAGCACGGCAGCACCACCCTACAGGCTCAAGTAGACGCAGCAAAAGAGCAAACCAAGACCCTTACTGGTCAGTACACTCAAACAAACACATCTTATTTCACTTTATATGCATTTCCCTCAATTCCCAAATGGAAAAAGCGAGTTGTAAAAAAAAAAAAAAAAAAACATTTAAAGGGGCCATATTCTATTTGTAGCATTTTATGTTTTTGTACCTTTAAGACGGAAATTACATCTGTTTACAGAACTCCAGGAGCGTATGCGTGTTACAGAAAAAGAGCTGAAAGACCGATGTGAAGAGCTGGAGATATTGAGAGCACAGCTGTCTCAGACACAACAGGTTACTGAGGAAAAGCCCTCTGTGGAAACAGAAGCAACAGTACAGGCTGAGATCCAGGTACAAATATTTGGCACTGTGATCTAGTTGTCAATGCAATGCACTGTACTACATGTAACTTTTGGAATGACAAATAATACTATTCCCATCCCTTTTTTTTTTTTTTTTTTTTTGATGATGTGTAGAAGATCAACTGCGAGGAGGTTGAACAGTTGAGGAGCAGGTATTGTGAACTGTTTGGATTCATATAATTGAGTTACTACATTTAGTTTAATTTTTATATTTAAAGTTTAATGGTAATGTGAGTGTCCATGTTCTTGGAACAACATTCCTTCCTGAAAATTTGGTCCTATCCATAACTTTTCCCTAAAATCAGAGGGAAATGTGTGAATAACACTGATGTAGAAGCACCTAACCCTGGTTCTAAGTCTAAACTTGACATAAACTGTAAACTTGTCCCTCAATTCTTATTGGTTGATTGGAATGTTATTTCAGGATCAACAAAGATGTTGATCCAGGAACATGTTGTACTTGGTTAAATCACATTCACATTGTTTTGATATACTGTGTGCAGTCTGAAAGAGAGGGAGGACCAGCTGACATCACTGGAGGCAGAGCTTAATCAGCTAAAGGAGGAGCTTGACACAGTAAAGAGAGCTCAGGCTGAGGAAACTCAGAATAGGTACTGCCTTTGTTATTTAAAACTGATGAATTAATCTTCAAACTAAGATGGATTCTATCACACCCATTGCTACTAGGACTTCAGTTGTCTGAATGTGCCACTCTGGTGTCTCATCTAAACATGGACTCGTTTTTCAGGGTAAATGAGGCAGACACAGAACGGAGGGAATACATAGCTGAGATCGACCAACTTAAAACTAGGTATATAATATAGCTTATGCTTTCTTTTAAGTATATTTTGTAGACATTTTAGATTAAATAAATGTATTTCTCACTATCCATTAGTCTGAAAGAAAAGGAAGATTTGGTGGCATCTCTACAGGCTCAGCTGGAGAAGATGGAAAGCGTGAGTGGAGCATATTATGACTTATTAATATTTCCATGTGTGTAATACAATGTGAATTGGTTTATAATTTTATTTATAATCCACAGGCTGATACTGTTGAAGCTGAGCCGCCATTTGAGAAGTAAGAGAAATTTCTTTTGTCAATTCCTTCAGATATTTATTGTCTTTTTTCCCCCATGGATGATTCTGATAATGACTGACTTTTGTTTTTGTGTCTGTCAGTCTGGAGAAGGACGCGCACATGATCTCGCTGGAGGAGGAACTTCAACAGCTTAAAGAAGAGATGGAGCGAGTGAAAGCCAAGAGCAACGTGAGTTCATCTCTACCTTACACGTCTATCCATATGTATTCAACCTGCATTTATCTACATCTAACTACCTTACTGTTCTACCTATGTATGTGTCCATTTATATCTACCCAGCCCATCCATCCATATCAAACCAATTCGTCCATATCTACTTACTCGTCTGTCTACATCTACCTGTCCATATATCTAACTGCCTCAAATCTATCCAACCTGTCTGTCCATGCCTACCTACATATCTGCCTATATCTACCAAGCCTGACCATATCTACCCAACCCATTCAAATATATCTACTCATCCATCCATATCCACACACTGTCTGACCATATCTAGCCTACCTTTACATCCATCTACCCAACCTGTCCATATCTACCTACTGTTATATCTGTCTATATATGTCTATATCTGTCTATATCTGTCTATACCCACTCATTCATCCATACCTACTTGCCCATCCATGCATATCTGCCCAACCCATTTGTCCATATCTAACCTGCTCATCCATCCATGTCGATTACCTGAGTTCCTATTTAAAGGGTTAGTTCACCAAAAAATGAAAATTATCCCGTAATTTACTCACCCTCAAGCCATCCTAGGTGTATATGTCTTTATTCTTTCAGGCAAACACAATTGGAGTTATATTAAAAAATATCCTGGCTCTTCCAAGCTTTATAATGAAAGTGAATGGTACCATTTTTCTTTTTTTGAAGCCCAAACAAGTGCGTCCATCATAAAAGTCATCCATATGGCTCCAGGGGGTTAATAAAGGCCTTGTGAAGCAAAGCTATGCATTTTTGTAAGAAAAATATCCATATTTAAAACTTTATAAACTATAATAACTGGCTTCCGGTAACGGCTGTATGCGAGTCTAGTTCCGGTTGAAGAGTGAAATCTGACCCGACGCAGGACATATTGACAAACACGGAAGCGCAGAGGATAGAGCAAAACAAAACACCGGTCATGAATTAGAAGTCTAAAACGAGAATTTTAAAGAGAAATGTCGGAGGAGCTTGAGTTTGTTGTCCAGCCCTATTTGTTTGAACCGCGAGAGGCGTCTACTCTCACTAAAGCTTATTCTACTCCTGCATCCTACGTCACACGGCAGAACTTGACTCTCACGTGAACGCGATTGCAGTTTATAAAGTTATAATTATGGTTATTTTTCTTACAAAACCCATCGCTTCACTTCAGAAGGCCTTTATTAACACCCTGGAGCCGGATTACTTTGTGGATTACTTTTATGATGGATGGATGTGCTTTTTTTGGGCTTAAAAAAATGGCACCATTCACTCCAATTATAAAGCTGATTGTGTATGTCTGAAAGAAGTCATATACTGTAGGATGGCTTAAGGGTGAGTAAATTATAGGATAATCTTAATTTTTGGGTGAAACTATGCCTTTAACTACTTGTCTGTCTATCCCTCAATCCATTCATCTCTTAACTACCCATCCATCCACATCTTATTGTGGTGTGTTCAGGAACTGCGAGATAAAAACTATGCTGCAGTGGAGGCCCTAGCTGCTGCTGAGAGGCTGAGTGAAGAAAGACTGAGCCAAGCCAAGGCCGCACAGGTAACCCTGATTAAAAACACGCACTGTATAACATGCACTTACTTGTATATCTACACAATACACACAAACCATGATAAATGATGTTCATTATCATCAAAATGCTGTAGTTGGCTAAGACTATTAAACATTTTGTGTGGTATAATTTAATTTAGTGATCAAAGGCTTATGTGTGTGTAGAGTGAAGTTGAGCAGCAGCTGAGCTCTTTCCAGACAGACACCAGAAATGCTTTCCAGGCGCTCTTCCCTCACATCAGCATAGAAATGCATCAGGTTAGAATTCCCATTTCTTTTTCTTTTTTTGTGTGTGCAAAGTAAACCTGTGAATAAATTTAGAGCACAGGTAATTTAATATAAAATTAAATTAAATAGTATTTTATATATATATTTTTTTTATTATTTGCAATGAACACATATGTATGTTGTAGACAAACTGGCTGGAAACATTCACACATGAAGCACAGACGACACTGACACAAAATCAGCAGAGTCCAGCAGAACAGCAGCACATAACGACAAGCTCAGATGTGACGGTGAGAGATCATCTCTATGGACACACACCTGCAATGCACGGTTATTCTCTTCTCATGTCTCATGTTCATCTGAATATGTTACAGGATCTGCAGCAGAAACTCGCCCAATCAGAGGAGAGACAGAGGACACTTCAGGCTGAGTGTGAGCAGTACAGGTCAACTCTCAGTGAAACGGTACGGTGGCATGCAAACATAGACCACACTTTATTCTTTACAGCAGGTTTTTTTTTTTTCTAAGAAACTGACAGATATGTTTAAACTGATTTACTCTTGCATGAGATTTAGAAGTAGCCCCCTTCATGATGGCTGCCATGTTGAAATTAAAACCAAAAACAAAATCTTGACACATCCAAGCCAAAAGATGTCAGTATAAATCTGAAGAGAAAAAATATTGTTCTAGAGCACTTTGCAAAAATTAACTTAAACTTTTTAAAAACTTTCTAACTTTCTTTCTAATGCCGTATGCCCTTCTTTCTTTTATGGACCACAAAATTTGTAATTTTTAAAAAATGCCCCGCTTGCGCTCGTCCGTATAATGGCAGTGAGTGAATAGCGACACACACGTCATGCAGCCGTGCACAGAAGACCAATGGCCTATGACAAGAATTTTGTTAAATGCGTTAAATTTTGGTTTGTTTTCCACCAAACCCTATCACATACCCCCGGAACACTTGGAATATACGGCATGGGATCATTCTGAGACTTTTGTGTCTTTTTTAAAAAAGGTTGATGCTGGTCGCTATTCACTGCGATTATATGGACGAGCTCAAGTGGGACTTTTTTCTTTTATTTATTTATTTATTTATTTATTTATTTATTTATTTATTTTTATTTTATTTTTTTTTACAAACTTTTGTGACCCATAAAAGAAAGAAGGACATACAGCATTAGAACAACACCAGGGTGAGTAAATAATGACTTAAAGGGGTAGTTCACCCAAAAATGAAAATTATCTCACCCTTATTATATTTACTCACCCTTAAGGAATTCTAAGTGTATATGACTTTCAGACGAACACAATCGGAGGTATATTAAAAAACATTCTGACTCTTCCAAGCTTTGTAATTGTAGTAAATGGGACTCAATATTTTGAAGCCCAAAAAAGTGCTTGCATTCATCATAAAAGTAATCCACACGGCTCTGGGGGTGAATAAAGGCCTTCTGAAGCGAAGCGATGGGTTTTTGTAAGAAAAATGTGCATATTTAGAACTTTATGAACTATAATAACTGATTTCTTGTAATAGCCGTACATGTGTTCTCGAGAGAGTGGCGTTCCGGGGTATGATGTAGAACGTTTGCGTAGCTTAAGCTCCGGTGAGAATAGGCGAATCTCATGAGATTAGGCGAATTTACACGTTGTTTACAGCTATGGAAAACCATGAAAAGAAGTGAGTTGTTTTAGCTATACTGTAGATTTGTAATTGTCTTAAAATGGTGCATTTATGCATCTATCCAGGATGCTTCAACTTACATAAAGTCATAAGATTACGTTCTCTGTCATAAACGGGAGATGCAGATTTATCAGATAAATGGGGCTGGGCAAAAAACCCAATGTCCTCTTGTCTTGTATCAAAATCCTCTGACATTTCTAATTCGTGACTGGCGTTTTGTTTTGCTCTCTCCTCTGCGCTTCCGCGTTCGTCACTTCTCACTGGAGCTTACACTATGCCAACATCCTACGTTACATGCTGGAACGCCACTCTCTCGAGAACATGTGACGACTGTTGCCGGAAGTCAGTTATTATAGTAAAGTTCTAAATATGTACATTTTTCTTACAAAAACCCATCGCTTCGCTTCAGAAGGCCTTTATTCACCCCCCGGAGCCGTGTGGATATCTTTTATAATGGATGCATTCACTTTTTTGGTCTTCAAAATATTGGGTCCCATTCACTACCATTACAAAGCTTCGAAGAGCCAATATCTCGAAGAGATATATATTTTTTTTTTAATATATCTCCGATTCTATTCGTCTGAAAGAAGATAGTCATATACACCTAGGGATGGCTTGAGGGTGAGTAAATCATGGGGTCATTTTCATTCTTTGGTGAACTATCCATTTAATGTCCTGATGTTTGTTTTTAGGAAGCAGAATGAAACTGTAATGATATCAATGTCTGTAAATGTTGTTGTTATTATTGCTAACCCCCCCATTATTGCCACCTCAGGGTCTGTGGATTCCAGTCTGAAAATCCTTGACCTAAAAAGGTTTTTGGCTGAACGTTGTGTGTGTTTGTACAGGAGAGCATGCTGCAAGTTCTGCAGAAGAGTGTGGAGGACGGCGAGCTCATGTGGAAGTCAAAGATTTCAGATGCTGAGCAGCAAAAACAGACGGTAAGAACATCCTTCACTGACGCTGGATTTGCGTGATTGTTTACTACATTTCAGTTGTGCTGAATTGTGGATCTCCCACAGGCTCTGGATCAGGTGAAGGTGCTGGAGGAGACGATAAATGCGGAAAGACAGGACACGGATCAGGTTTGTGCTTTCATTTGCCATTGTTCTTTGGTTTTGGGGACTTGTTATCAGGTTTCTGACTCATGTTGCTCCTAACCCGTCTGAGTTTCTTTCTTTCTGTGAAATGCAAAAGGAGAAGCTTTGACGAATGTTCACGCTGCTCTTGTAGAAACTTACTGTTCCTCTGTTCTCTCTAGCTGAAGGGGCAGATGATGCTTTTAGAAGCCCAGCTGGAGAAACAACTGGAGTCCATAACCATCAGTCAGACGTACGCAGAAGAAATGTCTCTGGTAAATGACTCACTGACTTGCTTGTTTTTCCATTTTGAACGGAAATGTAAATTCTTGTATATTATATTAATGTTTATTTAAATTTAAATGAGTTTTATTAAAAAGATGTGTCTAAACGTCTCACTGATGTTTACATTAACATTTGAATATGTCATCATATTCTTCTCAGCTGAAGGCATTGTTATCAGAAACTCAGGTCCAGCTGGTATCAGCCAAAGCAGAGGCTCAGGAACAGAGAGCAGAACTTTCACTGGTAAGTTTAACATCGCTTTGTCTTATGTTGCACATGAGGCTTTCTACTTTGAGTGACAGTTGTGCATTACAGGTCAAGCAGGAACTACAAGAAGTGACTCGGCGAATAGAGAGCGAGAAAAGCACAGAGTCCACTCAGGTCAATACCGGTTCTGCGTGTATTCATGTGTATTAACTGTATCTGCTGCAGTGGCTTTCAGTCTTTTTCATCTCCCATTGTGCGTTTCGTGCATCCTGTTTCTTTGTCATTGATAAAAGGCTCTTGGTGAAGGAGGGTGTAGCATATCTGTTATGTATTATGTTCTGCCTGGTTTGGTTCTGGCATGCATTTTTGTCTTCAGCAGCTCAAGTACATGTGTGCATATGCTGTGTGTGGGTATTGTAACTGTGGCTAAACTTGAATCTCTACTCCTTAATGTCTAACTTTACAGGTGAAAACGCAGCTGGAGGAGGCAACAAATAAACCGCTGACAGAAGAGGACACTCGACAGCAGGTTGCAAACAACTATGAACAGGTGACTATTTAGAGGGCTGTTTGGATGACTTAATGCTGGATGACAAGACAGAAGCTAGTCCATTTAGTATTATGGGCTCTGATTTAGGCTCTTTTGTCTTTTTTTTTTTTTTTTTTAATTTAATGCTTTTTACTTAAAATTAAAATCTATTATTGTTATAGATGTATAGATGATAAATTTATTTTTTTAATAAAATGTTTTAATATTTTAGTGTGTGTGTGTATTTTTTTATATATATATAATATATATAATATATATATAAAATACTATTATTATTATTATTATTATTATTATTATTATTATTATTAATAATTTTTTTTTTTTTAACTTTAATTTTTATTTATAAGAATTAAATCTCGGTTAGTATTATGGACTCTGATTTAGGCCCTTTTGATGTTTTTGTCATTTCTTATTAATTTGGTTTTTATTTTATTTACGTTTATTAATTTTACTTTCAATTCATTTATTATTGTTATAGATGTTATTTAGAGTATTAAATTTAATTGATTTTGTTTTAAATAAAATGTTTTAATTAATTTATTTTTTATTTGGTTTATTTTATTTATTTTCATTTATATTTCAATTTTATTTTAAATAAAAATTATTGTAGTGTTCTGTTTTTGTTTTTTTGTTTTTTTTTAGTTGAACTGAATTTATTCTGTTTTTATATTTTATGTGAATTTTTTTTTTTTTTTTTAAGTTTGAATTGAATTGATTTTTGTTTTAAATTTTGTTTTAAAATTTTCATTTGGGTTGATTTGTTTCATTTTAATTTGGTTTGATTTATTTTAATTTGATTTTCATTTTGAATTAATGTATTTTTTTTTTTTATATATATTTTTGAATTTCATTTTCACTTCATTTCATTTCAGTTGATCTCAATTTATTTTGGATTCATTTTATTTTAAAGTTGAATTTTAGTTTTTGTTTTTCTTTTTGTTTTTATTATTATTATTATTATTATTATTATTATTATTATATATTTTTTTTTTTTAGTTTTTTTTTTTTTTAATTTTAATATTAATTTTTAATTAAATTTCTTTTAAATACAATTCAATTAGAATATTATTCAAACTCTTTGAGAATTTGAGATTCTTGGGGTGTTCACACACGTGTTTTTCGGCTCAGGCTCAGAAGTACGTCAGGGATCTCGAGGCTCAGTTAGAAGAGTTGAAAGCTGCTGGAGAAGGACCAACTGAAGAGCTAAAGGTTCCTACAACACACCTTCACAATCTCAGGTGTAAACCAGCATATACATGAACTGCGCTCTCTGACGGTGTGTGTTTTGTCTGCGTCTATGTCAGGAGAGACTGGAGAAAGAGAAGAAGCTGACGCGAGACCTCGGCCAGGCCGCCTCTAAACTGCAGCAGCTCCTGAAGAGCTCTCAGGAAGAGCTGAACAAAGAGAAAGAGAGCGTGAAGAACCTGCAGGAACAGTTACAGGACAAGGTAAACACTCCATACAATCACAAGAGTAAAACACCAAAAATGTAAGGCCTTCTATGCTAAACGTATATATATTATATGTAACATATCAGTAACATTTAAAGTCGGCATGAATGTCATAGTCTTTTCTTTCCTATTGTGATGAATATCTGAGTGAAACGCCTTCTTGAACAAGAACAAATGTAGGGTAGGACTTGATTTTGTTCATGGGGAAATGATTGGATTCTTGTGGTTTGATCTCATGGTGACTTTAAAAGGATGTTGATTGTGTAATGTCTAATCCATTTTATTTTCTCTACAGGAAACTGAAGAGCCAAAAGGAACGTCTGTTTGACAGAATAAATCCAACAACCTTGTGCCTTAATTATTCTTATGCATTATTTGCTTTTGTATTCTCTGCTACTGTATTAAATGTGCCGACTGTTTTTAGCCAGTGAGGGTTTTTAAGGGAGGAAGCATAATATATTTTATATTTTGTTGGAGCCGTTATTAGGTGACTGAACACCTCCTAAAGTTATTGCAGAACCAATCAGTGTTGAAAGGGAGAAGTGGTTGAGTGAAAAAGCACATGATGATTTGTGCAATCGCTCTTTTTATCTTTTGTTTGCATGTTTTCATAAGAGTCAAAGGAAGGAACATTTCATGTTGCAGCAATGCAGTACAAGCTACAAGCTAAGTTAACAAAGGTGATGATATAATAATAAAATATGTATAAAAAATGGACTTGTGGGTTGGTCTTCTTTACTTAAAAATAAGAGTAATTTATACTTGGACTACTGTTCAAAGGTTTTGGGTCAGTAAGATTGATTTATTCAGCAAGAATGCAATAAATTGGTCAAAAGTGACAGTTACAAATAATTTCTATTTCAAATAAATGATGTTCTTTTGAAATTTGTATTCATCTCAGAATCCTGAATTAAAAAAAAAAAATTCATATGGTTACCAAAAATAAAAAAGCAACCTGTTTGGTTGTCGGTGTGGTTCATTACATTACATTAGTAACTTAAGTGCTTAATGTACTTATTAATACATTATTTGTCTGATTTAAAAATCTCACTTTCTGTAATATAAATATACTGAATACGTGAATATACGTTTTTATACATTTTAAATATTTTACAAAAGCGATTTAAGATTAAAAAAATCTTAAACCATTTTTTTCAGCACATATACATTATACACACATTTAATAATTATATAATACTTACACATTATATAACAATATATATTTACATAATATTCATATATAAGTTAAATATAAATATATTTGGAATATATAGCTTCAGTTTCATTTCATTCTCGTTGCTGATTGGACGCTGCTGTTTGACGCTGTGACTCGGCAAGATGGCGGCGCGCATAGTGCTGCAGAAGCAGCTCCACTGTGCACTTTTAAATGCAAAATTAAGCACTTTATTGACGGGAATAAGAAGCTGCTCGGTCCTGTCCTACTCAAGATCTCATGAAGAATTCACATCTAAAAGAGTACGGCGGAAGTTTATCGACTTTTTTAAGGACGGTTATGAACACCGAGTGGTGCCGTCCTCCTCCGTGCGTCCCAGAGGAGACCCGAGTCTTCTGTTCGTCAATGCAGGAATGAACCAGGTAATCACGAATCAACAATGATACATGCAGGATATTAAAAATATAACAACGAACAACCATGTCAAAGAGCAATGGTACTGCTATGTTTTGGACACGTACCATGGTAATACTGTAAGGGAAATGTATACACTTTAAAATAGTATAATTAATTTTAAAAAAAGAAGCAAACAATAGATGAATTTAAACTTTAAAGTTTAAGTTATATATTCTTATTTTTTATTATAGTATATGTATAATGTTTACCTCTTTAGAGTAATAGTAGGTCATCTTATTCTTATTATTTATATATTTAAGAGATAAATAAAATTGATTTAATATTAGAAAATGAAAATCGAGATGTGGGGGGCCACTGTCCTCTGTAATGATAATTTTGATGTTAGGTTGTCATGGTCTGTGTTGTCTCATAGTTTAAGCCAATTCTCCTGGGCTGTGCGGACCCCCGCAGTGAGATGGCATCATACAGGCGGGTGGTAAACAGTCAGAAGTGTGTCCGCGCCGGAGGCAAACACAATGACCTGGAGGATGTGGGGAAGGACATGTACCATCACACCTTCTTCGAGATGCTGGGGAACTGGTCGTTTGGTGATTACTTCAAGGTTTGGTCGATAATTTCATTCTTTTAATGAGGCTTTTTTTTTTATTCATTGTGACATCAGGACACTTTAAGGCCCTAAAAAAATATGAGAAATATGAGAGAGAGGAAAAACTTAGTGTTTCCTTGCAAAAATATTGCGTTCCTCAGAGAAATTTGGTGTTCTCTTGCAAAACATTTGCGTTCTCTTGCAAAAGTATTGAGGTCCCCAGAGAAACTTGGCGTTGTCTCGCAAAAAACATTTGCGTTCTCTTTCAAAAGTATTGAGGTCCCCAGAGAAACTTGGCATACTTTCGTAAAACATTTGCGTTCTCTCACAAAAGTATTGAGGTCCCCTTTGTTTTGTTTTTTTGCAAAAGAAACGCATTTCCAGAGGAAAAGCAAAAGCACTCACATAGTTTTCCCCCCACTTCATATTTTTTTTCACTACAAAATATTGCGAGCAAATGCAAAGTTTCTCAGGGAACACAAATGTTTTGAGAGTGAACGCAAAAGCATTGAAATGTAATTTTTGCTCCCATCTTATTTGTCATTTTAGGGGCTCTGTAGTATTTGAATGTATTTTTGAATAAATTTATGATTCACAATCCAGGTGGAAGCCTGTGCAATGGCCTGGCGTCTTTTAACGGAAGAGTATGGCATTCCTGCGGAGCGCTTGTACGTCTCATACTTCTCTGGAGACGCGGCAAATGGTCTCCCTGCCGATGAGGAAACGCGGCAAATCTGGCTCAGCATAGGGTATGTTCAAAGCAGTGCAAAGCAAAATTGATTAGTTATCTGTTGGAGATTCACTGGATTGTTGTGACATTTCCGTGCAGAGTGCGGCCGGATCACCTGTTGCCGTTTGGAATGAAGGATAATTTCTGGGAAATGGGTGAGACGGGTCCGTGTGGCCCCTGTACGGAGATTCATTATGATCATGTTGGGAATCGGAACGCCGCCTCGCTGGTCAATGCAGACAGTCCGGATGTGGTGGAAATCTGGAATCTAGTTTTTATGCAGTATAACAGGTTAGAAAAGTTAGTTTCCTGGTGCCTCCATGTGTTTGTGGTATAATACACTAACACACACTGTGAGGATTTGAATATGTCCGTGTCCGTGTTTGTGTTACAGGGAGGGCAGTGGTAGCCTGCGAGCTCTGCCCCAGTGCAGCGTGGATACTGGGATGGGTTTAGAGCGACTGGTGACCGTACTGCAGGGAAAACGCTCCAACTATGACACAGATCTTTTCACACCTCTTTTGTCTGCCATCCACCAGGTATCTAACCTTCATTCAACCTTTTAAAAGAATAATATTCCAGGTTCAATACAAATTAAGCCCCATTATCTCTATTGTTTGTGCTGCAGTGCTCTAAGGCTCCTGCATATCAGGGCAGGGCTGGAGAGGCCGATGCGGGTCAGGTAGACATGGCCTATCGGGTCGTGGCGGACCACATTCGAACAATCTGCGTGTGTATCGCTGACGGCGTTTATCCAGGCATGACAGGCGCTGAGTGAGTTTGACTTCATCAAAGTATGCAGAGTAATTTAAAACAAAAAATTCCTGAAATATGCCCTATTTGTGATAGACTGGTGTTAAGACGTATCTTGAGACGTGCTGTAAGGTTTTCTACAGAAGTGCTGCAGGCCCCCGAGGGTGCGCTGGCAAGCCTGGTGCCTACTGTTGCTCATATACTGGTGAGATGTCCATCAGTTTATTACTGTAATCACTGCATTGTGTCTTAAGTTTCATATTCCCTCTCTTTTCCCTTTTCTCAGGGTGATGCCTATCCTGAGCTGAAAACAGAGTCTCAGAGGGTAAGAATGTTACAAAACACCTTAGTATTACATTTATTACAAAAAGATACACTACTTTGATACTTTTTATTATTATTTAGCAAGGATGAATTAAATTGTTCAAAAGTGACAGTAAAGACTTTTTACATTGTTAAAAATGTTCTTTTGAACTTTCTATCCATCAAAAATCCAGAAAAATGTATCACAGTTTCCACAAAAATATTAAGCAGCACAAAACTGATTTCAACATTTATATAAATAAGAAATGTTTCCAAATCAACATATTAGAATGATTATTGAAGGATCATGTGACACTGAAGACTGGAGTAATGACGCTGAAAATCCAGCTTGAACAACACAGGAATTATTTACATTTTAAAATATATTAAAATAGAAAAGTTATTTTAAATAGTAATAATATTTCACTATATTACTGTTTTACTGTATTTTTTATCAAATAAATGCAGTCTTGGTGAACATATTTGAAAAACAGTAAAAAAAATTTACCGAACCCAAACTTTTGAATGGTGTACTACAATGTTCAAAAAAAGCAATTAAAGTGAATCTTTATAAACACTAATAATTTAATAACACTGTTAAATGTAATATTTATCAATTGTAGCATTTCAAACACTGTATTTAATGTTTTATTTTCATAATTTTAATATTGGAAATTTAATATCAGCTATTATTAGTTATCGGCCATAATATTAAAAAATAGTTCATGGTTTATCTGCATTAGCTTAAATTTTAATATTGGTGAATATTGGGGATTATGGTATATATCAGTGAATTGTGGCATTTTTGTTTTTTTCAACTTTTTCCAAAACCTGCCATGAACAAAGTGCAGGAACTGAATTTTGTTTTCTACACATGATAAATTTGTAAAACATTTGCATTCTTCCTCTGTAGATCATGGATCTTATTAATCAAAATGAAGCCCAGTTTCTGTCCTCGCTGAAGCAGGGCAGGAGGGTGATTGATAGGACTCTTAGCAATATGGACGAAGACTCGCCTGTTTTTCCAGGTAAAACCCAAAAAACGGTGTCATTCACTTTTCTTTATTCTATATGTTAAGTGCATTTCATTGACATTTTTATCCCAAGAAACTTGTTCAAGGGCATAATGATAATTGGAATGTCCCTTGTAAGATTCAAACCAGCAACCTTTCAATGACCAGCCCTGATCTTTAACTACCACACCACACTACCCCAGTTCAGTGAATAGCACCTGCATGAATATTTCTTTCTGTGTTTCTTTTTGTGTCAATTGTGTTGTATCTATTAATCAGCCTCAGTTGCCTGGTCGCTACATCGTAACCTAGGCTTCCCTCTTGATCTCATTGACCTGATGCTGGAGGAGAGAGGCAAGATAGTTAATAAAAAAGAAATGGAGGTGCTTGAAGATGAATATGAGAAGGTACTGGTATTATCATGTGGTTTTTCTTAATCCAGCTTCTGATTTGCTCATTATTAAGACCTCTGTTATTGTGGGTATATGGACTAACTTGGGTTTCTTTTTTCTCAGTTGAGGTTTCAGTCAGAGGAGGATGATGGAGATAGGGTGGACCAGCTGGATCTTCATAGTCTGGCGGAGCTACAAAGCCAAGGAGTTCCTCACACGGATGACTCGCTGAAATACGGTTACAGTCTGGGGTCTGATGGACAATATGGTACAGTAGAGTGAAAAGATCATTTGTGGAGGAGTTTGTGAAGCAGTTAAATTGTTAAAACTGTGTCCTGAACAGACGTGTCACTAAAATTTTATATCATGAAATAAGCAACACACTAAAGAACACTCAGAACACCTCAATAACCACACGACAACACTCTTAAGCCGGGGACACACTTAACGATTGTAAGGCCGATTATGCGTGTAATTTGATACTTACGACTGATCATGCCCAAACGTGCCGAGTCAGAGCCAGTTGCGTTCAGTCGGTGTTTGTTTAAATTCCGTGTGTAAGCATTTAAATCAGCTTCATTCGAAGGAAACAGTCTTTGTGTGTTGAGCTCAGTCTTAGAATGTTTTAGCTAGTCGTTAAGTGTGTCCCCGGCTTAAAACAACAGTTAAAGGAACACTCCACTTTTTTTGAAAATAGGCTCATTTTATACTCTCATTCCGGCGTAATAATCAAGGAACTTTGCTGCCGTACCATGGGTGCAGCAGGCGCAATGATATTACGCAGCGCCTGTGACCCCCTGCTTGCACAGGGAGCATGCCTTGCAACCATGGAAACATTTGTGAGAGACGCTGCGTAATATCATTGCGCCTGCTGCACCCATGGTACGGCAGCAAAGTTCCTTGATTATTACGCCGGAATGAGAGTACAGTTCCTAGTCATATCGGCCTAGAAAATCGCAACTTTTCATTTTCCGTCGGTCTTAGTACACAATGTAACTACAGAAGAGTCAAGTTTTAAATAGGAAAAATATCGAAACTCTTTGGTCATTTTTGAGCGAGATGCTAACGGTCTAATCAGATTCAATGAACTATGCTAAGCTATGCTAAAAGTGGTACCGCCAGACCCGGAGATCGACTGAATGGATTTGAAAACGGTAAAACTCAACTGTTTAACTCTAGGGGAGTTGGAAAATGAGCCTATTTTCAAAAAAAAGTGGAGTGTTCCTTTAAAAGACCTTAGTAACCACATAGTAACATTCTAAAAACACTCAGAACACCTCAGTAACTGCATAGCAACACACTAAAAATACCTCACATTCTAAAGAACACTTGGAATACTAAAAAAACATTCTGAAGACTTTAGCAACTGAATATTAACATTCTAAAAACACTCAGAACATCTGAGCAACCACATAGCAACATGCTAAAAACGCACTCAGAATACCTTGGTAACCGCATAGCAACAATTTAAACAACACTCAGAACACCTTAAAGGGTTAGTTCACCCAAAAATGAAAATTCTGTCATTTTATTACTCACTCGTGTCATTCCACATCCGTAAGACCTTCGTTCATCTTCGGAACACAAATTAAGATCTTTTTGATGAAGTCTGAGAGGTTTCTGTCCCTCCATAGAGATTCAGCGCAACTATTACTCCAAGGTCCAAAAAAGGTAGTTAAGACATCAATTAAGTACTCCATATGACTCCCGTGTTTAACCTCAATTTTATGAAGCGATGCGAGTGCTTGGTTTGTGCAAAAAAAACATAATTTACCACTTTATTTACAAAATAATATTATTCAAAGTGTGTTCACGCAACGTCAGCTCTCACATGAACACAAAACGCATGCGTCGTGATGCTCTCGTGAACACTCGCGTATGTGCGTTGTTGACACGCGAGTCTGAACACAACACGCATGCATTGTGGAGCTCTCATGAACGCACATTGCAGATCAATATCTTTGTAAGTAAAATGGTGAATTATGTTTTTTTTTTTACGCAAACAAAGCACTTGCGTCACTTCATAAAAATTGAGACTAAACCACTGGAGTCACATGGAGTACTTTAATGATGTCATTCCTACCTTTCTGGACCTTGGAGTGGTATTAGCGTTGGATCTCTATGGAGGGACAGAAAGCTCTCAGACTTCATTAAAAAGATCTTAATTTGTGTTCCGAAGATGAACAAAGGTCTTAAGATGTGGAACGACATGAGGGTGAGTAATTAATGACAGAATTTTCATTTTTGTGTGAGCTAACCCTTTAACCACATACTGTAGCAACATTCTAAACAACACTCAGAACACCTCATTTCAGTTGATTAGGACAAAAACTCTAGTTAATATGGAAGTAATAGGATTTATTGCTTGTCGCTTTATTGCATCACGCCAGGTTTGGGACACGGTACAAGACTGAACAAGGATACTGATTATTTTCCTCTCTCAGTTTTTGAGCCTTGCAGAGCATCAGTCCTGGCACTCTACCGTGAGGGGTCTTTGGTTTCAGAGGTGCGTGAAGGTCAGCGCTGTGGTGTGATTCTGGACCGGACCTGCTTTTATGCCGAGCAGGGCGGACAGGCGCACGACCAGGGTTACTTCACCAAGGATGGATTACAGGTTATTGATCACATCCCATCTTGTCTTTTTTTTATGTATTTGATAAGCATACAATATTAAGTTAAGATTTGTGGTTATGTTTTTCAGGATGTGCTGTTCCCTGTGGAATGTGTCCGTCTGGCTGGGGGTTACGTGGTACATCAAGTCACGGCAGCAGAGACTTTGAGAACTGGAGACCAAGTGCATCTTCATGTGGACGAGGTGGGAGTAGTAGGAGTAAAAGTAGCATAGTAACATATCATGCAGATACCTTTTGGTAAGTGTTGCATTTCCAACTGTAGGCTCGGCGTCTGGGCTGCATGGTCAAGCACACTGCCACACACGTGCTAAACTTTGCCCTGCGAGAGATGCTAGGTCCCTCTGTTAGCCAGCGAGGGTCTCACTGCACTGCCAGCCGCCTCCGCTTTGACTTCAGTGTGAAGGTACAATGGCTGTGTGGCTGCTTCAGTGATTTGATGATTTCCAAAATGGCTAATACATGTATGTGCTTGTGTAAAGGGCTCCCTGAGTGTATCTGAGCTACAGCAAGTTGAGGAGTTGGTCCAGAACATCATCCGTCAAAATGCAGAGGTGCACATAGAGGAGATCCCTCTGTCCAGAGCTAAACAGATTCCAGGTCTGAGAACTGTAGATGAGGTAAATAAGGATGGCTTGATACCACTTTTTTATTTCCGATACCAGAACCTTGAATTAAAGGGTTAGTTCACCCAAAAATGAAAATTCCATCATTAATTACTCACCCTCATGTCGTTCTACACCCGTAAGACCTTCGTTCAACTTCAGAACACAAATTAAGATATATTTGATGAAATCAGTGAGGTATATGACTCGTCCATAGACAGCAATTTAACCTACATTTTCAAGGTCCAGAAAGGTACTAAAGACATTGTTAAAACAGTCGACGTGACTGCAGTGGTTCAACCTTAATTTTATGAAGCGACGAGAATACATTAGTGCGCAAAAACAAAACAAAAATAACTTTATTCAACAATATCTTCTCTTCTGTGAAACATACGTTGTTTACGTTCAGCGCTCCCAGGTTCTATGTCAGAACGCCGACTCATTATTGGCTGGCTCCTGCGTCAGCATCACACGCATGCGTCGTGCTGCTCACATGATCAGCTTTGGCCAATACTGAGCCGGCATTCGGACGTAAACACGGAAGCGTTCACTGCAGCAACTACGTAAGGATAATGACAGGGAAGAGAAAAGATTGTTGAATAAAGTCGTTATTTTTGTTTTGTTTTTGCACACAAAAAGTATTCTTGTCGCTTCATAACATTAAGGTTGAACCACTGCAGTCACGTCGACTGTTTTAACGATGTCTTTAGTACCTTTCTGGACCTTGAAAGTGTCAGTTAAATTGCTGTCTATGGATGAGTCATATACCTCTTGGATTTCATCAAAAATATCTTAATTTGTGTTCCGAAGATGAACGAAGGTCTAACGGTTGTGGAACGACATGAGGGTGAGTAATTAATGACAGAGTTTTTATTTTTTGGTGAACTAACCCTTTATTACCGATATCAGTCCAATACGGGTATAAAATTATATTTTATTCTGCAAAACTATTGTTGCTCCAATGCAGAGCAGCACAAAAGTGCTTATGTGCATCCTTGAATGGAGATGTCATTTAACAGCTGCAGTAGAGAGAAGAGTTTCTGTGAACTTCAATTTAAAAACCTAATATACTGTCTGTTCCTCATATAAAGCTATCAGATGTCTTCAAAAGACTTGGAATATAGTGCATGAAAATGTTTATAGTGCTTTCATAGTACTTTTTTTGAGCTTTACAGTAACAACCATAATACACAATATCAGATTTCAACCAGTCCCATCTGACCGATACCTGATCTGATAAAAACGTCTGTATCAGATTGATATAGATGCTGAGTAACAGATTGCTGCATCCGTAGACGGGGGTGTCCAATTCTTCTCCAGGAGAGCAATGTCCTGCCCCAACACACTTGTCTGGAAACTCCTAGTGATCCTGAAGACCTTGATTAGTTGGTTCAGGTGTGTTTAAGTAGGATTGGAGATAAACGCCACAGCATAGTGGCCCTCTAGGAGCAGGATTGGACAACCCAGGTGTAGGTTCAAATGACTGACTCTGCACCCTAGAACTTCATATTCTTTGGGGGGAACAGGGCTAGAACACACCTTATTGGTGGAAACAGGGGTATATGTAAGGTGTTGACCATGTTGTTTGTTTTAGGTGTATCCAGATCCAGTGCGAGTGGTATCCGTGGCTGTACCTATTTCGGATCTGCTTACCTCAAACACCGCCGGACAATCTTCAGTGGAGCTTTGCTGTGGCACGTAAGGTTCTTCTGAAACTTCTGGAACTCTTTGGACCAGGGATAGCCAACCCTGCTCTTGGAGGGCTGCTACTTCCTGCAGACTGCATCTGCATGTAATTTAAGTCAAAATAATGTAATTCAAATAATCCCGAACACCTTGATTGGCTGGTACAGTTGTGTTTGCTTAGGGTTGGTGCTAAACTCTGCAGGATAGCCCTCCAGGAGCTGGGCTGCACATTCTATTAGTTGCAGTTGCAGTTTTTTGATTATCAACTCTATATAACTCTATCTGTTACTCTCATGTGACCTTGCCGTTCTTTGTCATCACAAAAGATTATTATTTGCATGCATTTTAAAGCCTTGCCAGTTTGAACTTCTGATATACGTTTTTCTGAGTGCACAGAAAGCTGCTGGTCACAGCGCGTAGCATGAGTACTTTTAAACCGCCAAAAACACACAAGGTCCACATAAACACAATCAGTTATGTGTCAAGTGAATGTAAACAGCTGGGGGAAAAAAATCGCATTTAGATCAGTAGATTGTATCTGTGCATTAGGTCTTAAAGTGACCGCAGCCTAATATACCTTATTCTTTATGTAATATACCTTATTTTATACCTATGTTTTACCTTGTAGGGCTAAATGTTTTAAAGAGGGAAGTATTGCTAAGTTACTTTGCCAACATGATAAAATTGTATCTGAAAAGTCTGAAAAAATTATGATGAAGATATGATGTTTTGCCATGTCGCCCACTCCTAAGCCAAGCTCATCAATATGTTGTTTCTTTTTGATAGGCATTTATTGAGGACGGGAGCAATTGGAGACTTCGTCATTGTGTCTGAACGACAGATGGTGAAAGGCATTAGCCGTATCATTGCTGTTACTGGAAATGAAGCCAAAAAGGTTTGAAAATCAAAATCTACTATTGGGTAGCAGTTCAGTTTCTGTGATGCTAACTGTTCCTGTGACCCAGGCTCGTGAGGCGGGCCAAGCCATGCAGGAGGAGTTGGAGTCTTTGGTGGTACGGGTAGGAGTTCCAAGCGTCCCGTCTATACCAGCAGCTCAGAGGCTCTCCAAAGAGATTGGCCTCCTTATGAATGTATGTAGCTCTCCATAACTTTACTGGCAAGTCAGTTCATGATGTATGAATTTCACGTCTATATCATGTGTGATATGTTTTAGGTGGTTGATAACACCCCTATCCCACAATGGCAGAGACGAGAGTTGCAGACTCGCCTGAAAGCGATGCAGAAGAGTAGCAATACCGCCATCAGAAAATTGGAGATCAATGAGGTAGACACGTCTATAGGTTGTCTTAGTTCACTAGGTAATAATGTATGTCACATCTGCTCTCTGATGCATTTGTTAATACGTTATCTGGTGTTTGGGCATATGGTTTATTGTTTCTTCTGCTTCAGGCTGCCTTGAAAGCCAAAGAGCTGCTGAACAAACACTCCAATAAAACTGTGCTGGTGGATTTGATCCAGACGGACTCGATATCGGTAATTAGTATGTTTTGTGATTATATTTGATGATTATATTTGTATTAAATGTATACAATTGGTATACATGTGATCATGTTTAGGTGCTGATGAAGACTGTGCTCAAGCTGAGCAAGAGCACTCCAGATTCTCTGGTCATGTTGTTTTCTCACCTGCAGCTGTCAGGGAAGGTGATTTTTGCCTGTCAAGTACCCAAGGTACAGCACATACAAAATCACACAACTACAATATAACCACACAGGTATGAGATTGCTGTCATACTCTCTTCTTAGGGCTCCACTGGTGGTTCAGCGATCGAATGGGCTCTTCATGTTTGCGCACGCTTGGGAGGAAATGCGGATGGCTCAAAAGAGGTTGCTAAAGGTGTGGGAAATCCAGCCAAAGCCGCAGATGTTACAGAGATCCTGCACTGGGCTGAAGAATTTGCTCACAACAAAATCAGAAATGCATCCTAAACAGACTAATCTTGGATAATCATTGACACATAGGACCAGCATACCACAATGGATATGCGTCCTTAAAAATGAGGATATTTTATGATCCTGTTCCTTTGTTTTAAAAGGGTAGGGCATATACTATATATATTTTATTTTTACATTAAATATTAAGTTATTCCTCTGTTTTGGGTACACTAGTAAGTTTGGTTCAAGAAAATGTTTTTGAATTCAAGAAATGGCATTGCTCTGTAAAATTTGTAAATACAAAAAAAAAAAAAAAATGAATACATGATTTAGATTAATGTGTCTGTCAGTTAAATGCAATAATCATCTATGAAATAAAATCATTGTTCATTGTGTCAGAGCGTCGCCCTGCTGGCTAGAATCTTCTATTATCCTTCATCGGACAATCACAGTATTCAGTCACCAGAGGGAGACAAAAATGCTTTAAAGACTCACACCTACAAACTGATGCCGATATACAAACTGAAATCACCTCAAATTCCTAATTGAAATAATTGTCTCCTTACACTTTATAGACATAGTCTACTCTCAGTGTTTTTCCGCTGACTTGCAGTTCTACACTGCTGTTTTCATTGACTCGTGTGTGATTTTTCCATTGAGTTTTAATAATGTACATTCTGTGAATGACATTTCATCATATGCAAAATGCTAATTAATTTTCTTAAACATCCCATTTAGGTTTGATTTATAATTGATTAAAAAATGTCAGATTTCTGATCGATTTGTTATTCTCACGTTTATTTGTTACACTGACGCATGCTGCGCGGTAAAATGCAACAGCTGTTTTTAGACTTATTGGTTTGATTATTTTACGTGTTGCGCGTAGCCTCTTCTGTTATTATCTTTGCGCGTGAGAGTTCATTATTATGCGGCGAGTGGCAATGTGAAGCGGCAACCGAGGCTTCCCGTTTCCAGGACGCGCATCTCAATGCAATGAAATCCGGTGGGTGCTCGGGCTCACTAGATACTCTCGATTCATTTTAACCAATAAAAAGTCGTTAGAGAATCAAGAACCTCTGACTGCAGCGCACACAGCGAATGTACATTTCCTGAAGAAAATGTGAATGGTGCTTGCAGTGGCAAAATTCGGCACTCGGTTGCTAGGGCGTGGCTATGAAGTTGCTATGTTACTACTTATTGACATTCGTCGTTATAGTTCATTTGAGGCAGTTTCCGTGGCGTTATTTGCTCTCGCTCAGATATTGCGTGCGGCTGTGCGCGCTCAAACTTTGTTCCATGTAAATCAAACATGCTTTTTCTCTAGTATTGTCTTCTCTCCTGGATTTAATGTTGCTAGAAGCTATCAACCATCAAACTTACATAACTGACTGTTAAAATAACACCTATAAATTGTAAAGAAATTAAGTATCTTTATATATACAGGTGCTGGTCATATAATTAGAATATCATCAAAAAGTTGATTTATTTCACTAAATCCATTCAAAAAGTGAAACTTGTATATTATATTCATTCATTACACACAGACTGATATATTTCAAATGTTTATTTCTTTTAATTTTGATGATTATAACTGACAACTAAGGAAAATCCCAAATTCAGTATCTCAGAAAATTAGAATATTACTTAAGACCAATACAAAGAAAGGATTTTTAGAAATCTTGGCCAACTGAAAAGTATGAACATGAAAAGTATGAGCATGTACAGCACTCAATACTTAGTTGGGGCTCCTTTTGCCTGAATTACTGCAGCAATGCGGCGTGGCATGGAGTCGATCAGTCTGTGGCACTGCTCAGGTGTTATAAGAGCCCAGGTTGCTCTGATAGTGGCCTTCAGCTCTTCTGCATTGTTGGGTCTGGCATATCGCATCTTCCTCTTCACAATACCCCATAGATTTTCTATGGGGTTAAGGTCAGGCGAGTTTGCTGGCCAATTAAGAACAGGGATACCATGGTCCTTAAACCAGGTACTGGTAGCTTTGGCACTGTGTGCAGGTACCAAGTCCTGTTGGAAAATGAAATCTGCATCTCCATAAAGTTGGTCAGCAGCAGGAAGCATGAAGTGCTCTAAAACGTCCTGGTATACGGCTGCGTTGACCTTGGACCTCAGAAAACACAGTGGACCAACACCAGCAGATGACATGGCACCCCAAACCATCACTGACTGTGGAAACTTTACACTGGACCTCAAGCAACGTGGATTGTGTGCCTCTCCTCTCTTCCTCCAGACTCTGGGACCCTGATTTCCAAAGCAAATGCAAAATTTACTTTCATCAGAGAACATAACTTTGGACCACTCAGCAGCAGTCCAGTCCTTTTTGTCTTTAGCCCAGGCGAGACGCTTCTGACGCTGTCTGTTGTTCAAGAGTGGCTTGACACAAGGAATGCGACAGCTGAAACCCATGTCTTGCATACGTCTGTGCGTAGTGGTTCTTGAAGCACTGACTCCAGCTGCAGTCCACTCTTTGTGAATCTCCCCCACATTTTTGAATGGGTTTTGTTTCACAATCCTCTCCAGGGTGCGGTTATCCCTATTGCTTGTACACTTTTTTTCTACCACATCTTTTCCTTCCCTTCGCCTCTCTATTAATGTGCTTGGACACAGAGCTCTGTCAACAGCCAGCCTCTTTTGCAATGACCTTTTGTGTCTTGCCCTCCTTGTGCAAGATGTCAATGGTCGTCTTTTGGACAACCGTCAAGTCAGCAGTCTTCCCCATGATTGTGTAGCCTACAGAACTAGACTGAGAGACCATTTAAAGGCCTTTGCAGGTGTTTTGAGTTAATTAGCTGATTAGAGTGTGGCACCAGGTGTCTTCAATATTGAACCTTTTCACAATATCCTAATTTTCTGAGATACTGAATTTGGGATTTTCCTTAGTTGTCAGTTATAATCATCAAAATTAAAAGAAATAAACATTTGAAATATATCAGTCTGTGTGTAATGAATGAATATAATATACAAGTTTCACTTTTTGAATGGAATTAGTGAAATAAATCAACTTTTTGATGATATTCTAATTATATGACCAGCACCTGTAATAACTCCATGTACAAATTATATCATTTTCAAACTTAGCCTACTTTAGTCAGCCAGCTCTCTAGATATTTTTATTACCTATTTAATATATATTTTTTAAAGTTAAGTGCTTATTGTAGCCTAAATAGATGCTTATTGAATTATTATATTTAGCGAACCACTACTGATCGTCAAATAGGACTATATCAGCATGAGAGTAATCAGAATGGCTCGGGGAATTTATGACTCTGGATAATCTGTATTTTTTAGAATAGAGATCACGGTTTTTCCACGATTCAAAAAGCAAATTACACAATCAAACAAAATAATATGTAGGGCTAATTTACTTGAGGTTCTGACAAAATGTTTTAATGTTCAAAATTAATTTATAAATGTCTAAACTGTTATAGATGAGTCTACTCGAAACCATTTTCTTTTTTTTTTTTCTTTTTTTGAAGGTCTTGGGATTTTATTTCAAGACCGGGCAAGACCACAACTGCTGGGATATCACTAAATTGCCAGTGCACTGTCTGGTTTATTTGTTAACATCCATAATGTGATTGGATGTAAAACTTCCAGCTTCAAATGAAATCAATAATTCATTTCTAATTAGATTTTTGTTGTTGTTGTTACCTTTGTGCCAAGTCGGAAATTAACGGGATTGTGTGAAAAATGTCAGCAAAATTAATACAAATGCCCACAAAATTCAAGATATGATCGCAAAATAGTACTTGTATGAAATCTTTTTAGTGTTTTTTTATTTGATTGGCTCTAAATTCCTCTATATAGTGTCTTATTATTAGGGGTTCAAGCACGAAGTGCTGAAACCCTATTGTAACTGTAAGGATTTTTATTATTTTTCTTCCGCCGTAAAACGAATCGTGCAGCCCAAACCGTAAGGCCTAGAGACTTGAAACTTTGCCAAATTATAGTCCTCAATTTGGGGAGAACCTCAGAAGTTATGACCCCAATTGGCCAATAGGTGGCGCTACAGCGATCAAAAACGCGAAACGGCTCATAACTCATAGACCGTTTGGCATAGACCCAAGTGTCTTATATCATTGTAATCCTTGGCTCAAAACAAACAATGTATATCTCTGATTTAATTTCCGGTATGCAAATTTTTCCGCCATTTTGAATTTTGTCCAAAACCTACTTTTGTGAACTAGTCCTAGGTTTTTCGCCCGATCGGAACCAAACCAGTGCAGAAATATTCTCTGGAGTCTGAATATCGAAAGTTATCAAAAAAAAAGTTGAAATTTCGATTCACGGTCGCTAAGGGGCGCCAAAACGTACGATGAGGGCAGAGCCACTTTTACTAAAATGGCTATAACTTGAGAAAGAAATGAGATATTTGCACCAAACTCGGTACACATGTGTAGGGACTCAATCTTTGGTCACGATAAAAAAATCGCGTCGATTGGACTGTAAAAAAATATGAAAACAGCTGTAACTATGCAACCGTTAGTCCGATTTACTTGAAATTTGGTATGCAGTGTCTTGGTCCATGATAGTCTATGAGGACATTGGCGTATCTCAAAAAACATGGCCGCCATCAGTCAATGAAGTTTGAGCACCTATTAGACAAGGTTAACAGAGGCCAGTCGGAACGAAACTTGGTGGGCATGTTCGACTCATGGTCCTAGAGGTCTGTAAGAATTTTGAAAGAAATCGGCCACTAGTTGGCGCTAACGAGTTTTACGCCTCAGTAATCACGTGGTGTTTCACAAATCCACATAATATGCATATCATTTGATAGATCTCCTCAACTTTGCCTCAAGAACCAATGCTATCAATCAAATCGTTTATTAATTATTCACAAATATGTGAAAAACCTACTTTTGCGAACTAGTCCTAGGTTTTTCGCCCGAAAAACTTTACCCTTTGGGTCGCTACAACAGGCTCATTTAGAAAGTGGGCGTGGCTAAATATACCCAAAAGCCTATAAAACCTAAACGAAAACTCAGAACTTCACGAAAATAAGTGAGCACATGCAGGATATGACTCTAAAGAAGCACACCAATTTTTATGGAGATCGGACCATAGGTGGCATTATAACTGTTAAAAACGTTTAAAAAACATATGTTTTTAATGGTTTTGGCTGAAAATGTATATAACTGTGGGTGTGGTCGACTTATTTTCACGTGAGTCACGTCCTTAGACTCCTGAAACCTTGCCGAGTCCAACGATACCAGACTTGCCAGGTTTCGGCTTATGGTTTGTGCAACGTTGTGATTTAGCGCTTAAAAAACTTTTGCGAATACCTTCGAAACTGTTAATCCGATCGAGGCGAAACCAGCGTAGGAAACATGGAACCTAAGTTGATTAACTAAATGTTTTAGCCAAATGTCAAAATTTTGATAGGAAATGGCAAAAAAAATCCAATGAAAGACGTTCTAGGGTTATTTTTTATGCTCTCATATATATAAGTATCTATAACTTCAAAACGAAATGAGATATTTTCACCAAAATTAACAAGCATATGTATGGACACACTCTGAGGACACCCAAAATCAGCGATCAGGCAATAGGTGGTGCTATAACTGTCAAAATAGTCTTTTCCATCTACAAACCCGATTCCAAAAAAGTTGGGACACTGTACAAATTGTGAATAAAAAAGGAATACAATGATGTGGAAGTTTCAAATTTCAATATTTTATTCAGAATACAACATAGATGACATATCAAATGTTTAAACTGAGAAAATGTATCATTTTAAGGGAAAAATAAGTTGATTTTAAATTTCATGGCATCAACACATCTCAAAAAAGTTGGGACAAGGCCATGTTTACCACTGTGTGGCATCCCCTCTTCTTTTTATAACAGTCTGCAAACGTCTGGGGACTGAGGAGACAAGTTGCTCAAGTTTAGGAATAGGAATGTTGTCCCATTTTTGTCTAATACAGGCTTCTAGTTGCTCAACTGTCTTAGGTCTTCTTTGTCGCATCTTCCTCTTTATGATGCGCCAAATGTTTTCTATGGGTGAAAGATCTGGACTGCAGGCTGGCCATTTCAGTACCCGGATCCTTCTTCTACACAGCCATGATGTTGTAATTGATGCAGTATGTGGTCTGGCATTGTCATGTTGGAAAATGCAAGGTCTTCCCTGAAAAAGACGACGTCTGGATGGGAGCATATGTTGTTCTAGAACTTGGATATACCTTTCAGCATTGATGGTGCCTTTCCAGATGTGTAAGCTGCCCATGCCACACGCACTCATGCAACCCCATACCATCAGAGATGCAGGCTTCTGAACTGAGCGCTGATAACAACTTGGGTTGTCCTTGTCCTCTTTAGTCCGGATGACATGGCGTCCCAGTTTTCCAAAAAGAACTTCAAATTTTGATTCGTCTGACCACAGAACAGTTTTCCACTTTGCCACAGTCCATTTTAAATGAGCTTTGGCCCAGAGAAAATGCCTGCGCTTCTGGATCATGTTTAGATATGGCTTCTTTTTTGACCTATAGAGTTTTAGCCGGCAACGGCAAATGGCACGGTGGATTGTGTTCACCGACAATGTTTTCTGGAAGTATTCCTGAGCCCATGTTGTGATTTCCATTACAGTAGCATTCCTGTATGTGATGCAGTGCCGTCTAAAGGCCCAAAGATCACGGGCATCCAGTATGGTTTTCCGGCCTTGACCCTTACGCACAGAGATTGTTCCAGATTCTCTGAATCTTTGGATGATATTATGCACTGTAGATGATGATAATTTCAAACTCTTTGCAATTTTTCTCTGAGAAACTCCTTTCTGATATTGCTCCACTATTGTTCACCGCAGCATTGGGGGAATTGGTGATCCTCTGCCCATCTTGACTTCTGAGAGACACTGCCACTCTGAGAGGCTCTTTTTATACCCAATCATGTTGCCAATTGACCTAATAAGTTGCAAATTGGTCCTCCAGCTGTTCCTTATATGTACATTTAACTTTTCCGGCCTCTTATTGCTACCTGTCCCAACTTTTTTGGAATGTGTAGCTCTCATGAAATCCAAAATGAGCCAATATTTGGCATGACATTTCAAAATGTCTCACTTTCAACATTTGATATGTTATCTATATTCTATTGTGAATAAAATATAAGTTTATGAGATTTGTAAATTATTGCATTCCTTTTTTATTCACAATTTGTACAGTGTCTCAACTTTTTTGGAATCGGGTTTATATGATCTAATTGTTTACATGCTTGCTGAATAAAATATAATACCTTTTTATGTGCTTAAAGGCCTTAAAGTGCTTGAACCCTGGTAAATGCTGCTTGCAGCTTTAATTCTAATTGTATTTATTGATTAAATATGACATTTCTCAGGCAGTAAATTTGGAACTTTTAGATGAATTTATGAAGTGCTGGTACTCAAAGTCTTAGTCTTGTCTTTGTCTCAAGGAAAATATAAATATTCTTGCATGTTAGAAGCACACACATCTGTGAGGGAGAGACTTGTTGAAAAGTGGTGTACAAAAGTGGCAGAGCAGGATTTTTGTTATCACAATAACCCAACAAAAGGAGTTCAAGATCTGCCAGATCTTTTTTTCAACTAGAATATCTGGCTCTAGTGATGAGTTATACTGTTTCATTTTAATAACCCCATCATCTACTATGAAACTGGCAAATGTGTGAGAACAATTCTGTATGAGCCTAGTAATTTTGCAGTTTTATGTTAAGTAATAAGTAATCAAACATAGCAAATATTCTCCATAAATCATCAAATTTGTGGAAAGTTCCTTTTATAATAGTATTGGAAGGAGTTTCAGCTGCCTGTGCAATTGCTTTTCACCAGCTCCACCCCCAGTTTACTGATCAAAACAAGACGAACAAAATAACTGATTCATGTTACAGTAGTTCATTTAGATAAAAAGTCAAGTACGCAGTCATGGCATTTGGAAGCATAAGGAAGAGGTATGTTCACTCCTGCTTTTAGTTGCTGTTTAAAGAGTGCTTTTGATACAGACGCATGGAACTAGTTGTTACTGCACTGTAAAAAATGATTTTATGGTAAAGTAAATACTACAGAAAAAAAAAGTAAGTAAATTCTATATTAGTACTCAATTTAAGCTTGTAGAAATTGGTATTGTGTACCAATAGTATTGAGGTCTCTGTGTTCAGGTGCCACGTTACTTCTAATATGTAGCTATGGTGTTTACACAATATCTATTGTATTATTTACTTAGATGTTTCTAAGTAAAGCATACACTTTAAAAGAATGGTTTAATTCAGTGTTATATTGTATGAGTAAAATGTATTGCAAAAGAAACTTCAACTAAGTAGAAATTACTTAACCTTTTACTGGCCAAGTTAAAATTACTTATTTTCTTTGTTAATTTTACTTAACTTAGTTACGTAGAGTTACTTAATTCCATATTTGAAATTTACTTAAAAAATATGCATGCCAAAGCTTGCAAAAGAAAAATTAAGTAAATTTTACTTATTGTTTTTTACAGTGTGGTGTTCATGAAAAATGTAGATTTTATAGCCAAAACAATTGAAAAAAATATGAGGTTATAATTTAACTGAATATGATGAAAGTGTCATATTTTGATATTTTAAATCTGCTGATCTTAATATAATACCTATTATATTTCTGTGTGTTATACCTGAAAATGGTCACAGTTATTAAAAACAGCAGATTTGTATTAAAATTAGTATTATTTATATACTATTATAGTATTTATTCATATATTGAATGAGATTTTCATTTTAAATTTTAGTATTTAAGTTAATTTATGTGCTTTTGTCATTTTATTAGTGTGTGTGTGTGTATGTATATATATATATATCAGTTTTTTTTTTTTAGTTCAGTTTTAGGTGTAGTAATTTTAGTACTTCAACTAAAATTTCCATCCTATATTTTATATTTTACCTTTATTTCAAATGTTTCAATCACAAAAATTAATTTTAATAATTTTAATTATAGTTAACAATAACAACAGTGGAAACAACTGGACAAAGTGCTTAAAATATTGTAAAGATTAACTAAATGTATGTTGTTCTGTAGAATACTATGATTAAACATTTCAGCACACATTGTGAAAGAGGTTTTAGTGAAAGACATGGAAAACCAGCACGGTCACTTTTGGCAGTGAATGTACAGCTTATCAGATGGATGAGCTTAACATATTTGAATGTCAAATCTACACACAAAAACTGCACACATAATGGTCATTGGTGTGTTTTTATATTTGATGTATTTATGAGAATGATGGTGTTATTGTCACTGGCTGTGTGTGTCTGGCTCTAAAACTTACATTTATGTTTTAAAGTCTCAAGATGTTCACCTTTACATTTAAATGTTGCCGGACAAACAGATAACTTGTACATTTGTTTATTTAGCAGAAGCTTTTATCCAAAGTGACTTGACAAATGATGAATAGGCCTACAACTAGCGAAAACGCATGGAAAATTAAGTGTAGTGTTACTGTGCTATTCAAAAGATTAATATATTCAGAAATAATTAGGACTAGTTGTGGCAAAAACAAATCAAGGGAGATGATTTAATCTTTTAACCTTTGTCTTTCTCCTTCAGATGCGGTTTGACTCTGGATAGTGTTTTAATGTGTCACATTAAAACAAGATTCGCTCTGATGCTTACAATGACATTATCATTGTCTACCATTGCTTATGTCTATTTCTCTCTCAAGCCAGTTATGCTCCATCACACCAAGTTTAATGTTGTAAATCATACTCAGTCCTATACTGAGGGCTTGTCTTACAAAAATTTTATCTGGAAGATCATGCAAACACCTACAGCACTGAAAAAACTCACTGCTTCCATTAGCACAAAACCCATATCAGTTCATCACTATGTTGCTCATCCAAGCAACTATAATTTCATTCAGGATGAACCTGATAAATGTAAGCAGAATCCGTTCCTGGTTTTGATGGTCCCTGTGGCGCCCAATCAGGTAGCAGCTCGTAACGCCATCCGGAGCACGTGGGGGAATGAGAGCACAGTCCAGGGAAAAGCAGTGATCACTCTGTTCTTGGTGGGTTTGACTGGAGGATCCGACTCTGAAAAAGCTCAACAGCAGCTGGAGGAAGAGAGCCGACAACACAGAGACTTACTGCAGAGCAACTTTGTGGACTCGTACTTCAACCTGACCATAAAGACGATGGTGATCATGGACTGGCTGGCCACTCGTTGCCCTCAAGCGACTTTCAGTATGAAGGTTGATTCTGACATGTACATAAACCTGGAAAACTTGATGACCCTCCTATTGGCACCCAACACACCCAGACAGAACTACATCACTGGTTTCTTGATGTGGGACCGGCCTGTCATCAGAAACAAAAACTCGAAATATTACGTGTCAGAGGAGCTGTACCCCGAACCGAAATACCCCACGTATGTGCTGGGAGTAGGATATGTTTTCTCCAACGATCTTCCCAAAAAAATAGTTGAGGCTTCCAAGGACGTGAAGCCCTTTAACATAGAAGATGCATATGTGGGTGTTTGTCTGAAACAGTTGGGCATTAAACCCTCACGTGCACCAGATCCTTCTCAGTTTCGGACCTTTATGAAGGATTCTAAAAGTCACGACCTTTCCAAGGTCATTACAACAATTGCAAGGTCACCAAAGCAGATAATAGAGTTCTGGCAAAATGTGACAAAAATATCACCCTGACATGTTTGTCTTTATACTCCCTTAAAAAAAAAAAAAAAAAAAAAAATGTAATTTAAAAATTAAATGCTCAAATTAAAAGTGGTGTATCCAAGTTATTATATGTATGAATTCCATTTTCAGCTTATTTTTGTATAAATGAATACATCTGGACTATATATAGTCTTGACCCAACAACCAAAATATTGAAGATATTAATCAAAGTTGAAGTTTGATTAGGTAAACTTTGAACACACACCTGATATGCAAATAAGATGTGCAGAACTATCATTCAGACTTCCCCCAGATCTGACGATTCTATTAAATCAAGAGTAAATAAACCTGAAAATATGGGAAGATACGCATTAAAATGTGCCTAAATAGGCCTACTTAATTATTAATTATTTATCTGCTTCATGGGTAGGCTACACTTTGTATGCAATTGAAACTTTTAAATTCAAAACAGTTATAAGTTTTAGTCTAAAATGTGGCAATATGTTTTTAGTCATTATTCTATTATCAATAAATTGCTCTTTCTTTCGATCTTTCTTTCTTTCAATAACCATATTACTTTTAGTTTTGCTCGTTGTCTGGAGAAATTCACGAGGAAATGCTTTTAAACCGTCGTTGTGTCAGAGCGCCGCCCTGCTGGCCAGAATCTACTGCTGGCACTCATTTAAGCATCATTAGATTGAACCACTAGACGGCGATAATACAATGGTTATGTACTGTATGTTCATAACAAGTAGCAGTCAATGAGACTATAATATAATATAATATAATATATTTATAAAACCGCTTTAACGTTGAAAACATATTGTAAATAGCAGACTAGAAATTTACTTAGTGAAATGCTGCCTGAAACTGTTCAAAGGAATTAAGTTCTCAAATGAGAACTTCGTTTCTTTTTCTCAGTTGTTAAACATAGGTGTTGTAATTGGGTTTTCATAACAATTTAGCCAACTTACCTTTAGTTTGGTCCTTCCTCTGGATAAATTCATAATGAAACGCCATTTCGCTGTTCATTGTGTCCGCACGCCGCCCTGTTGGTCTCAATCAGCTGTCGTCACTTTTAGAGCATTACCAGATTGAGCCACCAGAGGGAGACATCACAGCTGTATTGTCGATAGGCCGGTTGTAACAGGAGTCAAGTCAAGTCACCTTTATTTATATAGCGCTTTTTACAATGTAGATTGTGTCAAAGCAGCTTTACATTGATAACTGGTACATTATTTGGCTGCACAGCAGCTCTTAAAAAATAGTGTCAATGCAGGCAGATCAAAGCACTGTTGAATATCAAATGTCAAGTGTCCCCAACTAAGCAAGCCAAAGGCGACAGCGGCAAGGAACCCAAACTCCATCAGGTGACATCAGGTGGCAGACAAGTGGCAAATAGGTGTTTAAATGGAGAAAAAAACCTTGGGAGAAACCAGGCTTAGTCGGGGGGCCAGTTCTCCTCTGGCCAACAGTGCTTTGTTACGATTCAGGTTGCTATCGTAAGTCCAATAGGATCACAACATTCAAAGTATTTATTCCAGTTCCATCCAATTGAGGATCGTATTCATCACACCGGTATGGACGGTTGTTGAGGAACTGTGTCGTGGCTGTCGTGTCGATGTCGTGTCGATGAGGCCCTCACAGTGGATGATCAGGACAGAAATGTAAACGGTTCCCTTTAGAACATGAGTTTGTTTTTTGCAGTATTTCATTTCGTTTTCTCAGTGGCTAAATATTCAGTGTAATTTTGTTTTTTCATGCCTCTGTAGGCACACATATGTAATGGGGCAAAGGTTTTTTATTGATTTATTTTTTTTTTAAACTGCTCTTGACTAGGCTGCGCCACTCCAATTTAATTTGGGTAGGAGATCACCTGAGGGTTTCCCGCAAGGCTATGAATACACAAAATTACTATAATTACTATATCTGTCTATTACATGAGTATTAAGTGTCTAAAAGTGTCTATTACCTGATCTCTGAGTTTTACACATTTGTAGACACCTTAATGAGGTATTTGTATAATTAAAAGGAATAATAGTAGTTAATAGTCTCTGTTTAGCTGACCCATACATAGAATAAACAAAACAAGCCCTGAAAATTGATAAAAGCATACATATTATGCAGACACTTAAAATTTAATGGTATTAGATGATTAGTTCATTCCATTTGATAGATTATACTTTCAATAAAACATTTGCAATGGATTTGTAAAAGCTCTTTTTATGCATGTTTGGCCTGCGTTTTTGTTGCATTTACACTGTCCTGACCAGCAGGGGTCACCAGCGTGTGGTGTTTCGAACGCTTCGAAACAATGAATCATTTTGCGAAGCAACTGGTTCAATCGAACAGGAAATACGTCACCTCCACTTGTGTTTTACTAACGTCTACACCTACCCCAACCCTAAACCTACTCTTACAATAATGCAAATACAGTAATTAAATGACGCAATATTGATGTGCGCATGCCCAGCGGCCATAGCTGTAGCTAGCTCCACTAGTGGAGGTGACGTATTTCCGCCCTTAAATGGAGCTCCACTCACCCCCTCAGGCTGCAGCCAGCCCCTATTGAAAGCAACAGCTTAGAAAGGAAAGGATGGTCCCATTACAAATTAAGAGGGAAACCAATGAAACTTTACATTCAACATATAACATTAAGTAAATCAAAATCAAAGCAGACAGAGAAATATGTTAAATCAAGATAAAGAAAAGCAAATTGTAATTAAATACCATAAATGTACAACTACATAAATCAATTAATAAAGACATCAACTTTTCTTCCTCCGCCGGGCAACCTCAGCGAATGGTATGTCAGGGCGGAACCAATAATGCTTAAAATTCTCTGTTCCTGCCCGGAATCATCGGTCTTGTAATTTTCATTAAAAAAATTAAGGTAATTACAAATATTGTGTATATTTTATTAATAAAATTGTGGTTCAGTGTTTTATATAAAAAAAAAAAAAATTAGAACATTTTACTAATAAAACCAAGAGATAAATTTTCTTAATTTTTTTAAGGAAACTTAAGCAGTTTTGAGGCTTGTACTGAGGAACCGATTAAGCTAATAAAATTAAGGAAAGAAGGCTACCTATTTATTTTAAGAGAATTAGCTCAATTATGTGGTTTTATTTAGACACCATTGTTAGTTCCCAGCATGCTTTGCATATGGCTGGAAATGGAGAGTAAATACTGATATTAAGTGTTATTTTATGTTTACAGTTACAGTTATGTTTGACATTTGAAAGCGTTTCTGTTATGTTGAAGTTTTGATCGTTACCATTGTGCAAAGGTGAATAGCTTATGGTTAGGTTGTGGATAACTGCATGTACTAAGAATTTGAAGCATGTTTCTTTGTTTAATGAATATTGTTCAATAAATATTGATGTTGTCAATGCAGTAACAGGTTCGTTCTTGTGTTGTGCTAGAAGAATACAGTCTTTTAATTGTACAACATAACTCTGAATCAAATATAAACTGGTTATTCCAATTCACTGTAAATCACACACTTTTGAGAGTCAACTTAAAATAAAACAGTACATTTCACTAAAAATATTCAATTAATGGTGTCATATAAAGACTAAATAATTTAAAAGATTTTACATGATTTATTCAGGTAGATTCCATTAAAGAATCAAACCTTAAAAACTACTCAAAAATATCATGTGTAATTTTGTTACCATAATTTTTTTTAAAGTAAATGAATAAGCTGCATGATTTTAAGTACTCTTGATTGCACTAACTATACAAGTTCACATACCATCTTAAAGCAAACTGATATGACAGATGATATCCTGTTGTCAGGATCCTGGTTCTGCCCTGTTCCTGTTAATTAATGTTTTAACATACTGTAAATAGCAGGCTAGAAATTTGTCTAGTTCCTTTGAACAATTGAACCTTGTTTGAGGACTTTTTTTGTTTGTTTGCTTTCTACCTCAATATGCGTCACAGCTGTTCTTCTTCCGCCTCCTCCTTAGTCCTCATCAGGGTGTCATAGGTAAGACGATTTTTGGATTTGCATGTTTTGGTTCTCCCTTCATAAAAAATTCACCTTTCACCTGAAACCCTATTTTGCAATCTTTCTGGTGCTACATGCGAGTTTCTGGTTCGAGAGTACAACAATGAGTGAAAAGGCAGTTCTCAAAGTAGCCTATATTCTAAATCAAAACACTATACAATATCAACATACTAATAGGTAGGAATAGGTCATAATGATTGACTAGTTCAATTACATGTTTTAAGTTTTGATAGCCTGTTTTTAGCTGCTAGCTGTACTGAAAACCTTTACATTATCATCAAGTCTGACATCTTGAGTTTGTCCCTGAAGATTAGGTGCAGTTCTGCTGATCTCATTCGTTCCAACGTCTGGGTGTGAGTAGTGATACTAGTGAGGGTGTGACAGTGGATGGTCTGGTTGAGTAGGGCAGCCGTGAATCATCTGAAGGTTCATACCCAGTTTGTGGAGGGAGAGGAGAGTTTGTTGGCTGACATTGTATTATCTTTGTCAGGTTATTCGGTCATTTCTGTGGGGGCCATTTCTGATTTGGTTGATCATGGAGAGGAAACCAATGGTCGTAATCTTGAGTGGTCAATATTAAAACTGCCCTACAGCTATTAAATAATGACTTCAAGCTGTTTTGGAACAAAATGGTTTATTGTTGTTACATTTAATAAAATATTAAATTTGTAAGAACTTGATTCTCACAATAATTTGAGCTTGAATGGAATGGTTGAGCCTGACAAATGCAGTCAACACAAAAATAATTGAGAAAATAGAATGAGACTTTATTTGTCTTGCAGCTGTGCTCAGTGTTTATTCTGCCTTTAATAGCTGATTGTGTTCAATAGATGTCTTTTAAGTGGTATTAAAACTGCTGTTGTAACGCCAGCTCAAGAAACCATCTATTGATCTTAGCATCTTAATGTCAACAAAAAATTATGTTCACAACTTTACTTAAGTAATGGGATACATTTCCGAGATGAGCAGGATACAATAGAAAAAAGATAATTGGAATTGCCTGCAGGTCCAGATAAAATGAGGAACGGTCAGGTCCTCAAATATTCCATGAAAGGTTGTCAGGTTACAGTATATGGAAGTCCATGAAATAACCATTGTGAGAAAAAACACATGGAAGAGGTAAGTACACTCAGGATCATTTTATAGTCTAAATATTATTGTAATACAGATATAATATTATTATGACAATGAATTATAATGAATTATAATATCTGCAGTACAACTCAAAATAAAACATTCAAGATTATAATAGAAATACAAGTGCGTGGTTTAGACATTATGATTATAATAATGACATGGTTCCCTGCTTATTTTTCATTTTCTGTGTTTTTTTTTTTCTTTCTCAGACACAATCCGGCTCAGATTTAAAGAAAGCTCATTCTCCTGCTTACACTGACGGCTTACACTTTTCTGCCATCTTTTTCCATTTCTCTGTCAAGCCTTCTATGCCCCCTGAAACTGGGTTTAATGATTTTGTAAATCATATACGCTCCTATTATATGATGGCTTGTGGTCATTCTGACAATGATAATCAAAATACAGCTACACAAAAAACAGCCACTGCAGCACCCACTGTGACCAAACACATTTCACTGCATTCTCATATAGCTCATCCACTCAACTATCATTTCATTCTGGATGAACCTGATAAATGTAAGCAGAATCCGTTCCTGGTCATGATGGTCCCTGTGGCGCCCAATCAGGTAGCAGCTCGTAACGCCATCCGGAGCACGTGGGGGAATGAGAGCACAGTCCAGGGAAAAGCAGTGATTATTCTGTTCTTGGTGGGTTTGACTGGAGGATCCGACTCTGAAAAAGCTCAACAGCAGCTGGAGGAAGAGAGCCGACAACACAGAGACTTACTGCAGAGCAACTTTGTGGACTCGTACTTCAACATGACCATAAAGACGATGGTGATCATGGACTGGCTGGCCACTCGTTGCCCTCAAGTGACTTTCAGTATGAAGGTTGATTCTGACATGTACTTAAACCTGGAAAACCTGATGACCCTCCTATTGGCACCCGACACACCCAGACAGAACTACATCACTGGAGTGGTGATGTGGAACCGGCCTGTCGTCAGAAACAAAAACTCGAAATGGTGCGTGTCAGAGGAGCTGTACCCCGAACCAAACTACCCCACGTACCTGCTGGGAATGGGATATGAAAAAAAATTACATTTTGCTGTTGATTACAACAGAAAACAATTTCGATTCCTTCCCACAGTTCCAAACATGTACAGTAATGTACTTACAATGAAAGTCAATAGGCCGAAGTGTTGTGGAGGGAATAAAAGCAGAAATGTGAAAGCCATTTTTTATTCAAGCACTTACATCAGTGTACAAATGTATGTGTTGATTGAGATGTAAAATTGATCTTAATCATCATATTCAGCAGTGAGATTTCTGTTTGAGATGGATGAACCTTCTAGTTTTCAGAGACTCAAATCATATCCATAGTTGGAAACCGAGTCTTTCACATCTGTCTCTTATAAACAAGTAATGTTTAAGTCTTGTGGCTATACTTTTGAAACAGTGTGTATTTAAATGTTCATTCTGGTGCAATGCCTTGCTTCATCAACCGAAAGTGCATTAGTGTAAAAAGAATTCTTTTTGCTTGTTTTTACAAATTGTGGGACAAGTCAAATTTATTTATTTATTTATTGTGGTAAATGACAGCATGTCATAGATGAGTCAACAGAGGATGAACCAGTAACATTCCTTGTTGCCCTTTTTCAAAGGATCTGAATATCGATTTTTAAAATCCTGTGTCAATGCATTCTGCTGTACTAAACTCAGTGAGTTTGTATTGAACCCTGTTGTTCATTTTTATCATTAATATTTTAGTTATGTACAAAGCTTCCCTGCAGTGTCTCCAAAAGCCCCTTACAGCATGGAAATTTATAGGATGATGCTGAATGTTCAGCACCGTGGCAAAAGAAATCCTATTTTACCTGAGTTGCCTTGGTGAAAAAAAAGTATACTTTATTGTATTTCAAATATATTCCCTTTTCAATAGTACATTACAAATAAACAAACAAAAAATTGTACCAAATTTAAATATATACAAAGTATATTAGCATCATGCTTTTAACTATTTTCACAATACAACTTTTAACACACTTTAAAATAATTGTAATTTAGTATATTTTCTAAAAATATATTTTAGAAAAATATACTTAATGTGTATTTTTTAAAGTGTACTTATTTGAAAAGTATTTGAAAATAAATTTTAAATTACTCAAAATTATTGTACTTAAAATTGACATTGTAACAATGCACTGAACGAATATTTTAAAAATACATTATTTAATATCCTGAAGAGGTAGTATATTTAAAGTTCCTTTTGAGTATCATTTTTAAGTTTACTTATTCATGCTTGGAATTCACTTCATTACTTGGACTTTTCTTTCAGAAAGTGTAAAAATGTATGTCTAATGCGTTAAAAGACCTTTTTTTTTTTTTTTTTTTTTTTTTACATTTTTAAATGTATGCAGTGTATAATTGGCTATTGCAATTGTGATTCAAGTCTAAATAATATGTTTAATAAGTTTACACTGGCAGAGAAGAATCATGTTACAGTCGTACACACAAATCTAAAATAAACTATACACAAAGAGCAAACTACAGGTACACGCAAGAAAATGTGAGTTGTGTGGTTGAATCTCATCGGAATTGAAATGTCTCTTCATCAACTAGATCTGTGACCAATCAGTTTTTGTTGCTCACTGCCTGCAGCCAATCAGAGGGTCTGACGGTACTCGTTTGATGCAGGAGAGCGTACGGCCCTGATTCAGAACACAGCCAGACCCAGAACCTAAGTTACCACCTTCGACCACGGAGAATGCGTGAGAGCCCCCTGCAGACGTTGAGGGACCACCCACCGTGACAAGTGAACCAGAGCCCAAGGCCAAAGGGACAGAGTTCACCATCGCCCAGGAAGTGGAGCCCCCGAGCGAGTCTGATCAGGGGTGTGAGCCCGTGACATCAGCAGCCGAGGAAACGGGAACCGAGAACTGACTGCTGGACACCAGTGAGGAAGGATCGACTCCCACCCTAACCCACCCACTATCTAATGCTTCATCGCTGTTTAAGGACAGCCGTGACAACGATAATTCTTCTGTTGGACCTTCATTGCTGTTTAAAGACAGCATTATGAGCGATATGGATGATGATTTGCTTTGATATGTGTGGACTGTGCCCTACTCACCTTCATCATGTATAGTCTCGTGTCACCTCCATTGTCAAAGAGCTCAGCCAGTCCTCCAGCCCCGCTGCTGCTAGAAGCTTGCAGCCCTGGGTTTCCAGCACCAGCGATGTCGCTCAACTATAGCAGCCCTCCGTCAGCACCTTCAGATCCTGGGCACTTGTCTCTGTTGGTCGTCCCCCAGACGTCGGTAGCCACACCTACCACTTTTTGGCTCCTCCTGCCTTCGTCTCTGCCGTGGACTGTCGGCTCTGTGGAGCTCTGGGTCTGCGCCATCAGAGTTCCTTCACCTGTACCATCTGGGTCTCATCGTCCTGCCATCACCATCCCTTCACCACGTCCTGCAAGCATCCCTTCTCCTCATCCACGTCCTCCTCCCAAGCCCTCTCCATCCCTCCCTATGTCATAATTCCATTACGGTGCGAGGTCGCACTTTGATGGAGGGGGGCATGATGTAACAGTTATCTTCAGTTAGTTTCGGTTTCCATGGACTTTCAGTTTGTTTTTATTTGACACTCATCTGTCTCCTTGGTTACCGTCATTATTAGTTCTATGTTTGATTAATTGTCTTGTTTGAGTTTGTTATATTATGAATTCTTCTCCTGCACTCTTTGTCTGGTCACATTTATGCAAGTGTGTGTTAACCTGTTGCCTGTTCACATTACTACCTGTTTGTATTATATTACAAGTAAACCTTGTGTTGGAACCTTATTCTTCTGTGTCTTTGTCTGCCCGCCTGCACACACCGTAACAGAGTTAAGGAAATATGTCTCTTCATTAGTGATGTTGTTACATTTTATTTATTTTAATGGCCTTTAAATCAAATGCATTCAGCATTGGGAAAAAGTCCCCCAAGTAATTAATTAAAATGTAGTTAAATGGTAGCACATTTAAAATACTGTATTGTCTAAGATTATGTAATGCACTGTTAAACCTTGCTGTAAAAAAACGGCCAAATTCTGACAGTAACAAACCATTTTCCATTAAAACAGTAATATACTGTAGAAAACAATGCATTCTGGGTAATATTTGTATTTTTCGAGAAAGTAGCCTACAGGAATATACTGTGAGTTAACAGCGCTCAAAGTCGACACTCAGAGGCTGTGTTCCAAATCACACCCTATACCTTCATTCACTATTCCCTACATTAGTTCACTAATATAGTCCACTTGACAGAGTGAATGAAAAGAAGTGAGTGAATTCAGACACTGATGAACACCTGATGAGCAGAATCACTGAAGGACAGAAGAGACGAGCAGAAACACAAGAACTACAACTGACTTCAGCCACACTGAGTGTGAAACCAGTTTACAAACCAGTATTTCTTTCATACATGTACAGAAGTTCTTGTTGAGAATTAACAGATTTGGATGTTGATGTTTTATTGAAAATAAAAATGTATTGAAGTTTACAGTCACCATCATGGTGACCAGTGTCTGCTTTAGTTGGGCTCTTGACTCTTTAACATTAGCTTTCCCTAGCTGTTTTAAATGAGTGTTTATAAAACACATTTGTTATGGCAGGAAAAAGCTTACATGAAGTTGATCAGGTTTTTTGGCTGTTGTGATGATGTTGTAATCATCTTGGACTTGTCTATTTCACTGATCTCTTTCTGTGTCTAGTCTAATATGTATCTTGATTAGATTATATTATTGATTATATTTATTGATTCAACAGCGTAAGAACCAGCAATGTTTCAGTTATATTTTATATAAATATTTTGAACTCATGCATAACTTGGACAGCAGAGACATCAACAGAATAATCAGAATATGAATCTCAACAATGGTTCATTCAAAAGTTTAATGTCGCAATGCATGCTGGGTGCCAGCATAGTACAAAACTCCCAGCATGCACTGCAGCATGAATAAATTATGCAGCTGAATGGTCCTTTTTTATTGCCACCATTGTGGTGTAATCATTAACACACTTGAAGTATAATATAATAGTGATAATGATATAAAAATAGTTAGTCTGGCTGCAAGTCAGTTTTAGTTTTAGTATAGTTTTTTTTCTCACCAGGGCGTGAATGTTGGTATTGAATGTCTGTATTGAATGACATGCAATTAAGGAAAATGTTCCATAAGAAAAGACATTCACTGTCTGCACGCAAAAACAAACACTGAACCAGTGTAATATGATTCTCAAACGAATGAACATTATGAAACATTTCTTTTTTGAGAATCAAAACATGCAGTGCATGTGGCATGACTCTTCAAACAATTAAACCACTTCTTTAAAAAAACAAAACAAAAAACAAAACAAACAAAAAATACAGCACGGTTCTTCTAATGAACTGGCTTGTAAAGGCCTCTATAAAATCAAAAGGAAGTTCTTTTTCGCTTAGGAGTAAAAAGAAGTTCGAAAAATTTTTGCAGCAGTATAAAGTATAAAGTATTTGCAGCAGTATAAAGTTGGCGAACATACCGGTGCTGCTCACGCTGCTGGAAGTGCCATTTAGATGAATATGTTAAAGTCGACATGTCTTTTCTTCCCTATTGTATATCCAAGTGAAGCGTTGTCTCAAACAAGTACAGTAAAAACTTGAAGCGGGACTTGATTTTGTCCATGGGGAATTGATTAGATGGTTGTTGTTTGCTATTGGTGGATCTCATTTGAGTGACAGGTTGTCCCGCCCTCACACCAGTAAATGCATCCTCAGAGAAGAGAAGAGATGTCACTGCAAGAGGGAGGGGAAGTTATTTTGATTAAAGATTATGAGGGCAAATGAATTAAAAAAAAAAAATGATGTGCACAGATAAATAATTTAATAAACAGTTATATTGCATAAAAAATAAGAATTGTGTGTTTTGATTTCATTGTGATTTTAAGCACATTTTATCATGCAGAAAAACCTCCAAGTCAACCCTTTAAATGAAATTAATATGAATAATGTTATTAATATTAATAATTGTTACGTGCTCATCTTCTAGGGGTTGAAAGAGGAGTGTAACAATATAGCGGAGAGAAAATGAGAGAACTGCCGTCTCCAGGTCCCAGGGCAGATACTCAAAAGGCTCAACGACACCAGTTTCGAAATAATACAAGATATTTTATTAAATAAACTGTGGGAATCAAGGCTTCAGGAGGGGAGAGGCCAAAACAACAAACAAAAGAGCATTCTTACTAAGGTTTAAAAGGAGTAACTTACCTACCAAAATAAAATAAAAAGCAATATGTTACTGTATCAACATCTTTGTTGATCCAGGAACAACATTCCAATCAACCAATCAGATTTGAGGGACAAGTTTACAGTTTATAAGTTTAGACTTAAAACCAGGGTTAGGTGCTTCTACACCAGAGTTATTCACCTATCATTTCCCTCTGATTTCATGGATAAGTTATGGGTAGGGATAAGGTTAGGACTAAATTTTTATATAGGAATGTTGTTCCAGGATCAACAAAACATGTCTTGTTTGGCAAAATCACGGTCAAGGCATGAACTCTACAAGACTCCTGAAGGTGTCCTGTGGTATCTCTGGCACCAAGATATTAGCAGTAGATCCTTCAAGTCGTGTAGGTTGCATCTGAGCCGCCGTGGATCAAACTTGTTGGTCCAACACATCCCACAGAAGCCCAATTGGATTGAGTTCTGGGGAATCTGGAGACCAGAGCAACACCTTGAACTCTTCATCAGGTTCCTCAAACAATTCCTGAACAATGTGTCCAGTGTGGCAGGGTGCATTATCCTGCTGAAAGAGTCCACTTCCACCAGGGAACACCATTGTCATGAAGGATGTACCTGGTCTGCAGCAATGTTTAGGTAGGTGGCATGTAACAAATTTACGTCCACATGAATGGCTGGACCCAGGGGGTTTCCAGCATAACATTGCCCAGAGCATCACACTCCCTTCACTGACTTGTCATCGTCCCACAGTACATCCTGGTGCATCACTTCCCCAGATAAACGGCGCACACATACACAACCGTCCACGTGATGTAAAAGAAAACGGAAAACATCGGACCAGGCAACCTTCTTCCTGTTATGATTTGGTTCAGATGAAGACGATAAAAAAACGGTTCAAACAGGTTTCCACAAACAAAAGGTTCTTTAATAAAACAAACTGAGTTAATCCAATACAGGAAGGCAACGTAACAGCATGTGATCCACAAACCAGACCCTGAACTGAACAAAAGGAGAAACTTAAATACACAGTGATGACGAACTAAATGATGAACAGGTGTGTAGATGTCATGAGTGCCCAAAGTAACTGATGAGTGGCGGAAAACTAGAACAAAGAGAACAGGTGACTGAAGATAAACAAATAGTCCATGAAAGTGAAACTAAGACAAACTAAACTGAATGTAATTGTGACAGTTCTGCTGCTCGAAGGTCCAGTTCTGACGCTCGCGTGCCCATAGACACTTTTGATAGTGAACAGGGGTCATCATAGGCACTCTTATTGGTCTGCGGCTACACAGTGTTGTGACACGTTCCTTCCATAACCATTAAAATTTTGTGTGACTTGTGCCACAGAAGATCTTCTGTTGGCTCTGATAGGCTTCAGGATAGTCTTAGTTGCTCTCGTGCATCAATGAGCCTTGGGCGCCCAACACCCTGTCGTCGGTTTGTGGTTTGTCCCTCCTCGGATCACTGTTGGTAAATTCTCACCACTGCTGACCGGGAGCAACACACAAGCCTTGCCGTTTCAGAGATACTCTGACCCAGTCGCCTTGCCATAACAATTTGGCCCTAGCCAAAGTCGCTCAGATCTTTATTCCTGTATTCTTATAACATGTGGGTTATGATAATTGTTTCCTGAAAATCTAATGTGCTCAGACCTTAAGGCCACATCCACATGAAGCTTTTTTCTCGTTTGCATTTCATATCTCTTCTCTTGCAAGGGAATATTTGGTCAGTAAATTCAGTACCTTTATTTAACAATAGTGTGATTGCAGCAGCTTGTCTATCGTGACTGTTGGTCCTGTTTTTGACATTTGCATTATCTGCTGCAGTACTGGAGCAAATTACAGTTGGCATTAGGTGTGTTTAGATATAAACAAAGCATTGATGCCTATCTAATACCAGCCTATTATAAAAATATAAAGCATGTTTTAAAGCGATACTTTAATTTCATAATATACTCACCCTCATCTTGTTTCAAACCAGCATGACTTTCTCTCTTCTGTGGAACACTAAAGGAATGTTTTGATGAATATCAGGTTGAATGAAAACCTTTCAACCTGACATTCATCAAAACATCTCATTTTGTGTGTACACCTGCATAGTTTTTCCACTTGAATTTATGAAAGATCATTGTACTTAATAGGAAAAAGTTAAATGAACTCCAGGGCGTGGTTTCACAGACAGGGCTTAGATTAAGCAAGGATTAGGCCTTAGTTCAACTGACATTTGAAAAAAAAAAAACAAAAAAAACATTACTGGTATGCATCTTGAGACAAAACAATGGCAGTGACATATTTTAAGATATGGCACTGCAAACATGGATTTTTAGTCTGGGACTTAAAGGGATAGTTCACCCAAAAATGAAAATTTGATGTTTATCTGCTTACCCCCAGGGCATCCAAGATGTAGGTGACTTCGTTTCTTCAGTAGAACACAAATGATGATTTTTAACTCCAACCGTTGCGGTCTGTCAGTCGTATAATGCTTGTCAATGGGAACTCCATCTATAAGAGTCAAAAAGGCATGCACAGACAAATCCAAATTAAACCCTGCGGCTCGTGACGACACATTGATGTCCTAAGACACGAAACGATCGGTTTGTGCAAGAAACCGAACAGTATTTATATAATTTTTTTACCTCTAATACACCACTATGTCCAACTGCCTTGAGCATCCGGTTGGTGAGGTCTAAAAACGCGCTCTGATGACGGAAGTGATCTCTCGCGTGTATATGTCAATGAGTGCGAGACATCACTTCCAGCATCAGAGTGCATTCAGACCTCACACACCGGACGCCGTGCGTGCGCTCAAGGCAGTTGGACACAGTGGTGTATTAGAGGTAAAAAATGATATAAATACTGTTCGGTTTCTCGCACAAACCGATCGTTTCGTGTCTTAGGACATCAATGTGTCGTCACGAGCCGCAGGGTTTAATTTGGATTTGTCTGCGCATGTTTTTTTGACTCTTATAGATGGAGTTCCCATTGACATGCATTATACGACTGACAGACCGCAATGGTTGGAGTTAAAAATCATCATTTGTGTTCTACTGAAGAAACAAAGTCACCTACATCTTGGATGCCCTGGGGGTAAACAGATAAAAATCAAATTTTCATTTTTGGGTGAACTATCCCTTTAAGGCTTGTCTTTGAAACTCCGAGCTCGGAATTTGGCCCGAACCCAGAGTACTCCCCCCTGGTTAAGATAGAAACCAGTCGAGAGTGAGGAGTTGGGGAAACTGTCGAGGAACATACAGTAGGTGAGTTGGCTATGTATATATATATATATATATATATTAGTGCTGTCAATCGATTAAAAAAATTTACTCAGTCACAATTTTTTTCTGTGATTAATCGCAATTAAAAACGCTTAAGTTTTTATACATTTTTAATATATTTTATAATGTAATAATTTCACAGTTAATCTCCAAATTAAAACAACATAAAGAAACAACATGAAGACAGTATATTATAAATACTTGTTTAATTGCATCTTTTTATGAATGAAGGCCAGTATCACTGATACTGATAGCCTACAGCTACTGATGTCTCGATGAAATTGATTTTTTCCCCAATTTTAAACATGTATTATAGCCATTCAACATTACAGTGTAATTGAAAGCTATATCATTTTTTACATTAGGCTTCAAAAATATAACAACTTTTAATTTAAGTGAACTTAGAACAATCCTCACATAAACCCATAATAAATGTCATATTTACCTGTGCCTTTCCTACCTGTCTAACAGATAGGAAAAATACAGAAATTGAATAAAGTTACCAAACAGTCTGCACTGCATAATTTATAGCCTAAATTAAATATAGATAATCATTATTAAAGCTACAAAAGTTCTTTAGTCAAGAGCAGTGAGTAATTTTCTGTTACCTTTGTTCTTTCATTATCTTCAATGACAGATGGCATTAGTGGTTTCTGTCACTTTAAGAGCTGCCGCTGCTGCACATGATGCAGATCTCACACGTGTCCCACTTTCTCACAGCTCTTTACTTTTGTTTTAAGACTTTATTTAACTCATTCAAGGCTGCTTTTATGAGGATACTCGACAAAACTGATATTTTTTGTGGTTATTGTTCGTTCAAGCGTGACAGAGAACTCGATTCTGGTGCGCCGTCCATGCACACGATGGCGCGCGTCTTTCTGTGCGTCGTGTGTGACAGGACATTCACAGACAGGACATTCTTTTTTTTTTAAAAATGGTTTAAAAGCATTTGCATGAATAAGAGCGTGATCATATATTGTAATGCTAGCCAAAGGATGACAGAAAAAAATGGATGCTGCGTTAATTGCGTTAATATTTTTAATGCGTTAAACTGGAAAAAAATTAATCGCATGCGTTAACGTTGACAACACTAATATATATATATATATATATATATATATATATATAATGTCCTAAGACACGAACATACATATAGAGGGAGATGTATTAGTGTTCCATTTTGTGTTATTTCGGGATTTATAGAGTTTGTTACGTTGCAGTTTTGTATCATTGTGGTGAACAGTAGGTTGAACTTAAATTTTTGACTGTGTGGACAGTATTTTGCTTAAATGCAAATCTACAGAAACATGCTACATTATAATTATCTCAGTGATGGACTGTTGTAATTTGGAATGATGTCACACCTGAGTTGAATGTATCTAAGATGGAAATTTTTGGTGTGCTTGCTCTATTTTAAATACAAACACGTAATAAAGCTATATTTGGAGAAGTATCATGTCCACAAATAGAGGTTGTTGACATGATCATATTGAATTCTGAAGTCAGGGTTGTTGCACTTCCCCCTAATTTCCCAGTCGCAACTCCAACTTGAGGGGGCGTTCCAGTTAAAAGTGCATTCCATGTATGAATTTAACTTGAACAATCTGAGTGCAAAAACTTAAAGAACAGTTAAGTAAATTTTACTTTTAATTTAACTTTTTTCATCCGTATTTATGTGAGACGACTGTTAGTCCGCACTGCTGCAACAGCAACTGTGAAAAAAAGTTGTACTGCGATCAGTACATTATATGGTCCTCAAAAAAGAGATAATACAACCAGAAATACTGGTTTCACAACATTATTTCTGTTACTGCTCATCCCTTTGCAAGAAGACAGTTAAGCTTATGTGAACAATTAAAAAAACCACAGTACACTGGAACTGGCCAAAATATGCAGGCTCCCTGGAAATGTGGGGGGCGTCATTGTTGAAGCACATTTTGCATGTTATACGGTCTCTATTTGCCTTTAACGTTTAAAGCAGCTTTTCACTTCACTTCCTGTAAGAATCAAATTCATTCTGACAATATCAGGGCTCCTGGCAGGTGTGTAACTATTATGTTACTCACGGCAACAAACCTAACACCATAATAAGGACAATACCTTAGAGAGGATGTTCCCATAGGTTCTAGATGTGTAGCTTCTAACTATGTCTATCTACCTACCTACCTATCTATCTGTGATGTAAATACAAAATTAGTATTTTCATTGAAGAAGGACAAGTTTCAGCTGTAGGTTTGTTTACTTGTACATCATAGGTGCAAAAAAAGGAAAAGAAAGAGAAAAAAAAAAAAGGTTCCTAACCCCGCCCCTGTTAACAGGTTGTTAGGTCTATTAAGAGACTATATTCAGGAAGGAATATTTTAGTGTCACTAGTCGAACACACCGGAATGGCTATTAAAAACATTTGTCACAGGTAAGCTCACCCAACCTTTTATTATTTATTTTATTTTTAGATATTTTATGATGTTATTTGTGTTGTTCACATACAATGCCTTATAAACTAGAGCAGAGGTCTTTAACCCTGCTCCTTGGGTCCCACTGTCAGTTTATTTCCAACCAGGTTCAGCACACCTGCCTGTGTATTTTCAAGCAATCCTGAAGAGCTTAATTAGCTGATTCAGGTGTGTTTGATTAGATTTGGAGCTAAACTCTACACTACAGGACAGTAGTGGGTCCTCAGGAGCAGGGTTGAAGGTCTCTGAACCAGAGTAACTTAAGTAGTTAATGGGCTTTGAGATTAAACTGGTCAAAATCAGATCAAATCATTTGAATGCAGCTGAGCTAAACGTTGACTATCTGAATTGATTAGAAGAAGGTGCTTAGATACACAAACATTTCACTTTGTTTTGTTCAGTGTCTTTCAATCTGTGATAGAAAAGGGAAACACAAATGAAAGGTGATATGCCTGGCAGTCAAATTAAAATGAATGAATTTTAAATTTAAACATTAGCTTAAAATCATGAATTTTAATTCAGAAATCAAAATAAACATAATTAACATTCCATTTTGTTGCAGGATTAACATTTGAATTAACATTTGTATGCTTTTGAAAATGAAATGTCCCCAACACTTGGCCAAAGTGTGACTGAATGTGTTTGAATATAACAAAAAGAGGAAACAAATCTAGATGCTGTCTGATTATAACAAAGGTGCTAGACAGTTTGTCTGTAGATATACACTTATTCTATAAAAACTGTTGTACTCTTTTGGAAGAGATCCAAAAGAGATCCACCCGGCCGTGATTAAAGCATATTCGAAGGCATTGTCTGGAGTCTGTCTGGTTACTGCTGCAAAGCAGGTTAGTGGAGTACTAGAGACCTTATTCCCAAGTGATAGTGTTCATAAGGGGCGAGATTTCATCTGTCTCGATTAGGAGATGCACGCTAGAGTATAAATTTGCAATTGTCGATTAGTCGATGCTCCCTGTTTAAATAAAGTCAGGTGCATAGGGGAATTGCTACCGCAGGTGTCATGTCAAAAGCTGGCTTTACCAGGAAATTAAACACAAATGCAAATCACCTGCACGCGTCTATGCAGTTCTCTCCTATAATATTGGCACCCTTGGTAAATATGAGCAAAGGTGACTATTTTCACTGAAGTAAAACAACTGAAAGTGGGAGGAAATCTCATTATGAAATAAATGTTTTTCTCTAGTTGACATTGGCTGCAATTATTGGCACCAACGTTTTAGTGTGGACACTAGAGGATGTTCCTGTGGGGTTGAAAAGGTTAAAGGTGTAAGATAGAAATACACACCCACAAAATGTATTTTAACAGTAACAAACTATAAGTTAAAAAACAGTTACATACTGGCAACAGTAGTTTACTGTAAAATTGAGTTTTGTGGGTCACCATTGTGCTGAAGAGTAGAGCCTGTGCTTAGGTTCAGGAGAAGATCAAAAAAAACACTGATGATATGCTGCATGTTGTTTTATTTAACAGATGGTGACTGTGTAGTTGCTGATGCAGTGAAAATCTCTTTATTTAAAATATTTTTAGTGAACTCTAATGAAATAAGTTCATAGTAATAATATGCTCACATTGTTAGCATATAATAAATATTAGTTTGTAAATTTAAATGGTAGTCTGAATTTGAGGCAGTTGGTTTCTGCAAATGAAATGAGGTAACATGTATCTTTACAGTAACGTACTGTGGATTACAGTAAATAACTGTAATCAACAGTAAATTGCCACTATTTTACTGTAAAAAAAACCTGGCAAGGTCTAACAGTGTACGCTATCATCTCTGGTGAACGACTTCTGTACGCAAAAGAAAAACTGTACATGAAGACGCAGCGAATGGGTGGCGTTTCTTGATGGATCTTCGCTCTAAAGATGTGCGTCTCTGTGTCAGATAAATTACATTTTAGACAATTATGTTCCTTCTCCGTCCATGCGATGTATGCACATTGTTACATCCACGCCTTCCCGGACTCCAGTTCCCAGCATCCTCTTGTTCTCCACACCTGTCTGCACTTCCCTCATCAGTCTTCCCGCCATGTTCCCCGGATTCCCAGCACCTGTTGTTCCTCGTCAGCACTCCCTTTAAGTTGGACACCTTCCTTGCACTCCTTGTCTGTTCTATTGTTTGATACATGTGTGTTTGCTGTCTCTCTGTGCCGGATTGTTCAATAAAGCCCATACCATTGTGGATTTCCGTATTCGCCTCATCCCTGCAGCACCACACGCTAACAGAAGAACGGACCAAAACCGCAGGAGATCCACAAAAGAAAATGGGATTGTTCCTGGTTCCTGTGCCTCCCATGCCTCCCAAACCAGCTACAGCGGTGGATCGTCTTTGTGGGTTCCGGCAGGACGGTCGCTCGCTGGAGAGGTATGTGGAGGAATTTGTCGAGCTCGCTTATTTGGTGAATTGGCCAGATGCCTGTTTGAACGTCTGTTTTCTGGCAGGGCTGGACGAGGACACGATCCGTTTTGAAGAACCTGCCTGCTATTTTTCCCTAGTCGAAGCAATTAATCTGATTTTGTTTCTAAATTGTTCTGATTTTGTCATTGAGGAGGTTCTTGATAAATCGTGTTATCCTCGTCCAGTCCCTGCAGAAACACAGGCGGCCTGGCCAGTTCACAAATCGCCGCTTTCCTCCGCCTACCCCTCCAGTGAGCATTCCCCTGGTGTCCTGCCGGACCCGCAACCCCGTATGGCCAATGAAAAATCCTCCGCTGGGCCCAGACGGCCCAAGAGGAAGAAGAAAAGGGCCACCAAACAACCCCAGTTCCCTGAGTTTTCTGCCCCCGTGCAGCCCAAGTTCCCTGAGTTTTCTGCCTCCGAGCAGCCCAAGTTCCCTGAGTTTTCTGCCTCCTAGCAGCCCAAGTTCCCTGAGTCTTCTGCCTCCGAGCAGCCCAAGTTCCCTGAGTCTTCTGCCTCCGAGCAGCCCAAGTTCCCTGAGTCTTCTGCCTCCGAGCAGCCCAAGTTCCCTGAGTTTTCTGCCTCCGAGCAGCCCAAGTTCCCTGAGTTTTCTGCCACCTTACAGCCCAAGATGCCAGTCCTAGATGCGGAGGACTGGTTAACTGACTTTTGGACTGAACCAGCTCCCAGTCCCCTTCACCTTACTCCAGCTCCAGCCGCCGCCGAGCCAGCCGCTCCAGCTCCAGCCGCCGCCAAACCAGCCGCTCCAGCTCCAGCCACCGCCAAACCAGCCTGTCACGAACCCGAGCCAGCTCCAGCCGCCGCCGCCGAGCCCGCTCCAGCTCCAGCCGCCGAGCCCGCTCCAGTAGCCCACGAGCCCTTCAAACCCCTGAGTCTCCCAAAGAATTTTTTTTGGGGGGGAAGGGTATCCGTGGGTGGGAAAGATGGGGGTGGGCTCGGAGACCCGCCGTGGCCATCCCTAGCTCCTGACCCGCCATGGCCGCCCACGGCTCCTGACCCGCCATGGCCGCCCACGGCTCCTGACCCGCCATGGCCGCCCACGGCTCCTGACCCGCCATGGCCGCCCACGGCTCCAGACCCGCCATGGCCGCCCACGGCTCCAGACCCGCCGTGACGGCCCGAGGTCCTGGGACCGCCCTGGAGACCTCTGCACCCGTCTGCACCCCCCGCACCTGCCTGTAGGTCTCCAGGGCGCCCACCCCCCCCTCCCCAGTTGTTACATCTGAGGCGCGTGGACGCGCCTACCGGGGAGGGGGAGGTAATGTTACATCCACGCCTTCCCGGACTCCAGTTCCCAGCATCCTCTTGTTCTCCACACCTGTCTGCACTTCCCTCATCAGTCTTCCCGCCATGTTCCCCGGATTCCCAGCACCTGTTGTTCCTCGTCAGCACTCCCTTTAAGTTGGACACCTTCCTTGCACTCCTTGTCCGTTCTATTGTTTGATACATGTGTGTTTGCTGTCTCTCTGTGCCAGATTGTTCAATAAAGCCCATACCATTGTGGATTTCCGTATTCGCCTCATCCCTGCAGCACCACACGCTAACACACATATTGAATGAGTAATGTTTTTCTAGTATACTTGAACTTCGCTAGTAGTCTATATGATTTAACCTATTTCAGAGGCGGCAAAAAATAGAATTTAAAATGGACTGAGTAAAGCTCTCTTGATTGCAACCTCTATCATTGTGTAAACACATTATGGCCTATAACTTTTGGTATAATGTTAAATGTTATTTGGGCTATTTTAGTTGCCATTTGCTATAATAGGCCTATAAAACGCGAGTAAATATAGAAAAAAAATATAGGCCTTTACAATTATAGTAGGCTAATAGGCTATAAAATGTATATACAGTTGTGGTCAGAATTATTGGCACCCTTGATAAATATGATCAAAGATGACTGTAAAAATAAATCTGCATTGTTTATCCTTTTGATCTTTAATAAAATTAGCAAAAATCTAACTTTTCATTGAAGGAAAAGAATTGAAAGTGGGAGGAAAATCACATTATGAAATAAATGTTTTTCTCCAAAACACGTTGGCCACAATTACTGGCACCCTTTTATTCAATATTTTTTTGCAACCTCCTTTTGCTAAGATAACAGCTCTGAGTCTTCACCTATAATGCCTGATGAGTTTGGAGAACACCTGACAAGAGATCAGAGACCATTCCTTCATACAAAATCTCTACAGATCCTTCAGATTCCCAGCTCCATGTTGGTGCTTCTTCTCTTCAGTTCACTCCACTCATTTTCTTTAGGGTTCAGGTCAGGGGACTGGGACAGCCATGACAGAAGCTTCATTTTGTGCTCAGTGATACATTTTTGTGTTGGTTTTGATGTTTGTTTTGGATCATTGTCCTGATGGAAGATCCAACCACGGCCCATTATTGGATTTCTAGCAGAAGCAGTCAGGTTTTGATTTTTTATCTGTTGGTATTTGATAGAATCCATGATACCATGTATCTGAACAAGATGTCCAGGGCCTCCAGCAGAAAAATAAGCCCACAACATTAAAGATCCAGCAGTATATTTAACCGTGGGCATGGGGTACTTTTTATCCATGTGTGCACCAAACCCATCTGGTGGGTTTGCTGCCAAAAAGCTCTTTTTTTAGTTTCATCTGACCATAGAACCAGGTCCCGTTTGAAGTTCCAGTCTTGTCTGACAACTGAATATGCTGGAGTTTGTTTCTGGATGAGAGCAGAGGATTTTTCTTGAAACCGTCCCGAACAACTTGTGGTGATGTAGGTGCTGTTTGATAATTTTTTTTAGGCTTTCTGAGACTCAAGTCTCAACTAATCTCTGCAATTCTCCAGCTGTGATCCTTGGAGAGTCTTTGTCCACTCAAACTTTCCTCCTCACTGTGCATTAGGACGATTTAGATACACATCCTCTTCCAGGCAGATTTGTAACATCTTTAGTTGATTGGAACTTCTTAATTATTGCCCTGATAGTGGAAATGGGGATTTTCAATGCTTTAGCTATTTTCTTACAGCCACTTTCTATTTTGTGAAGCTCAACAATCTTTTGCTACACATCAGAACTATATTCTTTGGTTTTTCTCATTGTGATGAATGATTAAGGGAATTTGGCCTTTGTGTTTCCTCATGTTTATACTCCTGTGGAACAGGAAGTCATGGCTGGACAATTTCATGTTCATGATCACCCTGGTGTGCTAAAAAATGTAAATATGAAGTGTTTTGGAGAAAAACATTTATTTCATAATGTGATTTTCCCCCCACTTTCAATTCTTTTCCTTCAATGAAAGGTTAGATTTTTGCTCATTTTATGAATTAAAGATCAAAAGGATAAACAATGCAGATTTATTTTTACAGTCATCTTTGTTCATATTTACCAAGGGTGCCAATAATTCTGACCACAACTGTAGGCTAAAATTGTAAAATAAAGCACTAACTATAGCGGCATTCATTATAAACAACATATAGCCTAAATGCAAAGCCAAAACGAATTTATTTAAAAGTGAAACAAACGGCGTTGGGCTTTCTCTCATTCAGCACTAATCCAAATGTTTCCATATTATTCGAGATGTAGGCTAATATTTGGTTGCTAAACTTTTACTTAGTAAACAAGTGTAGCACCCTCTTCCCTCTCAGAAGTGACGTACCTGAGCTCTTAGGGCGGGCACTCGGGTTCGAACTTTACAGTCTTTCGACTAATAATTAGGGACCTCTCTTAACACCCTTTAAGTTTAATTATAACCAAACTTTTTACGTGAATATGAATTACCACAATAGAAATATTCAGTTTACAAGTTACCCAAAACAAATAGTAAACTTGCTGAGATCAATTCAAGTAAACAATTACAGAACTTATTAAAGCAAATTAGAATTTAAATGAAATTTGGGAAAAATATGAAACTCAAAGGATGATAAGTAAACAGGAAAATACAATTAACTGTCTACTTTAGAATGATGTCACAGAAGGGCAGTTAGGTATTTTTAGTGATACACAATCTCTGTGAATAATGCACTTTTTAGAATTTTTTGACAACCCACAGATGAATAAGAATATACCAGTCGAGTATAACTTTCCAGATAATAATAGATCAAATTAGGGCTGCACGATAATGGTTAAACTGATAATCCCGATTATTTTGCTCAAAATTATAATCACGATTATTAATCACAATTATTCTATCAAAAAGGGTAATGTAGTTATGGCCATTTTGCACGTTCTTTACCAACCTACACTTCACCCAAAAGGCCTGTAGGTGGCACACCGACTTCATTTAACCAACTATGATAACTTCGTTAGATGGTAAATCAATACAAAACACATGGTTTTCAGGATAAATAACGAGCGGGCCAATATCGTGACGATTATTTGTAATCAATCGAGAGAAGCAGATATCGTTATCGCGATTAAAATACGATTAATCGTGCAGCCCTAAATCAAATGTCCATAAATATGGTCTCAACACAATTTCAAATGCACAATAAGATCAATTCACATGTATATTCAATGCCCTTTTGAGAAAATAAATAAATTGAACACTTAATAAAAGTATAGCAGCTATCAAAAGACAGATAAACACTTTAACTCACGTGGGCCCACACACTAGGGTGACCACATTTGAAGTGCCAAATCGAAATCGAAAATTTGCGTCACATATTTGCCCAGAAATAATGGTAAATAAGCCTTACCTTTAGCAGAAAATCTTTTTTCTAGATTTTGTGCACGCAAAATCGTTAATTAATGCTGCCTTCACGTGCTATCAGAATTATCGTAAAGCTTCCTAGGTAATAATTGCACATGAACATTTACATATATGTGTAATCATTTGAAGCGTATTGTACGTTTTATACACAGCGAACATTGCCTGCATTTGACCGAAATTACAGAATCGTCAGCAACCGGACTATCTAGATAGCACTGTGAATGTTTATATGGTTGTCAGTGCATGGGACACTACATAGGCCTATAATTTTGGTTTTATTAAGATTTTCCCAATAAATAGGTATGAATAAACCTGGTATCCTCCATGAGTCCTGTTCATTCCGACAACAAAGCACTTGAATGCAACAATCGTGTAATCACGACTTCTTAAATGGGAATTATTAAATTTCTGATAGCACGTAAAGGCAGCATCAATCCTCAAAGTCCCCTGACTAGTTCGGATTCAATAGCCAGCAGGGAGAGTGCAGACAGCCGCTTCTGTCTTATGGTTGTCCTGAGTTCATTCTTCACTCTTTTAAGTTGCGAGAAGAATCTCTCGCCCTCGCAGTTGGCAACGGCCAGGGTAAAGAACAGTCTGAGTGCAACGAATACACTTGGGAAAGTAGTCTGTAGCCCATTTTTTCGTAGGATTTGCAGCATATCCTCTGGTGAACGATTTTTCGAAAAAACTTGATATTGCAGGTACTTTTTAAAGGTGGCTATGTGTCGTGATATTTTCTCTTTTTTTTTTAATTTAATTTTATTTTAAAGGGGAGGTGCTATTTCATGCATTCTGACTTATTTACACTGTTAAAGAGTTGTATTCTCGTGCTAAACATGGCCAAAGTTTCAAAACACGAGTTGGATGTATGATGGAGTATTTCTGTGCCAAATACACTACTTCCAGTTTCGGACCGGGTTTCGGAGAGTTTTTTTTCGAGTATGGCCTGAATGACATCAAAAGAGAGCGGAATTCCTTGTATAGGCACTTCTCCCTGATAAGCGCGCATACACATCACCCAGAGCAAGAGCAAGAGCATGCCCATCAACGCCCTTCGTTCGGGTTACGGAAGCCGAGAGATTTTTCAACAATGGCTGTGTCCCAATTCAGGGGCTGCACCCTTTGAAGGCTGCATACATCATCGAGGCAGTCTCATTTAAGAAAAATAACCGTTAGATTGCAACGTAAGAAAGAAATTGCAGTATTTTACACCTCACAATGAATATCAGTCAATTTTATTACGGTTACTTTTCTTAAATATGACATCCTTGATGAAGTATTCAGCCTTCCAATGCGACCTCTGGAGGATGCAGCCTCCGAAATGAGACGCAGCTCCTGTCACTGAAGGAGTGTGTTTTTGGTTGTGAGGGAAAGATTACCTTTTTTATTTTCCCAAAGAACCCAGCGTCAAGGGAACAGTGGATGAAGTTTGTTTTTTTGGGGCAGCAACGGAGTTGTGCACGTATGTTTGTTTGTTCCCGGGATTTCAGTGATGAATACTTTGTAAACAAGTCCCAGTTCGGCGCTGGATTTGCAGATCGCAGGTGGTGAGCTGCATCAGATGTTTTTTGTTGGCAATCGGCGCGCAAGTGCATATAATGTAAACTACACGAATGTTTTTGTTCCCTTTTTATTTATAATGATGTCGCAGCTAGCAGACAATCTCTACACAAAAGCTGTGCACCCTCGTGACTCTTTAGGAGATATGAAGGATGCATTGTTACTCTATATGTACTCAAGATTATCATGAGATTGGCAGAAACCGTGTGTGATACCCCCCCTTTAATGCTTTAGCTATTTTCTTACAGCCACTTTCTATTTTGTTAAGATCAACAATTATTTGCTGCACATCAGAACTATATTCTCTGGTTTTACTGATTGTGATGAATGATTAACGGGCCTGTAAAGTAAAATGAATGATTAATGGATTAATTGGCCTTTGTTTCCTCATATTTGTACTCCCGTGGAACAAGAAGTCATGGCTGGATAATTTCATGCTCCTAGTCACCCTGGTGTGCTAAAAAAATGTAAATATGAATGGGAATATATAATCAGAGATATTTTACTCATAAGAATTTCTAGAGGTGCCAATAATTGTGGCCAACGTGCATTGGAGAAAAACATTTATTTCATAATGTGAGTTTCACTTGATCAAAAGGATAAACAATGCAGATTTATTTTCACAGCCACCTTTGCTCATATTTACCAATATTAGTGGAGGGCACTGTAACATTGAAGTTGCTTAACCCTTTCATCCATGAACTATAACCACCGTCAGGAGTATTTTCCTTATGTACAAAGAGATTTTCAGATGTACACTTGAGTCGACAGTGTGCGTTTGTTTTTATTGTATTAAAAATAATATAACAACAATAATGCACTGTATAACCTTGCTGTAAAAAAGGGCCAAATTTTGACAGCAACATGCTGTTTTCCATTAAAACAGTAATATACCGTAGAAAAAAAATGCATTCTGGGTAATATTTGATGTTTTCGAGAAAGTAGCCTACAGCAATATACTGTGAATTAACAGCGCTCAAAGTCGACACTCAGAGGCTGTGTTCCAAATCACACACTGTACTCTCATTCCGTATTCCCTTAGTTTATTAATATAGTCCATTTGACAGAGTGAATGAAAACACGTGTGTGAATTCAGACACTGATGAACACCTGCTGTTAACAAGCAGAATCACTGAAGGAAAGAAAAACAAGAACAGAAAAAGATGAAATTAACTGAAAATGAAAGAAGACATTAAATCTTTCAAGATCTGATTAAACAACTCCACAAACAGCATTAATATCTTCACTTATTACTAACCAGATTTACTTTATTTCTGTCATATGTCTACAGAAGATCTTATTGAGAACTAACAGAGGTTTAGATGTTGTTTTATTGTTTGGTGTGACATTACCATGATGGAGATCAGTGATTGCTTTAGTTGGGCTCTTGACCCTTGATTTGTGAACAATAGTTTTTCTTTGGCTGTTGTAGCTGTCTTTAAAACACATTTGTTGTGGCAAAAAAAGCTGAAAAAAAGTGTGATCAGATGAGCTTAGCTGATTATTAATGTTCACAATCATCTAATGGCCTTATTTATTGATCTCATCAGAATCTAATCTAGTTTTTTTTTTTTTTTTTTTTGATTATGATTATGATATTCCTGTGATTCTACTGCATGAGATCCATCAGTGTTGTGACAACCAGATAATATGAAGAAAAGGTTGTGAGCCAAACATTTTGTACTACTTTATCATTCAGAGTCAGACACACATCAAGAATCGGCGTATGAATCTTGATGTCTCTGTTTATCTGAATGATGCCATAGTTCAAACATTTCTTGTAAATCAAACATAACCAACAACACCTGGCCACAAGATTTCTTGGCTTTTCTTTTTCCCCCACAACAAACGTGTCGTAAAAAACACATTTACAGCAGTCAAAAAAAAAAAAATCTTAAAAAACCAAGGGTCAAAAGCCCAACTAAAGCAAACACTGACCTCCATCATGGTAACGTCAAATGAAACAATAAAACAACATCTAAACCTCTGTTAATTCTCAATATGAACTTCTGTAGACATCTGACAGAAATAAAGTCAATCTGCACTGTTAGACCTTGCCAGGCTTTTTTACAGTAAAATACTGGCAACACTGTTGCCAGTAATCTGCAGTATGTTACTGTAAAGATACCATGCACTAAATTAAAAGTGACTTGTGTTAACTCATTTCATTTCCAGAAACCAACTGCCTCAAATTGTCCGACTGCCATTTAAATTTACAAACTAACATTTATTATATGCTAATAATGTGAGCACATTATTACTACAAACTTATTTCATTAGAATCCACAGAAAATATTTTAAACAAAGAGATTTTCACTGCATCAGCAACTACACAATCATCATCTCTTAAATAAAGCAACACGCAGTATATCATCAACATTTCTTGATCTTCTCCTGAACCTAAGCACAGGCTCTACTCTTCAGCACAATGGTGACCCACAAAACTCAATTTTACAGTAAACTACTGGCAACAGTGTTGCCAGTATATAACTGTTTTTTAACTTACAGTTTGTTACTGTTAAAATAAGTTTTGTGGATGTGTCTTTTTATCTTACACCTTCAACCCTTTCAACCCCACAGGAACATCCTCTAGTGTCAACACTACAGAGTAAAAGTAACATTGACGCTGTGTTGCAGTGAGGTAATTAAGTTAATATGTAAGTGATAATTGAGCATTAATGATGAACACCTGCTGTTAACAAGCAGAATCACTGAAAAGAGGAACAAGAACGGAAAAAAAAAAAAAAAAACGAGCAGAAACACAAGAACTACAATTGTCTTCCAGCCATTACACATTATTACACTTATTACTGACCAGTTTAACTTTATTTCTACAGCAGATCTTATTGAGAATTAACAGAAGTTTAGATGTTGATGTTTAATTGAAAATGTTTGGTTTGATGTCACCATTGAAGAGATCAGTGTTTGCTTTAGTTGAGCTCTTGACCCTTGACTTTTTATACATCAGTTTTTGTTTTTTCTTTGGCTGCTTAAACTATTTTTGCAAACCACGTTTGTTATGGCAGAAACAAATGTGGAGGAAAAAAAATCATTGAGTGCTGATAGTTATGTATTGATGAAAATATAACCATCACACAGTCTCTTGATTCACTGAACTCATACTGTTTAAACCCTTGTGTTACATTATCACTACTGTGAAACTACAGCAAGAGTTCCAAAAACAATCAGTCAAAAAGATTGTTTTTTCACCATGCACAAAAAACAGCAGCAGCAGCATTATTTAGACACACACAGATATCAAAAATCAGCACATCAATCTCAACAATGGTGGCAATAAAAAAGGACTGCATAATTTATTCATGCTACAGTGCATGCTGGGAGTTTTGTACTATGCTGGCACCCAGCATGCATTGCGACATTAAACTTTTGAATGTCACCATTGTTGAGATTCATATTCTGGTTGTTGATGTCTCTGCTGCCCAAGTTATGCAGGAGCTCAAAATGTTTTATGCACTATATGACTTCAGTATTCTTCTAAATAACTGATTATTGAAACATTGCTGGTTGTTATGCTGTTGAATCACAGACATAGTATAAACAAAACACCCATTAAATCAAAGACTAGACACAGAAAGAGATCAGTGAATTAAACAAGTCCAAGATGATTACAACATCATCACAACAGCCAAAAAACCTGATCAACTTCTGGTTGGCTTTTTCTTGCCATAACAAATGTGCTTTATAAACACTCAGTTACAGCTGCCAGAGAAAGCTAATGTTAAAGAGTCAAGAGCCCAACTAAAGCAAGCACTGGTCACCACGATGGTGACTGCAAACTTCAATAAATTTTTATTTTCAATAAAACATCAACATCCAAATCTGTTAATTCTCAACAAGAACTTCTGTACATGTATGAAAGAAATACTGGTTTGTAAACTGGTTTCACACTCAGTGTGGCTGAAGTCAGTTGTAGTTCTTGTATTTCTTGTATTTCTTGCTTGTTAACAGCAGGTGTTCATCACTAATGCTCGATCATCACTTACATATTCACTTTATTATCTCACTGCAACACAGCGTCAGTGTTACTTTTACTCTTTGTAGTGTGGACACTAGAGGATGTTCCTGTGGGGTTGAAAGGGTTAAAGGTGTAAGATTAAAAAGACAAAATGTATTTTAACAGTAACAAACTCTAAGTTAAAAAAAAAACAGTTATATACTGGCAACACTGTTGCCAGTAGTTTACCGTAAAATTGATTTTTGTGGGTCATCATTGTGCTGAAGAGTAGAGCCTGTGCTTAAGTTCAGGAGAAGATCAAGAAACACTGATGATATGCTGCAAGTTGTTTTATTTAACAGATGGTGACTGTGTAGTTGCTGATGCAGTAAAAATCTCTTTAGGTTAACATTCATTGAGACCAGTGTTGGGTGTAATGCATTACTAAGTAATTAATTACTGTAATTAATTACTTTTCCCTTGAAGTTGAATATATAATAGACTATAGAACAATTATATATAAAACAATAGTGGATTTAACATCGAAATTTAATGTAATGTAATTTAATCTAATTTGAAACAATTAATCTGTTGAACTGTTGAAGTTGTAATTATTAGCTAGTAATTAATTAGGCCTACCTTTTAGAGTAACTCACATTACACAAATATCACATTCTCAGCGTTGAAAATGCAATACAGTCAAAATATGTACTGCATTTGATGAAGAACTTCTTTCTTGATCACTATTCATAAATGTAATAAAAAGCAAACTGGACATAACGCCATTTTGGATTCGCATACGAGGCACCGCTTTCTCCCACTATTTAAAATGATGACAACTATTTTCTAACGTCATGGACTAAGCATCCATAATACGCAGGTGGTGTTTTCATCGTTGTGCATCTGCATTTCCTTGCCCCGCCGTCCTCCAGTCCGTGATTCGGAAATCCTGTACGATTTGAATCAAACTGATGAATCCTTCAATGAATAAATTCTCTGAATCAGACTTACTGCAAGCTATCTTTGTCAAAATGAAACAAAATGAAAAGTTCTGTATTATTAAAAATTCCTGAAACTGGTTGTTCATATCATATGACAACGTGTCGTGTAGACATTGAAGTTTTGCAACAGTTATTTTAGTGGTACATTATATTTTAATTAAAAAAATAAAACAGTAAAACTTATGTTTCACTGTGAGACTCATTTTGACCTGATTCTCTTTTTTCTCTCTGCAGTTTGGCTCAGGATAGAAGTCCAAATACAATTAAAAGTGCATTTATTCTGCTGCTTATGTTGACATTCTTATTGTCTGCCATTGCTTACGCCTCTGATTTCTCTTTGGACACACTATGGTTTACTAAAGTCATGAATCAGACTCATTATAAGGTAAATGATGGCATTTGGGCCGATCATAATCAAAAAGATACATTAGCACCTTTGCCAGGTCAACAAATCCAACAAAGAGGAACAGCAATTTATTATCACATAGCTCATCCAAGCAACTATAATTTCATTCTGGATGAACCTGATAAATGTAAGCAGAATCCGTTCCTGGTCTTGATGGTCCCTGTGGCGCCCAATCAGGTAGCAGCTCGTAACGCCATCCGGAGCACGTGGGGGAATGAGAGCACAGTCCAGGGAAAAGCAGTGATTACTCTGTTCCTGGTGGGTTTGACTGGAGGATCCGACTCTGAAAAAACTCAACAGCAGCTGGAGGAAGAGAGCCGACAACACAGAGACTTACTGCAGAGCAACTTTGTGGACTCGTACTTCAACCTGACCATAAAGACGATGGTGATCATGGACTGGCTGGCCACTCGTTGCCCTCAAGCGACTTTCAGTATGAAGATTGATTCTGACATGTACTTAAACCTGGAAAACCTGATGACCCTCCTATTGGCACCCGACACACCCAAACAGAACTACATCACTGGAATGGTGATGTGGAACCGGCCCGTCGTCAGAAACAAAAACTCAAAATGGTATGTGTCAGAGGAGCTGTACCCCGAACCAAACTACCCCACGTACCTGCTGGGAATGGGATATGTTTTCTCCAATGACCTGCCAGAAAAAATAGTTGAGGCTTCCAAGGACATAAAGGCCTTTAACATAGAAGACGCATATGTGGGTGCTTGTCTGAAACAGGTGGGCATTGCACCCTCATCCCCCCCAAACCCTTCACAGTTCAGAGCCTATCTGGGACAATATATACGAGAGGATTTTTTCAAGGTCATTACGACAATCCTGGGATCCCCACAGCAGCTAATAGACATCTGGAAGGATGTAAAGAGGCCCACATAAAACTATAGAAGCACAAACAAAAAGGAGAAACACAGATTTCGGTTTACAAAGACAGGAAACATGTCTATTTAAGAACATTTTGAAAAATGGTCACAACCTGTTAACAATACGTTCTGATGGGGCGAGGAACATTTCACACAGAACACATTCTTGAAGAGGAATGCAGTTTCTTGAGATGCATTTTTAAAGTTGAACTTTTAAAGTTCAACGGGAAACAGGGTTTTAAAAACACAATGCTGATGCACGAGACGTAGATGTCAAAAGTCTGAAAAGTTTCTTTACATAGAAAAACAATTAAAAAGCAATGCAGTGCACTAAAAGCATGTTCTTTCTGAACCGACCTGACGGTTCCGCAATATTACAGCAAATATGCACAACCTAACATATATGTTACAAATTTTAAGTTAAAATCTATATATAGTTATACCGAATTAATATACTATATGTATATAGAAATTCCATAAAATATCCATTTTAACTGAAAAGTTGAACCGTGTTGCTAACTGGTGTCATATATATTTTGTAATTTTATACAATTCATTAATTACAATTTCTGTTAGCCAGATGAAAGTTTTAAATTTATGTACATTCCATTTTTAATTTTCACTGTTTTGTGGATTTCATAATTGATTTATTCTTTAAATATTTCTGGAAAAATCATTAGAGGGAGAAATCACATTTTCCTAGAAGGTTTAATGTTCTATGAAAACATAGTGTAATTTAAAACTGCCTCACCCTCTAAAAAGAGCATTTACTCTCCGAGCATGTAAAAAGTATTCACAAGTTTTTTGTTTTTTTTTATTTAATCATTTTTAAATTAAATTGAGGTGTTTAACATGTGTAATCATTACTGTAAAATTCATTTTTTATTTAACTTCATATTCTTAAACCGTGATCTTGGTCTTGCATTTGTTGTGATTTTAAACACTTAAAGAAGAGAACAAGCACATATGGGAAAGCACAGGTGCACAAAAGCCACTGATATAATTCAACCAATTGCTTGTGATATTGCTAATTTGTAAGTGGTTTCGGATAAAACTACTCACCCAGATAGCAAGCAATGATCGAAATAATGTTAAATCAATGTTAATGTTTCAACGTTAACCGCACTGAATCAATATCACTTTTGCACCCGCAATTAATGTTGAAAAAATGTTGAAATTTCAACAAAAAATCAATGGTAATGGCACTGAATCAATGTTACAATGTGATGTTGGTTCAACATCATGCTTGCGCTCTCAGAAAATGAAACACAACTATAACTGACTTAAAGCCACACAGCCTGAAATCAACTGGAAATAAAAGAAGACAATAAATCTCTTAAGATCTCAGCAGAAGATCTTTTTGAGAATTAACAGAGATTTAGATGTTGATGTTTTATTGAAAATGTTTGGTCACCATTTTTGTGATCAGTGTTTCCTTTAATTGGGTAGTTTGATTCTTGGCTTTTTGTGTTAGTAAATGATTTTGCTTTATGAATGTGAAAACTATATCACCTGATCATCATTGTTTTTGGTTTTCTTTGCAACAAATGATGTGTTTTGGTAAACACTGTTATAAAGACCACAAACTCACACAAAAAGCCAAGAGTCAAACTGCCCAACTAAAGGAAACACTGATCACCGAAAATTGTGAAATTTCAACATTTTTTCAACATTAATTGCGGGTGCAAAAGTGATATTGATTCAATGCAGTTAACGTTGACACATTAACATTGATTTAACATTATTTTGATCATTGCTTGCTATCTGGGCAGTGAATAGGCCTACATGGAAATGCAATTTCGTGATGCACTATTTCCATTATATCCTTGCATAATGTATATTATGCAAATTAGGATACAAGGTGTCAGCTACAAGGTATCAGCTGCTAAAATTAAAGCCAAAACGATTTTGCTATTGCCTTTTGGATTATTGCAGAAAGTAAGCTCTGTTGCCAACAAAAGTTTGTAATTCTTACACATTGTGTTTATCAAGGGAATCTTCACAAATGAACACAACTTTTATTAATTTTTTGAAGCCTAACACAATCGCCAGAAGTAAAAAGCTTAAAAACATATTTCCAGTTTTAGGACTCACTCCTCCAGCACTGTATGAAGACTAGACTGCTTCAACAATATGCGTTTTCTAAAGACATAGCTCCATCAAGTGGTCACAATAAATATTAACCTAACAAAACAACATGAAATGGGCCTCATTTATGAAACACAAGCATAACGATTTTCAGCGTGGTTTACAAATGATTTACAAAGGAATTTGTCCTGCACGCCCAGTTAGTGAAAACATCTTATGACATGTAGCCTGTGTGTGAAATATATGTAAATGACAATGTTTGAAAAATGTCGGTGGGCCTACTTATACAAGGAGACGACTTCAGATGGTTTTACTTTTGTACAGAAAACGTCATTATGTTTAATCTTAAGACATTTGTGTTTAAATGCTGCACCCTGCTGGTGACTTTTATCAATTACTGCAAGTTCGGCCACTGAATCCCTAGCTGTTTATGTGCACTATAAATGTTTGTAATTAATTAAATTAATGGACCATAGAGCACTGATTACGTGAAGCTTTTAATTGTTTTAACTGAAACGTTTTCATACATGACAAGTTGGGGCAAACACATTTTTATTTTCTAGGCAGCCTAGAAAGTAGCCTCCCAGATCACATAATTTTGTTATAAGAACATTCTCTAAATTCAGGGTTGGTTCTGGGAACGTAAAAAATGTTTTCTTGATGTTAGAGGAACGTTTTTTATAAGATATAATGTTTCTCAAACATTCTTTCAACTTAATTTTGATTTAAAATTAAACATTCTAGAAATTAAGCTAGAATTTAACTTCAAGCAAATGCTTATTTCAGTAATTGCTGACTTAAAAAATTAAAATGTTATGCTACTGAAAAGAATAACATTCAATCAATGCGAAGAAAAATAACTTGTAACATTATTTTTTTATTCAAATGCTGAGTGTTGATGTTTAAGCAAAAATAACACTATCATTGTTAATTTTCTGTTTGAGACATGTTTAGTGTTATTTATACACTCATAGACATCAACATTCGGCATATGAAACACAACAATGGTGACCTGCTTTATGCCAGCATACAAAAACACATTCCTGGCTCCCAGCATGCATTGCCACCATATTGTCACCATTGTTGAGGTTTGTATGATGAGTGCTGTGGCCTGTTGCACAAAGCCGGTTTTAGTTTCTACCCAGATAAGTTCAAGATTTGTTTGAGCAAACTCTGTTTTTTTAGGGCTCATGAAGGTGGATTGGTTTTTAGTGGGTTTCATTGCTATGGTAACTTATGTTACACGGCTAACCTGCTCTGGAGCAGGTTTTATTCTGGGTTAGAGATCACAAACCAAAACTCAACCAATCAGCTGTGAGTAAAGTGACATGTAGGCTATCTGATGCAATAAAGCCCTGTATCTCTCACTCCAAATTAAATCAGTTCATAGTGAAAACATTTTAGAGACAAAACTGCTCATCTTTTGCTGTTAATTATTTATTATATCTATATTAAATGAATTATAATTATGTATAATTCACATAATATATTCATATAATTATTATATTTCAGTCATGACAACTCTCGGAGTGGATCAAATTCAACCAGCATTTATTGGCATGGGGCATGAAGTATACATGGCTTGATTTTGGCGTACGAGATCTGCTACGCTGCTGCTGCTGCTGTTGTTACTGCTGCTGCTGCTGAGCAAATACAAATTTGTTCAGCTTAGTCAAATAAAACAACAAAGAAAAGGCTGCTGCAAGAATGGTAGAACCCCCTCAAAGCAGTGGACCGCATGGTCCGTGCTACCCAAGTTAAGCAAGCAGCCGAGTCAACTTCGGCCTGATACCCCCCACCCAGCAGATCTGAACGCCAAAATATGTGTACTGCTGCTGCTCCGTAGAGCTATAGGCGCGTGTATGACTATCTATGTGTGCCTGGGCCTGCTTTGCCGAGTGGCTTAACGCTATTGAGCTTACCTATAAGTGTGCATCTGACCTAGTGGCCTAAATTAGAATGATACTGAGCCAGAGCTCATATGCATAAATAACATGCCTATAGAATGTGATTGGTTTTATGTAATGCAGTGTATGCTATGCTGGTTTTTGGATGGTGAACATTCGTCCCCGGTCCCCTGCATCAAACTCGAATCTCACAGCTGAGCTCCTCCCCTCCACTAGGATTCGGCTACTGTAAATTGCCGGATACACGTCATTGCTAACCTCCGCAAATTATCAAATCGAAATAATTGTATCTGAATTTAATAATTAATATATCCGGATGCCCAGCGCCACCTGATGATTTAAAATCAGAGACATTTCTTGTCCTTTCAAAAAGTCTTTTTTGTTTTTTTGTTTTCTTTTGTTTTTTTCTGGCTGTTTTAACTGTTTTTGCTAGCAGAATGCATTGTTTTCTACTGTATATTACTGTTTTAATGGAAAATGGTATGTTATTGTCAGAATTTGGCCATTTTTTTTTATAGCAAGGGTTTACAGTGTATAGTCTTTGGTACGACTGGTTTCAGTTCCATTTTGAGGATCAAGCCCAGGATTTTGAATGGTAAGTTCTGTATTCTGAAATCCTTTAAAAAAATTCAAATATGAATCCTGTCTCTGTATGAATGGCACAGATGCGTGGTTTCGTTTGCTACACATAACTTAAATTAGTAAACATGCTTTTGTATTGGCTTTCCCCAAACTATATTGCTATACTGAGATGAGTGAAATCGACTGAAATATGTAATAAATACTGAAATAAAATGTGTTAGCAACATAATAAATTGCAAATTAATGAGCCACATCAATGAAGCTTTTGTTCACAATGAATGATGAAAATTCAGCTTTGCATGACAGAAATAAGTTATATTTTAAAGTATATTCAAATAGAAAACCATTATTTTAAATTGTAATAGTATTTCAAAATATTGCTGTTTTTTTCTGTATTTTTGATCAAATAAATGCAGGCTTGATGAGCATGAGACTTCTTTCAAAAACATTAAAAATTGTGTCCAATCTTTTGACCGGTACTGTGTATAATTTAAAATATAATAGGCCTATACAAAATTTTCTTCACATGATGTGCAATAATACGTTCATGCATGAGATCACAAAAATCATGTTTTCTGTTAAGAGTGGACATTATATTAATGTTAATACAATAGTTGATAGGTAAGTGATGTTCACTTATATCTTTGAATGGGATTTATTTCCAGGTAAACTGTATACTCAAAATGTGCCCTCATTTATTCAAAATGTGTCTCATTTATATTGTTAACTATATTCTAAATAAACTACAAAATAAACTACTTTGTTCTCAGATTCTTTCACTCTCATTCTTTCCTCACATACCCGACTGAAAGGCTTATTATGCGGCTCATTATGCAGGTCTTTGTCTCCTTAGGTGTGAATCACAGCATTATTCAGGATTATTCACACCTCCACGCATACTGTCTTTCTAAACAAAAAGTGTCTTACAAAATTTAAATCAATATATTGTTTTATGTGAATGAGTAGGCAGGATGATTTTCACATCATTTTGAAGCAAAAATGCTAGCCTTCAACCTCCAATACCCAGATGTCTTGTGGACACATATTTATTTGTATTTGTTTTGTGGCCTTATTTCAGTGACTTAATTTTTTTTTTTAAATAACCACGCATAAACGTTATTCTCTCAAAAATACAAACATTTACATACATGTTGCTCACATATTATAGTAGCCTTGTTTGTGCTGAATACAGTGTAATGACACTTTTGCCATTGATATGTTTATAAACAACTAAAAAAAGCACAAATGTCAGGGCATGTCAAAACTTCTTCAGGGCCCCAAAAATCCTCAGATCCCAGAGGGTTAATGTGGGTCCTAAAGCTCTTGCCCAGTCATAACCCTTCATTCCAGTGAAATTCTTCTTTTCTCTTTTGCATTGTGTCTCATCTCTCTTTCTGCAGTCTTTCTTCAAATCTCCCTCTTGCTCATTCTCTCTTCTCGACCGTCATACGCCCCCTAATGCTGATTGGCTACACATTTGTTTTTGTTTGTTGGAGTGTCGGTCCGACTAACTTCCAAACAGCGTTTTTCAAATATCGCTTACTGCACCTTTAATACTGTATGTGGCATTGTTGATCAACGAGGAGATGGAGATGATCAGTGATATTTCCCACTAAACAAAGTTATGTCCGGAAGACATCTTTTCAACGTCTTTGTCACAAAAGTCGTACGTTGAAAAGACGTCCACTGAGGAGCCAGAATGACGTAATTTTTTGATGTCTTCTGAACGTCCAATATAGACGTTCATGGAACCTCCATACAAGGATAAAAATAAAAAAAAAAACACCTCAGCCACGGATCCATCTATAGGCAGTAAAACACACGTTCACACCTTTAGACAACTTAGCATCTGTAATTCACACATCTTTGGATTGTGAGGGAAACCAGATCTGAAGGAAAGACTTTCTGGCTCAGCTGGGACTCGAACCAGGAACCTTCTTGCTGTGAGGAGACAGTGTTTCCCACTGAGCCAATTATGCTACTCTTTCCTTCAGATCTGGTTTCCTCACAATCCAAAGATGTGTGAATTACAGATGCTAAGGGCCAAATTTACTAACAGCTTGCGCCAGCGCAAACCCTCTTTTGTTGTTAAAAAACTACTGTTGGGATTTACTAAAGACACGCAGTGCAAAATTAGCACTGAAAAGGCGTGGACTGAGTTGTTTTTGTGGCTGACCTTATTGCATATGTATTTGTAGGAGTTTATGGGAGTAGAATATGTAAATGAATCACGCAACGTGATTTAGCTAATCTTTGCGCTCATCAATTTACTGGTATTTACGCCATTATTTAACGCCCAAAAAAATAATGTCTTAACCCATTTTGTGACTTGGCTGCATGGCACAGAGAGCACGTGGTAGAAGGGAGAAAATATTTTCCACTCGTATTAATTTCTTTGGAATGCTAGAGGAAGACGTTATCCGAACATATCGGCCAACACGGCTTGGCAAACGACATTAGCCTATATATGTGTACGTGTTTGTCAGATTACATGTAGCTAACAAGTTGCGCCTGTGTTCAGCATCAGCATCAGCTCTGCTTATTTGTGTCCCAACACTTAATTTGCGCTGCTCTTGTTAGATTGCGTTGGTCATTATGTAAATGATATGACTGCGTCTGTGTTCTTTAATTTGCGCGTCAGCAGTAGATCACGTGCAAAACTTGCCACTCACATCGGCGCATTTGTGGAATTCACGCTCACGCTAATTTGCCCCGTTTAGTAAATCTGGCCCTAAGTTGTCTAAAGGCGTGAACGTGTGTTTTACTGTCTATGGATGGATCCTTGGCTGTTTTTTTGTTTTGTTTTTTTGTTTGTTTTTGATTTTTTTTAACCTTGTACAGAGGTTCCATGAACGTCTATATCGGATATTTGTGACAAAGACTTTGAAAAGACGTCTTCCAGACATAACTTTGTTTAGTGGGTTGCTTCACCTGTGAAGTGAATTTATTTATGCAAGGGACATTATTAATGAAATATACCCAAATAAAATCAAATCAAAATTGGAATCAGGAGTCGGTAATTAAAATTCACTCTCTACTGTGCATTTGTGTCATTATTGTGTTGGCATTAGGTGTGTTTAGATATAAACAAAACATTGATACCTATCTAATACCAGCTTATTATAAAAATATGAAGCATGTTTTAAAGCGATACTTCACCCAAAAATGAAAGTGAAATTTCATCATTTCCTCAACCTCATGTTGTTTCAAACCAGTATGACTTTCTTTTTTTGTTCACAGCAGGTGTTTGAATGATTGAAAGAATGTTTCAGGTGTATCAAAGCAGCTTTTCACCTCATTTCCTGTAAGAATCAAATTCATTCTGACAATATCAGGGCTCCTGGCAGGTGTGTAACTATTATGTTACTCATGACAACAAACCTAACGCCATAATAAGGACAATACCTTAGAGAGGACCTACCTTTCTATTTGTGATGTAAATACAAAATGAGTATTTTCATTGAAGAAAGACAAGTTTCAGCTGTTGGTTTGTTCACTTGTACATCATAGGTGCAAAAAAGAAAGAAAAAAAAAAAAGGTTCCTAACCCCGCCCCTGTTAACAGGTTGTTAGGTCTATTGAGAGACTATATTCAAGAAGGAATATTTTAGTGTCACTAGTCGAACACACCGGAATGGCTATTAAAAACATTTGTCACAGGTAAGCTCACCCAACCTTTTATTATTTATTTTATTATTAGATATTTTATGATGTTATTTGTGTTGTTCACATACAATGCCTTATTATAAACTAGAGCAGAGGTCTTTAACCCTGCTCCTTGGGTCCCACTGTCAGTTTATTTCCAACCAGGTTCAGCACACCTGCCTGTGTATTTTCAAGCAATCCTGAAGAGCTTAATTAGCTGATTCAGGTGTGTTTGATTAGATTTGGAGCTAAACTCTACACTACAGGACAGTAGTGGGTCCTCAGGAGCAGGGTTGAAGGTCTCTGAACCAGAGTAACTTAAGTAGTTAATGGGCTTTGAGATTAAACTGGTCAAAATCAGATTAAATCATTTGAATGCAGCTGAGCTAAACGTTGAATATCTGAATTGATTAGAACCTATCTAACAGAATTTTGTTATAAGAACGTTCGCCAAATATTCAGTGTTGGTTCTGGGAACATTAGAGCAGGGGTGTCAAACTCAGTTCCTGGAGGGTTGCAGTTTAGTTCCAACCCTGCTCCGAACGCACACACCATGGGCCTCATTTATGTTGCGCAGAAACCATCCTAAATTTGATCTTACGATCATTTCTCAGATGTACATAGGTGTGATTCATAGAATGAACTTACACACAGAAAATGACCGTACGCCTCTTTCAGATGTGAAATCTATAAATTGCAAATGATATTGAACTTGCGCGCAGCTGAATGGTTTCAGTTCTCCGCGTTGTAAACGACATCTAATTAATGTCATTTACATATAAAGATCAACAGTCATCGTCCAAATCCTTAGCGAGCTGAAAGAATAGCTTAGATTTCCAAAAACCTTCAGTAATCTGATCAGGAAAAGTGTGTACGTCTGCTCAGACCCTGACGTGGCGCTAAGCACTTTCCCACGTCAAAGACCGTTTTTATAAATATGAGCATTGGCGTGGATTTAAGCGTACGCACACTCTAAGATCAAATCTGTGCATACGCACTCTTTATAAATGAGGACCCTGTAGTTTTCAAATAGGCCTGAAGGACTTGATTAGCTGAAGCAGGTGCATTTAATTAGAGTTGAAGCTAAACTATGCAGGGGTGTGGCCCTCCAGGAACTGAGTTTGACACCTGTGTTTGAGGAATGTTTTTTATAAGGTATGATGTTCCTCAAACATTCTTTCAACTTAATTTTAATTAACAATTCAACATTCTAGGAACATTCTAGGAATGTAAATTTGTAACATTCCAAAAACATTAAAATGTCCAGTTTCCTCATTCCTCATCATTCAAACACAAACTACAACTTTCTTCAGCAACAGCCTTAGAGGAACTGAAGATAAAAGACATTAAATCTCTGAAGATCTGATTAAACAACTCCACAAACAGCATTACCAGCTTCACTTATCACTAACCAGACTGACTTTATTTCTGTCACACGTCTACAGAAGTTCTTATTGAGAATTAACAGAGGTTTAGATGTTGATGTTTGGTTGAAAATGTTTCGTTTGAGATCACCACCATGGAGATCACCACCATGGAGATCAGTGTTTGCTTTAGTTGGGCTCTTGACCCTTGACTTTTGTTGAGTTCCTTCTTTTTCAGCAACTGTAATTGTTTTTAGAAAACATTTCTGCATTGATAAAGCAGATCAACATGTCTGTTTTAATAACAGACAAATAACTGGATTAAAGTGGTTTAAATAATTAGTTTTTTTCTGTAGTTTTGCTTACTTTTAATTGAATTGTTATATGAGAAAGTAATAAACTCAAATAATGTGATAAAAATCATTTGTAACACTGAAGTGATTTGTGCAAAATTATTCAGAACTATTTAAACATTAAATACAACACACTTAGACATCAGCACTCATCATACAAACCTCAACAATGGTGACAATCCAAAAAATAATTCAGCTGCATAATTTATTCATGCCGCAATGCATGCTGGGAGCCATGAATGTGTTTTGTATGCTGGCATGAAGCAGGTCACCATTGTTGTGTTACATATGCCGAATACTGATGTCTATGAGTGTATAAATGATAAAACATGTTTTAAACAGAAAGTTAACAATGACAGTGTTGTTTATACACTCACAGAAATCAACATTCACATCTGAAACAAAACAATAGTGTTTTAAATTATTTTGGTTGAGTTTTATACTTTTCAATAACATTTCAATTTCTTAAGTCATCAATTACACACACACACACAAAAAAAAACAGTTGTTTAAACCACTTTAATGAAGTCATTTGTCTGTTATTGAAACAGACTGCTTTATCAATGCAGAAATGTTGTTGAATTGCTGAAAAAAAAAGCAACTCAACTAAAGCATATGCTGATCTCCATGATGGTGACCTCAAATGAAACATTTTTAAGAAGACATCAACATCTGTTAATTCTCAATAAGAACTGCTGTAGATGTGTGACAGAAATAAATTCAGTCTGGTTAGTAATAAGTGAAGCTGGTAATGCTGTTTGTGGAGTTGTTTAATCAGATCTTGAGAGATTTTGAGAGATTTATGTCTTTTATCTTCAGTTCATCTAAGGCTGTGGCTGAAGAAAATCATAGTTTGTGTTCTTATTCTTCTTTCAGTGCTTGTTCACAGCAGGTGTTTGAATGATTGAAAGAATGCTTCAGGAACATCATACTAACCTTTAAATAACATTCTACTAACATTAAGGAAACTGGACATTTTGATGTTCTTGGAATGTTACAAATCAACGTTCCTAGAATGTTGAATTGTTCATTAAAATTAAGTTGAAAGAACGTTTGAGGAACATCATACCTTATAAAAAAAAAAGTTCCTCCAACATCAAGAAAACTGGACACTTTTTACGTTCCCAGAACCAACACTGAATATTTGGAGAACGTTCTTATAACAAAATTCTGTTAGCTGGGAAGAAGGTGCTTAGATACACAAACATTTCACTTTGTTTTGTTCAGTGTCTTTCAGTCTGTGATAGAAAAGGGAAACACAAATGAAGGTGATATGCCTGGCAGTCAAATTAAAATGCATGAATTTTAAATTTAAACATCAGCTTAAAATCATGAATTTTAATTCAGAAATCAAAAACCTGTATCATAAAAAAAGTTTATTTAAGTGTATGTATGACAAAAACAAATAGGTTGTGTGAAGGAAATTTTAATTTTTATTGAGACATAACTAACATTCCTTTTTCTTGCAGGATTAACTTTTGAATTAACATTTGTATGCTTCTGAAAATTAAATGTCCCCAACACTTGGCCAAAATGTGACTGAATGTGTGTTTGAATATAACAAAACAAATCTAGATGCTGTCTGATTATAACAAGAGCACTTAGACAGTTGTCTGTAGATATACACTTATTCTATAAAAACTGTTGTACTCTTTTGGATTTCACTGAAATTGGTCCGAGATCCACCCGATCGTGATTAAAACATATTTGAAGGCATTGTCTGGAGTCTTTCTGGTTAGTGGAGCACTAGAGACCTTATTCCCAAGTGATAGTGTTCTTAAGGGGCGAGACGTCATCTGACTCAGCAGGGTGTCGATTAGGAGATGCGTGCTAGAGTATAAATTTGTAATTGTCAATTAGTCGACGCTCCCTGTTTAACTTAAGTCAGGTGCATAGGGGAATTTCCACCGCAGGTGTCATGTCAAAAGTTGGCTTTACCAGGAAATTAAACACATGAATGCAAATCACCTGCAAGCATCTATGCAGTTCTCTCCTCTAATATTGGCACCCTTGGTAAATATGAGCAAAAGTGACTATTAAAATAAATCTGCCTTGTTTATCCTTTTGATCTTTCATTCTCAAAATTCTAACCTTACACTGAAGTAAAACAATTGAAAGTTCAGTTCACCCCATTCATTTTCTATAGGGTTCAGGTCAGGGGACTGGGACGGCCATGGCAGAAGCTTCATTTTGAGCTCAGTGACACATTTTTGTTTTATTTTTGATGTTTGTTTTGGATCATTGTCCTGATGGAAGATCCAACCATGGCCCATTATAAGATTTCTAGCAGAGGCTGTCAGGTTTTGATTTTTTATCTGTTGGTATTTGCTAGAATCCATGATACCATGTATCTAAACAAGATGTCCAGGACCTCCAGCAAAACAAATAGGCCCACAACATTAAAGATCCAGCAGTATATTTAACCGTGGGCATGGGGTACTTTTATCCCTGTGTGTACTAAACCCATCTGGTGGGTTTGCTGCCAAAAAGCTCTTTTTTAGTTTCATCTGACCATAGAAGCTGGTCCCGTTTGAAGTTCCAGTCTTGTCTGACAACTGAATATGCTGGAGTTTGTTTTGGGATGAGCAAGGAGGATTTTTCTTGAAACCCTCCCAAACAGCTTGTGGTGATGTAGGTGCTGTTTGATAAATTTTTTTAAGGCTTTATGACCCCAAGACTCAACAAATCTCTGCAGTTCTCCAGCTGTGAGCCTTGGAGTCTTTGGCCACTCAAACTCTCCTTCCCACATAGCAACATTGTGTCGGCCCAGATCCGGCCCACATCTGGCACATGTGGCATGATGATCTGGCCCACATGCTGCACTGAATTACGGTCCTTGTGTGGGCCGCTTCTGTTTGCCAGATCTGGGCCACAAGCAGGCCACAGCAATGCCACATGTCAGCCAAGAGCAAAGAAATAAACCTAAACTGGACCTTATCTGAGCCACAAAATCTGTGTATATTAAGTATAGAGTCATCTCAGCCTTAATAAGCTGTTAACAAGCAGAATCACTGAAGGAAAGAAGAAAACAGAAAAAGAGACGAGCAGAAACACAAGAACTACAACTGACTTCAGCCACAGCCTTAGATGAAATCAACTGAAGATGAAAGACATTAAACCTCTCAAGATCTCAACAGAGGATGATTAAACAACTCCACAAACAGCATTACCAGCTTCACTTATTACTAACCAGACTGACTTTATGTTAGAAATCTACAAAAGTTGTTACTGAGAATTAACAGGGGTTTAACTCTAATGTTTCATTTGAAGTCACCATAGCAGTGATTAGTGGTTCCATTAGTTGGGCTCTTAACTCTTATTTTATATTTGTTTTTTCTGACTGCTGTGACAGTGTGTTTGTTAAACATATTTGCAGTAGCAAAGGAAGCTAAAGCGCAATGACATCAGATGATGATGGTTGTCTTTTGATTGTTTTGTCATGAAATGGCCTGATGTCTTTTGAATCTAACAATTGTGTTGTGCTATTAATACATCTACATTATAAACCCTGTGTTACTTCAGCATGAGTTCCTGCAGCAATCAGTTAGAAGATTTTAACAGACATGAGAACAAAAAGTTAATCTATGATGACACACACAGACATCAACAATCACCGTATGAATCTCAACAATGGTGACAATCAAAAGTGCCATGCTGCAATGCATGCTGGGTGTTTTGTACTATGCTGGTACCCAGCATGCATCCCACTTTTGATTGTCACCATTGTTGAGATTCATATGCTGATTCTTGATGTCTGTGTGTGTCACTGTAGATTAATCTTTAGTGCTCATGTCTGTTAAAATCTTCTGATTGCTACAGGAGCTCACGCTGTAGTAACACAATGTACATGTGTAATGTAGGTGTATTAATAACACAATTGTAAGATTCAAATGACATTAGGCCATTTCATGATGACCACAGAACAATCAACAGACAAGCATCATCACTTGATGTCATTTTGTTTTAGCTTCCTTTGCTACTGCAAACGTGTTTAACAAACACACTGTTACAGCAGCCAGAAAAGACAAGTGTAATAAGAGTTAAGAACCCAACTAATGGAACCACTAATCACCATTATGGTGACTTCAAATGAAACACATTAGAGTTAAACCTCTGTTAATTCTCAATAACTTTTGTAGATTTCTAACATAAATAAAGTCAATCTGGTTAGTAATAAGTGAAGCTGGTAATGCTGTTTGTGGAGTTGTTTAATCATCCTCTGTTGAGATCTTGAGAGGTTTAATGTCTTTCATCTTCAGTTGATTTCATCTAAGGCTGTGGCTGAAGTCAGTTGTAGTTCTTGTGTTTCTGCTCGTCTCTTTTTCTGTTTTCTTCTTTCCTTCAGTGATTCTGCTTGTTAACAGCTTATTAAGGCTGAGATGACTCTATACTTAATATACACAGATTTTGTGGCTCAGATAAGGTCCAGTTTAGGTTTATTTCTTTGCTCTTGGCTGACATGTGGCATTGCTGTGGCCTGCTTGTGGCCCAGATCTGGCAAACAGAAGCGGCCCACACAAGGACCGTAATTCAGTGCAGCATGTGGGCCAGATCATCATGCCACATGTGCCAGATGTGGGCCGGATCTGGGCCGACACAATGTTGCTATGTGGGTTCTTACTGTGCATTAGGACAATTTAGACACACATCCTCTTCCAGGCAGATTTGTCATATCTTTAGTTGATTGGAACTTCTTAATTATTGCCCCGATGGTGGAAAAGGGGATTTTTTTTAAAAAGGTTAGTTCACCCAAAAATGAAATTTCTGTCATTAATGACTCACCCTCATGTCGTTCCAAACCTGTAAGACCTTCGTTTATTGTCAGAACACAAATGAAGATATTTTTGATGAAATCCAAGTTTTTTTTTATTCCCCATAAAAAGCAACATAATTACTGATATTCAAAGTCTAGAAAAGTAGTAAAGACATTGTTAAAATAGTCAACATGACTACAGTGGTTCAACCTTAATGTTATAAAGCAACGAGAATACTTTTTGTGCGCAAAAACAAAACAAAAATAACAACTTTATTCAACAATTTCTTCTCTTCCCTGTCAGTCTCATATGCAGTTGACGCACTATGAGTCTGACAGGGTAGAGAAGAAATTGTTGAATAAAGTCATTATTTTTGTTTTGTTTTTGTGCAAAAAAAGTATTTCATAATGTCCCCCCCCCCACACACACACACTTTCAATTGTTTTACTTCAATGAAGTTTCATTCTTTAATAAAATTTATCAGTTTTCATTAATAAAGTTTAATTCTTTAATAAAGGTTATAGAATTTTGTGATTTTTTTCAAGAAACAAGACTATTTTCAAGAACAAGTCACAGTAATAGTATGAATTGTAGCTAGTGATGTATGATGTCCAATTTAATGGACACATGATTCATCAGAATTTCCTCACAAACTAAAATCAATACTTGGAAAATATAACAATGATATGACTTCTTATATCTTACAACATTTTTTATTAATATGTTTTCCCACCTGCAACATAAGGAATGGATTGATATTCTGGAGCAACTTGGCATTTCTGATTGGCCATCGGCCATCTTGATTTGGAGAAAACAAAAATTCCATAACTTGGTGTTAGTGTATGGGATGATGCACTAGTGTCCACTGTAGTGGTTGATGTGCAACTGCCATCAAGACCCTTTATACGCAAGCATTTTTTTTTTATTTTATTTTATTTTTTTTTTATTACCTGTCCACTGTAATGACCCCTATGCATGAAAGGGTTAACATTCATTGAGACCAGTGTTGGGTGTAACACATTACTAAGTAATTAAGTACTGTAATTTAATTTCTTTTCCCTTGAAAAAATAAAGTAGACTATATAATAGACTATAGAACAATTATATATAAAACAATAGTGGATTTAACATCAAAATTTAATGTCTAATTTGAAACAATTAAAAGAGCAGTTTCATGTTTATCCTTGTACTGTTCAACTGGTCGAGATTGATATGGGACTTAAAAAGTAATTAATAATTTTAGTAATGCAATACATTTTTGAAAGAGTAATTAGTACAGTAATCTGTTGAACACTGTTGAAGTTGTAATTATTAGCTAGGCCTACCTTTTAGAGTAACTCACATTACACAAATATCGCATTCTCAGCGTTGAAAATGCAGTACAGTCAAAATATGTTTCTCGATCACTATTCATAAATGTAATAAAAAGCAAACTGGACATAACGCCATTTTGGATTCGCAAATGAGGCGCCGCTTTCCCCCACTATTTAAAATGATGACGACTATTTCCTAACATCATGGACTAAGCGTCCATTAGATGCGTTCTTCAAAATCGCGGCAAAAACCATCATACAGGAATTTCTCGACTACAATTTACGAACAAATGATATATAAGATAGTTCCTTTAATGCAAGGATGGCAAACTCGGTCCTGGAGGGCCACTGTCCTGCAGAGTTTAGCTCCAACCCTGATAAAACTCACCTGCTTGTAGAATTTAAGTAATCCTGAAGACCTTGATTAGCGGGTTGAGGTGTGTTTGATTAGGGTTGGAGCTGAACTCTGCAGGACAGTGGCCCTCCGAGTTTGCCCATCCATGCTTTAATGAATCGCTCAAAAATATGCAGGTGGTGTTTTGCTCGTTTTGCTTCTGCGTTTCCTCGCCCCTCCGTCCTCCAGCCCGTGATTCAGAAATCCTATACAATTTGAATCAGACTGATGAATCCTTCAGTGAATAAATTCTCTGAATCAGACTTACTGCAAGCTATCTTTGTCAAAATGAAACAAGTTCTGTGTTATTAAAAACTATCATTACTAACTGGTTGTTCATATCATATGAAAACGTGTCGTGTAGACGTTGAAGATTTGCAACAGTTATTTTTGTGGTACATTATATTTTAATAAAACAATAAAACTTATGGTTCACGGTGAGACTCATTTTGACCTGTTTCTCTTTTTTCTCTCTGCAGTTTGGCTCAGGATAGTGGTCCACATACACTTAAAAGTGCATTTATTCTGCTGCTTATGTTGACATTCTTATTGTCTGCCATTGCTTACGCCTCTGATTTCTCTTCAGATACATTTATGTTCTCTCAAACATGGTTTACTAAAGTCATGAATCAGACTCATTATAAGGTAAATGATGGCATTTGGGCCGATCATAATCAAAAAGATACATTAGCACCTTTGCCAGGTCAACAAATCCAACAAAGAGGAACAGCAATTTATTATCACATAGCTCATCCAAGCAACTATCATTTCATCCTGGATGAACCTGATAAATGTAAGCAGAATCCGTTCCTGGTCTTGATGGTCCCTGTGGCGCCCAATCAGGTAGCAGCTCGTAACGCCATCCGGAGCACGTGGGGGAATGAGAGCACAGTCCAGGGAAAAGCAGTGATTACTCTGTTCCTGGTGGGTTTGCCTGGAGGATCCGACTCTGAAAAAGCTCAACAGCAGCTGGAGGAAGAGAGCCGACAACACAGAGACTTACTGCAGAGCAACTTTGTGGACTCGTACTTCAACCTGACCATAAAGACGATGGTGATCATGGACTGGCTGGCCACTCGTTGCCCTCAAGCGACTTTCAGTATGAAGGTTGATTCTGACATGTACTTAAACCTGGAAAACCTGATGACCCTCCTATTGACACCCGACACACCCAGACAGAACTACATCACTGGAGTGGTGATGTGGAACCGGCCCGTCGTCAGAAACAAAAACTCAAAATGGTATGTGTCAAAGGAGCTGTACTCTGAACCGAAGTACCCCACGTACCTGCTGGGAATGGGATATGTTTTCTCCAATGACCTGCCAGAAAAAATAGTTGAGGCTTCCAAGGACATAAAGGCCTTTAACATAGAAGACGCATATGTGGGTGTTTGTCTGAAACAGGTGGGCATTGCACCCTCATCCCCCCCAAACCCTTCACAGTTCAGAGCCTATCTGGGAAAATATATACGAGAGGATTTTTTCAAGGTCATTACGACAATCCTCGGATCCCCACAGCAGCTAATAGACATCTGGAAGGATGTAAAGAGGCCCACACAAAAGTATAGAAGCACAAACAAAAATGAGAAACACAGATTTCTGTTTACAAAGACAAGAAACATGTCTATTTAAGAACATTTTGTAAAAATGATCACAACCTGTTAACAATACGTTCTGATGGGGCGAGGAACATTTCACACAGAACACATTCTTGAAGAGGAACGCAGCTTCTTGAGATGCGTTTTTAAAGTTGAACTTCTTTTAATGGGAAACGGTTTTTAAAAACACAATGCTGATGCACGAGACGTAGATGTCAAAAGTCTACAAAGTTTGTTTACATAGAAAAACAATTAAAAAGCAGCGCAGTGCACTAAAAGCATGTTCTTTCCGAACTGACCTATGCACAACCTAACATATATGTTACAAATTTTAAGTTAAAATCTATATATAGTTATACCGAATTAATATACTATATGTATATAGAAATTCCATAAAATATCCATTTTAACTGAAAAGTTGAACCGTGTTCACAAGGCATGGGTATTTTTCATAAATGTCTGTTGGGGAAGGTTGCTAACTGGTGTCATTTAATTTTATACAATTCATTAATTACAATTTCTGTTAGCCAGAAGAAGGTTTTAAATTTATGTACATTCCATTTTTCATTTTTACTGTTTTGTGGATTTCATAATTGATTTATTCTTTAAATATTTCTGGAAAAATCATAAGAGGGAGAAATCACATTTTTCTATAAGGTTTAATGTTCTATGAAAACATAGTGTCATTTAAAGGTGCAATGTGTAAATTTGGGAAGATCTATTGACAGAAATGCAATATAATATACATAACTATGTTTTCAGTGGTGTATAAAGACGTTACATAATGAACCGCGGGTCCCCTTACATGTTAAATCGCCATTTTGCGCCGGCATGTTTCTACAGTAGCCCTAAACAGACAAACTGCTCTACAGAGCGTGTTTGCCTGCCTGGCTACTCTCTGCTGTCTCAGACGATGACATTTTTGTTCTGTGTTGGCCACTGTAGCTTCTCTATATTGCAATTCGCAATCTCACCGCTAGATGCCGCTAGAATTTACACACTGCACAAACTGCCTCACCAGTATAAAAGAGCATTTACTCACTCAGCAAGTATGTAAAAAGTATTTTTTTTTATTTAATAATTTTTAAATTAAATTGAGGTGTTTAACCTGTGTAATAATTACAGTAAAATTCATTTTTATTTAACTTCATATTAAAAAAAAATCTGCTTATGAGCAGAAGAACACCATCTCCAAGGTCAAACATGGAGGTGCTCCAGTCCTGTTAGGGGTTCTTTGCTATTGCAGGAAGTAGAAATCTTGACTGTATGAAGGACATCATGAATTTTTTTGAGGTATCAAGCCATTTTGGCAAAGATGGTGATGCCTTCGGTGCAGAGACTGAAGCTTGATGATCAATGGACTTTCCTGCAGGACAGCCGTCCCAAAGTATACATCCAAATCTACTTAAGCTTGGTTCAGGGATCAGTCGTAGAATGTTCTTGAGTGGCCTGTACAGTCTTCACATTGAAATCTCATTATATTATATCTCAAAATATTTGGTGGAATATGTAGAAAGCAGTGGTAACATGGAAACCAAAGACTATCAGTGATCTGGAAGCTTTTTCAAGCGAGGACTGGGCCAAGATTGCAGTAGAGAGGTGACAGAAGCTTCTAAGCACTTACATGCAGCATTTATTGGAGGTTATTAAGAATAAAAGATTCTGCACAAAATTTGACTTTTGGGGGTTGAATAATTTTGTACATGTATGTTTAGAGCCATTTTTTTTTTTTTTCCATCAACTTTACATTCTCGGAATCACTCAAATGTGTATTAATAAACTTTGTACAATAGTTTACTGATGCCTTTGATGAATTGTTTTCATAAAATTTTGTTAAGGGGGTTGAATAATTATGATTGCAACTGAATATATATATATGGAGCGAATTAGTTGAGTTAACTTAAAAAGTTGAGTGCGATAAGCCTTATTTTTTGAAGTTAGCTCAACTTACTTCAGAGAGGGTATTCTCCACTGCTGGAGATGCAATAAGCCAGGAGAGGTCCAGAATTCTCCCAGAGAAAGCAGACATGTGGATTTTCCTTCAGAATTTTTTTTTGCAAAAATGGCTAATTATTTTCTTTTTAAATCATATTAGGGATTTAGTTTGGAATTTAGTGTGCATTTGTCTGCATAAAAAATCTGTATAGGCATTTATTCAACAAAATTCACCAAATTCAACAAAATTTTAATTTGGAAATTGTCATATAGGGAGAAGGTTGGCAAATATAATTTGTTTTAAGTAGGAAAACGCTGCTAATTCAGTTGCCCATATTGTTTACTGTTGAGCTCAGATAATTTTGCATTAGCAAGGTTATTGGGTTATTGAGTTAAAATATTGTTTTGTTTATATATATATATATATATATATATACAGTTGCAAGAAAAAGTATGTGAACCACTTGCAGAATCTTGCAGAATTAACAACTATTAAAAAAGGTTCAAACATTCACTAATGCTCCAGAAGGAAATACGATGCATTAAGAGCCGGGGGGTGAAAACTTTTTGAATTCGAAGATCAAGGTAAATTGTACTTAATTTGTCTTCCGGGAAACATACAAGTATCTTCTGTTGCTTCGAAGGGTAGTACTAAATGAAAAAAATTTATATTTAAACAAAATAAGAAAAATTTGGATATCTTCATCCTGTTCAAAAGTTTTCACCTCCCGGCTCTTAATGCATCGTGTTTCCTTCTAGAGCATCAGTGAATGTTTGAACCTTTTTTAATAGTTGTGTTTGAGTCCCTCAATTGTCCTCAGTGTGAAAAGATGGATCTCAAAATCATACAGTCACTGTTGGAAAGGGTTCAAATATGCAAAAGATGCTGGAAAACTGAAGAATTTTCAGGACCTGGAGGATTTTTCTGAAGAATGTTGGGCAGTTTAACTGTTCAGGACAAACAAGGGACTCATGAACAACCATCACAAAACAAAAAAACAGCCGTGGATCATCTAGGTAACGACACACAGTTTAAGAACCAATGGTTCATAAACTCTTTAAACAGGGTCATTTTTATAAATTCAGCTATTTTTTGTCTCGTGGATTATATGTAAACATCTTTTACGTAAAATATCTTAGGACAGTACTAAATAAAAAATAACATGCATTTTGTTTGATCCGTCTTATTTTGTTTAAATTATTCACATTTTCACAGATTCTGCAAGTGGTTCATACTTTTACTTGCAACTGTACATACATACACATAATACGGTTGTCCTGTTTATTTAGACAGCTCCTCCATTTTCCCTCACTTTCAAAAGCTATCCCTCACTTCTTCCGTTTAGTTCTGTTTCTGGTAGAAAATGAGAATGTTGTGTCTTTGTTTTGGGATTTGTCTTTTGAAGATCCGTATACTGTAATATATGTTGAATTTTGACATTGCCAACCTGTAAATTAATTTAGCAAGTAATAAACAGTATTGAGTAGTTGAGTATTGTGCATTTTTCCTTACCACTATTTTTTTATTGGTGGTTTAATAATTTTACCGGAACCTGAATCATTAGGCGGAACCAGAACCAGATAATTTTACAATTCCCAACCCTCATGTACTATCAGAATTATCCTCGAAACTCCACCCTCTGCTGGAAAGGGGGCCGGGAGCAACAGCTCATTTTCATTTAAAGGGACGCACTCAAAAATGGCACGTTTTTGCTCCCACCCAAAAAGTGGCAGTTTTAACATGCTATTATAAATGATCTGTGGGGTATTTTGAGCTGAAACTTCACATGCACACTCTGGGGACACCAGACTTATTTTACATCTTGTAAAATGGGGCATAATATGCCCCCTTTAATGTGGCAGATGGGGATTAAGTTTTTTGGTTACAATACGGGTTAGTACCTGGACATTCCTTTCAGACAGCTTCCTCTTGCATTGACAGTTACTCCTGTTGGATGTGGTTCATGCCAACATTATCCTAGATACCATAGCTCTCAATACATCACAAAGACTTGCTGTCCTGGTCACAGATGAGCCAGCGAGACGCGCACAAACAATTTGTCCTCTTTTGAACTCTGATATGTCTCCCATTATATTGTGTGGATTGCAATATTTTAAGTACAGCTGTGTTATTGCTCTGCTAATTCAACCTTCACACTCTGCTCTTACTGATGGAATGTAACATCGGTGAAGATTGGCCACCAGGCTGCACATATATAGGCATGAACCCTCCAACACTATATTGGCCAGTGTTTCAGTTTCATTGTCCAACCCCTGTAAAACCTGTTTCATATATATCATGTGTGTTTTTCCTGCTGAGACCTGTACAGAGTTGTGTTTTAGCTATTCAGGACTTTCTGTGCCTAATCTGATATTATCTGATATCTGGTGGGGCAAGTGCGTTAAATGCGTTAAAAAATGTACATATATATATATATATATATATATGAACAAAAACATACAAATAATAAATACTATATATAAAAACACATGAATTTTGATCAAAGGAGAACCAGCAGCACAACTGAAGGGAACTAAACTGATTTTAGACCTGAAGATAAAATATTTACTCAAGAGGTCTTTTCACTCTTCACTACTGACAGGCAGCAGGAGGGGCTAGAGATTTCCATAAAGCCTGTGGGTTCCCATGGCAAGCGATGAGGACGTGTACATTGGGGCTGTGGGAACGAAGGTAACCCTGAGGTCGCAGGCTGGGGTGGGAGGGGGCTGTACTGCTGGCAGTGTCATCATCATCAGCTGTGTGCTCATGGACAGTGCGTACAGTCATTTAGCAGGATCACACACACATACAAAATGCTGTATTGATAATCAGCCACGCCACTCTCACATGCCCCGAAGGAGTGTGAACAAACACAGCTGCTCTCTGACACCTCAGTAAAGTCCTGCTGCTACACACACACACACACACACACACACACACCTGCTGCAAACTGAAATCAGTGCTGTAAGAAAGTGAGTTCTCAATAAAATAATATATACATTTCAATAGCAAACTATAAAATAGTTACAAAATTACAAAGCTAAAAAAATTATATATTTATATATTTTGTCCAGGCACATTTTACAAATTCCAAACCACATCGATCTAAGATTGCATATATAATCATTTATAAGTGAGGTCAGATAGGAAAGTGTATGTGCAGATTAAGACTGTGCTTCTGATATGAGATATTCTTTTGGATCAGGTGTTAGAACTGAGGACAGGAATGGGGGAAACTCTCCAGAGATGTAACTAGCTGTGTTTAGATGCATGGGAAAGTGTGTGCATGTGTTTGTGAAGATAAGGCGGAGAGTATGTGAGAAGCATGCAAGTGTGATAAAATGAGAGAGAGAGAGAGAGAGAGAGAGAGGGAGTATGTGAATGTGTTAGATCCGTTTGCTGTGTTTTAGCCAGGTGGTTCTATCATTACTCATGCTCTTCTATTAATACAGCAGAGGGAAGACGTTTACAGTCAGACAGCTACATGTATTAAAATGAATCCAGATAGACGGGCAAACAGAGAAAGTGAGACGGGTTCACAAACAGAAAGACAGAGTGAAAATGAGTATGAGAACAGGAATGGGAGACATTTGAGATATTTTAAAGATCCTAACATTAAAAAAAAGAGTAAAAATCCTAAAAAATATCAATTTACTTTGTTCACTCAAAACAAAGTAAACTAAGTCGAACCATCAAACATAGCGGGTGAATTAGATTAATGCTTTTTTTTTTTAGTTCAAAAAGGTGTACACTGATTTTTTTAATCTTGTGGTTTAGCCTCATTTGCCCTCTTCCCAGCACACACTGGGGTATGAATAATTAATCCAGCTGTTTTGTTTTAAAGTTTTGTTCACTGATTTTCTTATTTACTATCCTACTGCCTTGTCATGTCAGTACAAGTTTGTTCCTGTAAATAAATAATTTGTTAGAGTTAAGTGAACTAATTCAATTACACACACACACACACACACACACACAGTTTATATGGAAGGATCTTAAGCTGAATAGCTGAAGATGTTACTGTAGCTATAGGCATTAACAGACACGTATTTCCATGAAAATAATAGTACAGCACTACAACAGCCATAATGAAATTACCATTTACAATAGACAATGCTTTACAATGAACTCTCTACATAAGGCAATTTATTTGTTCAAAAAATACCTTACCTGTTCAGTAATAAACTCATCTCTGCGTCACTTTAACGACATTTCAAATCCCTCAGTTCTTGTCAAAAAGCCAAGCTGATGTTGATTCTTGTTTTATTACAAACTCTGTCACCAGGGTTGCCAGGTTTACACAACAAAACCCATTCAATTGCTACTCAAAACTAGCCCAATCGCATCCCCTGGTAAAAAAAATTGCGTTCCGGGGGCTAAATATCATGTTATTTGGGGTCGCTTCAACCCGCAGACATGAAGAACAACCCGCTGCAACAGTGTTAAAGTAGCCCAATTCGACGGGAAAACCGCAGACTTGGCAACACTGTCACGTTGTCTTTTTGCAGACTCTCCTCTGTTCTGTGTTTTTTTTTAAAAAAACAAGTGATTCCCCGGAGGTTCGAGATTTAGCGAGTTCCATGTCAACCTTTCTCGCTCTAACCTGTGCACTCCCACACCATATACACGTCAAAGTAGCTTTTCGCTATTAACAGATATGACAAGACAAGCACGGGCAAGTGACGTATGTATGCAATTTCCTGTGAAAACCATCCCGACAGGTCTAAAATATAAACAATCATAATAGGCTTACCATTGTGTACCTTTAAATTGAATTAATTTACTTAACTCTAACTGATTTTAGTTTGACTGAGTTTAGCATGGACATATATCTGACATACGATGAACAACCATTCTGTTGCTTTATGAAAAAAACATATTATGATAAAATAACATGTATTACATTAAAAATGACAACTAATTTATGTTAGAAAAAATGTATCACAGCCTTTTTTATAATGTAGTACAGCATGGAAGTGTGTGATAAAGAAAACACCATCAATCTCAGAGAAAGTGTGTGTGTGTGTGTGTGTGTGTGTGTGTGTGTGTGTGTGTGTGTGTGTGTGTGCGCGTGTGTTTACTACAGCATTTTGGCTGTTTGTCTTTTCCTTCTATCTGATAAGTAAACATAAAGGAGAAGAACGGTAAAAAAAAAATGTGGGAAAGGAATAAAAGGTAATAATGAGAATTAAAGAAGAGATTAAAAAAAGTCGAATGAAAGTTGAATGAAAAATAAATAAAACAGCGAGAGGGGAAGTGTGTGAGCTGACTTGTTGGTTTCTAACAGGCGGTATTTGGCCAAGGACCAGACGCTGTTTAACAGGCTCCCCTGAGGAATATGAACCAACACACACACAAACAGAGCTGGACGCTGCAGGCCAGATTCCATTCAGCAATTTCACTTTTTCCATGAGAAAAAACAATGTAGCACCACCAAACAAAAGCTGGTGAGCTTAAGAGCAACTTACACTATGTATATACAGCTTTACACATTACTAACTAGCATTAGCGACAGATGTTTACCACAGTTGCTAGGGTATGAAAAAGGAGACCACGTTTTTGTCCTGTTGGTCTTAATATCTGAAAAATCAAAACATGGTATGTTTCAAATCATGGACTGGCACTTTGTGAAAATGTAAAAGATTTGACTGAAATATGTTAGCTTCAATTCTGCTACATCCGAGAGGGCAGATGGGTTGAGTCAGGTTTGGAGGAAAGGAGAGAAGGAGGAGAAAGCAAGGGATTACAAAGAGTAAAGTAATTTCCACTACACTGAGAGGTCTGCGGAGGTCAAAGACTTCAACACTGTTTCAACTTTTAATACCAACAGTCACACTACAGAGAGAGAAAGAGGGAGACAGACTGTGTTTAAAAACAGCAACGCTTTCTGTTTGAACCTGTTTTTATGAACACACATACACTGTAAAGTAGATATCAGATCTGATCAGGTGATGGCGCTAAAAACACAGTTTTCTGTTAAAAAGGGCGGCATACAGTGTATCAATATGCATATAACTAATACTTTTATTTATAACAGACACATTAAATGAATCACAACTGGCAGTAAAAACATTTATAATGTTACAAAAGATTTCTATTCCAAATAAATTATGTTCAGCTTACTGGTGTTTAGTTTATTTTGCTGTAGCTTTATCTTTTACTGGTAGCCTATTTATCTTGCTTTTTCTGAATAATTTCAACCATATTAGGGGTTTGATGGCCTGATCTTTGTTTTTTGGTTTGGTTGTATAATTGCTGGTTGCAGTGCAGGGGCTGTAATACCTCTCGAAAAACCAATCCATTCCCATTCTGCCACAACTAACTAAAATCAAAATAACTGGCATATTGGATTTGGATATCTTGGAGTGTGTGAGTGCTCCATGCTTACATGTGAGTGGGTTCATGACGCATACATAAGCTGTGAGGAAAATTTATAATCACTGCATCCTTTTGCCAAAGGGTAGTTGAAAAGTTCACCACACTTTTTCATTCAGTCACACGCAGCAGACCCGCTTTAACACATAACAATACACTCATACTTGGGCTAATCTTGCTCCAGAAATTAGAGCAGAGTTTCATGTTTGGTTGAGATTGTCAAAGTCATCTCATAAATATCTCAGAGGTACAAACAGAGTGAGCGGTGTTGAGCAAAACTGTTGACTCACAGGGCTAAAGCAAAAAATCCCCTTTAAGAATTATAGCTTCATGTACAAAGTCTAAAGCTCACAAATCCAAACTGTACACATCAGTTACCATGTTTTAGTGCTCAGTTTAGAAAGGAAAAAAAAAAACATTCAATAAGAGGAGTAAACTTCACCTTCCGAAGCAACTTAAAAATGTTCTGCTGTGACTGTGCATACCAATGTTCATATGCTATATCTAACTTAAAGTGATGCATCTTACATCACTGTTTGCTAAATATAGCATTGTGATGTTGCATTAAAAAATACTTGACAAGCTCAAGTCCTGGGTGAGCATTTTGGCATTGGCGCACCTAAATAGTGTGTTAGTGCTACTTTAGTTGAATGTCGGAAGTATAATATGACACCATTGATGATTTCACAAGACACCAGCTATAAATAGCCCAACTGTTTTCACACTAACACATCTAAGCAGCAGATCTTCGAAGCCTAAACCTCCAAGCATAAAGGCCCATTCACACCAAGAATTATAATAAATTATGGAATTATAGAATAGAATTATATAAAGGTAGGCCTATATAATAACTTCCACTTTAAAGGGATAGTAGAAAGACATAGTTCTAAAAATGATTCGAAATATAAAAGAATAGCACTGTCCACACCACAGCTATAACGATAACGATATAGAGAAACAATATTGTTGGGATCACTTTCAGAATGATTTTTTTCCAGCTGTGATAAAACACTGACAGCCAATCAGAATCCATTCTAATTTAGGGGTTGCACATTTAAAATGGCAGACGGCATTGCGGAGGAGTTCATCGACAAGGTCCAGAAAAACCACCACAGTTTGACAAGTCAACCCCTCTTTTCAAGGATGGAACCCCTCTTTTTAAAGAAAATGGATATATGCAAAACAATCGGTCATACCCTCGGAATAAATGGTGAGAACAGTATTAACGATGAGATCATTATGCCAGGCTAGCAAACAGTGTAACATAAAATTACCTCAGGTACCTTGAAGTGAAGTTGTTTTTATTCCACTATATTGACTTCGTCAACTAAATGTTAGATTAGCGATTCGAAACAGCATTCTGAGGACATCTGCTGGTTAAAGCCAAGTAACGAGAACAGCAAAAACATGTTGCACATACTTTGAAACAGCGCATGAGCTTAGAATAAGCAGACCGTTATCGGTCGTTGGTGTAGACGCAAATATAGTTATCGTTATAGTTATCGTTCTTGGTGTGAACGGGCCTTTAAGCAAACTGATGCTCAAAAAACCTAAGCAAGAACAAAACTTACAAAAATTTACCACGAACTTCTGCTACAATTATGGTAACTGCTGCTGTAAAATCATAATAGCAAATAACAAGTACTAATACACTAAGGTGCGACCACATTTAGCATACCCAGCTAACAGAATTTTGTTATAAGAATGTTCTCTAAATATTCAGTGTTGGTTCTGGGAACATAAAAAACGTCCAGTTTTCTTGACGTTAGAGGAATGTTTTTTAAAGGTATAATGTTCCTCAAACGTTCTTTCAACTTAATTTTGATTTAAAATTAAACATTCTAGGAACGTTGATTTGTAACATTACAAGAACATAAAAATGTCCAGTTTCCTTAATGTTAGTAGAATGTTATTTAAAGGTTAGTATGATGTTCATGAAGCATTCTTTCAATCATTCAAACACCTGCTGTGAACAAGCACTGAAAGAAAGAGAAATAAGAACACAAACTACAACTTTCTTCAGCCACAGCCACAGATGAACTGAAGATAAAAGACATTAAATCACTGAAGATCTGATTAACAACTCCACAAACAGCATTACCAGCTTCACTTATCACTAACCAGACTGACTTTATTTCTGTCAGATGTCTACAGCAGTTCTTATTGAGAATTAACAGAGCTCTTGACCCTTGACTTTGGTTGAGTTGCTTCTTTTTCAGCAATTGCAGATGTTTTCAGAAAAACAGATGAAGGACTGCTTTAAAGAGGTTTAAAATACTTTTTTTCTGCAATTATTGACTTAAGGAATTGAAATGTTATTGAAAAGTATAAAACTTAACCAATATGTAAATAATGTAACACCGTTGTTGCATTTCAGATGCTGAATGTTGATTTCTGTGAATGCATAATTAACACTGTCATTTTTAACTTTTTGTTTAAAACAAGTTTTGTGCCATTTATACACTCACAGACATCAACATTCGGCATATGAAACACAACAATGGTGACCTGCTTCATGCCAAGCATACAAAACACGTTCATGGCTCCCAGCATGCATTGCAGCATGAATAAATTATGCAGCTGAATTTTTTTTTATTGTCACCCTTGTTGAGGTTTATATGATGAGTGCTGATGTCTAAGTGTGTCGTATTTAACTTTTAAATAGTTTTGGATAATCTTACACAAATAACTTAAATATTACAAATGATTTTTATCACATCATTTGAGTTTATTTTTTTCTGTTCATACAACATTTCAACTCCAAAAACAAAACTACAGAAAAGGCAGTAATTTGTCTGTTATTAAAACAGACATGTTGATCTGCTTCATTAATGCAGAAATGTTTTCTGAAAACAGCTGCAATTGCTGAAAAAGAAGCAACTCAACAAAAGTCAAGGGTCAAGAGCTCAACTAAAGCAAACACTGATGTCCATGATGGTGACCCCAAACAAAACATTTTCAATAAGACATCAACATCTAAACCTCTGTTAATTCTCAATAAGAACTTCTGTAAACATGTGACAGAAATAAAGTCAGTCTGGTTAGTAATAAGTGAAGCTGGTAATGCTGTTTGTGGAGTTGTTAATCAGATCTTCAGTGATTTAATGTCTTTTATCTTCAGTTCATCTAAGGCTGTGGCTGAAGAAAGTTGTAGTTTGTGTTCTTATTTCTCTTTCTTTCAGTGCTTGTTCACAGCAGGTGTTTGAATGATTGAAAGAATGCTTCATGAACATCATACTAACCTTTAAATAACATTCTACTAACATTAAGGAAACTGGACATTTTTATGTTCTTGGAATGTTACAAATTAACGTTCCTAGAATGTTGAATTTTAAATCAAAATTAAGTTGAAAGAACGTTTAAGGAACATTATAGCCTACCTTTAAAAAAACGTTCCTCTAACGTCAAGAAAACTGCTTGGATTGGAGAGACTTCTGTGCAGCAGGAGACCTACTTCATACATTGCTGCACTACTGACAATAGACAATGGACCTTTTGTGACCGCACCTTAACTACGACATAGAATATTATAATATTCCATTCCAAACTATATACGGCACAATAGTGTATAGGCTACTGCATGTGCATACTACATTTCTTGTGGAGTATTACGGAATCGGGACATACCCCCTTATTGCCACAGCCCGGCGACGGAGAGTTGTGTCAAGCTTGAATAATTTTGCTCCTCCTTCCTAAAACTCTGGAGGTGTTACGCTCCTGCCATTCAGTAAAAACACCATCGTGCTCCTAAAGTTCAGACGTCTGGCTGGACGCAACCTGCACGGATCGGGGAGACTCCGTATGTTCGCTGCATATGATGTGTGTCAAAGCTTGCCTTCAGGAGAAATTATTCCTGCTTAGGGAATGACCACAAGGGTTTTGAGCTTCATTCTTTTATTCTGTGGTCTCTTGTGGATAAAACAACGCACGATTGCTTAACGTTTCGAAGTTTTACAGGTAAGCAGTGCAATTAATTATTTCTAGATTGCTACTTGCTGAATATTTAAGAATGTAAACATAAAAAAAACTTTAATATACAGATTGTGGTTGCACAAAACATTTCAGCGCGCAACACATGTCTAGAGAAAAATAAAATAATAATGAGGAATTAGTTTTAATTCTGGAATTTAGATTAGTTTTGTTGTAGAAACAATACAAATTGGTATGGTAGTGAACAGTTAAAATGTCTGAACTTTAATCTACCTGTGCTTTTTGCTGGTCTCGTGAGCTTAGTATTTTCAATAATGCTTGTCTGTTTTAAAATTATGCGCTTCGTACCAGGTAACCCAAGTCAATATATCATCGTGCAAGGACTGCTTGGGCTAATGGTTGTGAATTGTAGGCTACATTCCTCTGTTTATCTCATTATCCCGCGGCAGCCGGCAGAACATAAACAAAACGATACATAACGAATGGGATAAATCATAATAGTGAGTTTTGGGGGACTGACATCATTAATTACTGTTTTAAAGGGTTTTTTTTTTTTTTTTTACCCATGTGCATGTGTCAAATACACCACTGCGTGCTTTTAAACAACAAAGTTAAATTAGTCGCGTTCGCCTGAAGAGATTTCAGTATTGTAACATTTCAGTAGCCTATCGGTCGCACAAATCTATCACACAAACACAAGAAATTATTACGCAAGACAAGCATCACCAGCACAATCGTGCAATCTGCTAACAGAGATTTCTTTATAGAGGTATTTGGCTACCGTCTCCTTTGTTATTAAGTTGATGTATTTAGCACCACTGTTGTATGGGTTAATATAAAATATCAAAGGGTTAAACATCGTTTTTACATTAACATTATTGCTGGATTATAGTAACTCGTTTGTGATTGCGTTATTCTCACGTGTGCTCAATGCATATACAGTATGCTGTCAATTGCGAAGCCCTAGTCCTAATATTGTCCCTTTAATGTCATTAAACCTCCATCCCTTTTCTCACCCAAGCTGCTGGCACCTAAACGGGTGAGTAGTGTTCTCCGGTGTAAATTAGTTTAGTTGCACAGGGCGTAAAGAAGATTATGCTCAGTTATTCCGGCTTTTAAACCCCATTATTTTCGTTGCTTTAAAGAAATCTCAACAGTTGAGGAGAAAGGTTTTGTGGAGGACTCTATTAAGAAGTACTTTGGAGCAAGGGTTGAGTGACATGCTGAGATTTTGGCCTTTCATTTTAGTGATCCTGAATAGATTTGGAAATCCTCCTCAGCTCTACGCCTCTTTCCTCTGCTCAGTGGTTGGTAAGAGGTCTGGCAGAGATGTTAAAATGGTCACAACCTTTATATACCCACTAGATTATCACAACATATAAGGTGGTGTAGCATCTGTTAAGTTATTCAGGTTTTAGAATACACTCTTTAAAAATGAAGGTTTCAAAAGGGGGGTTTCACAGCGATGCCATAGAAGAACCATTTTGGGTACCTCAAAGAACCTTTCAGTGGACAGATCTCAAAAGAACCACTGTTTCCATATTGTGAAGAACATTTTAATAATCTGAAGAACATTTTTCCACTATATTGTACAATGAAAGATTCCATGGATGTTAAAGGTTCTACCATACCAATATAGAACCTTTTTTTAAAGTGTGTAACAGGCTGTTGCTTTTTATTCTTTAGCAATTACTTTAGAAAACCATATTTTGTAGGCAGGAACACAAACCAATATACTGGACTGAAGTTTAATCTTGTTTAATCTTTAAAGAACATCTCATGGGCTTTACATACACTTCAGGAGAACTTGAGAGGTTAAGAATGCTTTGAAGAACCTTTAATGTTGGTAGTGTAGAGATGAAGTTTCAATAGCTTAGCAGATTGCATAACCACATTTTTATTCTGCACTCAACTAACCCTTTGAGCAGCAAACCCACGTTATTATTTGTTTGTTTAATAAAATATTGTTTCTGAATGACGTCAAAGCAGACCAAGAACCCAGCTGCGTGGTAAATCTGACCCGTCATTAGTAATCTGGGCCGCATTCCTTATATAATTTGTGATAAGAACTGTAGTAAGCATGTTAACAAGTTTTTCTCGTTTTGTTTCGGTCAGAGTTAGAGATCAGCTGGCAGTCTGCCAGTCATCGTTCGGGAGAGGTAAACACAGAGGGGGCACTTAGGCTACGAAGGAGGGACGAGCGTATGAGAAAAGCAAAGACAGAGATACAGAAGGAGAGCAAGCAAAAAGCACAGGCAAACATTCCTGACACGGTGTCTCAGCAATTTAATTAAAGGGACTAGTGGGACGTTAGAGTGGGCATTCGGAGGTGAAGGCTTAACCCCCCTGGCCAGGCTTGGACTAATCCCAAGGGTCAGCTAATAAGTGCTCGGGTCATGCCACCATGACAACTAAATAGGGGAGTATCTCAGATAGAGCTTCCCAGTCACAGTTAATAACTGCGTGATGGACGTTAAGACACAGCGAGCAGGAATAAGTGTGTGCAGATGCTGAGTGAAGTCAAGTGTCTGACATCTGAAGATTATTTAGTTAGAAGCACTTTGATTGTAAAGATTGGGGCTTTTGTTGTCTTGACTACGATGGCTGTTGTTAAAGGTCAGATGGAAACTCTAGAAATCTGTCGCTTGTTGTTTGGATTATACCGATCACTCAAAATCACTAAAATCTGTTGCAGTAGTGCCTGCCAAAGCATGAGCCCTCCTCCTAAGACGAGGGATTTGATTTTCCTTTGGTTTCTTCCTCCTTAATGTGTTGACTATACAAAGGATTGCAATACAGGAGCATTATAGATGACACAATGGAACAACATGCAACATTATTAGTGTTAGAGGGCTTTGAACAATTTGAACGTCTGTCATTCAAAAGTTCGATGTATTTCCTGACCCTTGTATGTTCTTTTATTAAATATTTTGGCTAATGTTATTATGCTTTCAGCTACAGTTCAAATATTCATGTGTGATGTTTGCAGATTCCATATGGGCCTGTAAAAAATCTTTAAAAAATATCAGAAGGATGATTAATCTTTCAGGTAAACAACGAGAAACAAGCATGAAAATAATAATTATATACAAAAATGTTTGAATGTTCATACTGGAATCCATACAGGAGAGAATCTCCATGTCCTCCATAATCTGTAGGATGAAAATTGTATCTTTTTTAAGATTGAAGTTTTCTTCAATAACTAAAAGTAACAATGTTACTAACCAAACTACCTTTTCAGTAGCATGAGAGGCATTAAAATACATAGTAAAATATTAAATGTTGCTGTTCTAATGTTGTAGCTAGCTACTTTTTTAACAAGAATAGCTTGAGAGTAGTTTAAGTACTTTGAATTATGGGCTGTGTTTCAAAACAGCTTCCCCAAAACTGCTGACAAGAGATAAGGAAGGCTGGTGAAGAAAAGCTCAAATACTGTATTATCTCATGGTTTGGCTTTTAGGATTTATTTTATGTATGTTCTGTCGTGATGTCCACTTGTAAAAACACAGTTTAGATTGCAACCCTGCTGTGTGTATGATCATGAGCGGAGTGAAGGCAACAACCAATGCCAAGAGTAACAAAGAAATATAAACGCACATATAAATCATAACAGAGGTCAGAAAATGTTAGAAATAAGCATGAATAGGATTGGATGCAACACTACATTACTTTCTCCTATCCTAGCTTAATATGCAGCAGAGACTACTATACAAAAGCCATTCATTGGTTGAATCCCCTGAAAGTGTAAACACTGTGGCGCTTTCAAAACATTATACTTTTTTTTTTTTTCTTTTTTTTTGTGCATACCGACCAACAGCACATAGCAACACCTATCTCAACCAATAGTGTGAATTTGAGGCAGGGCTATCTGTTTATCCAGCCAATAGAAGGTAAAAGGAGTGCAACCTGTTTGGAAACAATCATTATTTTGCTATTTTTGGGAAAAATTACACGCTTCAACTTTAAGGATACAAACTGCATATAAAAAATCCCAGGTGCACTAAGAACATCTCTTCCACTCTCGTTAAAATTTATTATTATTTTTTTCTTTCTGAATGTGAGCTGTAACATCTTGTTATTTGCTTCAGGACAGAGAGTTATGTCCTTTGGCTGCATCTGTTGGGTGGTGTTCAGGTTTTCACAAGTCAAGAACAGCAAACATCCGTCTACCTTCCTTCAAACGCAGGCGCTCAGGAGAGCACTGTTTGATCAAAGGGATCTGCTTCTCTGATTACTTTGGCTGAAACCAGAGTTATATTAAGGCTGTAACAGTAAGTTCTTACAAAACATGCACATGTTACTGACTGAAGAAAGAAAACTGAAGACTGGAGTCATTTACTTTCTTCTGTGTCACATGATCCTTCAATGTTAATTTTAGGGTGAACTATCCCTTTAAGATGTAAATGACATCTGTTATGATTGGCTAATCAATGTGCATATTCACACAGCAAAGTCACACAAGCAACTTGAGAATACTGGAAGAGTTACACTGAGGTCACTTAGGCTATGTTCACACTGCCTTAATGCTCAATTTCGATTTTTGCTCAGATCTGATTTTTTTTTGTATAGCTGTACACATTGTTGTTTTAAATGTGGCCAATATCAGATTTCCAGTGTGAACAGATTATGGTTCTGAACTGACCTGCATGCGCAAAAGAATGATACAAACGTGGTTACCAGGTTTTTACCACAAAATCCACTCAATTGTTTCTCAAAACTAGTCCAAAACTAGCACAATCGCGTTCTGTGAGGTATCCTGGTAAAAATCATGTTCTGGAGGTTAAATATCCCGTTAGTGCGGTCGCTTCAACCCACGGAGTTGCAAAACAACCCGTGGCAACAGTGAAAAAGTAACCCAATTTTGCGGGAAAATCGCGGACTTGGCAACACACACAGCGCGCCGTCATACGGAAGTAAACACGGAGGGCATTAAAGTAAGCGATTACGCGTTTATTTATAGTGTGATCTGCCGCGGAAGCCAGCGAAATTATGCGCAGACAATATGAAAAATAAAGACAATGATGTGACAAAAGAAAGCAGAGTTTTGAAACTTTTATGATACGAGCCTTCATGTTTTGCTTGTATTATAGAGCTGTCTCTGTAATACTTACGAGTCTGACACATCACTGCCCTTCTACTGACTACCTTTCGCAACTGTCTTGATAATGTTGGGTATGTAAAATCTTTGAATAGACTCCCATGAGCGCAGTATCGTGACGAATGTTGATCTCAAGTGATGTAAAAATCGCATGAATTCCGATATGACTGTTCACACTGCGGTCGCATTACAAAACATCTGACCTGTATTGGATTTAGTACCACATATGGAAGTGGCACAAGTCGGAATTGAAAAGATCAGATTCCATGTGGTTTGTCTGTTCACACTGTAATGGGGAAAACAGATATGAGTCACGTGGGCAAAAAAAATCTGATTTGGGCCACATTTACCTGCAGTGTAGCCTAATACATTAATTCTGGCTGTGCACACTTAAATCGATCAGTAACTGTCTCAGAACAAATTCATCAGCAGACTGCCAGGATGGGATCAGATAAGCCTCTAAAACACACACACACACATTGTTCACACTGTCTTTCATCGCTTTTCAGTGAGCTGCAACAGTACACAAACAGAGCAGTGTGTTGGAGAGTGATGGAGAACTTCCCTAGTATTTAGTTACTTTAGCCACGCTTACACTATGTCTACACATTACAAGCAAGAGCTATGTCATTCGGAGGACGTAAATGTACTCCAAGAGAGCCTCAATGTCACCGTGGTACAAACAGGTTGGGACAGGCAGGCAGAGAAACCGATTTGGTCTTGTTCCAGCATACCTCGTCATCGCTGGAGGTGAACCGACATTCGTTTATTTGTTTTAATGGGCTGTGGGTTGTACATAGATCCGCTATGTAATTCGGGGCTGAGGTGTTGAGCTCTAAACAGCGCTTTACACGTTTTTGTAGTATCTTGATTCTTAGTTTGTCTCCCCTTTGCTTTCAAGACAGCCTCACATGAGTTGGATGAACACAGTTTTGTCAATGTGTAAAACCTGATGATCATTTAAAGAGCATATTGTGTTTCAGTGGAAGCAAGAAAATCTGACCTTTTCAACAAAGGAGATCACATGCTCAGTGTCACAAATATGATTATTTGATTAATGGCCAAGAAATTGTGCAGAATCTTGGTCTGACAGACTGAAGTCTTTAGAGTCCCTGACACAGAAAACACTCAAGCTGACACAGCTGGTCAGAAGACAGGACACCCCCTGCGGGGCAAGAAGGGGGCGGCGGGGCGAGTTGTTCCAGCATGTCCCAGTCGCGAGTTCTCTCTCTCTTGTGCTCCATTCAATTTAATTCACTTTATGCTTCAGGCACATTTAATTTATATTAAAATTCAGATTAATTCAATGTATTTAATTTGCATGATTATTTCCAATTCTTTTAATCAGTTTAAAGGGATAGTTCACCCAAAAATGAAAATTCTGTCATTAATTACTCACCCTCATGTCGTTCCAAACCCGTAAGACTTTTGGAACACAAATGAAGATCTTTTTGAGGAAATCTCAGAGCTTTCTGTCCCTCTGTTGACAGCCACGCAACTACTACTTTCATAAAGAGATCGTAAAACTAATACATATGAATTTAGTGGCTGAAAAACTATATGTAGACGTAGCCAGAGTCCAAATTTTTTGAAGAGATCTGATCGCTTTATATGATGGACAAATTTAATTTAGTCTTTTATTCACATATAAACATTGACCAGCGAACATAAACAAGCTCAAACGAACCGCTTGACCCGAGAGAAGAAACCAAACAGAAGCTCAAACATGCTGCGTAACACGAGAATGAACCTCATTATTTCTCGCACATCAAGCAAACATGCTTGAGCTTCTGTTTACCACAACTGATGTGTGAGTTGATGAATGTTTATATGTGAATAAAAGCCTAAATTCAATCTGTTCATCATGGCACAGCTGATAGGTTCCTGCTGTATCAGTAGCCAATGAGCTCGCTGCTCAACCTTCAAAATACTGGTCAGCATTTTCTGTAGCAGTTGCTTTCAGAAACCCTCCACCTTCCCCAGCTCCACCTGTATAAATCTGCTATGGGTAATTCGGGTTTTGTACAGCAGCAGCATGTCTTACTTGCTCACAGCAGCGTGTCGTTTATGTATTGGCAGTAGCCGTAAGTCCCGTACTTGCTCTGCATTAGCAGTGTAGCAGATCTGTTTCGCCAAGACCAAACATCAACATTGTCATATCAATTATCATGCCAAACTCTCCAAGAGTTGTCATGACAGAAATTTAGTTCAATTCACTTGTCATTTACATTCATTATATTCAAATAAAACCTTACATTGATTTTATTTTGCTCATTGAAAATGTTTCTCTCCCACTTCCTCAATTCAATTCATGTTCAGATCCAATTCAAATTCAGATTAATTTAATTTACTGTACTCTATTGCCATGAGTGTTTTTCATGCAGTAGTTTTTTAATCACTTAATTCAGTTCAATTCACTTCTCATTCACATCAGTTTCAAATTCAAATTTCATTTATTTGTATGGTTTACTCTGATCTCATTTTCTAGCTCAGGTTCAATTCACATTCAACTTCGGGTTCACTGAATTTAATTCTGAACTTCATGTAATTCTTACACGAATTCAAATGTACTTAATTGACATGACTCTTTTCCATGCAAAAGTTTTCCAAACAAAAACATTTTCTCTCCCTCTCACTCAGTTCATTTAAATTCACACTCAATTCATATTTAAATCCCAATTAATTTGTTTTCATGCAATTTTTTTCACTGATTAATTTAGTTCAATTCACTTCATTGACATTCATCAGTTTCATATTCAAATTCAAATGTTTTCCATGCAATTGTTTTTATGGTTTACTCTGATTTCTTTTTGTTTTTCTCTCTGTCAGTTCAATTAAATTCACATTTTTTATTCTCAGGTTCACATTCAATTCATATTCATATTTAAAAGAATTCAATGTATGGTAGCAATGTATGGTAAGACTGTTTTCCAATCAATAGTTTTTGGTTTTATTTTGGTTTCTCTCTTGTTCTCTTTCTCTGGCACAGATGCTGTGCAATGTTAGTAAACGTGTGATAAGGTCTACTGAACTTTTTGACTGCAGACCAGTTTTAAACATCATTTAACTCTCAGGATTAGCTCTTTGACTGGTGACTGACACTAGCGCCTAAAATCTGTGTACTTGCGCATGAGTCATGGTATAAAGATCTATGGCATCGGGCCAACAACGTTTTTTACTTTTTTGACACCCATTATGTGTTATGTAGTACGTTGAATAACAATAAAGAACGTACTAACTTGAATAACTTGCTGCTTGAATGTGTTTAACAGGTGTATGAGTTTTCACCTTGGACAGATAAATATGGTGTGTGTGTGTGTGTGTGTGTGTTTGTTTTTCTTTGAGAGATGTGAAAGCTGTTATGTTTCACTCTATTACACACGGATTTGGTCTGAAAGTAAGCCAAAAAAACAAAGCTTAAAATAATAGGAACCTGTCCTGAACCAACTAAACCTGCAGAAAGAGGGAAAGAGACATGTATAGACTAAGAACAAACAGTTCTCTGCTTCTCTCTTCATTTATCACCAAACAATGTAAGTGCAGATTGCCCTTTATAGTAAACCGACAATTGATTAATTGCACATTTTATTAGTACAATATTAGCGAGAATTCTAAGGCCACATTCACATAGCAGCAGAATACGGTTGTCAGACCTGTATTTGAGTCCTTAATACAGTTACGTTCACACACAGTTCAGTTATTTATAGGAGTGACAACGCATTCTGTAACCGAACTCACACCTGTAAATTTTCAGGACTCACAACCACATTCTCAGAAAATCCACGAAATGTGAACAGAACCGGACTGGACAATTCGTTTTTCTGTGCTGCACAAAAACATCTACCATTTGTTGCGGGTTGTCATGTTTGTTAAGAGTTTTGTGTTCTACGCACGACTCAAATACTCCGTTCTCCACCAGATATAAATGGTGCTGTTGGTTAATAAGATTTGACAGATGAACTCACAGCTCGACTGGACTCTCGTGTTAAAAGTGACAAGACTTTTCAGTTTTATGGACGTCGCCATCTTTGATATTACTTTGGTTACTGGTAAGAGAATACTGGCTTGACTCCTGTTGCACGTTCTTACCAAGTGTGCCGCACAAGTCCTGAAAAGTGAAGACAAAATATTTTGATCGCCCCCAGGTGGCTGGATGCAGTATAGCTGATAAACCCCGCCCTCTCCGTGTAATCTAATGGGATGTGAGACAAACTAAACAATCAAATTACACTTCAAATACATTTTTTCCAAAGATGGTATCTGTCATTTTATGTAGTTTTTATCACGCTGATGTAAGTTCAAGTGTTAGTTTTTTTTAAATAAGTTTGGTTTTAGTTAGTTATTTGATGCTATAAAAACGGGTGTTTGATGTCATGATTGACAGCCTCTCTGACCAAAGTAGTCACTGAGGCGCCAACGGACTTTTTTCGGGATTTTCTAGAGGAGATTGTAGCTTTAACTTTAATTTCTACATTTCCATAACTGTTTATTTCACACCGACATAATGAGTTGTTCTGCAGTAAACTGTACTAACCGATTCTGTGGGAGTGTGGGCGGGGCCTTGATAGCGCGGCTCAACTTCCCGCTCACTACTGCGCAGCAAGATGTCAGCGCCATATTTGGACATTGCCGGCTTCGCTTATCTACAATAGAACACAGTGAAGGTGCGTTGTCCAGATTTTTTTTACAGTCTATGGTCCATACAGGCAGTAGGGACTTTAAGCAACAGCTGCTGATGGAATGGCAATGGTGACTGGAAATAAACTGTTAGCTGCGGTAGCCAAAGAATGCAAAAATCACTAAGCAACAATGACGAAGACATCGTAACGGATCATTTAATCATTTGACAAAGTATGTAATTAAAATGTAACTTAAAAAAAGCAAGAGAAGGGTTGCTTTTGGCATTAAATGATATACAGATATAATTAAATGCCACATAACCATAAAACATACCATTTACTTATCCAATCTGTCATTTATTAACATATTTGAAGTAAATTTATCTTGTTTTATGGATGTCTAGATATTTTTTATTGGACAACTATATTTTTTGTAGTGCATAATCATGTGTAGAGAGGCAGAGAGCGAATATGAATCATGCACACACAATGCCATGGCTGCTGATTATGCCACCTGACAGCATGCTAGTCATAGCAGCAGCATATTACGGTTAATCCAGTCGCAAACACCTTCAGAAAAATATGTGCAGGACAAAAGGACGCTAAGAACACCAAAATTACATCTTTCTTAAACACACCCATCGCTAAATAGTTCTCGTACCAGAAATGCTGAAGTTGACCATGCATAGTTTTTACATCCATATTAGATAGATAGATAACCACATTTGTAACAGTATATGACAGGCTGGCGTGTGTCAGAGGCATCTGTAAGTTGGTCTACTTTGGTCTTTTGTCTTGTTCAGTTTCTCATGTTTCACACAGAAATGCGGTGTCTCCCCCTATGTCCATGGCTAGCAGGTGTGCACATGCACACAGAGTAGATTGTAACTCGAACTGCCTGCAGCCCCTGGGCAAAGCTGGGGGAGGACATTATACCTTTATTGCACCTAGTCTGGTTTAAGACACTCTCCACCTTTTTAGTGTCTTCTGTGTCTTTTTGAGAGTGTGTTTGTCTGGAGGGCATGAAGTGTGTATGTGTTTGTATTAATGCTATGGCTGAAACTACTTGTTAAGTGGACCTAATTATGCTTATCCAAAGAAATCTGAACCTAAAATTTGTATTTCTTGTCTTTGTAACAATTATTTACACTGTATAGGTTATTTTCTTTTTGCAGAGCCTAAAGTTTACAATAGATTAACCCTCTTCAAGCAACTTTTTTTTAGCTGTACAGTGTTTTTGAGTTGGAGATTATATTTCAGCATATTGACTTCTGGCTTCTTTGACCTCAAAGTACTTTATTCCTGGTCTTATTGTGTTATTTTTCATCAATAGAATTAGTTAAGATAATATGATCAATTTATGATATATGCACAAAATAATTATATGTTAGTATAACTTGCTCTGAAACAACTTTCTTTTTTCTGCTGATGTCATCTAGGCCATGCATTCTATTGGTTAATGTTAAAAATGTAAAATAGCCAAAAATAGATATTGAATGTAATGTCACTTTTCATGTTCCAATCAATTCCCAGTGGATAAAATCCAAAAAAGATAGGTTGCGAATGCTGAGAATTGTTGACATACAGTAAGAGTATAGTGTTATAGCATGAATGTGGATAGCAGAGCTCAGAAAATTTAGTCTTGGAACAATTGCATAAAAAATACTTTAGTTAATATTTAGGGTACGTTTACACGACAGTGATATGCACTGTTGTCAAAACGATCCCCATTTATACGAATCCGTGAAAATGTCTAAAAACGCTGTATTCTGCTGGCAGGTCATTAGATGGCGATGAAACACTATAGACTGAACATGTAATGCGCATGTGCATGACGTCATCGTTTTCACAGATATGCGTTTTTGAGACCATTTTCAAAAACTTGCACTTTAAAACCCGTTTTCAAAAGTTTGTGTTTTCAGGCCACCAAAACGCCGTTGTCGTGTAAATGAACGGCCATAACGCGTAAAAAGTTTTCCGTTTTTATTTGAAAACGGTGTCGTGTAAACGGCCCCTTAGTTCATACATTTAGATCTGACTGCAGAAATCTTGACGAATCTGAACACAGAGATATTGTTGGAGAGGTGAGATTCCTTGTAATTTTTTCTCGTAAAAACAAAAAACAAAAATGGATACAAGCAAACGTCTCCATTTGCTTTCCATTTAATTGTATTGATGTATAAGAAAGAGAAACAATGAAGATACTAAAGAGATATTGATTTCAGTGCGAGTCGAATTGGCTTTAGCTCTGTTTTAAAAGCTTCTGTTGTGGTTGAAGTGAAGCATAAGGAAAATCCCAGATAAATCTGTTTCATATTTTAAATCAGCCACATGCTCATGAGCTTGATTCAAGCATACGTAAACAAAAACAGTCACTTATGGGCATGTACACACTTGCACAGAATCCATATTTAAGTGCAGATGCCTGTTTCTCCTTTGGCTTCCTCTCTGAAATCCTCCCCCTACCCTAATCACAAAACAGTTACTTAATGGGAGCACGCTGTCACCCGAAGAGACCGACCAAATGCATTCTGGGTAACACAATCCAGCTGTCCTAAGGAGTTGCTGACGGAAATGTGTATTTATCTGTGTGTGTGTGAATATGTGTGTGTGGCTGTGTGTAATTTCAGGACAGTAGTGATGTATGTTACTCAAAGAAACACACACGTGCACCTCTGTACTAGTAAATGTTAAACTATGTGTGTGTCACTCATATTGAAACTGTAGCTTTTTAAGCTAAATGTACAAAAGGTTAACTGCAACAGTCAAGCTTAGGGTTGCCACCTTCACCTTCTGTCTGTCACGCGCATGCTGCATTAAGTCAGCGCACCGTGAGCAATGTTTCCGAAATCTTTTTCGGAAAACTGCAGTTCAACTTATTTTCATCAGCAGTTAATGGACAGACACATTTTTCCCCATTAAGTCCTATATTTGGAGAGCCTCTTGTGTTTAACGCGCTGACTTGTAAAAAGCTGTAGCTGAACATTTTTAACAGTAGCGTGTGGTGTCGCTAAATATCTATTAACATAAATAGTTCTATATGACAATCTACTAACATTCAGTTACTAAATACATGAAAATTAAAAAGGGGCAATATCTTTAAAAACATAACTATCAGTATTTACTCTTTTCATGTATTATACTTGAACAAATAGGCTACATTTACATAAGTACAACTAAAAAAACTACCAAAACCCTTATTTCAATTAAGTTAAAGACACACATTTCGTCATTTTGTGATTTTTTTTTTTTTTTTTTTTTAAATGTTCTTTTTAAGTGCACATCTCCAACACTCCCTTTATAAAAAGCAGGCTGTCAGTGTTAGGCAATTATGATTCATCAATGACTAAGATTAAGATCATTCTGATGTGTGACCAATAAAGGGAACAAAAGGTGTTTTGGTGGCGTTCAGCTCTGCTTCACCTGTGACCTCCTTCTGCTCCTCATGCCACCCTCGTCAAACCTGTTTTCACACAATCAGTTGTGACAGAAGCTTGGCAAACAAGTGCATGAACCCTGAAACAAATAAAGAGAGAGTGAGAGGGAAAAATGTCAAACCCTCTGGAGGCCCCATACCTCCCTGTGATGAAGATGGATTTTTAGGGTTATTGCAAAATTCCTGCCGTGCCGGTGGGATTGTGCATATGCCAGATAAAAAGGGAGAATGGAAGGAGGGCAAAATGAAAGGTAGCAACCTGCTCTAGTTTCTGTCAAAAGTCAAGCAACCTGCAGAGAGAACAAACACAATGTTATAGCTAAAACACAGTTGGTAAAATATCAAAACTAAATATACATCAGATAAGATGGAGAGGGAAACCAAAGGATTATCAGGCTAACATGAAATGGTTGAATAATTATGATTCAACTAATTGAGCGAAATTGAATGTCACAAAGCAGGTAAATTCATACACTTTTCACTTTTGGAACATGGTAGCTGGTTTCTAGCTTGTAGATACTGTAGATTGTACCAGCAACAAACTACCTGGTCATATAGGTGGTCAAGCTAATCTTTGGAAAGTGTTGCATGGCTGACCAGCCAATGACTATCTTGACCCAACTAATAAGTAGATATAATGTTCCACAGAGATGCAACTGAGTCAAACAGTCTTCTTCAAAGAAAACATTATCAGACCAGATTAAAACAAATAGTGAGCAAATATAATCACAGGACTATGAGCAAACAATCACAAGCCTTCCTGATAGCAAGCCATTGCCCTTCAAGGGGAAGAGGGAATGAAAGGGCAGAGAAAAAAGATAAGTGGTTGATGTGAGAAAGGGTCTCACAAAAGGGAACTCGGACAGAAAAAAAGGATGAAAAGAGTGAGTGTACCTGCCAAATGAATGGTTGTTCATCTGCCTCAATAGACTGGCCCTTTAGTGATCAGGACTCTTGTTGGAACAGTAAACTATTCTTTGTACTCACAAACATACACATTGTTACCTCAGCGGAGGAGAAGATGGGAGGCTTGGTCTAGCTCTTTGTTCATTAGGAAATCAAAGACATCTGAGAGATTATTGAACAATCAGACACATACAAAATGACACAAGGACTTTAATTGAAAATTAAGAGGCTTAAAACCACTACACTTATAAATAGCTACTTATTCTCAGACATTCTTAGTTGTGTCAGTGAAGAGTCGAGACACTGGGTGGGCTCCTCTAAAGAAACACATTCTGGGATGAGGTTTAAACTTTCTGAGATGAACTCATTGAGCAAACAGTGGAAAGAGTGAAACTAAATGAAAGGCAGGTCAACAGACATTCGGTCAACTGGGCCATATACCACAGCCATTGTTGGGTGATCTCAGAAAATGCAGGAAAATAATGATAAAAGTTCCTCAGCCAGACAATGAAACAAGGTTCAATTATAGTGCACAAATCATCAGAGGAGTCATGTACCCATTTATTCATTTTTACTGAGGAGTGGCCATTCTGACTCATTCAGAACACATTTACTGAATATTTGAAGTTATTAAGAATATTTTATTAATAAGCAATACAATACAATGTAGTAAACGGGTGATTTCTGCCACAGTATTTCATACCGTTTCATTGGGTCAATTCTGGTCATCACAACAAATAGTTAGTCAACATTACTGTGCCCTGCTGTGGTTTTTGTTTTCTCTGTGTAGGGATGGAGTTTCAAAGACCTGACAAAACTTCAAACATGCCTGTTTGTATGAATAAGTCATGTAAAGCAATTGTTCAAAACTGGTTTTGCTTGAGGATCCAAACTTTACATTTTACACAGTCCCAACAAAAGAACCAAAATGGTTTAGCAGACAGAAGCGGACAAAAATGTCTTAAAAAAAGACTGAACATCAAACAATGAAGTTTATTAATATTACACTGAACATAGGCCATAGGATGTCCAATCCTGCTCCATGTCCTGCAGAGTTTAGCTCCAAACTGCTCCAACACATCTTACTGAACGTTTGCCTTAGAGGTCCTGAAAACTTTGGTTAGCTGTTTCATATGTGTTTATTAATTAAGGATGGAGCTAAACTTTGCAGGACACCCATTGTCAAAGGCCCAACAATGTGCAAACTCGTACAGTATATACAGTAACAAGATTTTAGTTTTGACCTTGGGTTTCTGTTTTTTCTATTGCAGGTTTCAATCACAAAGGCCAGACGCTGATCGATGATGCGGCCATTATCTCCTCTGTCTCATCTCATTTTGTTTCACTTACTGAGTGGATCTCTGAGCAGCAGATGTCCTCAAGACTGCTCTTGCTACCCCGGTAGTTCCATCTTCTGTGTCCAGCAGAACTTGATCTACATGCCTCGTGGCCTCCCCTCCTCCACAAAGTACCTCTATGTCTTTCAGAACAACATCAAGACCTTGCAAGAGCAGGATTTTGTAGAGCTTAGCGAGCTTGGAATGCTGGACTTGAGTCAGAATGCTCTCGGTGAAATCCCTGATGGGGTTTTCAGCCCACTCTCCTCTCTACTCAACCTGGATCTCTCCTCAAACCGCATTACTCACATTTCCAAAGACAGCTTCACTGGACTGGTCAACCTGGAAAGGCTGTATCTCTACAGCAACCTTATCCACAGCATTCACCCAGCTGCTTTTGAGGGACTGGAGAACCTACTGGAGCTGAAGCTTCAGGGGAATAAAATTAGTGTGTTGCCAGCTCTACGACTACCCAGACTGCTCCACTTGGATCTTAGTTATAATAGTATCCCACCCCTTGGACCTGAAGATTTACAGACACCACACCTTGAGTCTCTTAAAATAGCTGGATTGAAGCTGACCAGTCTGGATGAGGAACTGCTAAGGAGCCTGGCAAACCTACATGTTCTGGATGTTTCACAAAATCTGCTTGTAGAGATTCAACCTACACTAAAGGCAATGGGGGGCCTACGAAACCTCAATTTAACTGGGAATCCCTTGGGGTCCCTAAAACAAGAAGATTTCCAAAATCTGGTTAATCTGCTAGAGCTCGACTTGAGCAACCTTTATTTGCAAGGCTTCCCCGAGGGTTTCTTCAACCTTTTCCCCAAACTTGAGAAGCTCACTGCAGCAGAAAACCCCTTCAACTGTCTCTGCCCACTGGCCTGGTTCCCAGCATGGCTAAAGGATGCCAATGTAGAGCTGTTAAGGATGGAGGAGACTCGTTGCCACTTTCCGCCAATAAACTCGGGAAAGGTTTTGGCAAAGTTGGAGCATAAAGATTTTGGCTGTCCCACAACAACCATTGAGTTAACAAGCGCAGGGACAAGTAGTACTACGAGCAAGCCCACAAACTCCACCACACCATCAGGCACAACACACGCCATTCCCCCGGCGCCACCAAGTGAGATGTCCTCAGCAGACATAGACAGCTTCCCTCTTTCCCAGACCACTGCCTTCCCCAGAAGAATCACAGAAGATTCTGAAGAAGAGGACATTATGTGCCCTTCCAATATCTGTCTAAATGGGGGAACATGCATATTTAACTCAAATGGGGTGGTTGTTTGCCTGTGCCCACCTTCAATGTCAGGACTCTACTGTGAGATTCAAAATGAAGCTCTGCTTCCCCCGCCTTCACCTAGAGTTTCTATTGAGACCATTGCTACAGTCCAGCCCAATACAATCAGCTCTCTTCACATAACCAGCACTTCCATTTCATTAGACCTTCACCGTTACATCCACAAAAGGCCAAACATCCGTGGAATTCGTCTGACTTACCGAAACTTGTCAGGCCCAGACCGGCGGCCACTACAGTTGAATGTGCCTCCAACTTACCCAGAGTACACGCTTAGAGGGCTACAGCCAAATAGCACCTATTCTGTATGTGCTAGCCCTCTGGGAGAGCCGGTCCATGTCTCGGTTAGTGCCTGCATGGAGGCTCGCACAGCAGGAATCCCACCCTCCTCCCACGAGCCTAGCGTTGACAGGACCGAACCTTCTTCCTCTCTCATACCCATTGTGGTAGCTGTGGCGGTGGTGATGGTTGCTGCCATCGTAGCTACTATTGTGGTCATCCGCCGCAGGAGGAGATCCAAGGCTCCAGTAGATATGGACTTACATGAGACATCTCCTCTGGAGCTGGAAGGAGTGAAAACCAGTCCAGAGAATGGGCTGACACATCCAAAACAACCCGACATCACCCCTTGCCCATCTTTAGCACAAAACACATTGGAATATGAGGCACCTTTAATACAAGGACAGTGTCCAGCCAACAACAATGTAGCTTGTACGAAACCATTGTACGTGTAAAAGCCATATTGGAATTCATACCTCCAGCCCACAGAGGGCAATGTGCTCCATGACTCCTGCGGGCGGGTGCGATGTAGACACTAGATAGACTCTGGTGGGTTGGTGAACATTTTAGTGCATCCCAGCCAAACGCTTAAACTGACTGCCAGTATTTAAACCAGTTGCATTTGCCATTGCCTTTTTTTTTTTTTTTACAGATACAATTTAAGTGCCTTTTATAACCAGAAATATCAGACTTTGAGAATTTCTCTCTAAGAAGTGGCCAGACATTAATGAACACAGTGTTGCTAGGCTGGAAAACAGGTCACTTTAGAGGTAGCTCATTAATTGTGTAGCTGGCTCTGGAAGTGGTAGACAGGAGTCAAACGTTCTTGCCTGGACGCCTGGACTTTTTTTGTCCAGAAAAAAAATTGCACTGATCAGAGACACTGGGACTGTGAGGTGCCTAAAGAAGCTGAAGTGATCAGACTCTTAAAAGATGCTTCAAACAAGTTTTATTCAGCATCAAAGCATCCCTCTGTCCCTCTACCCCATCTGTCCTGCACAGGAGATTTGCTGTGAAACAAACATAATGAAGAGACATTTTTTTTACTTTGTCTAGTTTACGCTGTTTTGTTAAAGTTATGTTATTATATTTTTGTATTTTTAAAGGAATATTTCAGCAAAAATATCAATTCTGTTATGTCGTTCCAAATTTGTATGATTTTCTTCCATGGATCACAAAAAGACCTATTGCAGAAAGAATGTCACATAGGTTTTGAAAGACATTATGGTTTGTAAATAACAGAATTGTCATTTTTGCCTGAACTTTTCCTGTAAGTGCCATTTTTTTTTTTTTTTTGTCCCTTTTCGTGTTTAGTTGTTGTGTTTGTATTGACTTTTAAACATGAAACTGTAGCAAACATTATTTCTCCTTTCCCTTGAGTGCAACAAGTTAAAATGCTTTTACTTCTGAATGAAAACAAACTCACTTTACATGAGTGAAGTGTCCATCCCGCGAATGTCTGACATAGAAACACTTTGCATGACTATAAACACCCGCAGCCATTTTTGACCTCAGACAAATTCCACACATTAACAAACAGACTAGAGCTATATAAGGAGATGGATAACAAACGCTTTTAACAAAGCTGTTTTTTGACGTGCCAGCTTTCTAAAAATGTCCTGTTGTCATAATACAGACTGGGCCCCAAACACAAACTAGGGTAATGCTTCAAAGCCTGGTTTGATGTAGATGTTGCCGAGCTGAACGAAGTTTATTCCGTACGATGGAGTAAACTAGGCCAGATGGCTTTGCTCACTTGTTGCAACCAGACTATAAAAAAATTACAAAAGTGTACAAATGGTACAGTGATGGTATCAGGTGGTAGTATGGTACTTTGATATATACTTGGGTACTGAATTATTCAAAAATACCATGTAAAAAATGTTTAGCCAAATTAGTTGTCTCAGCTTTTAGAAAGGAATATAAAAAGACCCATTGCTTTTCTCTGTGAAAGCATAAAAGTGTTCAAGCCAAATGTGTCATTGTGGAATTGCATATTTATGTGCATTATCAGCGCAGTAAAGTTTTGTTAAGAGAAATGGAGCCAGTACTCTAATCCAAAGTGAGGAAAGGTCAATTGTCAAATTCTCCCCAATCTCAGCAGCCTATTTTTTAGCCCTGCGCCTCATATATCTGTGACCATATACATATGTGTGCTGAAGATGTCAGTGTCTAGCACATCCAAACATTTGAACTGGAAAGAGGAACAGCTTTACACAGCATGAGGGACTTCAAATATTTGAAACATTTTCAAAACTGCTTTCAAGTCCCATGCTTACTTTGGGATGCTTGTTGTTGCTCTCTTTTGTTGTGTGCAAAGCCAAGACTTCTTATTTTGGATGTAAAAATTTGTACTCTTTGGAAGAAAAATGTGATGTCTGTTGAGATAATAAAATGGAAAAAACATTCTTCTGTGACTGTTATTCCCCGCTGAAACTTTCTGCTTCTATTTTGTAACAGCATGACCGCAAAGATCTAATTCAATCTATCTTTTCTGAGGCTTTAGTTTAAATCAATTTTGAGAATTTTTCAGGAATTATCTACAAATTGAGCTACAACATTAATATAGTGTCGTGTGTTTAGTGTGTATAGTGTGTGCAAGTGTAGTCTAGAACTACACTCTAAAAAGTAATTCAGTGGACCTGTTACCACAACTTAAATAAATGCATGGTTGCAAGTTAAAAATTCTAATTTATTGTTTTAATTAAAACTTTTAAGTTGCAAACATTATTTTGTAGAGTTCTATTGATATAATAATGTTGATCATTACATCAACTTAAAGGGTTAGTTCGCCCAAAAATGAAAATTCTGTCATTCATTACTCACCCTCATGTCATTCCACACCCGTAAGACCTTCATTCATCTTCGGAACACAAATTAATATACAATTAACACTTTCAATGCCCAGAAAGCTACTAAAGACGTATTTAAAACAGTTCATGTGACTACAGTGGTTCAACCTTAATGCTATGAAGCAACAAGAATACTTTTTATGTGCCAAAAAAACAAAATAATGACTTTATGACAATATCTAGTTATGGGCAATTTCAAAACACTGCTTCAACAAGCTTCGAAACTTTACGAATCTTTTGTTTTGGATTTGGAGCGCGTATCAAACTGTCAAAGTCACGCCCCCCAGTGGTGAACATAAAGTCATAAAGTCGTTATTTTTTTTTTTTTTTTGCGCACAAAAAGTATTCTCGTCACTTCATCACATTAAGGTTGAACCACTGTAGTCAGATGAACTGTTTTAAATATGTTTTTAGTAGCTTTCTAGGCATCTGAAAGTGTTAATTGTCTTGCTGGCAATGCAGGCCTCACTGAGCCATCGGATTTTATCAAAAAGATCTTAATTTGTGTTCTGAAGATGAACGAAGGTCTTACGGGTGTGGAACGACATGAGGGTGAGTAATTAATGACAGAATTTTCATTTTTGGGTGAACTAACCCTTTAATATTGTCTGTAATTTAAACTCAAATTTCGGCTTTTTTTAAATTAGGTTGTAGTAACTTAATGAAATTGTCTTGATAACTTCGGAAATTTTGTAGTTCCCAGCATGCTTTGCATAGGACTGGATAAGGAGAATGTTGAAATTAAGTGTTAATTGATTTGTTTTAGTGAAGGGAAAGACCTGTTAGTTTTTAATGTAGTTATGTTTGACATTTAAAAGAGTTTCTGTAATGTTGAAGTTTTTGTGCTGAAGTGTAGATACATGAAGGTAACACTACATTGACTCTATAAACAATGACTTTCTAATGCCAGTGACAAATAATATCTTACTTGTTTATTAAATATACATGTTAAACAAGTTATGTTAGCATGTGCTACGATAGCTGTTGATCTGAACTGAAATAGATAAGATTAATTGATTAATTCCAGGGCTACAACTCTGGTAGTTGGAGCAATTTAATTTTTTTTGAGTAATCAACTTAAATTTAAATTAAGATCCTCTAACTCAATGCAGCTTGTTGGTTGAACGTAAATTCACTCAAAGTTGTCATAACTCAAAAAAAAAAATTTGATGCAAACTCTTGTGTTAATTTTTATTTTGTATAGTCCAGTGTATAATAACTATCATGTTTACACAGCGCACACAATGGGGGACAGGAGAGCTGTCAGTCAATAAATGGGAAAACAAAATAACTTGTGTTACTTATTTGAAAAAGATGTTTTGTTGTAAATTTAAAAGTAATACATTACTTTACTAGTTACTTGAAAAAAGTAATCTGATTACACTGACACTGGTACCCCAACACTGGTAATAAGCGGGATAATGTACAGTCACAAGGTTTTTAATGGCAAAACAAACCCCTTCAGGGAACTACAAGACCCCTTTTCTTCACACTGGGGTCGTAATCATCCTGTCAGGGTTTGTTTTGTCATAATGACCGGCAAAGAAAAGGAACAAGGAAAAACACTGCTAATGGCCTCCACGTCTTGTTTTGTTCAATCCTGAAAATGAAGGAATGGAGAAACTCAATGGGCAGAAATAGAAAAGCTCCTTCCAGAAATGCAGTATTTGTGTGTTGTGGCAGAAGGACAATGTTCCAATTAGACTGGGCTTATAGGAGGACTTTTGTGAGAGCTCTAACTCCAGAGAACAAATCGAATCCAAAACCAAGAGATTGAGATGAAATTAAGACAAAGACAATAATGTTTCTGGAGCAGAACATGCAGTTCATTTGTAGCACATTTGTGTGGATGTTTGCCACAGAACACTACAAAACTGTCTCAATGGACTCTATACAAAACGAGCCTTAAATCACTTAAAAACTAAAAGCAGCAGCACGTCTAATGTGGTTCCCATTATAGAGCGCTCAGTGGGGAAAGCGGGAAAAGATGAAGAGGAATTTTATTTATTTGAAAAAGCTGGCGTTGATAATACAGGGTCAGGGTTGCAGGGGGTCACAAAAGGTAGAAAAAAGGAGGTGGATGGAGTGTAAGGAGGTATGAGGAGGTGGGGGGTAGCTGAAACTTGAGTTGAGACTGATGGTTGCTTCTGATAATAGCTCAAACGGGCCCCTCGGTCAGCGGCCCCCTCCTGCACTCATACACAGGTCAGCGCTGGCAGATATACAGCACCAAATCAAACTCCTCACTTCTCAGAACAGATCTGAGGTTTGAGGGGGAAAGAGTGAGGAAGATGAAAACAGCAAATAAAAAGAGAATGAATCAGGTTGCGTGGACCATTAACTATAAAGACAGATAAGATAAAGTGGACTTAAATGCTAAATTGCCAGTGACTATCACAGACACAACACCAGCAGATGAAGAACAGCTTTAGCAAAGCTTTTAGAAAGACCAGCCTGAAGTTTAAGTATGAATGAAAGAAACTTGACCAAATCTTTGGAATTGATCCTTTGCTAAGCCTCGCCCCCCTTGGTTACTGTTGCTAACAAACTTCACAGAACATCCCATAGCAATGAACTGGAGATTTTGTGAATAGTTGCAGCATCCGAAATCGAATACTTCCCTACTATATGGTAGGCGAAAAACAGCAACAGAGTAGTATATCCGAATACACAGTATTCAACAGTAGGTGAAAAGTCCCCGGATGACTTACTACTTCCGGCGAGATTCTGAAGAACGCATTCAATGGACACTTCATTATCCCATGAGGCCACAGGAGAGGATTTATGAATGGCAGTGAAGCGACGCAACTGACGCCGTAGGTCACAATGTAAAGCAAAATCATTTTTAAACAAAAAACAAAAAAAAACCAACTTAAATTCATTTTTATTTTAGCTAGTTGCCAAGGCAACATTTCTCAGTTTCATTTTAAGTTGAAGTACTAAAATAACAAGCTAAAACTAAAACTTAAAGGGATAGTTCACCCAAAAATGAAAATTATCCCATGATTTACTCACCCTCAAGCCATCCTAGGTGTATATGACTATCTTCTTTCAGACGAACACAATCAGAGATATATTTAAAAATATCCTTAGTCCTCCAAGGTTTATAATGGTTGTGAATGGGGGGCCGTGTTTTGAAGTAAAAAATAATGCATCCATCCACGACTCCAGTGGGTTAATAAAGGCCTTCTGAAGCAAAGTGATGCGTTTTTGTAAGAAAAATATCCATATTTAAAACTTTATAAATTCAAATAACTAGCTTCTGGCAGGCGACCGTACGCAGAATGCGCAAGTGTGTAAAGGGAGAAGTTCACACAAAAAATATATTTTAACATTAAAATTTGATGTTAAATCCACTATTGTTTTATGTAGAATTGTTGTATAGTCTATAGAGTATTTAATGCAATTACATCAGAAGTAACTTAATTAAATTACAGAAAAATTAAGAGTAATCCCTTACTTTACTTTTTCAAGGGAAAAGTAATTAAATTACAGTAATTAGATTACTTAGTAATTAATTACACCCAACACTGATTGTAATGTTATGTGCTTTGAGACATGAGGTAATTTAACGTGACGCTTGCAGACTGTGCTGTGCGCTTTCATGGGTTTTAGAGGAGGTGTGGCTTTGGAGACGCTCTGAAGTGTGGGTGGGATCTCATGCTTTCAAAGCTAGCTTGCTATTGCTAGCCTCTCTGAAATTGCCTACCCTACCTTTAATAAAACTATATAGACATCTTACTGAATTAAAATCGTTATTAAAACTTTATAGTTTTCGTTATAGTTATTGTACATTAGAAAAGAAAAAAAGAACAGTTGCTATGATATAATTGGTCAATGATTTAAAGAATTTAAAGGAACCAACCATGTATGTGTAAAGTCTCTAAACTCATGATGAAACAAAGTAAATCAGGTTACTTAGCATGTGTGCAAGAATTTCAGGAAAGGACATGAAGTAATTGTGTTTATATGGTGCATGATAGTGCATAACCTGAAGTTCCTCCACCTAAAAAACATGCCATACCTCCAAAAGGATGATTTAGACAAGCTGTTTCAACTAGCAGGGCTGTGTGCAGCTGTTATGGTTATGGATTAAGATAACAAAGGCTTAGAGAGAGCTTAGTCCAGCAGCGCTTCTACCAAGAGATGAGAGCTCTGAACAGCCAAGGACTAACACAAAAAGACACACACAAAAAAAAAACAGCAGTGAAAAAATATTTTTGTCAATTAAAATGAAAATAAAATGGGAATTTCCCAAAAAATAAATAAATAACAAATAAATATTATTTGTGAAATAATATTTCACAAATAATATTGTGAAATAGTACAATTTAAAATAACCTTTTTAATATTTGAATATATTTTAAAATGTAATTTATTCCTGTGATGCAAAGCTGAATTTTCAGCATCATTTCTCAAGTCTTCAGTGTCACATGATCCTTCAGAAATCATTCTAATATGCTGATTTGCTACTCAAGAAACATTTCCTATTATATATATACTGCAACATACACACTACCTATCTCTCCCTAACCAGGATGGTCAAAGACCTTGTTACAAACATTACCGCCTCAGGGCTCATACCCCCACCTACTGCCCACATCTGACCTTTAACCTCCTGGAATAAGGTGCGCTGCTGAGGCATGTCAGGGACCTCCTCATGCACGCGTGCACACAAGGGGGGAATGTGCTGGTTTTTATTCACAAGAGTTCTTATGGGACCACAAGACTTTCCATCTCTATAGTAGCTCCTCCAGGCCTCTAGGCTTCTTTATACGAGCTTCAATTTAGCTACAGAATGGCAACCCACAAAATAAACCCCCTTTTATGGGCGCTAGTCATGAGCAATATAATGCAGGTTAAGACGTGCCTGGGGGCGTGTGTGAGGGGAGGGCGTGGAGCGCCGTTAGTGTTGTGGTATGCCAATGACAAACACTCACTGACAAGCAGATGCGTGCCACATGATGTAAACAGCTACTAAATGTAAAGCAGACTGGAGATTTTCTTGAATTTGCTAAAATGACTTAAAAAGCTTTGGAAGCTTCCATAAAAATGAGTTAAAAAAACAACATACCATTCAGTAATGTCAGCTTTTTGAAAAAAAAGTGAAGAAAAGCATTGGTAAAAGAAAACTTAACATTTAGCACACAACAAGAAGGAGAAGAATCTAAAATAAACAAAGTCTTTTATCATATAATCCATATAAAAAACTACAGAACGCTAACCACATAAACGCAAATGAGAACTGACAAGAAGAAACTGAAACACAAGGCTTAAATACACAGGGGTTAATGAGGAAACTAAATGAACAACAGGTGAACAAAATCAGTAACTAACTGGCACACACTAGAAAACTAGGTTAACATACAATGACAGGGAACAGCGACAGAACAGAATCAAAACACAATGAAACTAAGCATAACTGTTACAAATAGAAAGTCTTCTAAATATAGAATATAAGTCTGTAGGTTTTGGACAGTATCATTTTATTTTAGCATTATTTATATACTATTATAGTATTTTCTTTGCAGTTTTTCTTTAAAGGGTTAGTTCACCCAAAAATGAAATTTCTGTCATTCAGTACTCACCCTCATGTTGTTCCAAACCCATAAGACCTTCGTTCATCTTTGGAACACAAATTAAGATATTTTTGATGAAATCTGAGAGGTTCTTTTTTTATCCCCCAAACAAAGCAATGAAATTACCACATTCAAGGTCCAGAAAGGTAGTAAAGACATCGTTAAAATAGTCAACTTGACTACAGTGGTTCAACCTTAATGTTATGAAGCAACGAGAATACTTTTTGTGCGCAAAAACAACCCTTAAACAACAACTAACCCTTTATGTTTAAGTAATTTTATGAGCTTTTGTCATTCTTTTTGTTTTGTTTTTTTTGGTTCGCTTTAATTTATTTATTTATTTCAATTTTAATAATTTAAGTATTTCAACTTCAACTTATTTTAAAAATGTTATCATCTGACATATTTATTTATTTAATACATTTATTAATTGTTTATATATTATTACATGCAATAAATAACTACAAATTAAAAACGTATATGGTATAACATACTAAGAAATTAAATATGAATGAATGAATGAATGCATGCAGGCACAGATGAATGCATGAATGAATGCACAAATGAATGAATGAATGAATGAATGAATGCCCAAATGTATGCATGAATGAATGCATGCAGGCACAAATGAATACATGAATGAATGAATGAATTGATTAATCAATTAATGCACAAATGTATGCATGAATGAATGAATGAATGCATAAATAAATTAATGAATAAATGAATGCAGGAACAAATGAATGAATGCAGGCAAAAATGAATGAATGAATGAATGAATGAATGAATGAATGAATGAATGAATGCAAAAATAAAAATACACTGCAGAAAAATAAAATTTGAACATTCTTTTGTGGTGGGGCCAGTAAAATGTTAGGAGGACAAGTACAATTCTGAACTAGCTGAGTTCTATGTCAAGAGCCGAATTTGAACTTGTATGTTCTATATGAGCACAAGTATCACCTGATAGAAAAATGGTTTCCAAACAACTCACAGAATCAACCCTTGTCTCTGCTGTATTTTCACATTCCTGGCTTTTTTTCTGTTAAAACACCTGTCAGTCTGCCTGTTGTAAAACCTGATGTGCATTTCATTTCTAAAGTAAGTTCTAGGTCAAGGTCAGTTATTTCCCACATAGCATATCCACTCTTCCTGCATGTGCAGGTGCTGGGAGTCACAACTTCAAGGTGCATTACACAAATAAAATCACAATACAAACACTCGCCATGGCCTTGAAAGAGTCCATATCTCTTTGTATCACATGAGGGGCCAGATATCCTCACAATTACCCATCTGTCCACATCATTCTCCTCTGAACACAAAGGCCTCTTTCCCTCTGAAACAGAGGTAGTTTGTGCGTAATGTCTGTATGTGTGTGTGAGTGTGTGTTAGCATCCTCTGGTACTGGGCTAATACTTCATTAGACTGAATGTGCACTCACAAAGGATTGTATTATTGATTCAAATTTAAAAAAAAAAAAAAAAAAAAAATCTAAATTCATGTGGCCCCTAACAAGTAATGAAAACATAGAGATAAAGGACATATGCCAAAGTTAATAAATATAAAAAGTATTGCCAAAATAGGAAATACCCAAGAGAGCATCTCATATATCCTTAACAGACAAGGAAATACCATAATGCATTGCAATAGACTCAATGAAGTTGATGGAAATGTTTACTAGTTTGTTAAAGGGTTAGTTCACCCAAAAAAATTATTGCAAGTATGCAAGTGCAAAGTTGTACCAGATGGGCTTCTGAGCAAGTTTACTATGTCAGAAAAGTCATACATATGCAGCTGGTTATGTGATGCAAATATCAAAATGTATTAGTTTGGATTCAAATCATGCTCTATGGCAAAAGTGTTTTGAGGTCATTATTGTACAAATAAAAACAAATGAAAATAAGTCTGTATTAATCAGTGATCTGCTGCTGTAATCATAATTTGAAAAGGAATATAAAAGGTTGGTGTTTTACCACCACTAGTGTTCATTTCAGCTGGAAACTGCAGTGAATTTGAATGATCTTCATCAAATCAAGCCTAAGTTCGATTCTGAGTTCTCACATTGCGAAATAGAAATTTAAAGAGTTCTGGTTGAACAATCACAGAGATCTCTGGGAGAAAGAAGCAGAGAGGAAAGATGCTTGGCATATCCCGCAGTCCACAATTTGGTTTTCTCTCCAGGGAAAGTTCAAGTACATGAGGAGGAAGCTGCCAAACATGCAAACTCTTCGTGAGCACCTCACACTACACAGGTCATAATGAAAACCATCCGTATGACTTTTGCAGCCGCTGCAGAACTCAAGACCAGAATGGCTTAACACAAAAGCTCTTTATCTATCAAAGTTCAATGAGTTTCTGCACCGTGAACTCAGACTCCAGATATAATCAGTGCCGTGCGTGGTGCGTCCTTCCTTCACTCTCTGTAACAACATCCACCCAGAAGACAGATGAGTATCAATCGCTGAGCCTAAAACAGAAGTTTGGTGAACCTCACAGATTGGTAAAGTGGTTCCGCTGGAGCGGAGATGATTGTGAAAAAGATTCAGACATGTAGACTAAGATTAGCCGTGCTTCAGGATCAAATAACTTGAGTAAACAAGAATGTGATCGAGATCCTGTATTGGTGTCCATGTTTAGATTTCCACATGCTCTATCAGTGAACTGAATAGAGTAACCTGAGGCGTTTTAAGTGTAACAAATTCACATATTATGTTTCCAGGCACCGTGTCTCAGTCTGTACAAGCGTACAGTCCATGCCTAAATGATACATAAAAATGCCAAACTGGTTGGTGAAACATTTTTCCTGAGCAGTTCTCAGTCAGAATATTCTGCAAAGTGAAGAGACTTTATGCCAATAGTACCAATACAAGATCATAACAGCATCCTGACATTTCTTCAGACACACTGACAGTAAAGGATGGAAGAAAGAGGATGAGGGCAGCAGCCACAGTCTTTCCAGAGTGGGTGACTGTGAGCAACAGGCCAGTTTGCCAAGATGTAGACTGACTCAGCCCTTCTCTTTCCCTCTTTCTCTCGCTCACACACTCCTCCTGTGTGATCTATAAATCCTGTCACGGTTATGCCGCAGATGGAGTGTTTTATTAGAGACTAACTAAATCCAGGGATGAAATCAGTCATGGGACCTGAAAGTGAAAGATGTTCCTGGGTAAATCTCACGAAAACATGGAACGGAAATTCACTTAATTTTCTTTGCAAAAATTTTTAACTCATACTTTAATTGATGTTTTAATCGTGTCAGGTCACCTTTATTTCTATAGCAGATTGTTTCAAAGCAGCTTCACAAAAATAAACAGATCATGAACAATGATACAAAGCCAAATTAAGCTCCATACAATCATTCAGCTTGAGTCAGTTCAGTGTTGATTCAAAAAGTGTTCAGCGTTGATGTCGAAAAATTAGTCAATTATGAAATGAAGTTGTATGTTTTCATACTGCTGCTGCTGCAGAGCAAGTATGGACTTGCTACTTCTAATAGATACACAGACACGCTGCTGTGAGCATGTAAGATATGTAAAATATGAAATAGACATACATAAATCCTGTAGCAGATCTAGGCAGGTGGAGCTGGGGGAGGTGGAGGGTTTCAGAGGATCTCTGATAGCGCACTGCAGGACTAGATTACAGCAAACACTGAACCAGACTATTTAAATGTTGAACAAGCAATCTCATTGGCTGCAGGGTCAGCAGAGGCCAATCAGTTTTTGCCATACAGTAATGATGTGATTGCTTGCAGATTGCATGTAAAGGATCGATCAGCTTGCACCATCTAATTTCATGACTGAACTTGATGAAATTGGGAACAAAAACAATAAGTTATTAATAATAACTACTCATTTATTCAAATATAATTTCTGTAAAATGAGTCCATTTTTCCATTTACACTAGTAGTCCTTTAAATCGGACCTATTATGCAAAATTCACTTTTACATGGTGAACATAAATGTGTGTCTGCAGTGTGTCCACCCAAAATCCACCCATTCCTTTTTTTATAATCCCCATTAAATCAGAAACAGTGTCTCAAAATGAGCTGTTCCAGCTTTCTCCCTACTGTGATGTCACAAGCCCCTCCCACAACTGGTGACGATCTCTGCCCTATTAGCATAAATCCCACCCTGAGTGAGCCGCACACAGTTTATATCCTCGCTAGAGCAGCTAGTGATAAAATGTCTGAGCTACATAATCATTAACCCTTTTAAGCGTGAGTTTAAAATATTCTAACTGACCCCCCAGAGTGAGTTTTTTTTAAGGCGACCGTTATTTTAGAACGTTTGTATGACAGATGGATCGCTATTATTTTGTTTTTCCTTTTTTATTTAAAATATTCGCAAACTTGCTTACCATGTCATCAACTATATGATATTCCGATTCTCAAATATGTGTAAGTTAGTGTGTTTTGTCGTTTTAAAACCTTTATCAATGATCTTTATCTTGATCTATAATGCGAGATGGGCGCCGCCATCTTAGTTTGCGCTGCAGTTCACAGAGTCCTGTCAGTCGAATTTACAGCACGTGAATTCATCCGTTTCTCCCGAAATATATGCAAGTAAGTGGTTGGTGAACTGGAAGAATAATAGAGTAAACTTTATAGTTACTTAGGCCCATTATGTGTGTCTGATATGAATATGTCGGCAAATTATATTTGAATGGATTGTTATTGCTGCTTCCACTGATGTCTGACATCAGTGTGTATTTTATAAACTCTGAATGTATTGTTTTACTGGTGCTTATGCGTATTTAAATGTCTGAAACCTTAAAAGAAACATTATGTGGCTGAAAACACTGCATAGCTGTGATATATGACAAGAGCTGCGCGCGTCCATCTCACAGCCAAAGCGCGAAAGCACAGTTTGAATCTGGCAGTTATGTGACGTCGCTGAACGTTCTAAATCCCATATGTGGGACTGTATGCCCAGGGGCACAGAAAAAAAAATCCCATATGTGGGACCGTACCGCTCAAAGGGTTAAATAACTGTTCTGTTTTTGGATGTAGTAATTAGGGGTGTCACGATACCGGTATTGACAAATTTGCAGCGTGAGGTTCTCCAGTTTAGCTGTTGATGAAAGGCTCTGCCCTCTTCTAGAAAAAGGGAAAACGGAGCAGCAGCTCATTTGCATTTGTAGATACACAAGAAAACAGCGTGTTTTTGCTTCCACCCAAATAGGTTTCAGTCTGTGAGCTGAAACTTCACAGACACATTCTGGGGACACCTGAGACTTATATTACATCTTGTAAAAAGGGGCATTATAGGTCCCCTTTAAATTTAGGTGAGCCAAGTTATGACTGAAACCCAAAATATATGGCAAAAGTTTAGTATCTTTAAGATGTTATTGCCTATATTCTTTGATGTTTTGTGGGATTTGAAGTTTTGTGAGATTCACCCAAACACAGATTCGCCCAAACACACGCCAAACAACTCCTTTCTACAGCCTGCAGAGCTTCTCATCTGTCTTTCATAGCAAAATTGCACTTCAGCCCTTAATACAAGAGACGGATGGGTGATAAACAAGAGCGAAGGAGAGAAAAGCAAAGAGAATGGGAGGCATGGGGGTGTGTGTCATACACAGTGCCAGAGATTGTTAGTGAGGAACTCCAGACGTCTGCATTTGATTGCAGTCTGTATGAAATGAGGTTTGATTGCACCTGAAAGAGACACATATACACACATACTCAGAGGTCAGTGAACAGATGCATCATAACCTTTGACCCTAAACCAAACAAGCATCGTGAAGGACCACCACAAGCGTTGATGCCGGCAGCCCACCTACATATCACATACGCTGAAGCCGTGTTACATATCGCAGTGACTTCTCACAATGGCTGAGGGTGAATAATTAGGATGATGAAATTCAAAACGGCTGCTGGGACTGGAGACATGCTTCATCTACAGTGGAGAATGTTCTGGCGAAGTGTGTAACACTGTTGCTCCAAAACACAATCTTATGCCTAAGAACCGTTCACCCAAAAATGTCATTATTTATTCACCCTCATGTTGTTCCAAACCTGTTTGACTTTCTTTCCTCTGTGATATTTTGTGCTTTTTTTTGTTCAAGTTAATGGGGTCCAATGTTGTTGTTGTTTTTTTGGACTCCATCGACTTTCATTTTATGGATGAAAACATTCTTCTAAATATTTTATTTTATGTTCCACAGAAGAAAGAAAGAAAGTTTTCAGTTTTCAGTTTTTGGATGAATTATCCCTTTAACAGTTTTTCCTGAACTTCATTTACATTTCTTTTCCATTTGGCAGACGTTTTTATACAAATGAGAACTTTACATAACAAATGAGCAGAAAACGCAATTTATCTTCCTAACCAACTGTTGAAAAACGACATTTGTTAGCACACTGATATGCACATGATATCACCTTCCCATATGCTGAGAGCCAGAAAATATAATCACATTTTCCTTCCTTTTTCTGATTAAATGATACTTATGCAATCTGTTCTGAATTTGAGAGCTGTGGCTCATGGAAAATGTCACGCTCCATCATGCGATGTGATCAGCACTTGGAGAGGAAGATTGTTTGTTTAAACTACGTAAAAATTGGTCTTTCAGTTAGGACAGATTTATCAGGAAACATCTATTTTTCTCTGATAAGCACTGTTTTCAGCTGTTAATAGGCTTGCTGAACAGATTTAATCTTGCTGAACAGATTTTCATAAGTTTTCACCACTGAGGAATACATGTTCTTCTTCATGTTTCACTCAACTTACTGTATAACGCCTCACATAAACACCTTGATGTCTCTATTGGTAAACATTGTTGAAAGCAAATGAACTCAGCTCAAAAAGTTATAAAAGATGAAACTGAAATCGCTTAAACACTTGCACCTGTTGGGCAACGTAAAATGCTGCATACCTGTACAATGAAAAGCAGAGCACAGCGGTCTAAATATTTAGTCAAACCAGGATGCTAATATGGTCGTATCAACAATGAGGGTTTATTTTTATCTCAAAAAACAAACCTGGGTGAATATGCAGAGAAAGCTGGAAAGATTTAGCTCTTGAAGTTCCGGTCATTAATAATAAACGGTTATGATATGAGGAGCTAAATCAAGGCTACATATAAATCATAATGCTAAAAAAGTTTCTCCCATAGTTCTACAATGACATGCACAACAATATTCCGATATCAGTCAGAATTTGGTCATATTTTGATTAAGTCATTAAGATGCCTGCATAAATCTGATTTTTGGGTCATGTAAACATCTTATTCAGAATTTGTGTAACTGAATATTTACATTACATATGAAACGTCAACATGAAACATCAAATTTACATATAAGAAACCATAGGAAAAGAATGTGTATGTCCTACCCTTGTGAAAAAGAAGTGCGCTTAATTGTATTGAATGTGCACTTGTATATTTTTATTTTTTATTTTTTATTTTTTGTAAACTGCACTTGCAGATAATGTAATATTAATTATATATTCCTGTTTCCAATAGCTGTATTCTTTTATTCTTTTTTTGGAACAAGAATATGAACGTTATTTTGAGAATGTTGTTCATGTAAACACAAGTCTAGATCAATTTTAAGACTTGAACAGGGGACTTAAAAAGACATTTGTCACATTTACTCAGGCAAATTATAGGAAGAACTATTAATGTGTTGTTGTTTTAGGCGAACAAGCAGATGATGATTGCGGTTTTTGACATCAGCATCTTTAGTAGTTGTAGAATGTGTCTGAATGAGCTTGGCTTTAGAGTAAAGACAATCTTTATGTCCTTGAGGGAAAAGGACAACTCGTCCCACAGCCTCCTCGTGCTTGTTCCTCCTCAGGACTGAAGCGAGGGATAAAGCGAAAGAATAACAGGATTTATGAGGATGTAACACAACACCCTCAGATCTTTAAAGACAGGCTTGTAAGATTAACACTTCATTAGTGGAGAAAGAGAGAGCAAGACAGACAGAGAAAGAATGAAAACTCATTCGTCATCGAGCTGACATGAAGCACCAGTTTACCATTCAGTAGACTGATATGACTGTACTGAACATCTCACTTTGTAAAGTGTTCTTGAAGATGGTCTAAACACAACAGCTGAATGAGATCTACATGTCTACACAAAGATAGCAAAAGCTGAAAACTTACACTGTGGAGCCCAACTCATGGTCAACACGGGACATGGGTCAAAACTTGGTTGATTATAATGGGAGCGATCTAGTTGTCACATCAGTCTAGCCAGACTTAGTTGTTGTTTTGAAATTTTATGTGATGATGACTAGGACTGTGCCCGAAGCTAAATACCTTATTTAGAAGGGCATGAACAATAACTACAAAGAGAAAAAAAAATAGTCAAACTTATTAGCCAAGTGGAGCTTTATTCTATTCTAAGGCATATTTTCAATATGGAATAACCCTATAAATGGATAGGGTTAAATCTAAAAATCAGCTTTTCTTCAACGGTCTTCTGGTTTAAGCCCCGCCCACACATGATTCTATCTGAATATAAATAAAGATAATTTTGTTATGGCAAGATATACAGATAAATATATACACACATACACACACAAAAGATCGATTGAACGAGTGTATTACCTGCATTCAGATTTAGCATTTTCCTTCAGGTCAGTCCTGTGTTCATAATAAAAAATATGTTTAAATGTCCGCTGCAATATCTTGTCCTTTTAACAGTTAAGGGGTTTTCCCGTGACTGACAGCGCTAGTCAAAGCATTTGTCAGTTGCGTCCTGTTCCGTGTTCACAACAATTCAGTTATTTCAATATAAAAGTCTTCGCTACTGACTGACACACTCATAAAGACAGTCTTTGCCGCCATCTAATGGCGTAATAATGAAACTTCTGTTGCTGTTCACGGTCAGGGACTATTTTTTCTGGCGGAAGGAAGGCTTTTAGTGATTTTACTTCATGAAAGTTGCATTGATACATATTTTTTGGCTTTAATATTTGTATTGTGTGGCAACCGTTTTATAAAAGCAATAAGGTACTGGAGGCTAGTGCTGTATCGTGAATAAGTCACGGCTGAAGGGGTTTATACTGAAACGAAAATGCACTATAGTGTAAACAGGGCCTAAGTTGATAATACTTGGATATTTTGTTCTACAACATAAATTACACACCCATAACAAAAATGCAAATTTTGAAGCTGTTATGTTTATATTTGAAAACGTATGTTTCTAATAAGTATCTAAATAAGACAGTTTGGGATGTGTGTATTTACATTGTAGAACAAAATGTCCAAGTAGCATCAAGTTATGTTTACTCATATTTAACTCATAAATGTAAAACCCCATTATAAAACCTCATAGGAAAATCTTGAGGGAACCAGTTTTGAAATAGTCTTCCGGGTTCTGACATCACAGCTGCAGCACTTTATAACAACACTGCAGACGAAGTACAACAGTGTCACTAGAAAAGTCCCCACAAGGAAAATGGCTTAATAAACATACAAAAATAGTCTTAATCAAATCAAATTATTTGCTCTGTATGAAAACAATGGAAAGTCCCCACTATGATAGTGTGTGAATACTGTACCTGAAATACTGCATATGCAATGTACCACTGCATATGCAGTCTACACACATTATAACTTATACATTATTTACCTTATAACTATAAAGTAAGCAGCAGGACAAAAGGAGAGGCAGAGGCTGTCAGACATGCATTGACATGCAGAAACAGAAAACACACTGCCATCTGTGCGTTCATGGCTTCAAATGCACATAAATCAAGCATGAGAATCTTCTCAGTCAGAGTGATGATCCATTTGCAAGCATCTGAAATGGTTCTGATCAGTGGAGAGAGGCGCCACAGAACCGCTGGCATCTGAGAGCCGACACATGTGCTCCAATCCAGGCCGATGCTCACAAGCTGAGATTCTGGAGTCTGCAGACATGAGAAAATCCCTGTGTGTGCCGTTAGTTTGATGTCTTACAAGCTCCACACCTGATGTGAACTCTTAAAGGAGTGGAGAGTTTGTTTCATGTGATTGTGGTTTGAAGAATTTGGGGTTATAAGTAAATGTTCGGCAAATTTTTGCAGGCAAAATCCCGTCATTTCAATAGGAATCTGTGCAATGAGGAATTTCGTGTGAAGGCTAAACATTTCCCAACACCTCGCAACAAGCTCAAGTTGGTCACACAAATTCGCCGCATTTGAAAGTGACATACATCGATCACTACACCATTGATAATAGACAATGGACCTTTTTGCCTCAAACTTTCACAGAAATGTATCTAATCTAACCACAACCTTAGTCTCCTTAACTGTAATGGCATTCTTCAAAATATCTTCTTTTGTGTTTCACAGAAGAAAGTCAAATTGATTTGGAATGACATGACAGTGGAAGAATAATGATTGCATTTTCATTTTTGGGTGGACAATCCCTAAAACTTCCCTTTCTGGAGTACATTTTTCAAAATTCGGTTTAATTCAGGTCAATCTTGGTTTTGAGGACATGCCAATGACCCCAGAACCATGACACGACCACAACGGCAAACAGGCTCATCAGTGGAATATCTGACAACCATCTGCTTCCCTTTTTGTCTACAAAGCCGCAATGTCTGAGAAATTGCAGCACCAGCATGTGAGGAATATCGTTTTAGGCATGTGCGGCAAGAACAGGGAGGATAAACAAAAACTTCCAGAGTTTTGTGAGAACAAGAAAAAATTGGAGGCACTGCAAACTAACTTTTCTCCTTTTGATTTCTCCGAAATCAGTTGTGTTCTTGGAAAAGAGCAGCTTGGACATTCTGTGAAACATCTCAACAAAAGAAATAGTCATACATGTTTTGAACGATATGAGAATAAACAATGACAGAACTTTCATTTTTCAATGAACTTTCCCTTTCAAACTCAACATCTCTGGTGTCAAAGTTTTGCATCCTTGCTGAGCCCATAAGGACTTTCTAGATGTTTCACAATCCTTATTACTGGTGTTTTTGTTCAGAAACACCCTTGCCAAGGTGCTTATGCTGAGGGAAGTATCGGGTGGGCCAAATCCTTGACGCGATTGTGAAACATAGGTGGCCGTATACAAACTGCGTAAGCTGCTTTGTGTTCAAGATCTGGCCCAACGCACACACTCTGTTCTGCATTCAAAACTGCAATCCACTGTGCCTCATTAAGCCTGAGAAATAACTCCACCACAAATGAGAAAATCAGACAAAAGTGTTGAACACAGAGGGAAAGAAACCTAACTCTATCTTTCTTTCATTCATTTGCTGTTTTCTATTTCCCACCCAGCCAAGAGCAAGATTGCTTCAAGCCCTGCTGCACCGCTGCTCCTCTGAGTATCCGTGTGGGGTGGATGGGGTTTCAAAACTCCAAACGTGAACTCAAGTCACAAACCTGTGCCAGATCACAAAAGGGAGATGAAAAATTCACTTCATTTGAACATATGCGCACCCTTTTCACAAAATGACAGGGAAGGAGAAATGTTGTGGTCTTTTCTCACAGTATATGAATAATTTTGACTTTACAGCTCCCCATGTACACAAACAGACCTGAGAAAGTTTGGGCTGCTGAGCGAAGATGTGATAGAAGAACCATGAGAACGTTACACACTCCTGCTTTTTCATTACAACTGGATTAAGCAATGTGGTATATTGTGGGTGTTTAAAATGACTCTAAGGGGAGCTAACTTCAAAGATAAGTCAAAGTTAAAAGCTAGAGCTAGAGTTTAGATAAATGTTTCATTTTCCCTCCCATATATTACAATGTAATTTAGTTCACCCAAAAAAGAAAATTCTATCATCATTTACTCCCCCTCATGTCGACCAAACCCATAAGAGTTTCGTTCAACTTTGAAACACAAATGAAGATATTTTAATGAAATCTGAGAGATTTCTGTCCCTCCACTGAACACTCATCAACACACACATCTGAAATAGCAAACGAAAGATCAAGAGTTCTTGCTTGACGTGTGAGAACCAATGAGGTTCATTTTCATGTGTTACGCAGCACGTTTGAGCTTCCGCGAGAACCAATGAGGTTCATTCTCATGTGTTACGCAGCACGTTTGAGCTTCCACAAGAACCAATGAGATTCATTCTTGTGTGTTACGCAGCACGTTTGAGCTTCCACAAGAACCAACGAGATTCATTCGCGTGTTACGCAGCACATTTGAGCTTCCGCGAGAACCAATGAGGTTCATTCTCATGTGTTACACAGCACATTTGAGCTTCCGTGAGAACCAATGAGGTTCATTCTTGTGTTACGCAGCACGTTTGAGCTTCCACAAGAACCAATGAGGTTCATTCTTGTGTTACGCAGCACGTTTGAGCTTCCGCAAGAACCAATGAGGTTCATTCTCGTGTTACGCAGCACGTTTGAGCTTCCGCAAGAACCAATGAGGTTCATTCTCGTGTTACGCAGCACATTTGAGCTTCCGCGAGAACCAATGAGGTTCATTCTCGTGTTACGCAGCACGTTTGAGCTTCCGCAAGAACCAATGAGGTTCATTCTCGTGTTACGCAGCACGTTTGAGCTTCCACAAGAACCAGTGAGGTTCATTCTTCTGTTACGCAGCACATTTGAGCTTCCGCGAGAACCAATGAGGTTCATTCTCATGTGTTACACAGCACATTTGAGCTTCCGTGAGAACCAATGAGGTTCATTCTTGTGTTACGCAGCACGTTTGAGCTTCCACAAGAACCAATGAGGTTCATTCTTGTGTTACGCAGCACATTTGAGCTTCCACAAGAACCAATGAGGTTCATTCTTGTGTTACGCAGCACGTTTGAGCTTCCACAAGAACCAATGAGATTCATTCTCGTGTGTTACGCAGCACATTTGAGCTTCCACAAGAACCAATGAGGTTCATTTTCATGTGTTACGCAGCACGTTTGAGCTTCCACAAGAACCAATGAGGTTCATTCTTCTGTGTTACACAGCATATTTGATCTTCCGCAAGAACCAATTAGGTTCGTTCTCGTGTGTTGTGCATCACCTTTGAGCTTCTGCAAGGACCAATGAGGTTCATTCTCATGTGTTGCGCATCACCTTTGAGCTTCTGCAAGGACCAATGAGGTTCATTCTTATGTGTTACGCAGCACATTTGAGCAAGTTTGGTTCTTGTGGAGGTTTATTCTCATGTGTTACACAGCACATTTGAGCTTCCGTGAGAACCAATGAGGTTCATTCTTGTGTTACGCAGCACGTTTGAGCTTCCACAAGAACCAATGAGGTTCATTCTTCTGTGTTACGCAGCACATTTAAGCTTCCACAAGAACCAATTAGGTTCGTTCTCGTGTGTTGTGCATCACCTTTGAGCTTCTGCAAGGACCAATGAGGTTCATCCTCGTGTGTTACGCATCACCTTTGAGCTTCTGCAAGGACCAATGAGGTTCATTCTCATGTGTTGCGCATCACCTTTGAGCTTCTGCAAGGACCAATGAGTTTCATTCTTATGTGTTACGCAGCACGTTTGAGCTTCCGCAAGAACCAATGAGGTTCATTTTCATGTGTTACGCAGCACATTTGAGCTTCCACAAGAACCAATGAGGTTCATTTTCATGTGTTACGCAGCACGTTTGAGCTTCCACAAGAACCAATGAGGTTCATTTTCGTGTGTTACACAGCACGTTTGAGCTTCCACAAGAATCAATGAGGTTCATTCTCATGTGTTACGCAGCACGTTTGAGCTTCCACAAGAACCAATGAGGTTCATTTTCATGTGTTACGCAGCACATTTGAGCTTCCACAAGAACCAATGAGGTTCATTCTCGTGTGTTACGCAGCACATTTGAGCTTCCACAAGAACCAATGAGGTTCATTCTCGTGTGTTACGCAGCATGTTTGATCTTCCGCAAGAACCAATGAGGTTCATTCTCGTGTGTTACGCAGCACGTTTGAGCTTCCACAAGAACCAATGAGGTTCATTTTCATGTGTTACGCAGCACATTTGAGCTTCCACAAGAACCAATGAGGTTCATTCTCATGTGTTACGCAGCATATTTGATCTTCCACAAGAACCATTTAGGTTCGTTCTCGTGTGTTGCGCATCACCTTTGAGCCTCTGCAAGGACCAATGAGGTTCATCCTCGTGTGTTACGCATCACCTTTGAGCTTCTGCAAGGACCAATGAGGTTCATTCTCATGTGTTGCGCATCACCTTTGAGCTTCTGCAAGGACCAATGAGGTTCATTCTTATGTGTTACGCAGCACATTTGAGCAAGTTTGGTTCTTGTGGAGGTTTATTCTCATGTGTTAGGCAGCATGTTTGAGCTTCAGCAACAACCAATGAAATTCATTCTTGTGTGTTACGCAGCACATCTGAGCTTCTGCAAGAACCAATGAGGTAATTCTGATGTGTTACACAGCACGTTTGAGCTTCCGCAAGAACCAATGAAGTCAACCATGATCATGACACTGAAAATTTCAAAATGTATTAATTTTTAAATAGGTTCATTCTTCTGTGTTACGCAGCACGTTTGAGCTTCCGCAAGAACCAATGAGGTTCATTTTCATGTGTTACGCAGCACATTTGAGCTTCCACAAGAACCATTGAGGTTCATTCTCGTGTGTTACGCAGCATATTTGATCTTCCACAAGAACCAATGAGGTTCATTTTCATGTGTTACGCAGCACGTTTGAGCTTCCACAAGAACCAATGAGGTTCATTTTCATGTGTTACGCAGCACGTTTGAGCTTCCACAAGAACCAATGAGGTTCATTTTCATGTGTTACGCAGCACGTTTGAGCTTCCACAAGAACCAATGAGGTTCATTTTCATGTGTTACGCAGCACGTTTGAGCTTCCACAAGAACCAATGAGGTTCATTTTCATGTGTTACGCAGCACGTTTGAGCTTCCACAAGAACCAATGAGGTTCATTTTCGTGTGTTACACAGCACGTTTGAGCTTCCACAAGAATCAATGAGGTTCATTCTCATGTGTTACGCAGCACGTTTGAGCTTCCACAAGAACCAATGAGGTTCATTTTCATGTGTTACGCAGCACATTTGAGCTTCCACAAGAACCAATGAGGTTCATTCTCGTGTGTTACGCAGCACATTTGAGCTTCCACAAGAACCAATGAGGTTCATTTTCATGTGTTACGCAGCACATTTGAGCTTCCACAAGAACCAATGAGGTTCATTCTCATGTGTTACGCAGCATATTTGATCTTCCACAAGAACCATTTAGGTTCGTTCTCGTGTGTTGCGCATCACCTTTGAGCCTCTGCAAGGACCAATGAGGTTCATCCTCGTGTGTTACGCATCACCTTTGAGCTTCTGCAAGGACCAATGAGGTTCATTCTCATGTGTTGCGCATCACCTTTGAGCTTCTGCAAGGACCAATGAGGTTCATTCTTATGTGTTACGCAGCACATTTGAGCAAGTTTGGTTCTTGTGGAGGTTTATTCTCATGTGTTAGGCAGCATGTTTGAGCTTCAGCAACAACCAATGAAATTCATTCTTGTGTGTTACGCAGCACATCTGAGCTTCTGCAAGAACCAATGAGGTAATTCTGATGTGTTACACAGCACGTTTGAGCTTCCGCAAGAACCAATGAAGTCAACCATGATCATGACACTGAAAATTTCAAAATGTATTAATTTTTAAATAGGTTCATTCTTCTGTGTTACGCAGCACGTTTGAGCTTCCACAAGAACCAACGAGATTCATTCTCATGTGTTACGCAGCACGTTTGAGCTTCCACAAGAACCAATGAGGTTCATTCTTCTGTGTTACGCAGCATGTTTGTGCTTCAGCAAGAACCAATTAGGTTCGTTCTCGTGTGTTGCGCATCACCTTTGAGCTTCTGCAAGGACCAATGAGGTTCATCCTCGTGTGTTACGCATCACCTTTGAGCTTCTGCAAGGACCAATGAGGTTCATTCTTATGTGTTACGCAGCACATTTGAGCAAGTTTGGTTCTTGTGGAGGTTTATTCTCATGTGTTACGCAGAATGTTTGAGCTTCAGCAACAACCAATGAAATTCATTCTTGTGTGTTACGCAGCACATCTGAGCTTCTGCAAGAACCAATGAGGTAATTCTGATGTGTTACACAGCACGTTTGAGCTTCCGCAAGAACCAATGAAGTCAACCATGATCATGACACTGAAAATTTCAAAATGTATTAATTTTTAAATATATTAAAATATAAAACAGTTCTTTTAAATTGTAATAATATTTCACAGTATCACTGTTTTAGTGTATTTTGCGATCAAATAAATGCAGAACATAAAGAGACTTCTTTCAAAAACTTTAACAAAAATTATCCCCAAACTTTTGAATACATAATATGGTACTAAATGCATGTTATTATAGGCTACAAAAGTCTTTGACTTGAAAAGGCCCCTGTTAGAGACTTGAGTTAAATATTGCAAGTTCCACCCTTCAATTTTCATCTGTGCATGAGGAGAAATCCCCCATGTTTTAATGTTAAAGGTTTTTCGGTGACATTGCATTTTTTTGTGGTTTGTATGCATATATGTATGAGTCACTGTGTTTGTGTGTGTTATACACAAGTGTGTAGCTATAGTCCACAACTCAGAATCCAAGAAAACACAAACCCAGCCTGATTTGGAAAAGCTAGAACACAGTGTCAATATTTTCACAGATGAGCGACGGATGTTAATGGCCTATCAGAGAGGATGAAGAATTATGCCTGATAAAGACATGGGTAATTTTAAACAGCATACATGTTTTGAAATGACATAATGATGACATGAACTTAAATTTTTGGGTGAACTGTTCCTAAAAGTGATTTGGGATGGTTTGTAGACTCTGCAAATGTTTGTGTGGCTAATAAGTGGGTTGTATGGAAGGTTACAGAGAGGCATATGGTTTTCTGTGGTGTAATGCACATTGGGCCCTGTAAGCACTTCTGAATTTCCCTTTCTTCCATCGCAACCACACACACATTTTCCCTCAATCTGGGCCCTTACTCACCCACACACTCCCGCTTTCTTCTGGCAATCTACCAGTTCAACACACTGCACAACATGAACCTCGACAGTATGATTTAAATCCACATGGATCTGGGTAGACAACCTCCACACGGCCCTGCCAGGTACTTTCCTTTGTCCACTCCACCCGTTCCTTCTCTTCTCCCTCTATCTGTCTTATTCCACCCCTTCTTTCCTTCATAAGGGATTCATTCCTCTTTCATAAAGCATGAGGGACTTTTGAATATCTGCCTGCCTACATTCCACCCACCCACTTTGTCTTTTTTCTCCCCTTTTCTCTTCAGCACTCATCATCTTTTCCTCCTCTGCATCCCTCCAACTTCTTCCACAAAGTCCACAGAGGGATAAAAATTTAAGATATGGAGAACATACAGAAGAATTTGTAGTTGATTCATCCGTTTCATTCTTCAATTTCCTGTCTCTCTCTACTTATAATTGGAAACAGATCTCAGTTTCATCTTTCGTCCCCTGGCCACTGTTCTTGTCTTTTCTGTAGCTCGATCATTTATTCAGTAAAATTATCTAGTATTTACCCAGTAATTATTTACCTATTTTTATTTAGAAATATTATGTGGAATGTATATCATTATTCCTGAAAAAAAAAAAAAAAAAAATGACTTAATCACACAATTCTCTACAAACACGAAAAAAAGTGTCGAAAAACTACAAACATGGCAGATGTGCGCAACCGACGGTTAAATAGAGAGGTTTAGATAAAGGGGTTTGAGTGACTAATAATCAACATTTAACCTGATAAAAATACTTATTTAATGTTATCCATGTTATATTTCATCTGCAACAACAATGTGAACTTTTATAAAGATCTGTTTGGCCATTAACTTTTAAATGCATCATTATGCAAAAATATGAAGTTCTCCGCATGAAAGACCCATGACTGGCAGATCAACGTGCTACTTCTTTTCTCTCCATTACTATAGGAAATTAAATTAAATGAACTGTGGAGGGTATTAACTGTGACAAGATGATTGACAGGCCAGTTTACATTGACAGGATGCACGTAACTATGTGACAGAGTGTCCGCTAAAGACGTAATTTTATGACGTGATAGTATGTCCCAAATTGTCTACTCTTCTGCTACACACTCAAATGTGTGTACTTTTCTTCACAAAAAGAGTATACTTTTAGGGTGTAGTACAAGTAGGCAAATTGGAACGTAGCATAGGTATTATTACCAAAATACTTCATAGTGTGGGAATAGTCATATTTCAGATTTCATGTCCAACAGGTGGCGCTGTCTCAAACCACTCAGGTACTTTCAGTTCAAAGTGGTACTTGATAAATAGCAAGGTTTGTGTCAATAGCTCAAAATGTTGCAAAGATACAAGGTACCTGTATTTGATTGTTACCTTAATGGTAATGGTTAAGTATTTTAATGGTATCCTTTCTGTCCTTTTTGGAGATCAACAAGATGAGTAGATGACAGAATTTCACTTTTGGGTGTACTATACCTTTTCTAGTTCTAGTTTACCTTTTATTTTCTAATTCTAGTTTGTGTAGTTTAAGTGTAATAGTGTGCTGGATTCCCTGGTAGGGGAATAGGGGAGAAGAAAGAAGTGAGAGATGGAGGGAAAGAGAGAGAGGAAGTAGGGGTGATGTCTCCCTTGACCATGTAAAGTTAAATATAGCCCCATCGAGAAGCTTTCATCCAGAGACTTTCTCTGTTTGTTTTGAGTTTGTTCTGTTTTGGGGTGGGGGCAGGATAGGGGTTGGGGGATCTTCCCACGGCCCAACCAAGTGGGACGAGTAACTCCAACAAGGGAAGGAGAGAACGAGGATGGAATGAGTTGATATAGAATTGGACGAGTCCCAAACAGTCCGACCTTCCAAACAGTTTCATTCTCCTTCATTTACACAGTCCTGACTTCCAAGTTGGTGCTTGAGAGTTCATGTGTATATCATGGAAGGCATGGAAGTGCTGATGTCCCTAACAGGAATCTTAACTTGCTTAACCAGAAAGAATTCCTTCACCAACAAGCATTTTTGGGTCCACCAGGTGGTCCAGCACTAACCAGCCTAGAAATTCATAAAATGAAAGCTAGTTGCCTAGGGGTGTACTTCTTCAAGGCATCGTTAGCCACATATGGTCCCATAGTTCCAACACACATTCACAAACAACATCGCAATGTTGTGTGGCTGAAACTACAGCTCTCGACCTGCAGTTAGAAGCATAGTTTCTTGTTAGTATGACATGTGGACTTCCATAGATCATGCTCTTGAGCAAAATAAGCAAGCTAACAGGCAGTACAGTCTATATCTCTCGTTCCAAAAATATACAAATTTCATTCTACATCTTTTAGTATGCCAAAAGAATGAAAGCGCCATTTTTGAAAAGCACACATTTACTCTGGAACCCCGGAGTTTGACTTAAGTGGGAACCCTCAATGTAATCAAACATCTGCAAATGAAGCAAAAAAAAAAAAAAAAAAAACAGAACAAAAGTAGTTAAGTAGTCCTCAGATGTGTTTATTTACAGCAGCATCACAAAGAAATTACAAAATTGCACTGTGGAGAAAGCTGCTTACTGACTGTTACATAGTGAATAAAAAATGTGATAAAAATTTAAAAATAACTGGCTTTCTGTTATGTCAATAAGCTATAATAATCTGACATTAATTTGAACTCAAACTGATTAATTAGCATAAATCATTACTTCTCCACTAGTCTCAGCCTCAAACGTCACGCCCACGGACCACTGGCTGAAGATCTGATACATATGGCACTTTAACTGGAAATGCTTCAGTCGTCATCTGACTGGTTGAATTCTACAGGATGTCCGGGAGACGTGTGTGCCACGTTCTTTAACGGTTCACCTGGAAACAAAGATGCCGCGACGCGAAGCCAAACCCCCTCATGGAAGAAAAACTCTGTCGTGATTACAACTGTGACAATGAGCGCTTATAGGATGAACGAAACGCTGGATTTTCAAAAGTATGTGAAGTATGTAAAGTTTGCGGCATAAACTCTTTTTACACACCGGTCTGTTATTGTAGGGACGTCGATGTTACATTTTCATGCCCCTAAACATGACATGGAACAAAACAATCTGTGATTGGTTGCTTTACATGTCGGTCAGATGGCCTCTGGGTAGTCCTTGGCCAATGAAAGCTGCTATGGAGTCCAGACCTTCTGCCGTCAGTCTGAAGGTCTGGCTATGTGAGACTACTTCACCACCTGTGTGGCATCATTCACAACAGTACTTTTGTTGAACCAATGTGGTTCGAACAACAGATGTGTGACAAAGTTACTACACTTTCAGGAAACAGTCATGACTAATTAGCTTCTTAATTTGTGCATCATACTATGATAGTTAAGCAGTGACTTACATTGTTGTACAGGAAATACACCCCATCTTGTACTTTCTGGATATTGGTTGACCATGGAAGTCTTGATGGTTAAGCTAGTTTAAAGCCATGTGGGAACACCAGCATCCCAAAACACAACATGTCATGGTGGTCTTATTAGCAAGGTGGAAATGGAAGCTGCCTGGGATGATTTCAAGATGGCCGGCAAGTGGATTGACTTCAGTGGTGTAGAGCTCAGTATCTTCTATCCCTACATCAACTATAAAACGACATCAAATCTAGAATACGCTACATGACTTTTGCCCAGATTTTTGCAGATTTGCAGTCTCGACACTACACTCTAAAAAATGCTGTGTTGTTTCAACCCGTGTTTGGGTCAAATATGGACAAACCCAACCATTGGTTTTAAAAAAATTAACTTAAAAATTTAAAACAACGGTTGGGTTTGTCCATATTTGACCCAAACATGGGTTGAAGCAACCCAGCATTTTTTAAAGTGTAGTTGCTGAAAGTCAAAACCAGTTGGCAGATTTGGGGCAGTTGGAGTTGACAGATTTACAGAAAATCACGTAGTGTATAAAGGGCACAGACTCTAATTTTTTTAGCTTCAGACTATGATTTCATATTTTGAGCCAATTTTAGAGAACATATTGTTTTCATTTGTCATGCTTCTCTTATCAATGAGGCATGTGTTTCTGCATAAGTTTGTTGTGTTCTGAATGATTTGATCCTCATTCGTTTAGTGAATAATGGCTAGTTTTTCTTTGTAACCAAGGCTGAGTGGTATACGTATGATACCTAGAGTTAAAAGTTATATACTGTATTCCATCCTTTACTTAACATTACAGTAACTTGCTTGATGAGGAGGTGCTCCATGAGATTTCTGGACTGGAATGAACTTCTGGACTCCTGCTATCGCTTCAGGGTCCAACTTCCAAACCACAATAAACAAAGACATGGAAAATCATGCTCTCCGAATGAAAGATGACTGATGCTACACCAAGAGGAGTTGAGGAGCAGGTCACAGTTTGTTACTGTTGGAGTCCTAAATGGTATATTGGAGGAGATCTGTGGGAGATGGGAGTCTTGAAATAGAGATATAACTGGCAAAAAGAGGAGACGGGAGTGTTTCTGCTGCCCAGCGATCCATCAGCACTGTGTTCTCACCAGTGTAGATTTTCAGCAGCTGGCACTGCGCTCATACACACTCTCATATACAACATAAACCTTTTATTTCCTGTCTCTATCACTTGCTTAAATCACACAAACACACTGGTGATGAAAGATATGATAAGGATGAGAAGAAACAGAGCAGATCATATTGGGAACACTGAGGTTTTTAGAAAGGTTAAAGGGATAGTTCACCCAAAAAATGAAAATTTGATGTTTATCTGCTTACCCCCAGGGCATCCAAGATGTAGGTGACTTTGTTTCTTCAGTAGAACACAAATGATGATTTTTAACTCCAACCGTTGCGGTCTGTCAGTCGTATAATGCATGTCAATGGGAACAAAATCTATGAGAGTAAAAAAAACATGCACAGACAAATCCAAATTAAACCCTGCGGCTCACATTGATGTCCTAGACACGAAACGATACGAGAAACCGAACAGTATTTATATCATTTTTTACCTCTAATACACCACTATGTCCAACTGCCTTGAGCGCACGCACGGCATCCGGTGCGTGAGGTGTGTACGCGCTCTGGCGTAGTTTACGCAAGCGCCGGAAGTGATCTCTCGCGCGTATACGTCACTCATTGTTTACACAGTGCACAAACATTGTAGGTACGACGGTTAATCAAAATGGTACTTACTTGCGCTTATCCGGATTGTTCAAACCGACATAAAACTAAAAGGTTACGCTCTCTCACGCGAACTCATTTGGGAGTGGTGACTTTCCATGTATTCCCAACTTCTGAGGCTGCTCGCCTGAAGTCTTCGGCTGGATATCAACACACCCATTAACGTACTAAAGTTGTTGAGGGTCTGCAGCGATCATTTTTCCCCTGATGATTTTACATACCCAGGAGAAGATCATGTACGACTTAAACCATCAGCTGTGCCTATGGTTTTTCCACATCCAACTGAGGTATGTGAACAAGATCTTTGTATGAGTCCTTTTTATTTGTAAATCTGCCCTTACGAAAAGTAACAAAATAAAATTAAGTTTTGATGTAATAAAACCATGTTTTTTAGTGGTTTACTTCCATTTGTATAACAACTGTTGTACTACAGGCACCATGTTTAAACTACGCCAGAGCGCGTACACACCTCACGCACCAGATGCCGTGCGCACGCTCAAGGCAGTTGGACATAGTGGTGTATTAGAGGTAAAAAATGATATAAATACTGTTCGGTTTCTCACACAAACTGATCGTTTCGTGTCTTAGGACATCAATGTGTCATCATGAGCCGCAGGGTTTAATTTGGATTTGTCTGTGCATGTTTTTTTTACTCTCATAGATTTTGTTACCATTGACATGCATTATACGACTGACAGACTGCAACGGTTGGAGTTAAAAATCATCATTTGTGTTCTACTGAAGAAATATTGTCACCTACATCTTGGATGCCCTGGGGGTAAGCAGATAAACATCAAATTTTCATTTTTGGGTGAACTATCCCTTTAAGGTAGTGACGTCTGTTATGCTATGCTAAATGAAATGATTGGGTCATGCTCTCTCCTAGAACAGCTGTGAGCTCTTTTTCTTCTGGTCACCTTACACTGCGAGCGAGTGGCGCAACACACCGTGACAAAACTAGATCATGCACTTGCGGTGTAAATTGATTATAATGGCAGCAGTCTTGTTTGGTCTCATTACACCAGGAGATTGTAAACCTGTATCACTTTCTTAGATACAAAGTGAGTCCAAAGAACACAAAAGCAGAAATTATGAATATTGTACTGGAGGCTCTTTTCCATGCAACTTCAATGAACTGGTGCTTTTTAAGCTTCAAAAAGTAGACAGAAGTATCATAAAAGTGGTCCATACGTTGTATTCCAAGTATTCCAAAGTTGTATGTCACTGTTGAGTGAGAAACACACCAAAATGTACGTTATTATTCCCTCCAGTGAGCTCTTAACCAAATCACTGAGTCAGTGAGTCATATGGATCAATCCTATACAAATTATCAAAAGCTGTTGGTACCATATCAACTGATTCCTTTAAAAGTAGTTAACCTGAAATAGAAAACTGGCCATAGAAGAAGTCAGTTTATACTAATGCATGCTATAATCACCCCTAGTGGCAGCACTGAGAATTGCAACAAATACATTTCACAATGCATGTTCACATATGGGCATATCACTTACTGGATTTTTAAAACACTTCAAATATTTATTTTTGCATAGAAAATCTGCAATAAACAATTTGATAGCAACAACAACTATCAAATATAGTGCTATCAAATAGTAAAAGACTATTTGATAGTCTTTTAATGACGTTTCACAGTGCAGTTTTAAAGGAAGTGCATTTTTTTGCACGCAATATTTTTTCTTTAAAACAAACATACAGTAAATCTGTTAAACATAAGCACAGACACACCAACGAGATAACAATGTTTAACTCTCAACACATTATAGTCAGCAAACACATTCTCAATTACACTGGCAAAAAACTTATCAGTTTTTCGCAAGCCAATAAAACTCAGCATGTACAAAGGTATAAAGTGACAGCAAATAAAGAAATGTTTGAACAAAAGCTCTATAAAAGCAGTGATGACATATGTGAATATCTAAGGCCAGTCCCATACTGTCTTTTTACAGCTTTGGGAAGAGGAAGAACAACTGTGTGTTCACAAACAAAGTCTTCTGTAAATTTGCTGACAGGTCTGTGATGCTGCATTTAACTAGACAGAAGAGTCCTCAGAAGAACCCTGGGAAAAGCTAACCTTGGTTTGCACAGATTCACACTGAAAAAAAAAATATATATATATACGACAAGGACAATAAACTGAATTATGTACATTATGTTTCTGGCTCTGAAAGATAGAAACTCAAGCATAAAAATGAGGGGTGGAAACGGACGTTTTTTCAGGAAAGTGTCTTGCCCAATATTTAATGTCACAGACTGAGTGATATATTTTCCTCAAAGGGTGCAATTTACTTGTATAAAAGTAGTTATTGCCAAAAAAAAACCTAACTCAACAAAATACACAAGTATGTGTAAGATAAAGCTTTAACAATAATGTCAACAGAATGTCTACTACGTCTTTAATGAAAAAACGGCCACATACAGTATTGTGTATAGGCAGTTATCTTTAATGCAAAGTGATAGTTTAACAACCAGGCTTTTGAAAAAAAAAAAAGAGGAAAAAACTTACTAAGTTCAGGCAAATACAGTTCTTAACGTTTAGCAAAACAGCTTATTTTTGCAGCCAATAGGTAAACCTGAAAAGTATTCACTGGAATAAAATGCGGCCTCAGCCTTCCTTACATCTAAAAACTTATGAAGTGAGCTTTTATTGTAAAATGAAAGGGGACCTAATGTGTCTGTGAATTCTCAGCTTAAAATACCCCACAGATCATTTATTATAGCTTGTCAAATTTGCCCCTATTTGGCCCCTATTACGCCATTTTTGTGTGTGTCCCTTTAAATGCAAATAAGCTGCTGCTCCCGGCCTGCTTTCCAAAAGAGGGCAGAGCTTTAACAGCTCGCGCTTTGGTTGCTCAACAACAACAAAGCTGGAGAATCTCACACAGCCAAAATGACGATTGTCAGTAACGGTGTTCATCCTTACATTGTTTAAACCTCAGGAAGAAGAGACTCAGGAAGAAGTTAGAACTTTTAGAATGCAACTGGATGTTTCTGAATGGTTAGTGGATAAATTTATGTAGTTGCTGTGGAGTTGATTCAACTCATCGACTAGCATGTGCTGTCATGTTAATCTTTTGTGCAAATCCAGCGTTGAATTGACCCTCGTTTGTGAAGCAGTCCAGCGTAAAATGACGGCATGGCAACAACACTCTACTACAACAACTCTTCCTCTTCTCTAAAGCAGCCCAACATAGCCTCGCCCCCTTTGTTGCGTGTTCCCGGGGCAGGGTTTATGTAAATTTTGGGGTTTGTGATGTCACCAACCCAGAAAGAAGCTTGTTGTAGTTCCTACCTGCCGTTTGTTATAGTCCTTAAAAAGTGATTTCTGTAAAAGAAAATATCTCCCTTTGCATTGAACTTTGAGCATCGTAAATTTGCAGATGTTTTTTATGCTCAAACAACAACATTACACACTAACTAAAGTTAAAAAAGTGAAATCATAATCAAGGACCCCTTTAAGATGTTTTATTTCATGGAAAGTGTCATGTACCACTTTATACTATGTTTCTGAATTATGGCGAGAGATTTGATTTAATTTAGATTAATCTGAGCTGGATCTAAATGCCAGATACTCCATGGCGCCATTCATGTCTCACATTAAAACGTTCATCAGCTCAAAGAGGCTGCACTCTTTCACCTTTCCTCCAAAGCAGCTACATGTCTTTATGTGCTTGTCTCTCTCTGTTTTTTCTATACCATTCGACATGTTGGCAGTCTTTCCTAGCACACTTCATTTCAAGGTCCAAAATAAGCCAGAAGAAGTACCTGGAATGTCTCCCAAAACAACAGAACACGTTCACCTCAGCGTTCCAGTCAAACTGCGTATAGCTGGATTCTGCTTTGAGTGTGTACATGCGCGCGTGTGTGAGCGTGTGTATGCAGTCTGTATATATAAACCTTTCCTCAGTCATTATTCCAATAAGATGACTAACAATCGTAGGTCACTGTACAAACTAAACTCTTCAAGTCTAACAGCACAGCTGTTTCAACAGAACTGAACAATGCACCCCTGTGATTCCAGGCATTTACTCGCTCCCTTTGTCCTCCTTTTCTTCAACACTTTCTTCTTCTATGATCTCACACCTTTCGCTGTTGTGAAACTGACCAGCTGTAAATGCAATGTAAAGTTCCAGCTCATTAACAATATGTGGCAAAGATGTGAAACACAAAGTGAAATAACAGAAAGAGTCTGAGAAATACATGAAACAGTTGTATCGCTGTGCATAAACGTATATTATTCACTAACCACCTCCTTTCTATGCAAATTACGCACATTACCCAGATAGCAAGCAATGATCGAAATAATGTTAAATCAATGTTAATGTGTCAACGTTAACCGCATTGAATCAATATCACTTTTGCACCCGCAATTAATGTTGAAAAAATGTTGAAATTTCAACAAAAAAATCAATGGTAATGACATTGAATCAATGTTACAATGTGATGTTGGTTCAACATCATTCTTGCACTCTCAGAAAATGAAACACAACTACAACTGACTTAAAGTCACACAGCCTGAAATCAACTGAAAATAAAAGAAGATAATAAATCTCTCAAGATCTCAGCAGAAGATCTTTTTGAGAATTAACAGAGGTTTAGATGTTGTTTTATTGGAAATGTTTGGTCACCATTTTGGTGATCAGTGTTTCCTTTAGTTGGGCAGTTTGACTCTTGGCTTTTTGTGTGAGTTTGTGGTCTTTGTAACTGTGTTTACTAAAACACATAATTTGTTGCAAAGAAAACCAGAAACAAAGATGATCGAGTGATATAGTTTTCAGCCTCATAAAGCAGAGTAGTTTGCTAATCTTGTTTTTATGACCAATATTGATCTAGCTTACTGCAGTGTGCAACAAGTGTCTCATAGTAGCCGCCGAGCGAATACACAGAGTAGCATTATAACAACTTTCAACACACAAATGTATCAAATATTGATAAAACAGCGGCATAATAAAAGCTCCACTGCTCTCGAGCCATGTGTCGCGCTCGTCTCTCATTAGCAATCGCTCCAGCGGCCTCGTTCCGCTCCAACAGCTTTCAGCCACACCCTGCTTCATACAACAGTAATGTTAATAAATCTTTAATACATTAGCTCATCCATGAATATGATTTCGGCCTGAGTCCCATCGGATTCTTTCCCACTGGCTGTAGACGTGAAGACAACACCTCCCATGACTCTGTGAAATCAAGGCGTCATCAAGCTACGCCTTTGCTTTGAATAAGCGACCTCTAGCAGCAAAAATTGCATATTGTGCCTTTAACTTAAAATCCCAAGGGCTACTGCAAGTAAAAGGGGTTCAGCTGACAAAATGTTTGGGAATCACTGCACTAAAAGATTGAGAAATCAGCTAAAAACAGCAACCATAAAATGATTGCTAAACACAAATGAAATGCCACAATTCTCATCTCTTAATATAAATAAAATTCCTTTACCCTAATTTTTATCACCTTAGTGATTAAGACTGAAATACCTGTTTGCATCTTGCTCTGCCTTACATGCCAATGTGAGACTAAAATCTAGAAAGGTTCACCAAGATCTGCATAGGATCATTCTCGCACACACACACGCACACACACACACACACACACGCACACACACACACACACACTCACACACGCACAGTGCACTGCAACGTGATCGCTTATTTTTCACACACGGGACACACACGACACACACATAAATAGACACACACACACACACACACACACACAGTCTAGTCTCTTTTTTTCTCATAGCTAAATTGCAGTGCTCTGAGCTCAGTGTTTTCATCTGTGTAGATGAGGCCATTTACCCCATAGCTGATCAGAGCCAAGGTGGAGTAATGGGCCATAAGTAAAAGTGCAGATACGATATGTTTTATTGGGACAAAGGTCCAAAATGTACTTTCCAAGGCTTCCAAAAAAAAAAAAAAAAAAAGATTTATGAGGGTTATTTGACCGAACTGAACAGGACAGTTTAAACGGCTTGGCTGAAGAGCACCGATAATTAACAGTAACTCTAAAAAGGAATGCTGTTTAAATTATGTTGTCGTAAAAAACGAATCATCATCAATCGTAGCAATTACCACCAGACTGTTGGATTTCCGCTTTTTTCTGAGATGGATTTCAAAAGAACAGCTCAGGGGAATAATAATGGTCAGCAAGTAAGAGAGGTTTGGACTGTGATGTTTGCATTGTGGGAGTTGTGAATTTTGACAGCTGCATTAAAGGTCTGTTAGGCCTCTCAGCTGGTTGTTTACTTAGATGCAGAACACACACACACACACACACACACACACACACACAAAGAGATGCATTTATGTGCAGTTATAGACTGAAATAGAAACAACGTTCCTTACTGAACATATAATAACTTCCAAAACTAAGCGAACTGTTTTCGGCTTCAGTCTCCCAAAATGAAGATTGTCCTTAAAGCTCAGAAGCATAAATTAAGATACTTTCTTTTGGCCAAAATCCAAGACATCATCCCATGTACCACCTTTAGCTATTTTCTAAAGGTGGTACATGGGCTATTTTCTGTGAATGTGCAAATTTCCGATTAATTAACCACTAAAGGTAACTGTAACACCATGTCCTAACCAGACGCGATTCAATAAGATTCCAGCTACAAGCAATTTGTCTGTCCACACTAGACGTGACGCGACTATGAGATGCGACAAAATCAATCAAAAACCACAGCCAATCAGAACAGCGTGTGGGCGGGCTCTCGCGGTAAGTGCGCAGCACCAGAGATTAATCTTGACGGCACTCGCAAGGAAATGGATAAGTACAAAATAAAATTCACAAATATTACACCATTTAAACGTTATTAAAATACATAATGCATTACTAAAACAATCTTTGTCATAGAATACACTTGAATGTTCTTGTTTGTTTAATTTCAAGTTCTTAGGTGATTTATCCACTGTTGCTTTTAATACACTAAATGATATTCAAAGTCACATTACATGCTTTTAACATTAAATAAAGCACATAAACATTACCTGAGATTATCATTGCCATACTTTGTGTTGTTGTTCCAGCCGCGACGTCGCAGAAAAATAGAAACCGTTTCTAATAAAGAATCGTCGCGTATTAGGGATGGGCGATACCACTTATTTTGTTTTCGATACGATACCGATACTTTCAAGGCCAATATCGCTGATATCGATACCGATACGATACCTCTAATAAGAACTTATAGATTTTAACATTTATTCAATTATTGAATTACTAAGAGTAAAATGGGTTAAGATACCCACTTAACATTATATTTGAAAGGCATTTTAACATTCAATATGCCTTAATTGCAGTTTATTAGATTATATTTTTGTTTACACATAGTTAAAATGTTTACTTGGTAAACCATGGAAAATCTACATATAAACCTACTATATGCCTAGCTGAACTATGGTCACTGTAGTAATGGTTCATTTTCATAAGCTGCCAGTGACAGGCTGTTGCAACATTTATTCTGACAGAACATCAATATGAACTTTTAACCTTAAATTTAAATAAATGTAATTGCACAAACTATGTAGGCTACTATTTCATTTTGTTTATTGTGAAATAACTAATAATAATAATATTATATTTTTCTGTCTTCTGTTAAGCATTGTTCTGGGCTGCGTTTCCCAAAAGCATCAATGCTTTTGGGAAACGATACTTTCTTACGATACTAAACGCAACCCTGTTTGAATGTAGTGTCGGCAGTGAGTGAACACTCTCTGTGATTGATTGGTTCTGACTTGCAGCATTTGCGTGTTCAGATGAGCAGGAAAATACTTCTACTACAAATTATTCGCTAACATAGGTTATTTGTCCAATTCAATGTATATTGTATGCATTAAATTTATTGTTAAATAAACAAAATAACTGGTAAAAAAAAAAAAAAAAAACACACACCTTAGTATCGATATTTTAATTTGAGTATCGATACTTTCAATACTCAACGTCAGTATCGATATATCAATACTTAATATCGATCTGCCCATCCCTATCGCGTGTCGCCGTCGCAGCTAGTTACGACAAAAACTTGGAAAAGCATGTTTTTCCATGTTAATCTTTTAAAAATCTTTAAAAGATTAACATGGAAAAGATACCTTTTATCGCGCCGTCGCTTCGCATCTGGTTAAGACACGGTGTAAGAGTACAGTAAATAGTTACAAATGGCCGCACCGCATTAAAAATAAGGTGGATACTTCTGCATAGAATGCAATCCCAAAATGCACTGTAACAAACCTATGAATAGACAAATAAAAACAAAACATTCAAGAGGGTAAACAAGTCGAGTTGATTTTAGATGCATTTCTTTCAATATAAAAAAAGACCTAATATTTGTGGGTAAAGAGTTTTTTATGGTTACTGTTAGCTTAGCAAGATGCTAATATTACACCAAAGATATTAGATATACAAAGACAGTTCACTCATATTACTTACGAGAAAGTGCAACAGGCAATATGGTGGAATAAGTCCCGCCTTCTAAATAACAGAGCAAATCGCTTATTGGTAAAGTTATTGTGTAACTGCAGCTGCCGATAGAAGTTTTTTTAACGCTATTTGGGCATAAGAAACAACCTTTATTGTCAGTTCATGTCAGATTTTGTTGCTGATTTGAAATATGTTATTTAATTGTGAGTTCAGCAAGCAGTTTTTGAGTTTTTAGTTCAAGTATATAGGACTTGGTCTTGGATGCCTGATATAGCTGCCTGGAGGCGTTGCAAATATGGCCGCCAAATGAACAGACTTTCCTTGAAAGGGACTTTGATTATACTCTATAGAAATCAAGCCAGGCTCACCTGAGGATCTGTATGCTGCACAGATATAGAGTCACTGACTATATTGAGATTTAAAATCTTTCATATCTTTAAAATTTTCACTTATGATGGGCCGTTTTAGTTAGGATGATGCCTTAAAATAGCTAATAGATCTGTAAATTAGATCTCAGATCTATAGATGAATTATCTACACAATGTTCCTGAAATCAGGCACAGAACCAGATAGATTTGAACAAGAGAGTAGTTAGGAAGCACTAAGTTATAAGTTATTAGTCTTGGTCTGAGAATCTACAGTTTAATGTCAGGTCAAAGTGGCCTATCTCTCTCCTGTGGCTATGTTTTACAAGTCATCTCTGGCCTAAAGAGGAACCCGGGAGCCTTGTTCCCACAGGGAGCATAACCTCTGAGATTACCCAGCCACCAAGAAGCTGCATTGGGAACGCAACACTGCACGGGTTCCCCTGCATTATGGAGTCGGAGGTCAAGGCCAGCCCGGCTGAGAAGAACATCACTGAAACGCCTTTTCTTGCCTTTTGTTGCTTCCCCAGAAACAAAAAACTACTACAAAATCTTGCATTGAAGGTGCCACCATCATTGATCTCCTCACTCCTCAACTCAGAGGACAATTTTATTGCTCAAAAGTTACTTGATGGGATTCTCAGTTGTGTTTAATTAAAGTACCAACTTTCTAAATTTCCTTAAGATGTTCCAGAGTTAGCAGGGTGTACCGAACTCACCCGCTGTGAGTTTTCCCTCCTCTACTCAAAGTTTGATGCCCATAAATCTGACAAACCCCACACACCGTCACCAAATATACTGTTTATGTTTCAGAGGCTCTAGACGAGAGGGCAGCCATGAGAGATGAGAAAGAGACAGGGTTCACACGAGCTTTTAGTGATTTAGGGATCTGTCACCTCGCACCAGAAACTAACCAATCAAGACGAGGCAAAACTACTTTTACACTTTTACACTAATTATGGGCCTGGCTTTAATTCTGTCTTGTGGCATTTTCGTCTAATTATATGTTTAAAGAGAATGAAAGGAACTGTTTGTCAAATGCCCATTGTAGTAAAAAAGGCCTTTGCCTGACCTATAACAAGAACAAGAACGGCGGATAACTCTCCCTAAATGGAGTCACAAAGGATAGGACTGAAATACTGTGACCAGTTTATTGTGTTTTATTTATACTCCTCGATTATAAGTTTATAATCTTGCCATTCCGGAACTGTAGATGATAGTATCTTTACACAAACAAGAGAGTAATGAGTCAAAATGGGTAATGAGAAACTTTACGAAAGCTGCTGCTACAGTTCGATCATAGGTTGCTAGAATTTTTTTTTTTTTTTCATGTTTGCCTCCTGCTGGTGTCTACCAACAGCCTTTTTTCCTTTGCAAAACAAGTTGAGTCTTTACAAGAAGCCAATGGTTTCCTTCTCCAATTTTCGGTCAACCTCTGTAATCGCTGTGCATGTGGCTAAAACAATGTTCCTCTGATTGAAACAGCTATAATCAAGGCACCATTTGGGACTTGACCAAAACACTCACTTGATGCAGGTCTGAATCTGTCCCCAATACAGACAGTTTATAAAGTCTATCCATCTGCTGTAGGTTTGTTTCCAAACTCACGGGGAAAAAATCTGGGCTGTGTATTGATAATGAACTAGGTCCAAAACACCCCACCCCGGAGGATCTATTTTTCCTCCTTTTTCCTTCTCACAGGACTTACAATTCAGTTACAGTACATCAAAACCAAACTTGAGACCTATTAGATGATGGATATATGAGTTACATCAGTACTCGCTGCCTAAATAAAACACCAATAATAAATATAGTTCTCAATTAATCTTGCTCTAAACACTAGCATGGCTGTTCACTAGCATACATTGTATTTTGGATGCTGGTTTACTAGTGTCCCCATCAAGTTACTCAACTACCAAGTCTTCAGTGGTCAGAACAAAAGTGGCAGACATGTTACTTGCTTGTTCAGATGACATTTTCTGGTGAAAATTCTTATTTTGGTCATACTTCCAAGATGTAGAATCCGAAGTACAATATCCACATCAGTGCGGAGACTGACAGCCCACACATAATGTTACTCCTCAAAACATTAGATTCATCCACGCTGAGGAGTCGTACCGATGCACAACCCACGTAAAGATGATAATTCCGCAAATAACTGCAATTGCAGGTTTCAAACAGATGGCGACAAAGAGGTAAAACTTATGGACTGCAGCTTTAAATAGGAATCCACCATAATTTTGAAAGATTTCCTCACACAGATTTCAAATTAGTCACATGGATATACTGTATTGACCAACAGAAAGCTGCTTGGTTGTAAAGTGATTTCTGTGTGAGCTGTCAAGCTTCATACAACACTACACTACTGACAAAAGACAACAAACCTTTTTCACTTAGAAAATTTTGCTAATTTGCCTGCACCGTAACCCTACCTCTTTTCATAATCTAAAATTTGATTGTTTCGTACTTGAGGTTCTCAGTCTTGCTCTTTCCAGATGATCAAGGCTTTGGGGTTCATTTACAAACATGCACTCAGCAGGATGGTAAATCTCCAAGAGCAGGAATGAACACCCTTGGTTTTAGGAATGTTGTTCCAAGGATGTTGATCTAGTAATATGTCCTACTTGGCAATGTCAAGGTCATTAAGATGGTAAGGTGGATAGCTGAGGCAAGGAAACCCTACTGAAGACTGAACCATATTGTGACCCCTTCATTTTTTATTTAGAGACATGTTCTCCAATCTTGGCCCTGGAGAAACCCTAACGCTGCACATTTTGGATGCCTACCTTCCCTAGCACACCTGATTCAACACATGCTCATGAGCGAAATTACAAGAAGTTTTGGGGGTGCTCCAGGAATAGGAAACACTTGCTCTCCGCTCAGTCTCATAATACTTTCTTCATGTTATTCTTCTCGCTGTAAAGACTTTAACCCTGCCATACTGAACACACTAACACAAATCAAGTTATTATAAACTCCAAAAGAGTGACCCTAGATCAGGCTGCTGCACGAATTTATGTGTTCCTGCAGCACATAAATACATGCTCAGTAACTCTATCCCTATGTTTAATGCAGGGGTGATGTGTGGCCTTGGTTGGAAAGGACATAATCTACGTAATAGCTCTATAATCTAACGCTGAATTACGGTTAATTCTTGAAAACGAGCAACATCCCTCTGACCTCCGAACTTTGATCCCTCCTCGCTCTGCCCCTCGACCCGCATGTGGCAGTGATCAGAGCCAATACGAGTATTGGAACTGGGAATGAAGGGAAATGGGAGTAATGGGAAACAGATTCACACACACACACAAATGCCGCAAGACTGTAGTTATTTGGCCTGTGAAAATCCCATTTTATGGACGTTGAGAGGCTGGTGTCGTACTCTGTGATTACGGTTAGCCTGCTGTGTTGTCTATCATTTGTGACTTCTCTGGGATCGCATCTCCCTTCATTTCTCCATGACCGCACTGCTTCCCTCTTTTTCCCTTTCTGTCTTTCTGATTCTTTTCTTCTCAGGCCATGTATGGCACCATTCACTCACTGTTTAATACATATTCCACACAAAAAGTCAAGAGTTGGCTAAAAATCAGCAGTTACGATCTGACTCTTTGGTTTTAACACATTTTAAATTAGTTTTTTTTTTTTTCCAATCTAATTTTGTGGTATCAACTAGTTCAGACAAACACAGCACATCCAAACCCAACAAACTGTGGTTGGTCGCTTAAATGTCAGTTCAAAGGTCTCTTCCTGTCGAAGTGGGCGGTTCTTAGCCAGAATAATGGCACTATGGCAACACCAGATGCTTCCTAACTACCATGGGTCAAGCATAATAACCTCCCCCATACCATATATACACTGTGTGTATATGTCTGAAATGTCTGAAATGCATTCATTCACATACAGTACACACACACAGCAAACACTGATCCTGCTTTAAACACATTTAATAAAGTGAAATGTTTAAGGAACAAGCATATAATCATGTGAAAGAACGTCTTGCCTTGGTCTTTAATGAGTTTTTGGGGCTCATTTTAATGAAAGGTCATAGCCTCCACTCGGTTCCCACATACCCGCTCTCACCCAGCAAGCTAGCTGGAAAAAAACACAATTACCGCAATAAAGTTCCTTTGTCACAGCTTTACCACACCAGCTTCTGATCAGAGCCAACTGTCAATCTGTCTTGCTCCACAAATAAATCATTATATTTCAGCTGAAGGACATTTTTAGACAAGGTTGGGCACACTGTATATTTGTACAACATTGAGCAGTCATCACTATTACTAGTCGTTATACACAGGTTAGAGAACTGAACAAACTCATAACTACGTCACCAAATTTGGCGCATAGCACATCCCACACTATTTGTGCTTCAGACGTGATTGATATCTTAAATTGTGCAGCTTGTTGTGGAAATTACTTGCTATTACTTTTCTAAACACTCAGACTAAGTGGATGATGAAACTGAAGAATCTCATTGCAGGAGGGGCCCGAACCAAATAGCAATAGACCAGTTTTCAAAACACCATTGCAAATCCCTAGAAACCATTCAAAAAGTGTAAACTAGTTTACCCTTGTGAATAAGAACTATACTTTTTTAAGACAGTACTTAAATATGGAAATCATATATAGTACTTTAAAATAATATACGAGTCTAAACTGAATGTATATTTCCGGACACTTATTTGCATGATAATTGCAATTTAATAAAATGTATTCTAGTTTAAATTTATATTAAAGACACAATTAAAATATCCAAAAACCACTAGAACAGTGTTAAATATTTTGTTGACTTGTGTACTTACATTATCCCAAATGTTTCCAAGAATGTTTAAATCCAGAGAAATAAACAATTTTAACCAGGACATAGATCATGTCCGTGTGTTGCCTATCAGTGGCATCATTCCTGCGTTACCCTCGATTTCCGGTTTTATTTTGTAGAAACCATGGCAACACCAAAGATGCTTTAATATATTATATGTTTTATTAGACAAGGGAACAACTGTTTGGATACATTCAGAAAACTAATCATTGTTATATAGCTCAGCACTGTTAGTTTTATTGTTTGAATCTAGTTTTCTTGATTTTCCACGATGTTTTTACAATGCCTCAAATGTTTGTAAAAAATGCCTCAAATTTTTTACAAAATAGTGTTTTTTTTTGAGGCATTGTAAAAACAAAAAAAAAAACACTATTTTGTCACATTGGATTCTTTTCTACCGGCTGTGAGGTGAAGACAACATCTCTCATGATTACGCGAAATCAAGGCGTCATCAAGCTACGCCTTCGTTTTGAATAGGCGACCTCTAGTGGCGAAATATTACATATTGTGCCTTTAAATGCAATTAGCCCAACTTTAGAGTGCTTTGTGATCCACTTAGTACATCGTTATATGTAATTGCATACTTCTGTTGTCTTTGAAATATGGTTGTACTTTGAAATATTAGTGTACTGCCTAATGTAGTGACAAGCATTATACAAAAATATACTTTAATGTCAATTTTTTTTTTAAAAGTATGTAATTTATTTAAATGTATTTGTAATTACACATTCTAATGATGAAGTTACAATTTAGTACACTAAAAATGTATTAACTTTAATTTAGGCAATTTTGGAGAGGCTAGCAATAGCAAGCTAGCTTTGAAAGCATAAGATCCCACCCTCCCTTCAGAACGTCTCCAAAGCCACACCTCCTTCAAAACAGATGAACACACACAGCAGAGTCTGCAAAGCACCACGAGAGACACCATCAAATTACCTCATGTCTCAAAGCACATAACATTACAATAATAATGAACATGCACAACTTACAGAGCTCTTACTTGTACCACCTGACTGCTGCAGATTCATTTCAGCGTTGATAGTATTGACATAGAAACGTATAAATCCGAGTCTGAGGACTCAGAGTAGAACGTCACGGGTTGCCATCTAGTAATTGCGGTTAAAACATGGCATGAATGCAGCATAAGTACATTGTTTTCAATGGAACTGTAAAAGGCAGCTGCTGTTTGTTTGTGGTGCTCGGTAACTGATATAATTTAAGTAAAATGTCCTTTAAAGTAAAACTAAGTGCAGTTTTATTTCATTAATATTATGCTATCTGCCAGTACAGTACTTTAAAAAATATATACTTTTAAGATTTGAAGTACACTACAAGTGCATATTAAATGCAATTAAGCAAACTTCTTTTTCATGTCTATCTCGAGCATGTGTGCAACCGTCAGCAAAAGAACGTGTGTGAAATAGCACAAGGGAACAATTGAAAGCAGTTGAGAGCTGTAGTGCAGTGGGACTTTCTTAATTCAACACACATGTTAGCCATGCTTGTTTTTACTGACGGTGATTGGGGATTGTTAAATTTTACGTTGAAAGAGAAGGATGAACTATGCCTGCGTCTGAACCTCTGCCCACTCAAAAATGTCTACATTCATTTAATATAGACAATAATTATCTCAGTGGAGTTTACAAACTTAAACATGAAATACATCCTGTTCAGGATTCCCAGAGATGACATAAGCAAACGATGTCATCTCTGGGATGACATCTCTTCCCTATTTCAAATAAAACAGCTCTTTCTCACAGAGAAACGGGCGTATTTCTGCCTGCGGAGGTGGCATAAGAGGCGCAGCGGTTAAACTCACCACACACACAAGCCTTTGCGTCCAACCAGTAACCAGGCTCATCATGACATCAGCCACAGTCATTATGACATCATAACCAGGGGGTCTTAGTGCCATCCAAACCCCAGTCGCCACAGGCCGGCAGCACCGCACTGCTCCGTATTAAACAGAGCCACGGTTAGACCACACTTATGTTTTGTGGAAATTGTGGGGTTTTATGAGTACAGTATACGCTGTTCAAAACATCATTTTCCCTCCTCAAGAAACCTCAGGTCTGTTAAAATGCTAGTTTAACTCCTATGTCCCCTGGCTATGGCAGCAGTCTTTCTGTACAGTGGGAAAGAAATGTGGAAATACGAATGAAGTCATTACTGCAAAGAGGTCTTGATGGTCTTGGGGTCTGGGCCTCAGGGGGTCTAGTCTTGGTTCTGGTTTTGACTCCAGCTTTGCTAAAAAAAAAAAAAAAAAATTAGTAGTTTAGATTCCCAGGATATATATTACATGCTATACATGCATATATATAGCAGACTACTTGCAAATAAATATCAGATGGCATCTTTTATTTCTCAATGAGTAACAAATATATTGCTCATGGTTAGTTCATGTTAGTTAATACATTAACTAATGTTTAACTAATAAACCTTATTGTAAAATGTTACCAGTTATTCTTATACAAATCACATTACATTATAAAAATCAGTAAATATTAATAAAAAGACACGTGTCATGACCTGAAGATGGACACTTTTAGAATTATTCTAAAAGAGGAATTATTCTTTACTTGCTAAAAAAAGCATAAACTACCAATCAGATGACAGAAGGCACGTAGTAGAGTGTGTTTGACGGGTTTTTCACCAAGGTTTTGATCATGTTGATCATTTAGAGGCCTTGGAAAATTGCATATCAAATATAATACAGGCTTTATAGGGTTAATATAGGCTAGTGTTTGAATTAACTTACAGAAATGGCTTATATATCTATTGTATACATCACTGCTAACAAATTGTATACAAAAAAAGCTATTGTGTACAGCAAAACATCAAACCAGTTGTCAGCTCCCTAAACTGTGTTCATACTACGCCATCTAGTGGTGAAAAGCCGCAAAACAATTGTAAATGAAAACCAAACCCCCAAGCGCATGCGCAGTACACAGCCGGCCCATAGAGCGATGTAAACATGGCAGCCTCCAGTGCTCGCTGTACTACACGTTGGCTGTCAGGCGGTTTACCTGGACTTCGCAGCACCTTTGCACTTTTAAAGTCCTCTAGACAAGGAGATATTGGGGCTTTGGGGATATGTTGGACGCGTAGTTATGTGACGGGGGGTAATTTAAGCTGCTGGAGGCACAGAGGATGTGTGACATTGAAGGGGGTACCAGGTGAGCTGGTTATGTTATCAGAGCAGTCACTATGAACTTGTGGAACAAGCTTGTTATTTTGCATAAATATATCAGTTCTAACATATCACACTTTTCTGGACATATTTGTCCTTTTACGTCGGTGATATTGGAAAAGTTAAAAGAGATGATGCAACTGACAGACATAATTGCCAATACAAGTGTCCTTACAAAAATGTATGATGGTAACAATATTGTCACTAACGTAAAAGTGTGGTAACTTGGATTTAAGATCGAATGTTTGATATTTTATGCAACAGTTCACTAAAAAAGAAGTTAATGTTGAGTACATTTTAGGTTGAAATAGAATATTCACTTACTTTGTTTTTGCGCCACCAAAGAAATTATTTCCAAACAAACTCATGGCTGGATAAACATAAGTTTGCGCATGTCCGAGCAGCATACAGTAGCGGCTAAATAAATTAGGCTGCGTCTGAAATCGCATACTGTCTTGAGCAGGTGCTTATTTTGAATAATTACTTCACAACCGCTAAAAAAGTACGTTCTATATAGTATGAGTGTGTGTAGTATGAATATAATTCGGACGTACTACGTCCACCATGTTGTCATTATCACGTGACCTACCAGCGTCGGTTACATCGCTTCACTGCCATTCACAAATCCTCTCCCGTGGCCTCATGGGATAGTAAAGTGTCCATCATATGCATACTTCAGAATCTCGCCAGAAGTAGTAGGTCATTCAGGTACTTTTTGCCTACTCCTTTATGAGTACTGTGAATTTGGACGTAGCTCTTTTGTCACATACTGTTTTTCACCTACTATATAGTAGGGAAGTATGCAATCTTGGATGCAGCCTTAGTGTTTTTGGTTGAGTGAATGATTTAATCATAAGAAGTTTTGTTCCTTAATGATTCAGTCGCTGAATTCGGAACCACATACAAGTAGGCAGTGAATAATTCAATGATTCACTCATAATACACTTGTCCCCACCTACTGGCGTTATTATGTAAACTGCAGAAAGAACCGCTGAGAAATCCCCACTGACTGACATTTCATTGCTCCCTATTTTGCAACCAATAAAAGAGATAACGATAGTAACAGTTTTTCAATAAAGTGGTGTAAAATGTTTTAATAATGGTCTTATATTGATGTTGAGTGTGTGTTTGTGTTTTTCAGTGTTGAAGAGCCACGGTGTTTTCAGCTCTCATTTCTTCCACACTACTTCTGGGTGCCATCAGCAGGATTTCTATGAAGTTTTGGGGGTTCCTCGGACTGCCTCTCAGAAAGAGATTAAGAAAGCCTACTACCAGGTTTGACAACCCATATGGCATTTATTTCACATGGCATTTGTTTCACTTTTCGAAGGATGGTTCACATGAGAGTTTAACATGAGTATTTTCTCACAGTTGGCCAAGAAATACCATCCAGACACCAACCCAGATGACCCTGAAGCTAAAGAGAAGTTTGCCAAACTGGCAGAAGCCTATGAGGTGAGGAAAATTTAATGTTCATTTTTCCTCTAAATGTCTTGCATTACATTAATCTGATATTGGGTGAAATGTAAGCCTGTTTGGGCTATATTTTACACCAAAATTGATAGGTAAAATACTAAATTATTTTTTGCATAAAGAAAAATTAAGCCTTTTTTAGTACCATTGATTTTTTTCTAATGTGACAGTATTTTCAGGATAATTATTAAGCACATTCCCTCCACCCAAATCTCATTAATATAATGTAAAAACATTATTTAAATATTAAATTGTAAAGGTTTTTACAGAGGCTTCATCTGATACATTCTGAGACATTTTTTCAGGATTATTTGATGAATAGAATGTTTAAAAAAATAAAAACATTTTTTTAAAATCTTTTGTAACATTACATTACATATGTCTTTACTGTCACCTTTGATCAACAGATGAAGATCCTGGCCAAAAATTGGTGCACCTCTTGATGGAAATAACATCAACATTTATTTCCATCAAGATGTGTATTGACTTTTGGTCTTGTAGGTCTTGTATTGACAATGCAAGAGGTGAGCACTCTGTAAAGTCTACTCCAGGACATCCCAAAGACTTTCAATGAATTTAAGATTAAGGACTCAGAGGTGAATTTTTTTCTTGAAATTCATCAGGATTTTTAATAAGGTGTGTTTTTGCCGTTTTGTGTGTATAGACCCTCAGTGATGAGCTGAAGAGGAAGCAGTATGACACGTACGGTTCTGCCGGTCCGAGCGCGAGTGGGGCGGGGCAGCAGCAGTACTGGAGAGGTGGGGCTACTGTGGACCCAGAAGAGCTGTTCAGGAAGATCTTTGGAGAGTTTGCAGGGGGGCGTGGCTTCGGAGACCTCAACTCCATGTTTGAACAGGCACCTGAAGTGAGACACGCAGCGACGACTGTACCTCATTTGCGTTCCTCTTTAAATTCCCACCATCTGAACCCTCTCTCTCCGTAGTTTGTTATGGAGCTGACGTTCATGCAGGCTGCCAAGGGCGTAAATAAGGAGATAACGGTCAACATAGACGATGCCTGTCCACGCTGTGACGGAAAAGGTCATGAGCCGGGAACTAAAGTGTCACAGTGTCACTATTGCAATGGCACAGGCATGGTGAGGACGCCAAAGAAACAGTATTAGTAACCATATTTATTTTCCTTAATTTTTTTAATAATTTACTCTTTTATGCAGGAATCTATTAACACCGGCCCATTTATGATGCGCTCAACGTGTAGGCGGTGTGGTGGGCGGGGCTCTATCATCATCACCCCTTGCGTTATGTGCCGGGCAACTGGACAAACCAAACAGAAACAGACCGTCATGGTTCCTGTGCCTGCAGGTGTGTGTCCGTGACTGACTGTATATACAGTAGGTGCACAGAATGAACTGTGGTGAATGTACGAGGTACTGACTGTCTATTGTGGATGTGTTTTAGGTATAGAAGACGGGCAGACAGTTAAGGTGCCGGTCGGGAAGAAATACATTTATATCACATTCAGGGTGAGTTGGGTTTTTTCCCCCGATGCTCCCATGTCTAAAAAAGTCCCAAAAATATTTGGACACTTAAAGCTGCAGTCCGTAACTTTTTTTGGTTAAAAATGATCCAAAATCAATTTTAGAGCAAGTACATAAGCCAGTGTTCAAAACTATCTCCTTACCTTAGCCCGATTCACAACGGTAAGCTTGCAATAATGTTTTATAATAAAATCGTTACTGGTGGGTTTCCGCGGGAAATTCGAGCATACAGCCATTCGTCTTTGCGTCATTACGTCACGTCTGTTTACATAAAGAACGAGTCCCAGCTAGTAGGCTATATGGCATGTGAGGATGCTGCAGGTAGCGGATCATTTATAGCCTTTTCTCACAGCAGCTGCAATAATTAAAGTTATCATTTTGATGGCGGATTGTAATCCAGAATGACAATCATCAGTGACAACTGGAGATTCACCCGTAGTCAAAATCAAAAGACTTCGGACAGCGGAGTAGCTACAGAAATTGAAATCTACAGGTAACACTAATACACACTGAATACACATAGTCACGCAATGCTGATGTTGTTAACATTAACAATTTGAGAACAAAGTATAACAGTAATAATAATTTGCACGGTTGATGTGATATGAGCTAAGCGATCGTTAGATTTAAACATCATTGGCAGCGCGATTTACTGTAATGCTTTTTTTCTCAGTTGGTCAGAACAAAAGTGACAGACATGTTACTTATTTGTTCAAAATGACATTTTCTGGTGAAAATTCTTATTTTGGTCATGCTTCCAAGACACTGAATCTGTGATTCCGAAGTACAGTATCCACATCGGTGCAGTGACTGACAGCAAACATTAGATTCATCCGCGCTGAGGAGCTGTGCCGATGCACAACCCACGTAAAGATGATAATTCCGCAAATAACTGCAATTGCAGGTTTCAAATAGAGATGGTGATAAAGAGGCAAAACTTACGGATTGCAGCTTTAACATTACATTAAAAAAAAAAAAATCAAAAATCAAATGAACTATGGACGTTCCACTAAGAAAAGTGTGTAAGTGTCCAAATACTATTTTAAACTGTATATGTATAATTTTATGAATTTAAAACCTAACAAACTTATTTTTTGAAATGCTTTTCTTGTGATTTTTTTTAAAATTACAGCTATGTTTGATATTTTATGTAATACAGTGGCATTCTTATTTTTTTTTTTTTACGTTTATCTTAAGTATTCATATACTTTTTGGGGCCTGATCATTTTTACAATTATTGGCATATTTAGTCTTATTAAATATTTTTCTTTAGCTACTATTATATACATTTCTTTACCTTTTAGAAACTCCTGTTAATATTTTCTTCGTAATTTATTCATATTTATTAAATTTGCTATTTATTAAAGTAGCTAATTCTTTAAATCTCTACTATCTTTAATAATTTTATTTGATTTTACACTTATTTTAACTTGCATTAGGTTTTTGTTTCTTTCATTTTATACTGTTTGTTTACTTTACACTCTATACTGTTATTTTATTTTTTACAAATTAAACAATTCCTGTTTATTAATTTGCTAATTGTTAATTTCATGCTGCTTTTATCGTTTTTTTATTTAATTGTACACTTATTGTATTTTATATTTATATAAATTTTTATATATATATATATATTTCTACTGTTATTTTACATTTACTATCTCTTTTGTAACTCTTTTTAAATTAATGTTATTCTTGTAATTTATTCCTATTTATTAAATCTGCTAATTTTCTTGATATCAAAAATATCGAACTTTTATTTTATTTATTTTTAATTTCCTTTAAATTTTATTATATACAACTTGTTTACTTTAATTTATTAACTGATTACATTTACTTATTGTTTTCTTGGCAAATTATTCCTATTTATTAAATTGCTAATTGTTGTTGTTAAATTCTAATTTTGCTCTGCACTTATTATCTTCTCTCTTATTTTATTCCAAGCAATTTTCATGTGTGTGTATATGTCACTTCCTGTGTTGCAGGTCCAGAGGAGTCCAGTGTTTCGTCGTGATGGGGCTGATATCCACTCGGATGTGATGATTTCAGTAGCGCAGGCGATTCTAGGGGGAACAGCCAGAGCACAGGGCCTGTACAGCACCATCGACATTGCGGTTAGAAAATAAAAGCACTTTTATTGAGCCTCAGTGGAATTCATCACCGTATTTTATGACTAAAAGAGGAAATGTGTTTCTTGCAGATTCCTCCAGGCATTCAAACAGACCATAAGATCAAACTGGCAGGAAAAGGCATCCCACGCATTAATAGCTTTGGCTATGGAGACCATTATGTATATATCAAAATCAAAATTCCTAAGTAAGAGACTTTCACAGACACATGCCTATATGCACTTCCAGTTTGTGTTTGTCTAATGAATCTCATGGATCATCTACAGGAAACTGACACACAAGCAGAGAACGCTGCTCTTAAGTTATGCAGAGGATGAGATGGATGTGGAGGGAGCTGTTACTGGAGTAACCAGACCAGCCACCGGTAGATCAACAAAAACCTTCATACACACTGACAACATGAATGCAAAGTAATCTGCCTACTCTTAGCTCAAACTTAATTTCCTTTTAGCTGCTTTGCTAAATGTTTGTGTGTTTATTCAGGTAGTTCTCAAGCTGGACAGACATCAGAATCAGGGAAGAGCAGAGAGGAAGAGCCAGAGAAAGAGGAAGGGGGATTTTTCTCTAAACTGAAGAAGATATTTACCTGAAGATCATGGAAGGAAGCAGTCTTGTGATGTTTTAGTGTAGACTTGGTGTGTATGAACAGTATATTCAGTATTTAAAACCACTATAGATTCCAAAAGTGGACTACTAAAACATACCCAATGTCCAATTGCTAGTTTTGAGAATAGATGAACATTTTAATTTTCAATCAGTGTCTTTTAAACCATCACCAGCTGCTTTTGATACATCAGTCAAATTAACAATGAATATTTCCAGTACAAATGAGTTTTTTCTTTTCATCCAGGTAAACAATCTTGTATTTCTATTCTATTTGAAGGCTAAAGACAAGAAGTATGAAAGGAGTACGAGAACGAAGTGCTTTCACCCAGCAGAGGACATCTCCAATCACACGTCATGTCACATCTGCTCATACAGCTTAAATACAGAAGAGGCAATTTCTGATCCTTTAAAATTAAGGATTCAAAGAGAAGCTTAACTCCACCAATTCTCAGCCTGACGATGACATCTCGGCTCTCTGTGCTAAATGTGTGCTGTTTGGTGTATGCTGTTGTATTTTTTAAGGGGAATGTCTGAATAAATTAAGTCAAGAAATATGTTTTGTTATACACTAACAAACAGAACTGTAATAAAATTAAGTTATACAGTTAACACCTAATAAAGTATGAAAGGCTATGATTTATTGTTAAAATAGTCGAGGCTAAAGAGCATTTCTAGGCTCGTCACACAGCAACCCTATAGCTGTGACTACATTATACATATAAAATTGTATTCTTTGAATACATTTGCTTCACAATTGATGTTTTTATTCTGTAAACAGAATATAACAAGTCTGCTAAAATAATTTAAGCAGAATGTTTTTCTTGAAATAAATTTCGCTGAAAAAGCAATCTACTAAAATAAGTAAATTGATTGATTTATCTTTTTATATCTTTTTTTTTAAAATCGGAAATTAATTGGAGCCAAAAAGACGCGCGCAAACACAAGTTCCGGGTCTAGTGAGCTGCTCGAGCGCTCTCTGACGGGATCAATATCAGAAGACGCTTCGTAAAAAACGTAAGTACTGACGGTATATGTCGCACTATTATAGGTATATACATTAAAAAAAAAACTTAATTTTGTTCAAAAACACTTTGTGATACATTTAAAATGCATAAAACACTTTTGACCTCGTTTTAACCACGAAACAAGCGCTCTCATTGTCATCGTCTTTCCTCTCCACTAGGTGGAGGCCTTTCTTTGATAATTAAAGACTGCATTTCTGAGAGGCGAGTGAACGAGAAAGTCTAAATAAATGTAAGAATTATTTAAGTACTGAAACGTCATATCTGACCTTAAACTTAAATCCTTGGAGCCCTGATTAGGTCTCTTACTAGTTTTGTTCTGGATTAATATCTCAGTCTGTCCCTATTAGAGTCAGAACCTCCTGTGCTTTCATGGATATTGATTTCCACCATGTTTTTATGTTATTCCACGTGTCCCTTGTGGCTTCTACTTGAGCGCATTGTAAACAGTATGGAGACGTCAGTGTTTCTTCTGGGCTTATCTATCTATCTGTCTATAAAATCTGTCCTTATAGAATGTCCACTGTCTGGACGAACTGGAAAACTAGATATTAAGCTAGATAAAGTGACCTCACAAGTCTATGAACCATAGTGGCGTCATCCCTTGATTTGTTGTTTTGACTGGGAGACAGTCCCTGGACTTTGAGGAAGAGAAGTGGAATCTGGAGTTGTATAAATGCATGTCAATCTGGTCTCCAAAACAGCAGGACCATCACAGCAACGTCAATGTACAGAGACTCCTAAGTACAGACAGTGGCTCCACATACCCAACTGACACTCCAATACACAGTAGCTTTGCCCAGAGGAAGCCCAGAAAGAGACTGCGTACGGAGGAATGTCAATCCGTGGTTGTGTTTGTTCTTCGCTGCTCCTTGGATACTCAAAGTCTATCACTCGTCACTGTGTCTTTACAAAGCCGAAGAAATGTGAACTACAAAAGTAAATAATGTACGGCACACTAACTGACCTGCCTTAAAGCGAAACCCTTAAACTCTTAAGTCAATAGGCAGTCATACTGAATGAATGGGTAATGTATAAACCTGTAGGTTGTAGTATGTAGGTCATTATATACAGACATTCTAGCCCAGTCAAAATGGTCTAAAGACACTTACACACTGCTGCTTGTATATATGCGCCTCAGGCAGGAGCTGTAGGATTACATAGACAGGTCAAAAAAGGGTGAACTACAAGTACATAGAGAGAACTATGAGCAAACATACACAATATAATTGGTAACGCAGTAAGCCTGTAAGCATTATATTGCATTCATTATCCCTTATAATACACTTTATGGTCAGTTGAGTGTAGAGGTTTCAATTTTCATGACTAAAAATTGTGTAAAAATTAAATATATTTTAAATAACATTTTAACGACCTGTATAAATTCATGTGAATGTACACAATAATTTTTTTTAAAGATAGTTTTTGTTTTGTTTTTTGACAAAATGGTTAAATATAGATGGTTATATAATGGTTATATAAAAAAAAAAATCATATATTAAAATATATGAATAATATACGAATATTTTAACAAAACTGCTTCACTGTTTATTTTTTTCATCTAATAAATAATATTAAGAGATTAATGCTTCCAAAAATATTGAAATTAACTTTAATTCATTAACTAAAACCTGCTTATCATAGAAAAGCTGTATTTAAGTCATTTTATAAATTAATTGCCTTTTTTTCTAAATAAATTAATAGATAGAACAAAAAAATGAGCATTGTATCACTGACTCAGAGAACAGTGACACGGCTGACGTTGTAGTTCACATGGCAGCGTCATCTTTACAGCTGTTGAACGTACTTACAAAAAATACTTTTTTAAAGGATTAGTTCACTTTAAAATGAAAATTACCCCAAGATTTACTCACCCTCAAGCCATCCTAGGTGTATATGACTTTCTTTCTGATGAAAACAATCGGAGTTATATTAATAAATATCCTGACGCATCCAAGCTTTATAATGGCAGTGAATGGGGGCAACGAGTTTGAAGCTCAAGAAAGTGCATCCATCCATCATAGACGTACTCCACACAGCTCTGAGGGGTTAATAAAGCCTTCTGAAGTGAAGCGATGGGTTTGTGTAAAAAAAAAAAAAATCCATATTTAACAAGTTATAAAGTAAAATATCTATGCTTTTTTCGTAAGTTGAATACAGAAGGCGTAAGACGTAGCGTAAGCATTTTGAACTGCGAGAGGCGTTACACTTTCTTCCTAAGTTGAATACGGAAGGTGGTCTGGCGGAAGCTAGATATTTTATAGATATTTTTCTTACACAAACGCATTGCTTCGCTTCAGAAGGCCTTTATTAACCCCCCGTTTAAATGTAGGATGTATCATCTTGTCCTTTTAACAGTTAAGTGGTTTTCCCGTGACTGAGAGCGCCAGTCAAAGCATTGCGTCTTGTTGCGTTCACGACAATTCAGACAAAGTCAGTTGCGTCTTGTTCCGTGTTCACGACAATTCAGTCTTTTCAATGTAAAAGTCTTCGCTACTGACTGACACACTTTGCTGCCATCTAATGGCGTAATAATGTAACTTCTGTTGCTGTTCACGGTCAGGAACTATTTTTTTCCGGCGGAAGGAAGGCTTTTAGTGATTTTACTTCATGAAAGTTGCATTAATACATATTTTTGGCTTTAATATTTGTATTGTGTGGTAACCGTTTTATGAAAGCAATAAGGTACTCGAGGCTAGTGCTGTATCGTGAATAAGTCACAGCTGAAGGGGTTTATACTGAAACGAAAATGCACTATAGTGTAAACAGGGCCTAAGTTGATAATACTTGGATATTTTGTTCTACAACACAGAACAACATAGAACGCATCGTGCCTAACAATGCCCTTCAGCCGTGACTTGTTCACGATACAGCACAGCCTCTCGTACCTTATTGCTTACATATAACTCTGATTGTGTTCATCGGAAAGAAGAAAGTCATATACACCTAGGATGGCTTGAGGGTGAGTAAATCTTGAGGTAATTTTCATTTTAAAGTGAGCTAATCCTTTGTCACAGTCAAGAAACAAGTTCTTCATCAAATGCATTATTGCAGGCTTCCAGTAAAATGTTAGCACATAATGTTCAAACCTTTTCACCATGCATTTTCTGGTTGGGTATTTGATAGTTTGATGTGCTTCCATTCCATTGAGATGGAAACAGGTATTGAAGTGGACGTTCAGACTGTGGTTGGCGACTCTCTTCTGGTAGGGCAGCAAAGGGGAGAAGGGCTCCTTTGTGTGGCTGACTGAGGAACATAAAGTACAGTAGTGAGCTCTGATTACTTTAAGTGTGCGTGTGTGTAATGTGAAGTGGGTGGAGGGCAATAGAGTGGTTCTTCCTGGGCCAGCGCCCTGTGTAGCACTGCTCTCTGTACACACACTTCTCTACACTGATATATATCTCTCCCCTGCTTAATTGCAGGCTTTCCACAGGAACGGCAAAGCTCTGATCAAGGAAACAAATTACTGGATTGCCACCATTCCCACTGACAAAATATGGGGGTGTATGATATTAAAAAAAATTCCAGACCCCAAACCATGATACTCCACGAGAAGTGAATGTAAAGCCTGTAAAAGCAGATTAAAGAATTACAGTGGCCCTGAAAAGTACTTGGACACTTTCGCATACTTAAAAATTTAATTTCATTAGATACACTCTTAAAAATTATAGGTCCTTATTGGCATCAATGGTTCCATGAATAAACTTTAATATCCATGGAATATTTTCATTGCACAAAAGGTTCTTTATAGTGGGAAAAGGTTTCAGATGATTAAAATGTTCTTCACCAAAGAAAAAAAAATAGTTATCTTAAAGGCGTCATGACATGAGAAATCAAATTTGCCTTGATCTTTTGACAAATACGAGGTCTTTGTACCATTTAAACATCCTGCAAGTTTCATAGCTTAAAACATCCTCCTCTTTATAAACAAAGCATTTATTTAATCAATCTCCAAAACAGCTCATTTTGAGAGATCTGTGATGTCACACGGGCAAATACATTTGCATATGACTGTCTCCAGAGCAAGACATCAACGAATAGTTTTACATCACCACACCATAGGCCCCGCCCACTGGCATTCAGTCACTTAATGGCTGATAAGTGGATAGTTTATTTTAATGGCATCCCAGATCACGTTGGAAAATTATATGTTTGTTCGGAGCATTTTGTTTTGTATATGAGGCACAGTGTAATGGAAAGTTTGCAAAGAAACTTTTGTTGAAAGATGAAGCAGCCAACTGTGTTGAATCTGACAGTAGCTGCATCACAAACAAAAAAGTAAATGATTTCATAATGCTTTGTCTGTAAATGACAGTTTTATATGGATAATGTTTTCAAAACACGTGCAATAGCGAGTGGGCGGTGATGCTGTTTCTTATACAATGACATTAGCCAATCATAACAGTGGCCGTTTACTGACAAGACTTAAAGGACCCCTTACAAATGGATCATTTCAGACAGAGTGTCAGAAAGAAGGTTGAAAAAAAAACTTTATTAACATTATAAGTGAATAAAGGGTTAGTTCACCCAAAAATGAAAATTAGCCATCCTAGGTGTATATGACTTTCTTCTTTCAGACGAATACAATCGGAGTTATATTACATAATGTAATGTACATAACTCTCCTAAGCTTTATAATGGCAGTAAATAGAGGATGAGATTTTGAAGCCCAAAAAAGTGCAACTATCCATGATAAAAGATAACCACACGGCTCCGTAAGACGGCCGTACGCACGTTTACTTACGGCGAAAGAGTGAACTCTGACCTGACATGTACTGACGAACGCGGAAGCGCAGAGGACAGAGCAAAACACCACTCACGAATTAGAAGTCTAAAACGGGAATTTTTAAAGAGAAATGTCGGAGGATTTCGATATAAGAGAAGAGGAGCTTGAGTTTGTTGCACAGCTCTATTTGTTTGAACATCGAGAGGCATCAAAGCTTGCGATACTCCAACATCGCGTAAGGGGTTACTCTTTTGGTGTAAGTCAACGTGCGTATGGCCGTCTGCCGGAAGTCAGTTATTTAAGTTTTTAAAGTTTTAAATGTGGATTTTTTTCTTACACAAACACTTCGCTTCGCTTCAGAAGGCCTTTATTAAATATAACTCCAGTCGTATTCATCTGAAAGAAGAAAGTCATATACACCTAGGATGGCTTGGGTGAACTATCTCTTTAATATACAAAAACTCCACAAAACAGTTTAAAAAGTTGTGAGTTGTGAAAATTACGTGATCTTGGACCTTAATACAGTGCTTGCCATTGTAAAGACTGTAAGTCTATCCCTCACAGACTCATTTGCATCCCGTTAAATTCAATATGACGTCTAACCTGACTAAAGTCTGTTCACTAAAATGTTCTTTGGGGAACCCAAAATGGCTCTTCTATGGCGTTGCTGCAAAAAAAACCTTTTGGAACCTTTATTTTAAGAGTGTAGCATCAATCAAATTGGCCTTCTTTTTCTTTTTTAAAGCAAAACAGAGAAAAAAGTTGTTGTTTTTTATTTGAAAAAAAAAACAAAAAAAAAACTAAATGATAAAACACTAGATTAAACTGTTTAAAATGAAGACGAAAAATGTTGTGATGGTATTGATATTGACGCAGCCCTGCACTAGATATTGTGGCCACAAATTAAAAATCTGTTTTGAAATTGTATTCATTTATTCACTCGTTTTAGTTAAATAATGGCTATGTTGTACTAATTCATGGTCACTTTGTACTAATTTGTTCCCTCGTTTTAATTTAGTTGAATCGTGACCATGACTTAACTAAAATGTGGGAACAAATTAGTACAGCACGACCATGATTTACATAAAAAGAGGGAACAAATTCTTAATTCATGGCCACGATATCATGTTTGTTTTTTTGTTTTTTTCACCTAGCATGTGATGTGTGCGACTCCATAGGTATTGGTTAATATATATTGGTTATTTAGCCTATTTTTACATTAATTTTCTTTTGCAGTCATCAAATGCTCACTGAAAGTGAATCTTTAAAAAACTACTAACACTGTTAAATGTAATCTTTAGCAAATCTCAAAATAAATATCCATTTTCATGTTCTACTACATTATAATGTTCTGATGCCTTAATTCACTTGTATCATTTAAAATGAATGACTTCTTTGTAGTGTTTATTTTTAATTTATTTATTCAGAATACTATAGAATTGTAACAAGGACCATTTGGTGAGTGCTTTAGCGGCCTGCAGGCCTTCAGACAGTCTTATACGACCTGCACAGCACAGGTGTGCTGGATTACCGGGTGGAGACTAGGTAAGTATGCGAGGGTCTGTGCGTGGAGCCGCTGGGTCAGTGGGCCGCCATAAACATCAGCTTAAACACAGAGCGGGAGATGGAGGAGACACCAGTACCAGCCCTGCCCTGGGGTCATCCTAGCAGAAGAATGATAAAATACAGACCTTCTCATTAACTCATCTGCTGAAGAGAGTGCGCGAAGCAACACACCCAACACCGCTCGAATCTGTCGTACCCTCTGGACGTTGAAGCATGTGTCTGCATGCACCTGTACGGCTCGTGTTGTGTGCATTTGAAGTAATGGATGTGGATGTTTTAATCTCCGACTGTTACTGGCCCCAGAGCAGCTGGACGAGATGGACAGTGGAAGATGGTTCTCTTTGAAATATGACAGATGATAGCATGTGATCTTGGCCATGCGAAATGCTTCACCTCGACCTTTTCGTCATCTCTCATTCTGTGCGGCGTTCCATCGTGGCCTTTTGTTCAGTTCCTCTTGTTTTTGCTCTCTTTTTCGCTTCCTTTCTCTTTCTGAGTCATGAGAATTCTTGTAAATCCCTGCTGAGAAGCAGTTTTCTCTCCCACTGCTGATTGTTCAAAGCTTTACAATAGGAATGTATGTTTTTTTAACACAGCTTTTTGCGGTTTCACCAAGCATTTTTCCAGCGAGGACTGTTTTAGCATTACACGATAAAACCCAAACTGGACTTAATCATGTTCCCTCCTCGCCACTTAACGTCGGAGGAGCGGGAGGGTCTGAAACCAGACGATATCCTGAGGAGACCCAGACCAGACCACCCACACACAGAGAAAAAGCAAGGGGACTCCCGCTTGACAGAGGCCTTGCACAGAAAACCTGAGCTGGCTCTGTTTCCACAGCCGCCCTTCTGTTCTCAAAGAATACCTGAACCCATGAGATCATTCTTCAACTGTAGGAGACAGAAAATAGATGGCTGTGATCTCCTGGGGACAATCATGCACTGATGACTGAAACATATCAGAAGTTGGAGATCAAGGAGTGCGGCTGGGTGTGTTTATGAAAGCAGCATGGGATTTTATGTGAATGAGAGGGTATGTGTGTGAGAGGAGCCGTTTGAATGAGTGCAGCAGGAGTCTGTAGGAGTTCAAGCATTGGTGCTGCATTAAGTCTGCAGCGCCACAAAGAAAATAAGTTTTATCTGCAGTCTGAATTGAATGTGATCAAATAAAACGACTGGATAGAACAATGTTACATTGCTTGATGCAAACAAACAACAAACATACTGTGCAGTTGTGGCCTAATGGTTAGAAAGTCAGACTGGTAACCTGAAGGTTGTGGGTTCGATTCTCAATACCAGCAGGAAATGACTGAAGTGCCCTTAAGCAAGGCACCTAACCCCCAATTGGTGTGTGTGCACCAACCTAAATGCAGAGGACAGATTCTGAGTATGGGTTACCATACTTGGCTTTCACTTCACAGAGTGACCAGTGTAAGTCTAATGAACTACTTCTTTTAAAGTGCCCGTATTATGATTTTTGAAAATTACCTTTCATGTAGTGTGTAACATAGCTCTAAGTGAATGAAAACATCCTGCGAAGTTTTAAATCTGAAAGTGCACCATATATAAAGTTATTGTCTCTCAAAAGTAAGAGTCGACTCTGAGTCAATTAAACGAGTCGTTTGTTAAATGAATCACAAGCCGTTTCGTTGTGACGTCAAGACGAAACATTAGCATATTGCCCGCCCACTTATTGCAAGCGCAGACGCCAGGGAAAATTCTTTTTTTCAACAATACCACAGCAGTACAATCTTTTGTGTTCCCGACATTTTACTGACAACTGCTTCTCAAACCTCGGGGAGTTTAACGCAAGAATCACAAAACGCTTCGTCTTAAAATATGGATCAATGCCCAGTTTATTTGGACCAGCTTGCTCCTCTGAATCTCAACTTGTAAGTATGATTAATAATTGATGTTTATATTTTCTAGCGATCGTTCAAAATTCGTAGTTTTGTATGTTATGTTGTGTAACGTACACTCTAGTCTGTATGTCTCCTGCTAACCGGCCAACTCACGTTTCTGTAGTTCTGCTATTCAGATGTGGGTCCAATATTGTCAAAAAATGGGTTGATTAATGCAGCTTGTCTGTCTGATTACTTGGAGTAATGATCAAGGATGGAGCACGACTTTTGTTTACAAAGTGTAATGCATTATCAGCTATTCACGTTTGTGCTCGGCTAACGTGGGAGTTTACAACATAGCTGTGGGCCCAGTTCACTTACATAACTGTAAAACAAACTGTTTTTTTCCTCTGTGTTTTTATTATTAGAGTGGAGCTCTATCTGTATAATTGTAATAGGATGTTAAGATGCTAGTCCGCTCTAACTATTTGAAGTATTCTCTCTGTAAACATTGTAATGCCAAACAATGATATAGCCATTTTTTACTTTGTTAATAGTTATGGCGAAAAAGTCTGTGTACACATCTGGCCTAAATGTTTATCTTATGTTAGAGGTTTTTTAGCTTCGTTTGGCATTCTGATACAGTTCCTACAGGTGCACCTACATAAAGTATAACAGTGATGCTGCTATCACGTCTTATACATAACGCAAACTAAGGTGACACTTACCATAGAGAAACGTCCTACTCCAGTCGTGATTGCGAATCAGTTTCTGGTTAATCGACTACTTCAGACGTTTCATGGTTGGACTCGGGCTCGAATTGATATGGTAAAATCGATGCTATCTTTTCTGTCCATACATTGTATACAATGTCTTGTGAACTGATAGCTGTCATTCAGTTATGGCAATGGTCGCGCGGTGCGCGCAGTAGACCAATCACAAAGGATTGGGCCATCTGACCAATCAGAGCAGTGTAGGCTCACGGAAAGGAGGGGTTTAGAGAGACTGATTCTTCAAACTGCTTCTAAATGAATCGTTTACAAATCATTGAGAATTGAGGTGAAATTAAATGTATATTATGAGAAAACGAAAGTGTTTTTTTGACCTTGTATGCATGTCAACCTGTTGTAGGAGACTCCCAAAACAATATTAGGAACCTTAAAAAAGGCATAAGTTAAGGCATAAGTTATCAGTTTAAACAAAGTCCCTTTAATGCAATTCATTCAGCTTCCATCTTGGTAGCCCATCCATTTTATATCTAGGTAATCCAAATGCTCATGAAAAACGTAAAATATTATTAAAATATATTACTATAATATTATATTAAAATATATTACTATAATATTACTAATATAACTGGACCTCTGGGAATTGTAATAATTAATCACATTAAATAATTGTATTAATGTTATCAAATTAATGATATAATAAATACAAATTAATTTTAAATAAAAAAATTAAAATAAAAAATAATTCAAAAATATTTAATAAAATATCTAGATAATCCAAATGATCATGAAAAACTAAAATATGATTATTAATAATAATAATTTAATAGAAATATTAATTTATCATTAAATTATTTAAAATAACTTTTTAAAATAAAACAAAAAAATCAATATAAAAATATTATGAAAAAAGAACGTTTTAAACGTAGAATACCTGTGTTTAGTATGTAGTTAAGTCCAATTATGATCCTCTTATAATTCCGCTTTAAAAAACAGAATGCGGTGGGAAACACTACATTAGTGAGTGCGGTAACATTCTCCCTCCATCTGGTCTTTGAACTCTTAGGTTGATCTGAGCCACTGAAAGCAAGCCGGTCAGGCTAAGTGCTGTTACCTAATGATACATTAGTTTGGGAACTAACTATTTTCAACACCAGCACCAACAAAGCATGTATGGCCCACCCTGTTTAGATCACAGGATATCCTGAAGGCATCTTCACATTTATCTAACCGTATATTCCTACTGCACTCTCCATAGTCCCAGGTTAAGCCAGGGGCCTGTGAGATTTGAGACCCCAGCACCTTTTTAAGTCCTCCCCAGTGTTTTTAGTGTCTCTGATGTTGAGGTCAGTGACTTCCGTACACTAAAGCCTCTAGCTATGGTTTCAGCGTGTCTCACTGTGCTGATACAAATGTGTTTTAACGTGATAACCTTTATCCAGGACCACCAGGTCTCTCACTTCACTTGTAGCCCCAGGAAAGGAATCAGTCCCTGAGCTCAAAGGCCAAGTCCAATCCCACCGTCACCATCTTAAAACATTCCACTGTTGCACAATCCTTGCAGCCTTAAGACATTTTGGCTATGTGCCCTGCCAAAAAAAGGATTTAGACACCTAAGGCATATCTTAAGCTTGTTCATCCTCATGAAGCTCCTCTGTGCCCAAAGGCAATGAATTAGAAATTTGTCTCCTAATATCTCAAAGACTCCTGAAGGCTGCACCAATCAAATCGCAGATGTCACAGAGGGTATTGAGTGCAGCTCCATCCCGTATCAGGGCTTGCACAAAATATTTTTCTTATTTTTTCCTTCACTTTAGTCTTGTACAAGAACAGATGCATTACATCAAAGCGAAAAAGAGCCAGAATGTGAATGAAGAAGGGCAAGGTGGTTGAAGGAGGGAGGGAAAGAAGACAGCTGCATGAAGAGGAAGATGAGAGGATGAAGAGCAGGGATGTTGACAGGGAAGCTTTGGCTCACATGCACACATCTGGCAAGAGATTACAGCTGGCACGACAGCATGCATGAGCGTGAGTGCTACTGTAACTCCGTCACTGCCTCATTTTCATTGGCGACATAAGCAACAATGACTGTTTGTGATGCAACAGTTTCAACTTTATGCATATAAGCAGCGACTACCGATTGGAGCTCAAATGAGTTTGATAAAACCTTGCAAAACCCAAAGAACTGAATAAATTCACCTGTCTCTTCATTTCCTCTCTCTCTTTCCTTTATTCTCTCCTTTTCTCCATATCATTTTCCTTACCTCTCCCTCGCCCTCTTTTCCTCTTTGATGTGAAATGCATCTCAAATCTGAGGACATCATGATCACATTAAAACAGTTACCCGCTTGCCAGTGAGGCATTTGGTCTTTGATGAAAGGGGGGAAAAAATGAGAAGAAGAAAGTGACAGAGGTGGGCTTGTCAAACTCAAAATCCCTGTTCGGATCCTGCCCCAGCACGTACGGACAAGCAGGGCTTTCCCCGAGCAGCTTTGAACTAAAGAAAGCACGGCTATAAATCACATTATGTTTTATATACATATACTGTATATATAATATAGTGTATAATGTGTTTTATGTGGGGATAAGGGTGAGATATGCTTGTATTGCCTCCTGTTCTGTCGACAATCTACCCTACGAGTTCAGGTCTCTCTCTTCTTCTCTCTCTTTCTCTGACCCGCAGGCTTTCCCTCTCTTTATTGCTCTGCTCCTCTGATGTTCTTGCCCTAATCTTGGCTGTTTTGCAAGTTGAAAACTCTTTTTCTCTGTTTCCGCGCTGTTTGATCTTGCACGTTAAGCTTGAGGAACCTTCTCAGAGCCGAGAGACCCCGAGGTGAGGGGTAGCATAGAACAAAGGCCTGAATATTGTAGCTTCGCTCACATGAAAACAGAGATAAAATTGTCTAAAACTGGCATTTGCACATAAAGATCAATGCACAATTCTTGACTTATTGCAGTGTAATCACAAGGACAATCAGACTTTGCAGGTCTGTGGAAATGCAATGACTTGACCATTGGCTTTATATAACGAGAATCACTGCTGTGTTGGCGGAAATAAGAGATGCTTTATGAAGTGTGCAATCTAATATGTAAGGAATAATTGACGCCGGGCCGTTGAATTCTGAAAATAATGCACACCCGAGGTGGTAATGCAGCCACGACGCGAAGCAGAGTGTGCATTATTTTCTAAGAATTCAACGGCCCGGAGTCAATTATTCCGCTTATACTACGGTTACCACACCTCAAGACACTGCTCCGATGTTGTATTTCAAGACATTTGTCAGGTTTTTGTCCTTAAAACACTCTTGTGTGTGAGACTAATTTCTTACGCATCTCATCCCAAGCCTCCGTTGCTAATTCCAAAACGTCATTTCAGAACTAGTAACGGAGGCTTGAGCCCCGTTTACACTAGTGCGTTTTCGTTTTAAAACACATAAGTTTTGCCACGGTTACGCCTGTCGTTTACACTACGCCGGTGTTTTCAAACCTCAAAAACGGAGACTTTCGAAAACGCTGCAGACCCCGTTTTAGTTTGAAAACTCCGGGGTTGCGTTTCAGTATAAACTGACCTAAACTGAGACTTTTGAAAACGATGGTGTGGCTGCCCACGTTTGCTCTGCGTATTCTTGACGACCGTGTAAACAATAACATGGAGACTGAACTGCAGTCTTTGCTGGCTTTGTTGTCATTTTTAGCAGCCATTGTGCAGTTATACTCTGCATTTTTTTTTTAATACTGTAGCTACCTATATGCGCAAGAGGCAACTGTTTACACTTGTACACGCATGTTCAGTATGCATTAACGGTCATGTGACATGCGTTTTCGGCCGTGTAGTGTAACACTGTGGAAACGCCAGTGTAGACGAGGACTACGCCGTTTTAAAACAAAAACGCACTAGTGTAAACGGGGCCTAATACAGTTGATACAGTTATTAACGCAGTTGAAAGAGAGAGAGAGAGAATAAGCAGCATATATGAATTAGCCTACCTGAGTGTGCATCTCTAACAGCAGCAGTGTTTCTACTAATAGCGAAACGATAAGTTTATCTACCTCAAGAACTGCACAGTTATTACCTTGCTGGTGACTTATGTATCTTTTAAGTTGCTAAACTATTTTACTGATTAATTTGTCAGAGCAGCGCTGACCAAACTTTTCTGTGCGAGTGTGTGTCCATACTATACAGTACGCGTGTACGTTTGAAAGAGAGAGAGAGCACGAGAGAGTATGCGCTTTCAGGACACAATAAAACGTATTTTGTGGCAAAAACCATGACAATAATTTGTCATTTTCAACCTATTGTTTACTATATTTATTTGCTTGGTTGGTGTCGTTGTGGGTTTTGTTTCTTTTGTGGTTGTAGGCTGTAAGGACCTTTTGAAATAACTGAAAACATTTGGCGAAGTGATATGGAACTGCAATGCGGTCAAGACCTGCTAGAACTACTTTAGCCGTGCGTTTCCCTGAAAATAATTGCACAACTTAGAACATTGGTCAACTAATCAGATTCGAGCATTCAACAGCCCCGTAGTATAAATATTTAGAAAACATTTTTTTTTTTAGTCTCACATAGCCAGACTTAAGACTATCAGCATAAACTGCCCAGCTAAACAGGAAGGGACATCTGAACAACATTTTATTTACATGACATTTAAATCAGACATAGCACTGAAACAAGTATGGCCAAGATCTTGCAAATATACAGTATATTGCAACTTTTGGCAAGTCTAGTGACTGGAAAAATAATATTTCAAAGAACTACAATATTTCTTAATGTGTATCACTATTCATGCCAAGAACAAGTATTTTAGTTATGCCAATAATAAGAATTTTAGTGACAATTCAAATATTTTTTGGGGAAAAAAACAACAACAAAATAATATACATTTATTCTAATATGGAGTCAAAATTCACTAAACAAATTGAATCAAAATGTTATCGTACTGTGAGACAAATATCAATGGATTGATGGATACAATCCAAACTTGACATTAAATGAATTTGGATCCACACCAAAAGCTGTAATGTGAAAACATCCTAAATGCATGAAACACAAAATTCATAAAAAGCCACACAAAAAAAAAGAAGATGCAGACAGACTGACAATACACTGGTAGTGCAGATGCTGAAAAGGTCTAGAAACATGGAAGCGTCAAGGTAAACCGATAGTTTACCCACCCAAAAAATGAAAAATCTGTCACCAATTACTCACTCTCATGCTGTTCCAAATCCATAAAACGTTTGTTTATCTTTGAAACACAAATGAAGATATTTTTAATGAAATCTGAGAGATTTCTGTCCCTCCATTGAAATTCTATTCAACCAAAACTCTGGTGGTTTTAAATGTACATAAAAAGATTGTAGAGATTTTAATTTTGGGGTGAACTAACCCTTTAATGCACTTAAAAAGCCAAAAAAAGAGTATCTTCTAAGTCAGCGCAGACACGTGCTCAAGCCTCTTCAAAGCTGCACAAAAGTGAGTTGGTTTTCCTGTGGGAATCCCTGAAGGCATTTAGGACTGAATTAGCTGTCTGAGCTGCTGAGTCACACAGTGGATGGGCTCTAGGATCTGCTCTTTCATCAACTGTGCAATAATGCTAAATCTTATTTGTTTTTCTTCCAAGAGTATGTGTGTGTATGTAAAAGGGAGGGAAACTGGAGGAGGGGGGTGATGGAATCCCATCTTGCCTTGGGGCAAGTTGGCACCTGACTGCTTAACAAAGCCTCGGTCAGAGGTCAAAGGTCAGATGTCACAGAGAGAGAGCCCCTACGTGGAGGGTGCTGAATAAACGGCAGCTAAATCTTCCTTTATGTTCCTTTAACTCATCCTCTCCTTCGTTGTCCTCCCTTCTCTTCTCGGCTCTCTCTTTATCAGTCTAGCCCAGGCATCTTGAGCTCTATTCTCTCTGTGTGATATATGTAAGACAAGGGTGAATGTAAACCCAAGGGCTCCTCAATCATCTGCTGCAGGGAAACAGTTTAAAGCTTCAATCCCCACTCAAAGTCCATTGTTTATTAGGAGACATTTAAAGTGCAGACAGACTGACAATACACTGTACACTGGCAGTGAAGATGTTGAAAAGGTCTAGAAATATGATGTTGCAGTGTAAGTTTGTTTTAAAGTTAACCTTCATGTTCTGGGTATGAGAGACCGCGTGAGCATTTTAAAAAAGCCCAAGCAATGTACTTAACAATGAAGTATCAAGTTGATAGTTTTCTTAAAGGCACAATATGTAGGATTTTTGGATTAAAATATCCAAAAACCACTAGAACAGTGTTATATGTTTATTTTGTTGACTTGTGTACGTATATTATGCTAAATGTTTCCAAGAATGTTTAAATCCAGAAAAATAAGCTATTTTTAACGAGGACATGGACGTGTCTGACTGTCCGTGCGTCGCCTATCAGTGACGTCATACCCACGTTATCCTCGATTTCCGATTTTATTTTGTAGAAACCATGGAAACACCAAAGACGCTTTAATATATTAAGTTTTATTAGACAAGGTAACTGTTTGGTTATATTTATAGACAGAAAACGAATTATTGTTATATAGCTCAACACGTTTAGTCTTATTGTTTAAATCTAGTTTTCTTGATTTTCCACGAGTACCATGCTTTTACCGTGCCTCAGAAAAAAACACTATTTTGTCAAGTAGCTAACATAGCATAATCAGATGCAGCTTTATTTTTAGTAACAGTATAATACAGCATTTTCTACAATACGTTTTGTATTTAATTGCATGCCATTTATCAGCACAAGCCATCCAGCATTTATTAATATGATATTCTAAAATCGATCTAGCTTACTGCAGTGTCAAGTGTCTCACAGCATTCGCTTGGCAGAAACACACTCAAATGTATCTAATATGATAAAACAGCGCTGCGTTACCTCATACGCTTGACCAGAAGAAGCGGAAGCGGCGACTGCAGCATAATAAAAGCTCCACTGCTCTCAAGACGTGTGTCACGCTCGTCTCTTAGCGATCGCTCCAGCGGCCTTGTTCAGCTCCCACAGCACTCGGCCCTGCTCTGCTTCATACTACAGTAACGTTAATAATCTCCTCCATGAACATGATTTCTGCCCGAGTCCCGTCCTGATTCTTTTCCACTGGCTATGAGGTGAAGACGACATCTCCCAAGATTGAGCGCTCAAACTCGGCGTCATCAAGCTACGCCTTTGTTTTGAATAGGCGACCTCTAGCGGTGAAAATTCTACATACTGTGCCTTTAACTCTTCCCCACCATTGATGGAAATTTCCATCAATCCATGTTTTCACTGTTATACAGTAGGGGGCGCTATTACGCATCTTCTGAAAGAGTACAGAATCCCAGGATCAAAACACAGGCGAAGAAGAAGCAGACGCAAGCGATAAAATCATTGCTTATGCACATGTAAAATAACATGATCATCAAACATTAAACAGCATCAAAACTGCCTAACGTTACCAAATGAAATGTCGTAATTTGTGAAAAAGATTAAAAAAAATGCTGGCAGTGGCTGGCATTTAAAAAAATAAATAAATAAATAAAAACGCTGGAAAAAGAGTTAATATTATGAGAACTGATGAACTGTCCTACATGAAAAAAGTAAAATTACCCTGCCAAACTGATTTGTATACTCACACTGTATAAGTACACTCCTGACAGTTATTTACTTTATTGTGATTGCGTACTATGGCTCTGTTCCAAAACCTAGTCTGCTGCATCACTAGGTATGTTTACATGCACTAATTTTCTTCAATCGGGATGAATCCAGTCCAATTTCAGATTCTGAATGTTCTGTTTATATGAACCGTAAATGGTCCTGTCTGATTCACATATTCGTTTACATGTGCATTACATATATTCCAAACAAAACTTCAGCACATGCACAGCAATGCAGTCACACAGCTACAAAGCCACCACGATAATGTCAGCGGAGCTTTCACATAATTGTCATTTTTTTTAGAATTTCTATCACCTTGTCCACCATTTTGGCCCATTGCATTATGGGATTGCCTTCTCCACAAAAGCATACATGTGATAGCTGTCTTATAATTTGGCTAATATAGGTTTAATTGATCTCGAACAGAAACAATGTTATTATATTGGATATTATTAGCTGTTCTGGAAAGTATGTCTACTTTGTGACACTCTTCACATTCATGACTATGTCAGAGGAACATATTTAAAAAATTGATGATGAAATAATCCATTAACTTTGAAACAACTACACTTTAAAAAAATGCTGGGTTGTTTCAACCCAAACCCAACCGCTGGTTTAAATTTTAAATTTAATTTTTAATTTTTGTCCATATTTAAACCCAAATTTGGATGGGAACAACCCAGCATTTTTTAAAGTGTACTATTATTTTTTTGAAACATACAAACAGAGAATGAAAATGATCACATGATCTAGAGGATTAGGGGCTAAATGTGAGGATGTATTGACTGGGTTTCCCCTTCTCTGTCTCCAATTCTTTCTCTCTTTTCTTTTTCTTTTCGTCTTGTTATGGTCCATTGGTCTTTAAATCACCAAACGCCTTGGGTTTCCCCTTTTCTGTCGTGTTGTTTTTACACCTCCCCTGTTTTTCATTCCCCCTGTCTGCTAAATTCCTCCTCCTTGTTTTCTAAACATCTCCTCCTTGTTCTGTAAAGTGTCTCCCTTGTTCTTTCGTTCCTCCTCCGTGTCTTTCCTCTCTCTCTTTTTGCTTTGAGGTGTTGTTATTCTGAAGAGCCAGACATCCTCTGAATGGCATGCAGCAACTGCTTCTTTTCATTCTTCACTCTTGCCTTTATTCCTCTACTTCACCTCCCCTCCCCTTCATCTTGAGCCAGCACTTAAACCAGCCAGAGAGTCGAGCGTGAAGAGAAAGCAGGAGATTTAGCCGAAGTGCAGGTCACAGCAAGGAGCGAGAAGAGGATAAAAGAAGATGTGTGTCTTCAAACAGCTCTACATTTGCTCCACTAACTTAAACAGATGCCCAGATGCTTATCTTAAAGAGATGCTAAAGCTTTCTGATTTTGAAAACGAAGCAAATTTAATTTGCTGAAGTGTTACCAACCAATTTAAAGGGTGTGCGTGTGCGAGGGAGGCCATATTGGTAATTTAGTGATTCAACTTGTCAGCTCATAAGCTTCCCTTTGTCCTTTTGGTAAGGCTAAACCTGTTCCATCCCTATAATTCACTCCTCCAATAAAAAGACTTACTTTTGCTCCAGTGGCCCTGAGTACCCCTGCTGCCCTTTCTCCAAAATACTCTACCCCATCCCCTAAACTCCCTGCACCTTCGACCCAATCCACCACTTACTCATTATCCGTTTAGAGCCTCAATCATAAATACTCCAGACAGCCCTGAAATTTTATTATATGAATATTTTATATTATGTTTTAGCCTTACTGATGTAACTGGTGTAAGTTATAAATAGCCATATCTGTTAATCTGGATTAGAAATCACAGGTCAGGATATCTCTGTCCCCGATCTGGCTTTAACTCTCTCGTTCTCTCATACTCATGTGTGCTTAGACAATAAAAGAAACGGTTTTAGCACCAAATCCCTCTGTGGAGTTTTCCATGGTAATCCCTGTGTCTATATACACAAGACATTGCTGCACTATATCCTGTAATTTTGTGAAATACAATCCCTTGTTTGAATGTGAGACATGTGTTGGTGTGTTAAATAAGAGTAGAATATCTCCTTCTCTCTCACTGAATTGTTTGAGAGCCCTCACCCTGTTGGCCTCACCAGGCTTTTAATGGATTTGTATATAATGAAAAACTGCCGATGGATTAAACCAGAACGTGAGCACAGAGTCGTCATCTCTGCCAAAGGATGAACGGAACCAGACTGTAATCCTGCAAATGGCTGGTGTTTGTGAGAGGTGGATAGAATAACTAGGTTATGGGACAAACAGTTAAAAAAAGGTACTGAGATTGAATCAATGAACACAGTGATTTCGCAGTGGTATCGTCTGGCAAAAGTTTCCTAATTATTGTTTGGGAGGCTCATGCCCATATAATTCCACCCATAACAACGATAAGGGAATATAAATAGTTGTTCACTTCACTCCTTTCAACAGTCCTTCCGGAATCCCTCCTCCACCTAAACTCTGTTTTTACTCTTTATACACTATCAGAGATTTCCACCCACTTTTTATAACTTAAGATTAATTGCTGATAGTTTTAATTAAAACCAAATTTGTGCTGCAGTTCTGCTTCAGCTTTGTTTACTGATGAAGAAATTTGATTTTGAGAAGTTCTGAAAACTAAACTAGTCAGACAGACATACAGACAGACAGACAGACAGATAGATAGATAGATAGATAGATAGATAGATAGATAGATCACGACATTGGTGTCTGTCAAAAAATAACGTGCACAATACACGGTAGTATTTACGAGAGGCAGAGGTTCATTCCTGGAAAATCCACACTACCGGATGTTTTGACTACATCATCGCTTTCCGAGAAGAGGGAGAAAATGGCGGCCTGAGCAGCTTCAACATGCTGTCTGTCAGAGACGATAATGTACCTTATACATAATGCACACATGTATAATTTCATTCTTCACTCACTGAAATTGAATCAGAATGATCAGGAAACTGAGTGAAACATGTTAGTGAACTGTTGGTTCCTGACGGAAACAGGAAGTTGTACGTTATATTTTGACGGACATTTTTATGCAAGAACTACGCATTCTGATTCTGACATTCCTGGTTTGAATATTTTCAATAATTTTCTATTCTTGACTGATCTTGTTTTCATAATTTTGGCAAAAAATGAACTGTTAAATGAGCTGAACTGCATTATTTTATTATTTATAATGTTTCCTGGGGTGCACTTATAATGTTAGTATGATTTTTACATCAAAAATTGTCATAATTTAGAAATAAAAGGCATTTTTCCTACCCTGATTTTAGCCCTCTGATTTGAACGCTCTGTTTTAAGGGGCGTGTCTGCTGTAAGACTTCAGTGTAAACGCCCACTGCTGTGACTGGCTAACATCTTTGCATATGAAAATAGCTCAGTAATACATGTGGTAGTTCTCAAGGTTTACTAATCGTGATTTGATTGACAGCTCCAGCACGCGCTGTTTGATTGACAGCTCCAGCGATTGTGAAGGGAGCGTTCTTTGATTGCTTTCTATATATAATTTAATCACAGTTTACATAACAGATTATTTTCATCCTACTAAGAGAAACAATGTGAAGTTGACCGTTTAGTCACTGGTTTGATTTACTGACAAAAGACAATTTTGAGACAAAGAACATCTGACTGTACATAAATCATAACATATCAGAAATCTCCTCTCACTGGTGATTTTGGTTAGACATGTACACATAATCCGTACATATCAAACGATCTGTAACAAAGCAATAGTGACACAGTAAAAACTTTTTTTTACTTACATAAGTGTGTTGCACCGTTCCTGTCGGATCCAATATAGAAGGCATAGCATTGTTTTTTAATTTCAGGCTCTCTGTAAGCATTGCTCTTCTTCTGCAGAGGCGGTCTTTCACCTATCTATGACATAATAAATAGGCACATTCCACAACCAGTCATAATCTGGGCTTGGTTTCAATAAAAGCTGTTTTTGGACTAACAAGGAAACTTTCAGTTCTGAAACTTGCAGTATATTCTTGTAGTATGACCTGTTATATGTCAAAAGCACAAAGAAAATTTAAAGGCACAAAATTTCTCAATTCATGACCCCTTTAAGATCCCTGTAGTCCTCCAATTTGACTCACGTATACTGATGTAATATATATTATAAACTTGACAGGTGATTTTTATAAAATTTAGTTTGATCTTTGGTCTTCTTAGTTGTTTAAAAGATTAAGGCATTTATCAAAGTTTGATCAAATGTTTAATTTTCCAATAAAAGATAATACATGTTTACATTATTCGTTACCCCTTTGCTGATTTTGAGCCAAAGATAGATTTGATACACTTTTATGTATATTAGCTAGACAGGTATATAGACAAACAGATGGACGTGTTTTTAAGACCAGTTCAAAAGAATTTGGTTATTAAATTTCTCTCTTTCACACTGACGCTCACAAACACAGACTCCCTGCTATTTGACTGACTGACGAGCGCAAGTAGAGAGTTCATCAAAAAGCACTTAGCATCCACAACACATCCTCTTATCAGTTCCTTTTATCGCTTTCCTTCTTTTCGGCTCTCTTTCCCTCCCTTCTTTTGTCTCAGCGTCTAACAGAGACAAAGTGGGAGTTCCATGGGGGGCTCAGGGATGAGACACATTGTGTGTGTGTGTGAGGGACGGATTGACGGATGGATGAATGCTGTTGAAGAGCGACCATTTAGCTGATAGTGATCAGCCAGTTTAACTCAGATCCCCCCACCCAACTCATCTACCTCCCTCTCTTTTCCCCCTAGCTCCATCCATCCTTTTGTTCAGGACCTGCATGTCTCTACTTCTCCTCATTGTTGCTCTGATTGAGCCTCAGTAGCTCCCCTATCACCACACACACATTCACTCACACACATTCTCTCTCATCTCGGATCAAATCCTCCATCCCTCCCCCCGAGAGTATTAACCTACCCTGTTCCTCAAAGTAGAATGTCACAGCTGGACTAATCCATCACATGCAGACCTGAGACACTGAAGAACCAGACGTAGCACTGCTGTCAGTTTACACTTCCATTATTGACTGCATCCTCCAACCCGATCCTAATTCGTAAGGACTTTACGATTTGGTGACTTCGTATAAATTCGTAAACATCCACCATTGGCTCCATCTTCCAACCTTATCCCAAATTCGTAAGCAAGTTGACGATTTTGTATGAATTCATACGATCTGGCTCGTACAAAAACATACATATTGTAGGTAAAAAGTCACCATGAAGACCCCTAAACCTAACCAGAATGTACATAAAAGTACAAATGAGATGTACGAATACATAAGAATCTGCCACCAATTCGCCACCAGTGCTGTTATGTAGTGATCTTACGATTATCACATAGTGGACGAAAAGAATGGGAGAAGAAAATCTCCAAGACTTGCAGTGGTGGAGGTACTGAAGCAATATTTAGAGGCTAGAATTTAATAAATGCTGTTGAGTGCTTTTGACTACTTAACAACCACCTAGCCATGCTCCCAAAAACCTAGACAACCTAAACAACCTAAAACCTAGAACACCCTAACATTGTGGCGTAAAGTTTTACAGTGATTTCCCACAGTTAAAATGGCTTTTAGCTATCAATACCACATAAACTGTGGTAAAATCACTGTAAAGCATGGCTTTGAATGGCTTCCTGCTTTAGTATGACTGCAGTAACTGTAGAATACACTGTTGAATCAATCTCAGGTATGTTGTGACAAAAGATGTGAGATTACTTGTAGCCCTTCAGTCAGAAAGCTGCCAGGTGGGATAGCTTAAAACAGGAAATGGACATACCTGCCTGGAGGCCTGGATTCACAGCGTTGGATCTTTCATATCAGATCAACACTTTGTGAAACAAAAGGCATTTTCTGTAAGAACAATCACGTTGTGTTATATTCAGTTCCACCCTGGAGGAGAAACACTTTCTCTACGATATCAAAGGATGTCAGTTGCTGATGTAAGGATAAAACAAATGAAGTGGTTGTTTATTGTACTCACAAGAAGGCTTTCAGAAGAGGGAGGGAAAATGAGAATGAAAGAAAGAAAATGGGTTGAAATGTGAGTCTGAGAAACAAATTCCCTGTATCCTTTCCTTTGTTTGCTTCCATCTGAGGTCAGAAACCCGAATCCATCAGACATTCTGGAAAAGGCCATTCTGTAATTTACACTATTAACCGCAATAAACCTGATTTCCACACATGACAGGGTTTTAACAGCTGAATTAAGCTTCTGTACTTCAACTTAAATTGCGTGAAACAGATCTCTTTTTCTTTTCTTTCTCACTTTCGTTCGCAGGCTAAATGAGCTCAGACTTTTTTTAAAACCCAGTGAACTGCCTCTCTTTTTAAAAGATACACAGGCAGAACAACTTGTGTTCCTCACAAGAAACGCATAGGAGACTAGACTAAAAATGAATTCTAGCATGTTAGCATGTTGCTAATGATGCAATACTCTATTCAGCATAGAAATACAGAGCACCACCTTATAAGAAGCAGACAGGAGATTCCACTCCAATTGATTCTAATAGCATTTTTTTTGAAAAAACAAGAAATCAAAATGGACACTTATTTTTATGTAACATTGAATTGTTTATTATAAATGATTTATCTGTCCAATTCATTATATTTTTTTAATTCATGTGCCCTCGACCTGTCACTCACATGAGATCGCAGCAATATCAGACTACAACAATCCAATCAATTCCCAATGGACAATATCAAGTCCTGCCCTACAATTTGTTCTTGTTCGAGAAGCCAGTTCACTTGGATATACATCACAATAGGGAAGAAAAGATTATCGCAATTTCGGTATCATGCCAAATTTAACACTGGCATGTTGCTAAGATAATAGCATGATACACAAATGAGCAAAAATGCAGATGCAAAATGGTTAAAATAGTAAATGTATGTACTTTAATTGACATTTCAATATTATAATCAAGTATGCTTCTGCCGTTTACTGCCTACTTTTTGAAAGCCTTCATGTCGGGAGCACACATGCTAAATAGGCAGCTCGCGAGGTTTTTAAGCAAAGCGGAAGTGTTGGTTTAAGTATTACAAAACACACCCACACATGCTCATCACAGAACACTTGTACTTAGATGTCACTATCACAACAAAGTCACACTAATGACTCACATTGGTTCTATTGTGCCTTTAAACACAGTGATTTAAAGTAGAGAAAGCATGTTTAAGTCCTCAAACCAACATGTTACAGCATTTGTGGGTAAGACTTGTTATGAAACAAAACTTCAAACCATCATATGACGTTATTCTGACCTTGTCTCTCAGCTAACCACTGTCTACAACAGTTTTGTGTGTGAATGCTAGTGTCTGTGACAGTAACTGGCAATTATAATTAGCTCTCATTATTGAAACAACACCGGGTTTCAGCACAAGCCAATTCCAGGAGCCCCATCAAAGTTTCTGGAGCAGCCAGACAGGGACTGGGCGACCAGTCAGGACACAGTTTGGTCTAAAGCGGTCACTGTGGTTTGGATATGAATGTGTGTGTTTGTGTGGCTGATGTTTGCTTTGGATATGCCAAAACCTGACACAGCAGCTTCCATCATCTCAATTATCGTCATATTAGAGAACGAGAGCTGCACTAAATAAACCAATCAAAACTTATTAGATGCCTTAAAGTCCTCCATTAAAGTTCACACATACTGTACTAGCAGGGCTGAGCAGGCGTGACGTGACGAGATGACAGCACAAGCAATTTGTCCGTCCAAAGTGACATAAAAAATAAGGTGTGTCTCTCTCGTAACGCTATGCAGCTGAAGAGGTAAAACTATGAACACATACCTTGTATATTCATAACCTTTGTGATGCTTCATCCCACAGCAGATTTTTAATGGTTTTCCCTGTGAAACTTGAGGGATTTGTGATATAATATCTTATTGTAAACCGTCTACAGTCAAGTACCTCCTCGTCCATGTTCGAAAGTCGCAACATCTAGATACTGGGGTGCCTCAGGGCTCAGTGCTTGGACCACTTCTCTTCTCCATCTACATGTCATCACCAGGATCTGTCATTCAGAAACATGGTTTATCACTGCTATGCTGATGACACACAACTCTACCTCTCATTCCAGCCAGCTGCTCGCATCTCAGCCTGCCTGACAAACATCTCTTGCTGAATGAAGGACCACCATCTTCAACTCAACCTTGCAAAGACAGAACTGCTTGTGGTCTCAGCCAACCCAACACTTCTCCATTCAGCTAGGTTCATCAACCATAACTCCATCCAGGACAGCCAGGATCCTTGGAGTTGTGATTGATGATCAGTTAAACTTCACAGAACACATTGCTAGAACTGCCGGTCCTGCAGATTTGCCTTATAAAACATTAGGAGAATCAGGCCCTTCCTATCGTAGCATGCTACACAACTCATCGTCCAAGCTCTTGTTCTGTTCAGACTGGACTATTGTAATGCTCTTTGGCAGGCCTTCCTGCATGCACTCTCAAACCTCTGCAACTGATCCAGAATGCTGCAGCAAGAGTGGTCTTTAACAAGCCGAAGAGAGCGCACGTCACACCTCTCTTCATAAACTTGCACTGGTTGCCAATTGCTGCTCACATCAAATTCAAGGCACTGATGTTTGCCTACAGAACAACCACTGACTCTGCACCCCTATACCTACACTATTACTACAGACTTATGTGCCCCCCAGAAGCTTGCGTTCTGCAAGTGAACGGCACCTTGTGGTGCCATCCCAAAGAGGTGTAAAATCACTTTCACGGACCTTTACCTTGACTGTTCCCTGCTGGTGGAATGACCTGCCTAACTCCACCCGTGCTGCTGAGTCTTTAGCCATTTTCAAGAAACGGTTGAAGATGCATCTTTTTCATCAACATTTGACCCATTAATACAGAGGGCCCTATTTTAATGATCTAAGCGCATGATCTAAAGCGCACGACACAAGTGCACTTAGTGCGTGTCCGAATCCACTTTTGCTAGTTTAACGATGGGAAAAATGGTCGGCGCGCCCGGCGCATGGTCTAAAAGGGTTGTCCCCATTCTCTTAATGAGTCATAGGTGTGTTTTGGGCGCAATAAACCAATCAGAGTCTCATCTCCCATTCCCTTTAAAAGCCAGTTGCGCTCGCACCATGGTGGATTTGCTATTTACATGGCGGAATTTGCAAGTGGAAAAACTGAACGCTTCTCTAACGAGGAAACGGATCTGCTCGTGCACAAGGCTAAAGCGTACGAGCAGACCATCTACGGGACAAGCCGGATTCCACCAAAGCATTTTTATCTTTATGCACACAATAATAATGTTTTACACTGAAATCCTTTTATTTTTAATATTTGGCATGTTTGCGTACTGCTGCACGTCCCTGTGTGTGTAATAAGCAGAGTGTACGCGCGTTGTGCACCCGCCTATAGGCGCATATTATTAACGCACTCTTTAAATAACAAAAAAATACTGCGCCATGGACTTTAGACCAGGTTTCAGTTGGTCAATGGCTCAGTCTATTTCAGTTGCCTTTAAAATAGCAACACGTTAACAATGTGCCTGAACACACCTCGTTTTCAGACCAGCATGCCCATGGGTGAACAGATGGGTGCAAATGCATTTGCTATTTAAACAACGTAGCGCTGGATGTGAAAATGATAACTGCATCAGGGTGAAACTAGCAAAAAACACTTGCATCGCGCCTGGCACCGCATTGAGCCAGGTGTATTATAGGGCCCTTACACTTATCATTCTATATATCTAATAAAAAAAACACCTTGGTATGTGTATGGTGCTAGACTAACTGGGACTAGTCACAGCACGTTTATATTGTTGCTCTATTGTTTGATTGCTTTTATTGTTCTCCTCATTTGTAAGTCACTTTGGATAAAAGCGTCTGCTAAATGATTAAATGTAAATGTAAAAAAAAAAAAATGTAAATGCGCTCCTTTGGTCCAATAAGATTTCGAGGGGGTGGGGCTACCTACTGCTCTGCCATAAAAAAACAGAAATCAAGCAACTGATAAAAAGCTTCGTCCCATCGAAGTTGGTTCAAGTAATTTGGTCAGAAACCACAGAATATTATGGGAAATGTAGTTATTTTGTTCCACAAACCTGATGCCTTAATAATCAACTAAATGTTCAAATCTGTCACTATATCTCTAAAGTGTTTAAATAAATCACTATGTTTCATCAGTAGTACAAAAATACGTAGAAATGACATTAAACATTTAACATTCATAATTACAACCATGTGTGATCAATATCAGTCAGTTTAGTTAATTTCCCAAAATAGTGAGATTGTGGTTGAATTCATCTCAATAAGATTGTCTGTAGCACATATTTAAAGTAGACTTAGAAGTGTCTTGTCACCCATCGTTTTGATGCGATTGCATTTGGTTTGGAGAAACATTCCAGATAGACACAGAAGAGATAAGATTTATCACAATGCTCCTGGTTTGGAAACGGTGTAATGAATGCACGTAATCATACTCATCTTTGAGACATATTCATCTTTGTCTGTCAGACAAACACAATAAAATGTATTCACTTTATTAGTATCAGTTACTGTAGATTGCGTTTTGTTGTACTCGTTCATTCTACGGCATATATAAGAGAAGATGAGTGTTGATAGAAAATTGGCAGTTACAAAAATAAGATGATACAGATATTTGCTGAAGAAATAAAATTTGATACACAAATAAAGTTGTGATAGATGCTCCTTTAAAAGGTTGTGGAATCAGTACTTCGACTGACTGAAGTTTGTTTTCAGGCTCCGCAAGTCTCTGTCATTGCAGTCTCTAGTTTGTTGTGCTTAGCTCCCCTGGGTTTTAATTCAAAGTCTCTCTCCGGGTCCCTTCTAAAGGTGCATCAAAAGTCCAAAGTAATCCAAAAAGGCTGCCCTGATTCGCTCATCGTTGAACAGTTCACATCCGCCTCGTCTCTTCAGATGATATCACTCAATGGCTGTCGTACAGTCCGAGTTATCTGATTGGATGCGATGGCCCTCCTCTGCTTTCTTTTATCCAGTGCCACGCTCACCTTATATCTGCTGTGGAGAAAAGACCTTGTTGATTTGAAAAGACCTTTGACAGCGCACCTGTTGAACTAACAAAAAAAACTGCTTACAATGGAAGTCTATGGGTGAAGTGTGCAATGGATGAAAAAAACAAAAAAAAAGAATATTATTTTATTGCTTGAAATTTGTTTTTGTTCTTAATTTTTCGTACTATTTGTCTTAATATTAAAATTTAATTTAATTGCATTTTAATATAAAACTTTAATAATATTATTAAATATAATATATTATTAAAATAATATTTAATAATATAATAATAGTATAATATAATATAATATTTAATATTATAATATAATATACAATTTAATAATATAATAAAATAATATATTTTTAATTTTTTAAAGCATATGACAACAGCACATCTGTTGAACTGTTTGTTTATTCCTAATTTTTCTTACTATTTATTTATACTAAATATTGTTAAAATTAAATTTAAATTATTATACTTTATAAATAATATTAAATATTATAAAATATTAAAATTATGTTTTAAAATTAAATTAAAATTATTAAATTTTATTATAAAATATTTATAAATAATATTAAATATTATATAAAATACTAAAATAATTAATTCTAAATTATATATATATATATATATATATATATATATAACAAAAATAGGCTCTCTAGACTGTTCCTACTCCCGAACATGACCCATAAGTCCACTTGGCTTTTATCTTACTGACCATTAGTCTAAATATAGAGTCGGTAAATCTTTACTGCCGCTTTCGGAGAGTTTATCTTATTTTCCATTTCCTCTTCTTTTTTTAGCTCTCCGAGCTAGCCTTTGAGCGGAGGAATGAAGGGAAACGAAGAGGCAGGAAAAAAGGGTGGAGAGGGAAAAATAAAACAAGGTGTGGGAAAGCAAATGATTAAAAAGACCCAGAGTGTGTTTAAAGGTGCGTGTCCACTCATGATGGGGGAGGAGAGAGAGTGAGCAAGAGTGAGATTTGAAGAAAGACCGTAGAAAGAGAGATGGCTGAGAGACATTACAAAAGAGGAGAAATGTCACTGGAAAAAGAAGGGTTATGATCAGGCAAGAGCTTTAGGACCCACATTAATATTAGAAAAGCTTTCCAGCACTGGGAAGGCCTGAAAACAGTCACGTCACAGAGGTTGCGTTGTTTCTGCTCCATACGTGAGTAACATTGGTTTTGCTGTTTCAGAGATCAAAATATGTTGTTGTTTTAATTTTAGTTATAGTTACAGGACAGTTTTGAGTGTCATTGTTTGTCTGGAGCTAGTGTGCTGCTGGCGGCTAACAACAAAGTCTTGCTTGTATATATTTTTGTACTGTATGTTAATTTTTTGTTCTTCCTTCCGTTCGTCATCTTCGTTTTATGTTTCAAAAAGCATTATTTCGCTACGCTTCAGCTATGATAAAAAGACATCCACTCTTGCATTGCGTGTTCGTTTTTTGGGGGCGGAGCAATGAAGGGAGGGGTGTGTTTGGGTTGATTTCAAATATGGTGTTTCTAAGAAATCACTTACTGCACCTTTAAGGGTGGCAGTGTTTACGTACTTGTGTGTATGCGAGACTCTGAGTGATGTTTGGATGTGCACACACACTCGAGATGATCCTCCAGCTGCACCTGCACCTCCCGGAGCTTTGGCCTCCTGCGTACATACTCCACCTTTGCCACCTGAGAGAGAGAGAGAGAGAGAGTGTGAGAACATCCTGAGTTGCACGCACTCACTCATAACCCTATCAACAGTGTATTTTTCCTCTGCTTTTCCAGAGGTGAGATAAGGCGAGAGCTAAATGTGACTCGGTCGGTTTCCTGTAATGCAGATGAGCCGCCTCAAACCTCTCTTTCTAAACACACACACACCTCATATCATACTGACAGACTCCTTCCCTCCCTGCCAACTCAGCTGCCCTGCAGGCCCATTTATACAATACTTTATTCAGGTCTGAACACTCACACACATTGCTGGCGAGATAAACGGAATAGAACACACCCCACAGCCGTGGCGGAACAGACAGATATTTGCAGCGGTTAACTCAAGGTTAAGGCTATTCGTTAACTAGCCGCGGAAGTTTGGCCTGAAACTCTTTCAGTGTGTTCAGCGGCCCTGAAATTCTCATTGACATTGTCCTCCCTTTGGCACGTCCTACGCCTCACTCTTGTTACATTTAAATCTGAGAAATGCGAAAAGCTTTACATGCTGAAAATGAGCCTGGCAAGTGGCAAACACGGTCACAGCCTAGTGAGCAGGAGACTTTCACCTACAGTTCCTATAAAAAGGCACAAATGAGAATTTTTCACATGCAGAAAAAATGTAGCGCTTTAAAATGAATGTGGATGGCGTAACTCAGATAACTTGATCTTGGAAGAAAAACACCTGAGTTCATATTAAGATCTTTCACTTTTGACTGCAGACTTTAGTATCTTGGAAAACTGAGCACAGAAAACTGTGATCTCTTCTAAAATTCTGGAAGAGACACATTGCTGGGGTCTGTTCCTCAGGAGAAACATCTGAGAAGCAGGAGAACTAAGCAAAAGCATTTTAGGTATATATATATATATATATATATATATATGTATGTGTGTGTGTGTGTGTCTTTCATGTTATTTTTTATTTATTATTATTAATGAAAAATATTTTTTAAAGTTTTTAAATAGTAATTGAATAGTAATAACAGTAATTTTGAATTTTAAACAGTAATTTTGAATAGTAATTTAAATATTTATAAATATATATATAAATATTTTAATGACAATAATAATATTTGTATATAATAATATTTTACATTAATGATCTATGTGCATATAATAAAAAATATATAACAATGAATAAATAAAACATGTATATATATATATATATGTGTGTGTGTGTGTGTGTGTGTCTGTGTTATAAAATACATATATATTTATAAAACATTGATAAATTTGTCAAATTATATAAAAAAATTATAATTGAAAAATAAATATTTAAAATATAAATTATGAATATAAAATCATAAATTAAAATAATATAGATTATGAATAATATATTTATATAAATTTATTATAAAACTTTTTTTATTTTAAATAATTAACTAAATAATAATTTCAATATTTAAAATATAAATTATAAATATTTCTATTTTATAATAATAATACTATAATAATCTTATAAAATAATATCTTATATTAAGAATATATAAAATGTAATATATAAAATAATATGTATTATTTATAAAACATTAAACATTTTAAATTTTTCTAAATTATTTAAAATAATTATAACTGGATAATAATTTAAATATTTAAAATATTAATTATAAATATTATATATAAAATAATAAATTATATATATATATATATATAATTTTATTATTGTTTGTTTTAAAAAGTATTTAAAATAATTATAATAAATAATAATTAAAATATTTAAAATAAAATGTATAAATATTTCTATTTTATAATAATAATCATTTTATATAATAATATATTATATTAACGATATATAAAACATAATATGATATAAAACAAATGACATGATATTTATATATATCATTTATAAAAATAAGTAAAAATTAAAATAATTTTTAAATAATTATTAAATAATTAAATATATAAAATATAAATGATATATATTTGTATACATAAAATATAAAACTGTATGTGTGTTTTCTCACCTTCACAGTCCTGTGGTGTTTTTTGGACGGGTGGCAGCGCATGTTGCTGGTGTTGCAGCAGCCTGAGCATCGTCTCACCTCGACACACGGAGGCCAGATCAGGAAGTTGGCAGCCGTGGGATCTACCTGACTGCGTGGGATCTCGTAGATCACTGTACGAGTCTTACAGACGGCTGGCACTGCCTCCTCTAAACACACAGTAGCCCATAAACATACAGAACAGGAGCTTTGCAAAGTGTATGTGAGTATATGTGTGTGTGTTTTTACCAATGCTTCTCTTGCGTCTAGAGTGAGCATGTGAGCTCTTGAGGTTTCTGCTGTCATACAGATGCTCCTTATGGTGGCCTTGTTTAACGTCCTCCAGCACCTCATTCTCTGCACCAAAAGAAGTCAACGAAGCACAAAGTCAACAATGTTTAAGCAACATATTTTGGCTTGTAGAACAAGCTACCATCCAATGCACAATCCCTCCCTCACTATTGTAAAGAAAGAGTGCCCTTGAACCTCTTTGTGAACCCCCGCCTCCACCAGCCCCATGGAAAGAAATGAAGAAAACCCGGTCTGATTACTAAGTAAAGAATAAAGGTGTCTGCCAACCTACCAGCACACTTCATTCGAAAAACTTCCTTTATACACAGATCACTAAGCAAATATATGCACCGCCTGAGGACACACGGAGAAAATCTAGACTCAACAATAAGATGTTCGGAAAGGATTGTGTCATTTAAAATGCTTTAAGGACGTCTGGTTAGTTAGTCTGACCAAAGTGTGCAGTATTTAATCATGCTGTTCTTCGGATCCGCAGAGCCATTCAGCCATACAGCGAGACTACGGGGGACACAGATGCCCCTGTTGTTGCCCCCGGAAACCGGCCCAATGGAGGAGGAGGGTGGTTTTAATTCAGGCTTGAGCACCGTGGCCGACCGACCCGCTCGGCTTTTCACACAGTCGTTAGCGGAGCAACAGACCTCACAAACGCAAACACTACTTGAGCTTCAGCCTCTTTTCTTTCACAAACACACTGACACACACTCGCACGCAGAGATGCACACAAACTGAGGAATTCGACATGAATAATACATTACAGCAGCGCTGGCATTCAGCCGCACTCAACTCATAAAGGCAGCATGACAACAGTATAATGGAGAGAGTCTCTTGACCTCCCTCAGGCACCAGCCACACAGACGCAGCTGTTTGCATTTCAATTACAGCGCTTATGGGCGAAATCAAATTTGAGACTCATATCGTTACGGCTGCAGCATTTCCTCATTAGATGCGCTGGAAGTTTATATTTGAGGCATTCAGGATATTTTAACCCTTTCGTTGGGTCTTCGCTATTAAATCTTGCCATTTAAAAAAGCTCCCATTCAGGGTCAGGTGATCCGAAACCAGCCAAATCATACTGGGCTTCCCTAAAAATGATTTGTGGGATATGCAAAACTCCATATTTTCAAAATCGACTAGACATCATTGAATGAATAACTAGTCAACAGCATCTTTACAGTGTAAAGGCAACTGTAGATAATTAAAAAGATACAAGAAAAGACAAATGACGATTGAGAATGCAAATAAATATAAGATATAAGATATAAGACCAATAGCAATGTAGTATGCAAATGCTGCAATGATGTCATCACTCTCAGTTGTAATTTTGAATATTGAACGTTCTTTCGTTGTAAGTCAGAGAATTTTAAACTTAACATTTTTTAAAAAATTCTTTTTTTAACATTTATACACAAAACATGCTTACCGGAGTTAATGAATTATCTCTCATGCTTCAATAATGGGAATCTTTTCATAAAATGCAATTTAAAGAGTTACTGTAACCACATTTTCAAGGGGCATATTTGAGTTCAGAATGTTGGTGCTGCCAAAATGTGACATCATTTACCAAGTTCAAATGCTGATGCGGCGCCGCAAGTGCTGGAGCAGGACTGCGGTCTCTAGGCAACAGGTGCTGAGGCGTTCGGTTTAAACTCGATTAAATGGCGAGGTCCATGAACTTTGAGTGCAGTAAAAGACTGAGTGAGTCTCCTCTGAATGGATATTTCCCACAGTCCTGTTCTCCTAACATTGCACCTCAACACTTTGGACACTTGACACATTGTGCTGACATTAGTTGGGTTTCACTCATCTTTTGAAATCTTTTTAAGTGAAAAAATCATTCTCGAACGAATCAAGGACTACAACAATTCTCAGATTTAGCACAACCCACATTCCTGTGGTAGTTGTAGTCCTTATTTAGCAAGTTGTTTAGCAAACAACTGGCAAGAAGGTTGAGTGAATGTTTCAATGACTCATTCATAAACTTGTCGCCGCCTTCTATATTAAGATGTAACCTGCAGAAAGGGCCACTAAACAAAACAGTGAATGAATCTGAAGAAATCTATTTCCTTTAGAATAGATTCAAGACACAGATATGAATCACAGCTAACTGCTATTGCCTAGTAGGTTTAGGATTTAGAACGTATTCAGCCTATCCACTCCTTTTGTGAAATAATCAGAAAAAACAGCAAGACTTTACCTATGAAGTCAATCTCCAGTATCCTCTGGAGGTCGCTGATGCTGCGGATCTCGCTGTTAGCGAGTCTCTCGATCAGCTCTCGGGGAATCGGCGCTTCCTGTGGAAGAAAATAGTTATTCAAAAATTAAAATGAATAAAAATGCATTGGTTGTGGACCAAACCTCTTAAGTTCTTTAGTATATTGTTTATTAAAAAGTATTTAATTACTTTGTATCTTACAGTTGCACCACTTTAAATGTTTAAATTCATCATATCAAAATATTTGTGAAAAAATTGTCTATTTTCATGGTAACACTTTACAATAAGGTTTCATTTGTTAACCTACTTAATACTTCTACAGCATTTATTAATCTTAGTTCATGGTAATTATAACATCAGTAATGTAACATTTACTAATACATTTACTAATACATTTCTAAGATCAAAAGCTTAAAAATCAAAACCTTTGTTAACTAACATTAACAAAGGTTAAATAAATGCTGCAAAAATGCATTGCTCATTGTTAGTTCATGTGAGTTAATGCATTAACTAATGTTAACAAATGAGACCTTACTGCTACAAAGTGTTACCATTTTTTAAATTGTATGTAGCCTAACCAACATGAATAACTAATAACTTGTTTAAAAAGTAGATTTTAGAAAGTTTACGAGCAATCCCAGTGTGTTAGTTTTATGACCACTAAAGTTCCAATGAAGAACTGCGTAGTGACAGGCCTTACAATCATGCATCATTTATAAAGGAATATCTCTCTAGTGCGAAACATCGTGTTCCTCTTCCCCTATCCCCACTGAGTAGCTATGTGTTCAAGATGTTGGTCTTACCTCAGCGGCTGCTGAGAACAGAGAGAAGCAGCAGAAGAGAAAGTGGATCAGCGCGGTTCTCATCTCCCCTGTGGTCCAAATGTGTCCCAGCGCAGGCGAAACCTTCCCGACCGGAGCCGCAAAGATGCTCCAACCGGCGTGGAGCCAGGGAACATGCCTTTCCACAGACAAATCTCTCTAAGGATAAACTATTCACAAGTCTGAGAAAGCCCTAAAAATGACTCTCTTAAATCAAACGAACCCCTTTTAATAAGTTATTGTCGTTTTTAATCCATTAAATTACAAAAGTCAGACCCACAAAACTGCGCGAGATCATTTAACAAAAAAGAAAACATGAATGAAGCGATCCTTCATCCTTGACCGCATCGCTTCTGAATTTTATTTTAAAATTCATAAAATCTAAATCCAAAGGTAATCCTAGACTCAAAAACATGGAATAAAGAGTCCACAGTTATCCAAAATAGTCCATTTAATGCACCGCGTCCACACTTTGTGTCCTCATAAAAAGCTGATTTGGTTCAAACTTTAACAGGTCTCGCGACGTGGAGGGGATCTGACAGTGAATGAACTGGCGCTTCTCTCATCTCTTCAACTTAAACTCAGTGAGCCGCGCGCCCCCTCAGGACGAGGTAATTTCTGCTAATCAGCCTTTCAAGTCACCGCGTCAGTGAAAAACTGCAGCGGTGGGGATTTTGATTAATTTCAGTGACTCGAATCTTTTCAACCACTTAAAAAAGATTCATTAAGTGACCCTTGGTTACATCGTTACGTCAGTAAGTGACGACGAGTGACTTTAGTCGCTTAACCGATTCTTAAAAAAATACCGTTCACTTAAAAGATTTGTTCACAATTTTTTTTTTTTTTTTTCAGAAATGAAACACCACTTTAAATCGGATGTTTCACCTTGCTAATGAAGACAGAAATTATTTCCACTTCGCTCCAGATTTCCTATTTGACGAGTGAGGACGTGACATCCGAACTAAACAAGCGTCGCGTGTTATATTTGAAAGAAACCAGATAGTCTTAATAAGATTCAAAATCTGAAAAATGTCTTTATTTTCCTTTATATTTAGACTCTGGAGTTGAGTTAGCAAGGTAATTTCCTCGGAGCTATTGGAAAGTTAATAGTTAACACATTTAGTTCAGATTCAGACAGTGTTTACATTAGCTATGTTCTGTCAGATAATGTCTAACAGGAGAAATAGGGTGAGCGAGTTTCAGGGTCTACTGAAGCCAGTGTTCTCCTCAGTTTTAGATGGGTGAATCCTTAATTAGCCCCACTGAGACAGGAAGCATCACAGACAGACAACTATTGAGAAGAAATTTTGAGAAAGAAGGCAACACTGAATAGACTTAAAGAAAAAAAGGAAAAGGTGAAGACAGCAGACAACAGGAGGTGAGCACATGTCCTAAAGTTGAAACAATAGTAGGTAAAATAGACACGGCACACACACTAGCTTCCAAATTGGGTTTGGTGCAGTTTGGTGAGGTAAAAGGGAATAATGGAATTCTCTGGAAGCTTTCCATCTATTAAGCTCATACCACAGATATACAACAGGCGTTTTCTTATATAACAAAATGCATTATGGTTGTGCATGTTCCCATTTCATTAAATACGAGGGTTTGTGTGTATGTGTGTGTGTGTGTGACAAGCATGAGTTGCATTCCTGACCCTGGCTTTAGCCGTAAGATGGAGAGGAATGTGTGAGGACCCACGCACACACACTAAAGCTTCAGCAGGTGAAGAATCTGGAAATCCAGCGTCTATGTAGTTCATGACTGACATCTCAATGAAGACGGAGGGGGAAGGGGAACGAGGTCAGATGAGCTGAACCGAAAAAGCTGATACGGAAAGACGTTTTGATATGGATGGATATCTAGCGACAGTTTGATATGAAGGAAAAAGGAAAGGCAAATGAGGGGACATTTGTTATGGTTGTGGTAAAAATAGGCAGAGAAAAAAAGGGACTATGGGAGTTGAAGTCCCTTGAGATCCCGCCTTGCCAAAGAGAATGAGTCACGGCACAACCACATCTACCAGTAATGTGTGTGGGAAACCTCTACGGAGCACGCAGATGCATATTTGTACCTTTCTGTAAGACAGACACACTTGGACACACGGATACCCACACATACCTCGAGCACCAGCGGTCCATGCCAAGCTGGGATTCCTGCCAAAACCAAAAACCTTTGCTCTCCTTCCCATCCATCCAAGCATGAGAATAATAAGTTGAACTTCTATCGTGTACAAACACTGTACACTTGCTAGCTGGTCAAGCTCTTGACTTGAGAGACTTTTAAGGAAGGGTTCGGAAATGAAAACTCAGTTATCATTTACTTACCCTGATGTCATTCCGAATCCAAACCTGACTTTATTTCTTCTGTGGAATGCAAAAGGAGAATAAAATCAAAGCCATTTTGTTTTAAAACATTATACTTTATTTAACTTGATAATATTATTATCTGACAAACTTAATAAAATCAATGTGGTGTAACCAACATGCAGAGGCCAGTTTGTCATCATGTGACCAAAAAAAAAAGAAAAAGAGGACCACTTTAGACCCTTGATTGTGTGATATTGTTGATATTAAAATGTTGGTATTAATGACTCAAAGTCAAAGATGCTATAAAAATCCACATTTGTAAAAAATAAATAGCCTAAATAAATCTAAGTTTTAAACATTTTGTGAATAATGATTAAATGTATGCAAAGTCCAAAGAAAGTATTTTAGTATTTTCTGTAGGGCTGGGATAATATATCGATTCACGATACAAAGAATCTGGAGCGATTCTGATATTTTCCGATGTATCGCGATTCTCTCTCGAATCGATTCCGAGCTTAGTTTTTAACAGCAGATGGCACTACGTGCTTTAGAAACAGCCATACTCTGCTTGCTTCCAGTTCCTTTACACACACCACTTAAACCTAAAATAATCATTCATAAAGTTTGAAAAGGTTGAAGTGAAGTACAAGGGTGTTCGCAATGGGCTGTTCACATTAATCTTGCGTCATAAAAGCATTCTGAGCCGAGATGCAAGTATATTTAACCACTAACATGACTCAGCTGAATGCACAAGCGCTCTCCAGCACTCTTCTTCGTGAGCATTTGAGTGTGCAGTTAAAAACTAGCCTAGAGCGCCATCTGCTGTTAAAACTAAGCTCAGAATCAATTCGAGAGAGAAAATATCAGAATCAATCCAGATTCATTGTATCGCGAATCGATGTATTGTCCCAGCTCTAATTTTCTACTTGATGGTGACATTTTAAAATCAATATATTCTGTAGTCATTAAATCGAAATATTGTAGACAATTTTATGCAAATTTGGGGAAAAAAAATAGACCATTAAAATTAGTAGGTAGGACTTGTGCACTTCATTCCTAATTTTATTTAGCTAAATGAAACAGACCACAATTGTAGTCTATATGATGTCAGATGTATGAAGCGCATGTAGAAAAAAAAAAAAAAATTGTGGCCACTAATTAACAATTCATTGCCATGGCTTAATTTGCAGCCACATTTTATGAATTAATCCCTCGTTTTAGCTTAATAATTGCCATGTTTTAATTCGTTAGTCCTGCACATGACATGTGGGGGCAAAAGCAAGATATCTTGGCCATTAATTAAGAATTTGTTCCCACAACTCAATAATTCGTCCCTTGTTTCAGGGGCCATTTACACGACACCATTTACAACTAAAAACAGAAAGCTTTTTATGCATTTTGACCATTAATTTACATAACAATGGCATTTTGGGGGCCTGAAACAAAAACTTTTGAAAATTAGTTACAAAATGCAGGTTTTTGAAAATGAAAAAAAAAAATTTGAATTTGTGAAAATGGTGACGTCATGCGCATGTGTATTACTTGTAAAGTCTATAGGCGTATATTTTTTCTTTACTAAGTGACTGCCAACTACTGGCCTGGCATGAATAATGCAGCACATTTTAGCCATTTTCGTAGATCCGTTTGACCTGGGATTGTTTTGACAATGTTGTCGCCTGTACGTGAAAAACGCAAAGGAAAAACTTGTCATGTAAACATACCCTTAGGTAAATTGTGGCCCTGTTGTACTAATTAGTTCCGTAAAATGAATAATCATGGGGATGAACACTACACAATTTGTGGCCACAATATCTTGACTCCCCCTCCCCCTTGAAAAATGTGGAGGCATGAATAAAAATCGAAAACTTAAGAGTCCCAAACTTTTGGCTCTTTTGAAAGTAAGTGAAAGTTGAGCAAGTGAGAAATAACGTCTTGAAATGCCATGCAGCATCAGTGCCAGAACAGTGGGACCAAAATGTGTTCTTCATTAATGGAGCTTGGCAGTGGAGTGACAGCATCAGTTATTTTGATTTGCTCTGCAGCACTCGTGAGTGGACAAAAAATGTAAATGTACATACAAAAGTATTATTGATGGGGGAGGAAAAAGACCCTCTTCTCTGTCCCTCCTCCTCCGTCTCTCTCAATTCGTGCACTGTTCATCATCCCCAATGTCTCTGGCTCCTGCAGAGCTTCAGTGTGTCCGGAGGAATTAACAGATCAAGACCTCTGCCACCAGAGACAAGCCCTCAAGCCCTCACAAGAATAACAGTGTTGCAATGCTTGAGCGAGAATAAAAAAATTAAGGGAAATTCCCAGGAGCAGTCCAGACAGTTTACACAAAGAGACAGACTAGACTTCTCTCACCATCCTCCAATTACTGGCTTTGCGTATTTTCTTATCATACATAGACTGTGTGTGTTTGTGTTTGTGCATGTCTCATCTCATCCCTGTAAGCCATTTAATAAGGAGACCCTAAGATGGAAGAAGGAAAGAAAGGTGTGGTTGAGCGAGTTTGTTGTACCTGGAAGGAGTGCTTTTTTACAGCACTTGTAAGTTGTACCAAAAATGTGTTTATGAAATATTAACTAAAGTCTCTTGTTTCTCCTTCAGTGACAGGGAGTAACTAGCTGTATGTAGCGATGCTGCTAACTTAACTTTTTTGTAGCATGACATTAGCTCAGCTATTCTTAAAATAGTGCCGATTTTCCAGTAACAAGCTAATTCTTTCCAACATGTAGTGGTGTAGCATGAGAAAACTCTCCATCTGTGTTTTTTTTTAATGTCACAATGTATTATGCTAACAGCCTTACAGCTAAGCAAGACATATTATATTAAAGGTCGGGTTTTATAACACTTTTTGTTGTACTGGTTGAAACTCTCTTCACATCCACAATAATAGAAGTGGTCTAAATATTAAAAAAAATTTTACATATATGTTCTGTGGAAGTCTCAGGACCAAAAAATGTTCGTCCAATCATTGCATTCGGTCCGAAATGATGTCTTACCTGCCTATCAACATATATATTTACATACCTCTGTGCACCTTGCTCATGCAGACATCACGCGTCATCAGCGCGCTCCGTAAGGCTATGAAGAGTTGTAGACAGACAGTCACGAGAGCCACAAACAAACAGCAGCTTTTACAGTTCCTCCTAAACCAAAACAACGTGCTTAAGCTGCATTCACGCCATATTGTAACCGTAATTACGAGATGGCAACCCATGACGTTCTACCCAGAACTGTTCATGTGCTCAGACTCAGATTCATGCATTTCTATTTCAACACTATCAACGCTGAAATGAATCTGCAGCAGTCAGGTGGTACAAGTAAGAGCTCTGTAAGTTGTTAACGGTCATTATTATTGTAATGTTATGTGCTTTGAGACATGAGGTAATTTAACACCGTCTCTTGTATCGTGATGTTTAGAAGAGGCGTGGCTTTGGAGACGCTCTGAAGGGAGGGTGGGATCTCATGCTTTCAAAGCATCTGCAATGTTTCAGCAAAATATAGCAACTTGCTAATAATGCTAACAAACAGCAAAATAGCTACCTAGGCTACCGCTGTTTTAACAAACTCACATTCAGTTTCTATTCAAGTATGTAACTCTTACTTTTTATAATCTAACAAGTTCTCAATGGATCAAATTTAGTCCCACCCAACATTTTTCTTCTCCTTGAATATCCTGTTTTAGTTAGAAATATATCACCTTGATGAATTCAACAACACTAAAAGGGAAAATCTCTGTGATATACGGCGCACTGTTAGATCATCATGATTCTTCCCTGGCCTCACTTAAAAATGTGTGGCAAAGGGACCTTGAGTGTAACTTTGATGAAGACCAGTGGGGGACTATATGTAAGAATGTTTTTACCTCATTTTCCTGTAACAAAATTACAGAACAGAACTATAAATTTATGCACAGAATGTACCTCACTCCACTTCGTCTAAGTAAAATGTATCCTAATGTATCACCTAGATGTCGCTGATGTAAAACGTATACAGGATCAATTATGCACATCTTCTGGGAATGCAGAAAACTTAAATATTTTTGGAAAGGGGTACACGATTTGACAACTAAAGTTTTGGAAACTCCGCTGGACATTACACCTATTCGATATCTTTTTGGAACAGAACTGGACAGAACACTCAATCCTATATCTGTAAAAAGAATTGGCATAATAACTGGAATCAACAAAGGCCTCCAACATTTGATTTGTTTAAACAACTTTTGAATGATACATTACGACTGGAACAACGCACCTACTACTTAAGAGGCAAGGCTGATGTCTTTAGGAGAATATGGGTGGCTCTCATAGACCTCTTTGGCTGCCAAAGGTGGACATGCTTCAAAAACTGTATGACCATAATTTTTTTTTTTTTTTTGTAATTTCTACAGTTGTTATTTATTTACTTTTATTATTATGATCATAATTACTGTCTGTTACTTATTGTATCCATCGTTGTTTTTGCTATTTTTTTCTTTCCTTTTTTTTTTTCTTTTTTTTCCCCTCTTATGTAAAAATATCAAAACTTATAAAAAAATAAGAAATATATCACCTTATGGAAGTAAAATTGGTTACAAAAAGAACTTCACATTGACTTGAAAGAAAAATCTCTTTAAATGTCCTTTCTCTCAAACAACGTTGTTATTGTTAAATAAAACTATTTAAAAAGTTTGCATTCATTGAAATAAGGCTGAAATATAATAAAATATAAAAATTACAGGAAAACTTTAACTTACAAAAACTAGCTGAAATAAAATAAGTTTAATTTAAAGTACTAAAATGACTAAAACTGAAATAATAAAGCTATAAAGAAATATTTAAAAGACTAAAACTGACAAAAAATGACAAAAAAAGCTAATAAAATTACTAAAATGCACACTAAAAATACAATAAAAACTGATAAAACAAAAAATAAAAGCTAATTCATGATATAAATAAATGCTGTAAAAGTTTAATAATATTATATTAACTGCTCTCAATAGTCTGATTCACAGTCATGGACAACCAGGACATTTTAAAAATGTAAGGAAAAAAACTATTTACCAATTAATTTTGAGTTCCTGCGCAACATAAACTTGAACTAGCTTGAACTGTCTTGTGGCTTGGCAAGCTCGCGTTTCAAAAGGAGCTTCCTCAACCCTGGTCTGCACCAGTAGGTCAGAGAGGACATCAAAGCCTATACTCAGGGTAAGCCTCGTTTGGCTGCTAACCAAAACCTATTGTGCATAATTGCAGGAGCATTTGGGTGGTGGCCAACCAAAGGCTTATCCTAGATAATGCACGAATATGCTTAAATATGCCAGAGTTTACTCATAGACACTACTGTCATACGTCAAACAACATCTGCATGATGAGGATGGGAGCTTGCGTGTGAGCGCAGCTGAAGAGGTCAAGACCGATGATGTTGCACAGCTATCGTGTTTGAGTACGAGACCTGCTGTAATCAGCATGAGAATAAAGCTTTGTTTTGATATCTACGATCTGACACTCATGCAGGAACATGCTTACATGTGTGTCACAGTTTGGAATGCTCTTAGGAACAGCGTGGTACAACCTTATCTGCATTGTGCAAGGCCAAGTCTCGATCTTACAGTGTTTGCACATGCACAGTTGTTGACTGAAGTATGCTAAATCATTAGTGGTGCTTGCTAAGGGTGCATACTTAGGGTTAGTGATTTGAACAGCACCACCTTGTTCCAACTCCTCCTCCCACCATCATCAGGAGCTGGATGAAATATTCTGCTTGGATCTCGTTCAGCAGAATGAATGAATCTTTTTTTCCAAGTCATTTTGTTCATTTCAGCAGAATATAATTGAAATGTTACGTTAATAGCCAAATTCCCCAACAAATTCATCAACTTACGAAAACGCTGATCACATTTAGAATAAGAAAAAACTATGCAGCCAAGGCCAAAATATGGGAAACAGAAATGATTAATTCATTGCTTAGCAGGGTCTTCTGTCTGTTAGTTTACCTCACCTCCCGATCCAAGTCATTCGTTCTTTTGTCACGTCACATCCCTAAAGGCTGAAGCTATGCAGTCTGTACCGGAAACGGAAATGATTAGTTCTCCTCCCGAGCCTTCAGGTCTGAGTCGTTCATTCATCACGAGTTACGGTAAAGAACCATACTCAGCAAACATTGGTCCGACAGCAATGTCGTGTCCCTGGCCAAAAATAGTCTAGGTAGGACGGCATAAACCGGTAAAAATACGTACAGTAACACAACATTTCCTAAAAATGCATTCAGATACGTTTGTACATGTCTACAATTCTCTGGGGTTGCATGTATAATTGTTACTTTGACTTTTAGCTACGTGTAGTTCAGTATATAATAATTAATTAATTAATAAGATAACGCCAAAGACATCCATTCAAATTTCATTTTGGAACTATTTTTCAACCATGACGGGGCGTGTCGGAAGGACGTCTTTTCAGCGGTCATTAAACGTCCAAATGTTTGCTGGGTCATGACAGAAATTCACAAATTTATACATTGTGCAGTCAAACACACCTATTATGTACACTTTAGGCAGGTCTATAGACCACAATGCAAAACGATTGTGATATCACAGCAGATCGCGCTTAATTTACCCCCACCCTACACAACTCTATTGTATGATATTGGAGTGATTTTGACATTTAACTGCATAATACTTGTAGCTACCTTAAGCCGACTGTTTTTGACAACCGTTAAATCAAAAACCACATCGTCTTCGTTTTTCTTTTTTAAGTTAAGCCATGATCAAAATGAATGCTTGATTGTTTTTGTTTTCTAGCCACAGGGCATAAAAAAATTATCTGAAATGCAGCCAAAGTATGTGCGGTTATATATAAAAAAAAATAAATAAGAAAAAATCAGGCTGCCAGTGACTGCTGATGACGAAATTTAATTACCTAACATGTTCTGTACACACATACCCTAGCCCAGTGTTGCCAAGTCCGCAGTTTTCCCGCGGAATTGGGCTATTTTAACACTGTTGCCGCGGGTTGTTTTTCATGTCCGCGGGTTGAAGCGACCCCAAATAACATGATATTTAGCCTGTGGAATGCGAATTTCACCAGGGGAACCCTGCCTAAAACACGGATTTTACCCCCTGAAACGCGATTTTTATAAAAATATAGGCTACCATAAATTATACCCTCTAGGTGGGATAGAAACTATCTAGAACACTAACAAAAAACAACTGGCAACCACCTATTAACTAACGGCTAGTTCGGCTAAATGTAAAAACATTCCCTTTAAAGTAGTTTTAAACAAAAAAAAACAACAAAAAATATGCCATTATCTCAGCGAAGGAAGGTCTTTTTAAGGATTTCATCCTAAAAGTGCGTGTACGCACATATGTTTTCAGATTTGTAAAACCATATGTACGCCAGAACCTGAGCAAAATGCCCTGATTCCTAATCAGCAGAAGATTGTGCGCACATGCATCCCCACCCCGTCTCCTCCCTAAAAATAACCATATATATAGAACTTACAATGACTAGTTTACTATGCATAACCTCGTCTGCATATCATTTCCATATGCATATTCCCACTCATGTGATATTACCGTGTTTAATGTTAGCCTACAAGACACTGTAAAATCCTGATATGTTCATATGCACATTTCAACGCCCAGTTTGTGCTTATGCAACTTTATACATCAGACCCCAGATCTGAATGATCTTTCATATCCGAGTTTTAGATAAAGCCAAAGCATTGAAAAACAGATAAGTGCTTTCCTGTTTTCCATTTTGATTCCTTATCTCCTGCACTCGTCATCGTCTTCATATACTAAAACAAAGGCTCTTTCTTTCATTGCTTCCCCCTGCTTTCTGTCTACTGTTGTAATTTTTTTCCCATGTCCTTGATCTTGTGTGTAAGATTAGTGGTCACCGTGGCATTGTTGTGTTTATCACTGAGCAGATGTGCGGAGCACTGCTGAGTGGCCCACATCTTCCTCTCTCCTTCCTCTTTTCTCTTCCTCTGAGTGACAGTGATGAAGGTATTTAGGTAAACAGGACTCTGTGTTGATGGATGGGTCAGTAAGCATCTGGTGGGTGAGATCAGTGGCAGCAGTATAACAAGCACCTGCAAAAGACTCAGAGGAAACACTTGTTCATTCTTCTAATCTATATTTAGAGGTTTGTTTAAAGAGTTCAGTTCAAGAAATTCTGTGATCATTTACTCATTTCAAATGACTTTCTTCTGTGGAACACAAAAAGAGATATTTTCAAGAATGTCCATGTTGCTCTTTTCCATATAATTAAAGCTTACAGTCACCAGGGACTATATTTATTTATAGTTCAAAAGTTTGGGGTCGTTACATTTTTTTGAAATATGTTCACCAAGGTGGCATTGTATTGTATCTGCATTGTATTTGAATACAGTAGAAATCGCAATATTGTTACATAATTTTCCAATTTCAAAGAACTGTTTTCTCTTTTATTATATTATAAGACGTAATTTATTCCTGTGATGGTAAAGCTGAATTTTCAGCGTCATTACTCCAGTCTTCAGTGTCACATGATCCTTCAGAAATCATTCTAATATGTTGATTTGCTGCTCAAGAAACATTTCTTATTATCAATGTTGAAAACAGTTGTGCTGCATAATATTTTTGTGGAAACTGTGATACTTTTTTTCAGGATTCTTTGATGAATATGAAGTTCAAAAGAACATAATTTATTTGAAATAAAAAAAAAATGCTTTGTAGCATATAAAAGTCTGAATATCTAATGTAATACAGAAAAATAAATAATCATTTTATAAACAAAAAATAAATAATATTTATTAATAATTTAAATAACCTAATTTCATTCATATTCACACAAGTTTTTTCAATGCAAAAGAGCAGATTGAAAATTCTGCATAATATCTCCTTTTGTGTTACACAGAACACAAGGATCTATGTTGCATAAATCATTTCCTCAAATATTTGACAGACAAAACTATGGAAGCTTGTTTCCACAAGTGAATAAAAAAATAAAAGGTAGCCTAATTGCGACTTTTTATCTCACAATTCTGACTTTTTTTTCTCCCAGTTGTGAGTTTTAAAGTCAGAATTGAGATAAGAACTAGCAATTCTGAGAAAAAAAGTCAGTCTTTTTTCCCCATCAGCATTGGACTTTATATGTCACAATTCTGAGTGTTTTTCCTCACAATTGTGAGTTTATATCACAATTCTGAGAAAAAATTTAGAATTGCGAGATATAAACTCGCAGTTGCGAGAAAACAAGTTTTAACGTCAGAAATGAGATATGAACTAGCAATTCTGAGAAAAAAGTCAGTCTTTTTTCCCCTCAGAATTGGACTTTATAACACGCAATTGTGAGAAAAAAGAATTGCGAGGAAAAAAGTCAGAATTGCGAGATATAAAATCGCAATTTTGTTGAGAAAAAAAGTCAGAATTGAGAATTTCAAAGTCAGAAATGAGATATAAACTCGCAATTGAGAAAAAAGTCAAAATTGCGAGATATAAACTCGCAATTGTGAGGAAAAAAAAGTCAGAACTGAGAGTTTCAAAGTCAGAATTGCGATATAAACTCGCAATTGTGAGAAAAAAAGTCAGAATTGCAAAATATAAATCCGCAATTGTGAGGAAAAAAAAGTCAGAACTGAGAGTTTCAAAGTCAGAAATGAGATATTAACTAGCAATTGCGCGAAAAAAGTCAGAATTGCGAGATATAAACTCACAATTGTGAGAAAAAAAAGTCAGAATTGCAAGATAAACTCACAATTGTGAGAAAAAAGTCAGAATTGCGAGATATAAACTCGCAATTGTGAGAAAAAAAGTCAGAATTGCAAAATATAAAATCGCAATTGTGAGGGGAAAAAAGTCAGAACTGAGAGTTTCAAAGTCAGAAATGAGATATTAACTAGCAATTGCGAGAAAAAAGTCAGAATTGCGAGATATAAACAATTGAGAGAAAAAAGTCAGAATTGCGAGATATAAACTCGCAATTGCGAGAAAAAAGTCAGAATTGCGAGATATAAACTCGCAATTGCGAGAAAAAAAGTCAGAATTGCGAGTTTATATTAGCAATTCTGACTTTATAACTTGCAATTGCAAGTTTATAACTCGCAATTCTGATAATCAGAATTGTGAGATAAAAAGGTTGCAATTGTTTTTAAATTGTTTTATTCCGTGGCAGAAACAAGCTTCCATACAAAACTGACAAGACTGTGTTTGATCTTTCACATCTGTTTTTAAGCCACTCCTGTTTCATGCTCTCATCAGGATGAATGACATTGTTCAAAGAAAGAATAAACCATACAGTACACACCAGTGCAGTGCTGACAAAATTCATGATCTGTCTGGGTTGTTATTGTACTTTTTTACACACAAGATTAGAGCAATTAGCAAAGCGGTCACGTGCGCAGGGGCTTTGTGAATAGTATTGTCTGAGTTGTATCTCTTATCCGCAGTGTCTAACAGAGAGGAAAGAGAAAGGCGTGAAAGCGCTGTGTTACTCACTGGAATAATGAGGTCATTTCTGTCCGATCACACAATGCTTGCAGTCTTCCCTCGGCTTTAATATGCAGCTCGATTGGCGGGAAACGACAGTATTGTTCTCACTTTAGTGTTAACGGTGTGTGTGTGGGGGGGTGGGGGGTGGGGGGAGAATTACAGCTATAGGTGACATCATCAGTGCAGAGAAAACCCCTCATTAGAGTGATTCATCTTATTAGAGTGATTCATCTTATTAGTAGCGTTTCAAAAATGCAGCACGTGGAGCCCAAAGGAAAAGGTACTCGCGGTCAGATGATGACGATGAGCTTTTCAGCACTTGAATACACAGACAAACACACGCACATGCCCACACACCTGTGCAGGTGGGCTTTTTGAGTTGCTTCATTTGAAGCCTGGTCAGATCTACCCGTTCTCACCACAATAATAGATCAAAAAGGTCTCACTGCCTATCCCAAGCTTTTATGAGACCGTTTAAAAATACAGTGAGTATGTGTGAAAAAAAGTCTTTATGACGGCAGTGCAAACATTGCACTCTAAAGACAGGTGCGCTGATGAGCACATACATGAAAATGACCTTTCTCACAGTAGGGGTTTATTTGATTAATTGATAAGTAACTGAATATTTTATATTATTATGTTGATGATACCTTAATACACTTTTTTTTACATGATGTTTTCCATTATACAGTTTTTCCATGACTCGTAAGAACAGTAAGTGAGAGTTTAGACTATATTTGGCATTAAGAAAAAACTATTTTTCATAGCATCTCCGATTTAAACCTCTGATTGAAATGTCAATTTCAATAAATCTGTTCAAAATTCTGATGCAGGTGAATAATTGAATCATTCATAAATGTTCATACACTGCCCTCCAAAAGTTTGGAAACGCCCTAGAAAAGTGGGGTTTTGGACAATATTGGCATGAATCCTTTTTAATTTGTGATAATTTTGCACTGATAAGGGAAAACACAAACTACGAAAACATATTTTATTATATAAACAGTTTATACATAGAAAAAAACTTAAATTTTCGATTCATCAAAATATCCACCATTAACAGCTATCTGACCTAAACTGGGTTCTAATTGGTTCATTGTATTCTAAACTTAATTGGCAAACAATTGTTGAAGCTATTAAGGTGTGCTGACCCAAATATCTTTTACAAACCTGGGCCAAGTTTAAACCAGTAACCAGGCATCACAGCTGGCAAAGGGGCATGTCTGACTTTGACATTTATATATTGCCATTATTATGTAATCAAAATGAGAATTATTATTGCTGGTCTTCAATGATAATGTCAAGTTACTGTAATGTATTTGCACCAAAAAATGATAAGGATTTATGCTGATATCGTCCAAAACCACACTTTGCCAGGGGTGTTTCCAAACTTTTGGAGGGCAGTTTTTCCCTTTATGTCATTTTGATTAAATACTGAGATATAGGCCTTCTCAAATATTGCAAGGATGCTGAAAGAAATATAAGGCATTATGAATAAAGACAAAAAATTATACAGTAAAACAAAAATATAAAGAATATTTTATACTCACACACAGTTTCTGTCGATTTGACAGAATATATATAAAAATTCATATATGCTCCCTTTCTTGTGATGTAAAAGCATATCTGGTGAGATTTTGGTGTATGAGAAGCTGTGGACCATAAGCTTGTATGTTCCTCTCAGATCTCCAAGATCAGAGAATCCACAACAGCTTAAGTGCAGTAATGATGGTATGAGTATTTATGTGGAGTGAGCGCTGAGAGTGCATGCCTGTGCTTGTGAGTGTCAGATGGAATGACTTACAGTAACAGCCTGTTACAATAGTATAAAAATACTATTAAGTCTTTCTCCATCACTCTGAAGTAAAATGGAGGTATTCTAATGGTAAATGTTGAGCTTTTTAGGTACACGTGTGGGTGAAAGACAGTAAATCAGGTTTGATTTTTAATACCAGACAAGAACAAGTTCTATATGTGAAACACATTCCCTGAAATCACTAATATTTTTGCATATATCTGTTTTTTTTTGTTTGTTTTTTTTTATCAGTACAGTCATACATAACTCAGTCATGGTCTATCTTAGATAAACCAGGTTTGGCTTAACCACACAGGTTATCTTTGAACTGCACACCTGTTGGTACTTTAAAAAGCTGGCAGGTGAGTGGAGATGAAGGGCCGCATGAGACAAGCCAGGGGAGGAAGGGGAATGTGTGTGTAATGTTGGCAGTAATTGTCCCTTTGGCCTCGTGCCTGGTTTGTAATGGCTGGTGCTTTTTAATGGCACAGCAGCAGGTTGAGCCGGTGAATGAGGACATACTGTTACTGTAAATATAATAAAAGAGAGCAGACGATCTAAACAGGAGGCCTCTCTTGCAGTGCCCTTCAGTCTGAGCTGGCGGGGAGGGCATTGTTTCTTACTTCCTCTATGTTATGACTAGACATCAAGCTCTCAGGGTCTTTCACACACATTTGTCGTAGACAGTCTCTTATGGCTGCGTGTGTGAATATGTAAGGAACTTGTGAACATGTCTTTGAAAATGTGATTTAAAATGAATTACACCAAAAACTCTATTTAAGATTGTTTATATTAAAAAAGTGATGTCTACTCTAATATACTGGAAAGGATTTCGCTTGAATATATCAGCTTACTTGTTAAATTGCACCCTCTGGTGGTGATGGACTAGACAGCATGATTTAGCCATTTGTAATGCCTGATCAAGAATGTAATATGCTTCCGCCAAATTATGGAGCACCGAAATAACAGATATCGTGGCCACAAATTGAGAATTTGTTCCCATAATTTATTCATGGCCACATTTTATTAATTTGTTACCTTGTTTTAGTTAAATCGTGGCCATGTTGTCCTAATTCATTCCCTTGTTTTAATTACGTTCAGTCGTAGCCATGTCGACAATGTTGTCAAAACGATCCCGTTCAGAGGGATCCTATAGGCGCATATTATAGTGTTTCTTTACACACACACACACACACACACACATACACACACAAAAAACATTCAACACAAAACGTGAGTGAATAGTGAAATGCAGACCCTAAAAAAATCCATATTTAACAATTTATGAAGTAAAGCTTCCGTCAGACCGCCTTCCGTATTCAACTTAGGAAGAAAGTGTAAACTGGCATCGCGTCAGTTAAGCTTTTTCCGTAAGTTGAATAGGGAATGCGTAGGACGTAGCATAACTGCTAGAGTTTTAACAAAGTCTCTTTAATTATTCTATTTGGTTTTACACTTTCTTCGTAAGTTGAATACGGAAGGCGGTCTGGCGGAAGTTAGAAATTTTACTTCATAACTTGTTAAATATGGATATATTTTTTTTACACAAACACATTGCTTCGCTTCAGAAGGCCTTTATTAACCCCGAAGCCGTGTGAAGTACGTTTATGATGGATGGATGTGGATGGAAGCACTCTTCAGCTCATACTCATTGGTATCGCTCACTGCCATTATAAAGCTTGGGTGTGTCAGGATATTTATTAAGAAAGTCATATACACCTAGGATGGCTTGAGGGTGAGTAAAGCTTGGGGTAATTTTCATTTGAAAGTGAACTAATCCTTTAAGTAATAAATGACTGTCAATTAGAATGTGGATGATGTTTTGGCAGTTGTTTTTCTTACACACATGCATTTTTGAAGTTGTAAATAAAACAAAGATTATTGTAATGTGTTTTACAAGAAAATACTATTTCAGTCTCTCTATTTCTACTTGCAAATTTATTTCTGTGGACTGAAACCAATAACCATGACAAAATTCATCAGTTCAAAGAATAGCATTTGGCTCAAGACTGACAGCCGCTTTCTGTCAGTGCCGTTGCGAAGCTCTTCAGCTCGTCGCATTTCACCTGCAGAGCAGATCCAGCACCGCATTCAGACTCGGCCGGCCAGCGCTCGACCCACGTGGCTTTACCCAGCGTATACACATACCTGAGAGGGAAAACGTGAGTGAATAGTGAAATACAGACCCTAACATGTACATTTTCAGTGCTATTATGCTGCTCACTTGTTGGACGTGCTCCCTGCTTGCCAAACATCAGCGATCGGCCCAATGATCAGATAGTCCTGACCCTCTCTCAAAACAAGCCCTGTCCTACAGGTTGCATGAGAGAGGAACATTCTTCGTTCCTTCTCGTTCAGACCTTCTTCTGTCCCTACACAAACAGAAATGTATGGAGATATATAAGCCAGGTGGCAGGTTAGATGAGAAAATAAGACTCTATACTCTTAAAAATAAAGGGTCTTTATTGGCATCTATGATGAAGAACCTTTAACATCTATGGAATCTTTCCAGTCCAAAAGGTTCTTTATAGTGGAAAAAGGTTCTTAAGATTTTTAATATGTTCTTCACACTAAGAAAAAATTGTTCTTTTAAGAATTGTTCACTGAAAGGTTCTTTGGGGGACCAAAAATGACCTACGTTCTGCACACCTGTTTGAATGTGCAATTTGTGAATTTGGCATCACTGTAAAAAAAAAAAAAAAAAAAAAAAAAAACTTTTTTTTTTTTTTTTTTTGGAGCATGAAAAAGACTTTTGTGCAAAACATTGTGCTTTTCAGAAGGAGGGGCTTCATAGAGACAGGAACTAAACAGCGTTACTGACAGACTGGGAAAAGAGGTGCTGAAACAATGTCAAATATGTAAAAAATAATGTGTTTTGAACATTCAAACATGAAAACCTATTCTATTAGAGCCCCAAAACAAAGTCAAGACTTTGTAAAAGGGCATAACAGGTCCCCTTTAAGAGTGTAGTAGACGTACCCTCTTTGATAACCTGCACAATCTCCATATCATACTGATCATAGTGACTCTGGCTGGCGCTGATCAGTTTGACCCTGTAGGCTGAAGAAAAGACACATTCGTTGAGAAGATGGTGACATCATGATGTGTTCCCCCAAAATAGATAGAAGAAACATTCACCATGATGTAATCCATTGCACACAGCAGCCTTCCTCTGTTCTTTCCCAAAAGACAAGGAGTCTTCTTTCATTACACAACAGTCACCTATGAAAGAAAGTTGTATAATTTGTTTTATAACTGGTTAAAGGTAAGAAGTTGATTGAAAACACAAAGACAGTCCTGCTGAACTGACCCTGTGAGCAGCGGCACACGTCGTCTTTGCAGATCTGATCGAGCTGCTGTTGGTCTTCAGGAGGAGAGTAGAATCTGCTACAGCGCTTATCTGACAGAACAGAGACCGCAGTCACACCGTTAGTTAGCATTGTATGGAGCACCGTGGATGACATGCAAGGAAAAAAAAGATATTGTGGCCACGATTTAACTAATTTAAAACAAGGGAATGAATTAGTACAACGTGACCATGATTTACTAAAACAAGTAAAACTAAATAATAAAATTTGCCTAATAAGTCGTCACAATGTGGCCACAATATCTAATTTTCGCACGTCTTGTGCGGGACTCCATCATGTTAAACGGGTTTTCAAATCTGGGTCCATGAGCCACAAGGGGGTGCTAGATAATATGACTACTTTTTTGTCAAAATTAAGGTGTTATTAGCTCTTTCCCCACCATTGACGGAATTTTCATTTAAAGGAACACTCCACTTTTTTTGAAAATAGGCTCATTTTCCAACTCCCCTAGAGTTAAACAGTTGAGTTTTACCGTTTTCGAATTCATTCAGCCGATCTCCGGGTCTGGCGGTACCACTTTTAGCATAGCTTAGCATAGTTCATTGAATCTGATTAGACCGTTAGCATCTCGCTTAAAAATGACCCAAGAGTTTCAATATTTTTCCTATTTAAAACTTGACTCTTCTGTAGTTACATCGTGTACTAAGACTGACGGAAAATGAAAAGTTCTGATTTTCTAGGCCGATATGGCTAGGAACTATACTCTCATTCCAGCGTAATAATCAAGGAACTTTGCTGCCGTACCATGGGTGCAGCAGGCGCAATGATATTACGCAGCGCCTGTGACCCCCTGCTTGCACAGTAATATGCTGTGTAATATCATTGTGCCTGCTGCACCCATGGTACAGCAGCAAAGTTCCTTGATTATTACGCCGGAATGAGAGTATAGTTCCTAGCCATATCGGCCTAGAAAATCGCAACTTTTCATTTTGCGTCGGTCTTAGTACACGATATAACTACAGAAGAGTCAAGTTTTAAATAGGAAAAATATTGAAACTCTTTGGTCAGTTTTAAGCGAGATGCTAACGGTCTAATTGGATTCAATGAACTATGCTAAGCTATGCTAAAAGTGGTACTGCCAGACCCAGAGATCGGCTGAATGGATTAGAAAACGGTAAAACTCAACTGTTCAATTCTAGGGGAGTTGGAAAATGAGCCTATTTTCAAAAAAAGTGGAGTGTTCCTTTAAGACATAATGCTTTCCTGCCATTGACAGAATTTTCCGTCATTTGACACAACGCATCCCCACCATTGATGGAATTTTCTGTTATTTATGACACAAAGCTTCCCCGCCATTGATGGAATTTTCCGTCATTTATGACACAACGTTTCCCCGCCATTTACAGAATTTTCCGGCAATCCATGTAATACATCTTCTGAAAGAGTACAGAATCTACAGATCAAAACACAGGAGAAAAAGCAGCAGAATCAAGCGATAAAAGCATTGCTTACGCAAAAATAATGCGATCATCAAACATTAAATAGCTTATAAATCAAAACTGCCAAATGTTCCCGAATAAAACCCAGGGAGAAGTATAGGACTGTGCAAGTTTCAGGCGTGTTGAGGGAAGCAATCCCAACAAAGTCTTAGACAAAAACGTAGAAAAACGCAGGCAGGGAAAGAGTTAAATGTTCAACGCAATCATTTTTAAGTTGCTTCAGAATGATATTTACAAAAAAAACAATTGTATTGAATGAATCAAACATGTCTTGATGCCAAGTAAAAAAGTAACTTCAGACAAAGAAAATATTTGCATAATTTGCTTAATCTTCAGTAAAATAATGTAAAAGGTAATTATCACTTTTTATTTATTGAATAAATAAATTATTGAATTACATGTTGTCTTTATAATGTCACACTATTTTTCTCTCAGTCTAACTAGGTTTGTTTATATGAAAGAAAAAAAAAAAATAGCTCATAAAAATATAGCATTTATATTTTAGAAAGGGGTCCCTTACAAGGGGATCAGCATATTTAGGGGTATATGGAACCAAAAAGTCTGAAAAACCCTGACCTAAAGCATGTTTTAAATGTCTGACCTCATAGATACTAATTTAAAAAGCTAATCAAATTAATCATTTTGTTCTAAAAATGTGGTGCTCAAGTTAAAAGAAGCTCAGCTTTTAAGAAAAACATGGTGTTCCTCATGCTTGCTAGCACATTGCTATGAAATTGATAGCATATTCGGTTGCTCAGAAAGGAAACAGGATGCCTCTCTGCACAGTTTGAGTTATTCATGCAGAAACAATGTGAGATGATTTAAGTGGCAAAATTAACAGTGTAGATTAGCAGTATAACTTCACAAACATTGCTTTGCAAACCTTTGTGTGTACGAACCTTTGTTGTAGTACTGGTAAACTGTGACAGTGGAAGGCTGAAGGAGCCCCACTTTAAATTTCTGATGCAGTCTGAATGAGATCATGTCTGTCTCAGTACTGGACACCTGTCCGGGTCATTCATACAAAGACAAATATTCAATGTTGCCTTCATTTACATCATGTTAAACAAGTAGGAACTTTAAGGGTGATTGTTAGGTTACCTTAAACAAGTGAATTATGAGGGATCCTCTGTCACTCAAGTTGTCCACCACTTGGAAGTTGTTAATGTAGCGGTCCACTGAATTTTTAAGCTGAAAAATCAGCCCAGACATTATCACTTCTATAACCTAACGATTTGCCTTGCTGTATACTGTCTACATAGCTGCCTACATAGTCAAGGTGACAGATTTGAAACATTCTTTATAGTCAGAAACTCTGCGCACCACACAAAGAGACTCAACTCACAATTGATTCCAATAGAGTTCAGCGTTAGCATGTTGCTAAGCTAAAAGCACAATACTCTTGGCATAAAAATACAAAGAACTCAAAAATGTAGGGTAGAAACGTTCACTGGTGTGTTGAATGAAAAAAAAAAACAATATTTTTAATCAACATCAACTTTTTTCCATGATTTCTTCATCCATCTTGGATGCATCTTGCAATGCATCATGGGATTGCATTCTCCATGATAGATGTATGCAATGCTGCAAAATTAGGTATCTTAGCCAAAATTAGACGTTTCATGTCTGGAGTGCACATGTGATGCCTTAAAATGTTGTCTAGGCTACAACACGGCTAGCTACAGAATTAGCTGCTATCGCTGATGTAATGCCTCATTATGTCATGAGTTTGGTCTCACCGACTCTAAATCTGAGTTTTCAGGCTCAAAGCCGGTAGGCAGACCGATGTCCAGAATCACCATCCTCACTTGGCGTCCCTCCAGAGCCCTTTGGGGGTGCAAAGCAGAGAATTGTAGTATTGAATTGTGGGTACCACAATAATCTATCCTGGCAAAAACTAAGATATCTACTTGTATACAAGAGCTCACCTCACGTGGATATTGAGTCTGTAGGACTTTTCTACATCCGGTGGGGGTTTTTCTAAAATGGACCAAAGAGTGATCTTAATGAAAACTTGTACGCTAACTTGTAAAAAAAAAAGTTAACTATGGTTACCAGAGCAGTTAAAAAAACAGTAGCAACATTTTTAGTTTGAATTGAAAATAGATTGAATGTTAATTTCAGTATAAAACACATATTTCATTAGCTGATATAATGTCAGGTAACACTTTGTTAGTGTTCTTATTACACGTTACATGTACTTAATATAGTAATAACAGTAAATTATGCATAATTACATCCTAACCCTAACCGTATAGTAGGTACATGTTGTTAATTAATATTCAAAGTACTAAACTCGGTTTAGTATCTTTATAATAACTGACAACCACCTTAAAAACAAGTGGTAATGAGAAAAGCCACATGATGAATCAAAGCTCATCACTAGCAGTTTTTGAAGTTAAGTTAACTACTAATATATAGAAGACAATAAAATAATGCAATAAACATTCATTTAACAACATAAGATGTAACACAAAACCCTAATATACATAACGCATAACAAAAAACTAAGAAGAAACAATTATTTAAATGAAAAAACATCAAATGTAAAGTGTCAATGGGAATTCTGGGAATGTCAATTTACAGTTTTTTATTGCAAATTATAAGATGGATTCTTTTCTACTTCCAAAACTGTACATTTTACTGTAAAATTATGAAATGTTCCAGTAGACCTACAGTTTTTTTTTTTACCATATATAGAGTAAGGGAACTTACCGTTAACTATTAATTAACTACAGCAGTTTTACAGACTTTGACCGTTAAGTTTGCGATAATTTTTTACACACAGCAAGCCAAGGACTATGGAAGCTTGTTTCCACCAGGGAATAAATTTCCTCAGAGATATAAACTCTCAATTCTGAGAAAAAAAAGTCAGCTCAATTGTGAGTTTGCATTCCAAAATTCTGACTTTATAACTCATGATTGCTCTCACTTCTGGAGGGAAAAAAAAGTCAGAACTGCATGATATAAACTTGCATTTGCAAGAAAAATAGTCAGAATTTTGAGATAAAATTTTGCAATTACCTTTTTAATTATCTGGCGGAAACAAGGTTCCATATAAAACTGAGTAGAGTACGCACCATTAGTCTCAGCGATGGAGACGTCCAGCTGAAAGCCGTTACACGTGCTGTTCTCATACACGGCAGGAAGCTGGTGGTACACAGTCACTACCTGGGACACATAAAACGCAACAGAGAAAAGATTGTAACTAAATTACGTCTTGGTTTTATATTTTAATAATTCAATAGTTTGATGTAGATGTGGGCATTTGGCACCTCCAAAATTCCCTTGCCCCTCCCAGAAGCCACTACTGTGAATTCCTGGTCCAGAGGTAACTGGAAGAGATAATGAAAGTGAGTAGAGTTATTGTATTTCATCCCAACATTTTTTTCCTTTATCCATGGAGTTATTATACTGCCAAAATGTCGAAAGAGCATTCTTGTAACACAAGAATACAATCATGTAAAACACAAGTGCAAATCTCTCCAAATTAAAGCACTGTTTCCACCTGGTATTAAGATGCGTTTTGGTCGATTGGATCGCAAATGGACGACGCTAAATACAGGTGTAAACAAGGTCTGAAACGTTTTGAGCTTGTCCAATTTCAACCACTTCCAGAGGTAGTCGAAAACGTATTCGACCGGATTGCTTTTGTAGTGTAGAAGCTCATGTGGTCGAATGTGTTCAAACAGCCACAAAGGACCATCTACTCTCCACCTACTGACCTAATGCATAAACATTATGGGAAGTGCGCTAGCCAGATGGGATTTAAACTTTGTCAGCTAAAGACCCAAGTTTGGTTTGAAGACGAAAAACGTAAAGCACAATGTTCTCTCACCATTCCTGATTTCTAACACACACTCACAGCGTTCGACTGGTCTCGCAGCTGTCAGAGCAGAAACGAAAGCTGATGCTCTCCACGTTTTTCTGTCGTCTCCGTGCGCGTCCATACGAAAATTGCGCAAGCTTATTTCTTCCTGCCCCACCTGCCCATAGACCCTCCCCTCCAAGAAACCAGGACCGAAGTGGTCAAAAGTGGACAAAAGAGACGGATTAAACACCAGGTGTAAACAGGAATGTGCCTCCCTCGTCTACTTGTGATCCGGTCGACCAAAACACATCTTAATGCCAGGTGTAAACAGGGCCTTAGTGACATTGAAGTCGTGCGACCATGGTGTAGTTTGTTTATTGCCTACATTTAACTTTTGACTTCTGACAACTGTATTTAGGCTTTATAGAAGTTATGTTCATTAATGAATATTATCTTGATGAACAAAACACGTAAGAATCATAAACTTTTGTTTGTCACAGAGCTTATTTTCTCCAGTAATCCAAAAGCCAATGGAAAAATCCTATTGGGTTTTTATCAGGGGAACCAGGGTGACTTGGACAGGGAGAGCACTGTATATCTGAAAGTTTTGTGCGAGAACGAAGGGAGATTTTTCCTTGCACAGTACACGATTGTATTTTCGCGCTACAGTAATGTGCTTTCAACATTTGGCAGTATAATGACACCATAAATATCAACGAAAACAAAAGGGAAGTTTGAAAGATAGACGATCGCACCCGTGAAGATCGGGCCACATAAGCAACTTTGGGATCGAAGGTCCAGCGTACGTCACTGCGACCGGGAACACTGAGCTGCACCAACAAATTGAGGTCAGAAGGAGGAGGGCTCTTCACTAGGTACTCAGACAGGGCCTGTAGCACGACCATAGTAGACTGATGGGAGAAAAACAGTCATTATATGAATAACCATGTACCTTAAATACAAATATAAGACAACTAGTGAAAGTTTACTTGTGGTTTTTACCTGAGTAGAGCCGTACCCTCCCCCAATGCCACGCATCTCGCTCAGCCATCGAAAGGGGGCGACTGCTTCTTCCATGTGGCCACTTTTGACAAGCGCTAACAATGCGTAACCTGTAGCTTCCAGTGTGAAGAAATGATTAGAAGAGTCAGGCCAGTGGGTACGGTCTGTAGACAGAAAATAAAGAAAGATGAGAAAGACAGGACAACACAAAGCAACATATTTCATATTTTTGTTTTCAAAAGATAAGTACCAGGTGAGGCTAAATTTAACAACATGCTCTTCATGCAGCCGTGGTTGGAAACTGCTAAGGCGTAGCATGCTATAGCTGCTGTGTACGGCCTCGTCAGCCGGGAGAAATGCTCTCTTAGAAACATCGCTGCTTTTCTGGTCTTGTCCTGCAATGATTGAATGTAGAAAATACAATTAGCACCACTGAACATGTAAAAACGTATGTTATTAAATTACAGTTTTCTGGTTTGCCCGGAAGTACAAAGTATGAATCAGTGTTGTACCTTTGTCTATTTACTTATATTCATTTTTTGAAATATACATACAGTCATACGCATTCGACGTAGGTCCAAAAAGCGGTAACTTCCATGACGTAGTACACAATGACATGACTTACTACAAGTTATAACGTAGGACATAACGTAGTACGTCATGGTGTAGCGTAGAACGTTGTGTACGTCGCGGAAGTTAACTCTTTTTAGACGCAAGTCGAATGCTCATGGCTGTTGTGCCAGAAGCTCGTTATTTTACTTTATAAAGTTTTAAATAAGGATATTTGTCTTACACAAATGCATTGAATCGCTTCAGAAGGCCTTTATTAACCACCCGGAGCCGCATGGAGTACGGAGTAACTCATCCTCTAATCACTCCCATTATAAAGCTTGGACGAGCCAGGATATTTTTAACATGACTCTGATTGTGTTTGGCTAAAAAAAGAAAGTCATATACCCCTAGGATGGCTTGAGGGTGAGTAAATTATGGGGTCATTTTCATTTTTGGGTGAACTATCTCTTTAATTCAGCTATTGTCCTAATTATTTAATTTAGCTTTAGTTTTAATAATTTAATTTAACTACTATTTAATTCAGATGTTTTTAGCCGTTTTACAGAGTGAAATTACCTGTATGTCGAGGTCTGGCTCTTGGCAGGTAACAGCATTTTGTGCCTCTGCCAAAGCAATGAGCACAAATGCGGTCAGAGACACTCTGGATTCAGAGCCTTGCAGGCCTCCCTGCATCACAGAACATGTGTTAGTACTGTGAGAAAGCAGTCAGATAACCTTTTATAGATTATAAAACTAGTGACGTCACAGGTATTAATTCTCACCGTCATACTAGTGTCGTAGACAGGATTGTTCTCCTGAAAGGATCCATCTGGACGCTGTTTATTCTTGAGTAGGTACAGCAGAGGGCCACACAGATGCTTCTCACTGACACTGATAAACGAGTGTGCCATGGAGAACACCTTCACCACATACGCAGTGATCCTGAGACAGACAGAACATCAAGACACATGAACTCTACTGGGAAATGTTCAATATAGTGCTGCAGTTTAGGTGCTGGCATGAATACCATGTGCTGGTGCCTTCTTTGGCGTAGGGAGGGTACGAGTCATCGGTTTTCCGATAATTAAGCTGATTTTCATAACCTATAAAAACAAAAAAATAATATAAATAAATAATTTATCTTAATCATATCTGAAAGAATGCAGTTCATCCCTGTTTGTGTCTCACTGCACCTTTTTGTATGTATTTGATGGCCTCTTCTCTGCGATGTATTCCCACAACGTCCCAGTTTGCACTGCGGTCCAAGTAATGGGCTGCAATCAGTGGCAGTGTGATCCTGGCCAGGTTCTGCTCCACACACCCACCGGGCATGCGGATCAATGACGCCAGTGAGTCCTCCTTAATGGAGTTATCAATGCTGTCTGCCAGCAAATCACCTGAAGAACGGATTACAAAAAAACATGCAGATCAGTACGTGATGTGAATGAACAAAACTGGGAAATTCTTGACAGTTGATGTCAAGAATTAAATGTTCATAATGTAATTAAAATAGTAATATACTATTTTATAATATTATGAGTATAATAAAATTTATTAAAAGGGTGACACAATGCCATTTTTACAAGATGTAATAAAATAAGTCTCTGATGTCCCCAGAGTGTGTATGTGAAGTTTTAGCTCAAAATATCCCACAGATCATTTTTTATAGCATGTTAAATTTGTCACTTTTTGAGGGTGAGCAAAAACGCTAAGTTTTTGTGTGTTTCCCTTTAAATGCAAATGAGCTGCTGCTCCTAAGCAGAAGGCGGAGTTTCAAGAGCTTGTGTTAGCACATAGTGTTAGCAGCGCCAATTACCTCACGCAGACTCACTGAAAATGTCAGAAACTGTTCAGCCTTTTATGTTCAAACCGGAGTCGGACAATGATGGAGAGACTCAAGAAGAAGTGACAACATGTAGAATGCAACAGGACATTTCTGAATGGTAAGTTGATGACTTTATGTAGCTGATGTGGAGTTAACTATCTTAAAGTCATTGATTAGCATATTCTGTCATGATAATCTATAAATCGTTCATGTGGGAACTGTTGTAAGATCCTACAGAGCCAGAGAATATATGCTGCATGAAGCTAGAACAGGTATAGTTTATTTTAATTACGGTTATAACTTATGTTGCTTTTATGACATGCTATTGCATTTGTGTCATGTACTGTATTGCAGTAACATGGCCTCACCCCTTTGTTGCGTGTTCACGGGGGCAGGGTTTATGTAAATTTTAGGGTTAGTGATGTCACCAACCCGGGAAGAAGCTTGTTGTAGTCCCTACCAGCTGTTTGTTGTAGTCCTTAAACAGAGAATTCTTTAAAAGAAAATGTCTCCCTTTGCTTTGAACTTTGAGCGTCCTAACTTTGCAGATGTTGTTTGTGCTCTAACAGCAACATTACACACTAACTAAAGTTAAAAAAGTGAAATCATAATAAACCACCCCTTTAATACATTTTTGTATGTATTAGTATTAATAAAATGTCAAACCTCTGACATTGACAAATGTCTCCGGCAGAGATTTTGGTACAACGGCATCCAACTGCATCTTCTCCACTTCTATCATCTGTCTCCCAGCTGAGATGAAGAAAATATTTAATCATTTATTATAACAAAAATATATAAATGAAAGCATATAATTAATAATTTTTTTAAATTAATACATTTTAATAATATAACATATACTTGTCATGCATAAAGACCCATTCATACTGTAAAAAAGTGTTACAAATATTACAAAGGCAAGAATTTTTGTAAAGTTAAATAAATGTTTTTTTTTTATGTTATCATTGCATTAACCATAAATACACTCATGATTTCCAACCAGTCTTACCACTGTCTCCTTTCTCAGTGGGGTTCAACACAAAGCTCCTCACTTTAATTGTCTGGATGCCTTCTACCTAAAACACAAGATATAGCATTATATATCATATATACAGTTATTGCTTTAACGTTACAAAAAACACATAACATGTACCAAGTAACATATCTAATATAAAATATTTTCAATATTAAGAGTGAGACCCAAGACAGAGACGGTTTTAGTAGCCCACTTACTACCACACGTAGATTCTTCCTCACTGCATCTTGCCCCATGAAGGAGGCTGCAATGGCTGTGACCTGTAGGGGGAGCTCTCCTGTTTTAAGGGGGATGATGGTGTATGTAATGAGCTTGGAGGAGCTGGCCTGTACTGAAACCTGCTGTCTGTGGGGTCCACTAAATGCCACACTGCACATGTCCTCTGTCTTATCCAGGATCACCATTACCTGCAAACACACAGTTGTTCAGGTCAGGTCACAAAGACGTTAGCGTCGGAGTGTGTTTATTGTTTGGTGACTGTGTGAATCTAACCTCCAGTTTTGAGTTCCTGTAGTTGTGGACCACAGCTTTGATTTCCACATGTTCATTTCTGGACACTGAGTGAGGCAACCGCAGGTCTATGAAGAACGGCTTCCACACCCGCACGTTATAAGGTTCAGCTACACAGAAACCTGCAAGAGGTTCACAAACCAGGAATAAACTCATTCTCAGGGACTTTTTCATTCATTCTCAGAAATGTCTGACACAAGATATAACATTATACATCATATATACAGTTATTGCTCTAACGTTACAAAAAACACATAACATGTACCAACATGTAACATAACTATTATAAAATATTTTCAATATTACATACAGAATTAAAAGCTAAATAATACATATTATAATATAAAATAAAATAGTCATAATTCATGTGCAGAAATTATTTACATAAATTTAGAATTAAAGCCTAAATAATAATTAACAAAATATTCATAATTAATTTGACATAGCATTAAAAGCTAAATAATTATTAAAATATTCATAATTCATATTAAGAAATTATTGGCATGTAGCATTAAAAGCTAAATAATTATTATGAAAATATTCATAATTTATATGAAGAAATGCTTGACATGTTGCTTTAAAAGCTAAATAATAATTATTTAAATATTCATAGTTCATATGCAGAAATGTTTAATGTAGGATTAAAAACTAAATAATTATTAATAAAATATTCATAATACATTTGACGTGTAGCATTAAAAGCTAAATAATTAATATTGAAATTTTCAGAATTGACATGAAGAAATACTTGACGTAGCATTAAAAGCGAAATAATGATTTAAATATTCATAATTTGTATGCAGAAATGCTTTGCATGTAACATTAAAAGCTAAATAACTATTAATACAAAATATGTGTAATTCAAATGCAGAAATATTTGACGTAGGATTAAAAACTAAATAATTATTAATAAAATATTCATAATACATTTGACATGTAGCATTAAAAGTGAAATAAAATTCGTAATTAAATATTCATATTAATATATATGCAGAAATGCTTTGTATGTACCATTAAAAGTTAAGCAATTATTAAAATATCCAATTCATATGCAGAAACACTTGATATGTAGCATTAAATGCTAAATAATAATAATAATTATTAAAATATCTAATTCATATGCAGAAACACTTGACATGGAGCATTAAAAGCCAAATAAAAATATTCACAATTCATATGCGTAAATGTTAGACAGCATTAAAATAAATGATTAAATTAGTTCATTATCACTGTGGCAGATCTAAAACCATGTAAAATCAATTCTGTGTGTCAGATTTTACACATTTAAACATAAAACAAATAACAAACAAAGATCAGCTGATTTCTATTCTAGCTTATAGAATTGTGCTGTATTGTGTTGCTACACTAAAACTGAAGAAGCTTCTACTACAAAAGCATTTTATTCTGCTGTCAGTGGCTTTAAACACTTTAAAGCTCTGCCCCGACGGTCAGATGGTTTGGACAAGAACAGAGCTGTTTACCTCTCTCAGGTGAGGAACTGACGGCTAGAAACCCCCACTGAGTGATACTGTCAGGAAGAACGGTGTCCACTGGAAATACAGCCAGCCTGGAATAAAAGCAGGAGAGACACTTCCATCAATGAACATGATAAAAGTGAGACTTCTTCGCTGAGTCAAAGTCAAACTCTTACCCATCAGACTTGGGTACACTGGGCAGTCTGATGTCAGTCCACAGCCACGACTCGAAGAACTTGGAGCGCACGTAAATGTCTTCTATATCAGCTAAATCATCTTCATCGAACTCTTGCTCCTCTTCCTCCTCCTCTTCCATCTTTGCATCAAGACTCTCTTCGCGTACTGGCGCCAGAGATTTGACAGGGGCAGATGCGAGGACGATACCCTCAATACGTTCTGAATAACTGACAAAAGTAAAATAATCCCTGTCAAGTCCATAATGAAGCATAGGTAAAATAAGGTGGGTGGTGGTGTGTGGAGGGGTGGTGGTTGGTGGAAGGGTGGTCGTTGGAGGCCTGGTAATGACACCGAGCTCCTCCCCTCTGTACTCTGCACAACAGCGGAGGAAAGCTAACACGCAGCTCCAGTCCTCGGTGATGTAGAGGGAGCGACGGTAGCACGAATAGGGCATGGGAATCTCCCTCATGCCGTCCACACAACATCTCTTCAGGAACTGGTCAGAATACACCTTCTCTGAGAGAAAAGAACATGTTTAGGATGACTTAGCAATTAGCACGACTCGTTAACTCTTGCTAACGCTTTTGCCAACACTTGCAAATCTCCGCTTCTCTAACAAACTGTAACATACCAAACTTTTTAAAGATTTCTGATGCTTTGATGACACAGACTCACCCAGCTGCTCTCTGAGCTGCAGTTTGGCAGCAGAACGTCTTCTTCTAGATCTACTGGAGCAATCTATTCCAAACAAACCAAAGAAAATACACTCTTAAAATTAAAGGTTCTTTATTGGCATCTGTGGTTCCATGAAGAACCTTTAACATCCATAGAACCTTTCCATTCCACAAAAGGTTCTTTATAGTGGAAAAAAGGTTCTTTAGATTTTTTAAATGTTCTTCACACTAAGAAAACAATGGTTTTAAGAACTATTTACTCAAAGGTTCTTTGAGGAACCATAAATGGTTCTTCTATGGCATCACTGTGAAACCAAGATGGTAAATGGGACGTGGATGCGGAAGGTCAATCTATACGTAATCCCAATGGCATTATTTTACATAACCTAATGTTACTTTAATGTTAACCGGCAATACATTACTGTGTTAACTATTGGCAAGATTATTTGTCCTGCATTTTTTTAATACACATTTTGTTTAGAAATTAAAATTGTGCCTTTTTTGTGCAATTTTGTGTTGTTGCTATCCTCATTATCTTTGCCTAATTCTGAAGCTTTGAACTTGTTTTATAAATAGAACCATTCAAAAGTTTAGAGTCAGTAATATTTGAAAGAAATTAATACTTTAATTCATCAAGGAAGCATTAAATGTGACAGTAAAAATTTAAAATGCTACAAGAGATTATTTCAAATAAATGCTATTCTTTTCAAATTTCTATTCATCAAAGAATCTTAAAAAAATGTATCCTGTTACTAATTCTGAAAGAAGCATAGGAGGATTCTTTCAAAAACATTGAATATGTTCAAATCTTTTAATGGTAGTGTAAATACATTTATTCTAGTATAATTAATTAGATGTTAATGTTGTATGTGTGAAGGACCTTTTCTGTAGTCAGTGGAACCTCCTGTGCTGGAATAAAACATCAGTCCTGCATCACTGAAAACACCCATATTATCCTTGCCTCCTCCTGAGGTGCAGCCCATATCACCCTGTCCCACCACCTCCCACACCTGAATGAAAGAGTCATGAGTATCAGTGAGACCCTGGAGAAGGTTCTGGAGAGTACAGTGAAAATGACGTCAACACTCACCTTCTTCTGCGTCAGGCGGTTTTTACTCAACAGAAAGATGGCATTATCCACAGCAACCAGGCTGACCTTTGCTCCCGGGTCACCTTTGACTTGAAATTTAAAGCTGCTGCCTGGTGAGTAGGAATTGACGTTTTCACCCTCCACTGGTCCTACACTGAGCTAATACAACCACAAAAACACTCAATACAAATAAACATAAATGCAAGCAACAATTATGGCACTTTTATGGACTTTTTTTGGACAAAGTAACCCTTTGTTTAAAAGCCAGAAGCAGAATTACTTACACTACTGAACAATAGGCAAAATGCGCTAGAATCATGCAATGTTAACAATTTCTTATGGACGTCACATGAACTCACCGAACCTACACACCGGTCCTCCACATCAACAAATACAGAGTCTGCCACCACTTCCGCCCTATATTTCCATGGCAAAATGTAGTAACCCACAATCCGAAACGCAGGTAGCATTTCTGTGGTAACCAGCAGAGGAATGTTTATGACATCCAGGTCTTTGACATTCACTCTACCAGCATGGATTATGTTTCCCTTATTCAAGACCTACAGAAACAATTGTAAATGTAATCAATTATAAGATTACAGTCATTTTCATCCCAAAATGGCCAAAGTGTCACACTCACGGCATATGTCAGCTGCTCCACGCGTAAAATTTGCTTTGCTGAGGATCTGATGTGCGCTTGGATGTTGAGACTGTCGCCCACCACCACTCGACTGGAACCCACTGAGATATGCAGGTAGTTCCTGAAGTCCATAAGAGAGGCATACGGCTCCACACGCACCTCTTCAACAGCCTGCTGTTCTGGTTTCAGTAAAGGATTTGCTGTCTCCACCTACATATGAATACGTCAATCAAGACAACTCTCAAAATAGTTTTGGCAGGTTAATAAATATGGCGATGTTAATGTATTTGGTCTTGGCTGACTAGATCTGCTATGGCTGCTGCTGCTGCATAAATAGACATACATAAATCCTGTAACAGATCTAGGCAGGTGGAGCTGGGGGAGGTGGAGGGATACAGAGGAACTCTTGATAGCACGCTGCAGGACTAGCTCACAGCAAGTGTCATGGCGGACGAGCAAACCCTCCATATTTTTACAGATACTGTTGTTGTGCCACGTGATGTAGTTTTAAGAGCTTTTTAGTCAAGAATGTAGTTATTTAGACCTCAAATGTGCGACTTATATGTAAACATAGTGCCTAGTTGAAATATTGTTTAGACGTTTTCAGAGATTTGAGCTCCAGGCCGTAAGCGGCCATTCAGCGCTCATTTACCCGCAGAGAACAGCTTCATCTCAGCCAGTCCTTTGGGAATTTGCCCCTGGCTCTTATGTAGATGGTGGTAAACATATAATTCGTTTTGGGTATCAAACAGGCAATCTTTGGTCTTATTAATCTATTACTTGTTCCAGAGCTAATCGATTTGGCTTAAGGGCTATATTAAGTTACATAACTTTATATTTACATTGAACTTAAATTCTGTACTAACTAAAGCGCTGCTTTTTTATGTTTGACTGAACTGTTTGTTTATTTCCTTTTTACAAACTTGTACTGTTATAATGGCTATTGTTGTTCATTGAAATATAATTGTTCAATAAATAATAATTTATATAAATAACATGCCGTATTTGGTATTAAGAAAGGGGTCTGTTAATGATAGTGATTTTGACTTCAGTGAAAGTTACATTAATACACCATTAGATGGCAGCAAAGACTGTCTTTATGAGTGAGTCAGTTGCAAGGTTGTAAACAAGGACATTGTTTTTACTTTAAACAACATCTTACAAGACGCAACTGACAGTGGCATAGCGGACGGGCCCCGCGATAACCCCCCTGTGCGTTATTAGATGATGATCATGTATCAATGATAACCAGAGATATTGTCAAAAGCATCAAATATTGGCAATATTAGGAGGATTTGGCATTTCCAATTAATGTAGGCCTGTTACATTCTTCTAGTCAATTATTATTACAATTAGGTTACTTTTATTATTAAATTAATATTATAATAAATTTGCCCCGCAATAATTTCATAGCGCATCACTGCATAACTGACGTGCTGTGAAGATAATAAAAGATTAGGCTATTAGCTCCTCTCTGAAAATGTTTTAAAAATTTTTTTTAGGTCTATTATACAATGAATTATAGGCTTATAATTAAAATTATTAACAGTCTATAATATTTCCTTACACTGCAGTCATCAATGAAAAGCTTTACTTCAAGCACTGACTTTAAACACAAAATACTATTCTTCTCATCTGTTTCACTGTATGTACGGCATGGGCCACAAGAGAAATAATGGAATAAATTAAGACAGTTATATACCGTTATTAGCATATTATGTTGAAATGTCGTCTCTGCGAGAATATGCTCCGTTAATGCAGAGTCAGATGCCTACAGCTCCGTCACTTTTTACTTTCACTTTCTGTAGTGAATACTGACCAAGGTTAAGACTTTTTTCACCGGCATAACTCTTGCACAAAGTTTGCATGTTGCTTGTGTGATATCCATAGGCTCAATATTGGAAAGATTTCCAATATTGCGATGTAACAAACCCCCCCAACTCAAGCGACTCAACTTTCGTTCATTACTAGTTCTAAAGTGATTTTTTAGAATTAGTAACGGAGGCTTGAGCTCAACTGTTAAATTGTCAACTTGAGATTTGCATCTGTGGCAGAAGTAGTTCTGCACAAAAGAGGATTTTTAAAGACACTCCGTAGTTGTTCTTATTTATTTACACACCTCTGCCGTCGAACTGTTGTATAAACAGAACACAATATCACACTCGTAACCGTGCGACATGGCTCTATATCAGCACGGATGTGATTACCTACGGCGAATCACAGCCGTGCTGATATAGAGCGATATCGCATGGCTACGAGTGTGATATTGCTTATTCAGCTCACAGTTAAATACATGTTTGGATTGTTTCTATTGTGTGTGCATGTTTTTTTCTGAGTGACTTACTCTCAGTATCTGTGAATTACCATATGAACTGGCCAAGTCAGGCATGTTGATGTAGACTTTGACGGTGCCGCTGTGGACACTGATTGGACTTTCAAGAAAGCTGATTTTAACAGGAATATTAGGAGCTGGAGAGCCGTCATGGTTACTCACTGTAACCTAAACAACAAAATAAAAACTAAATTGTAATAATGCTACTGTCATGAGCTAAAATCAACAATCCTTTCAGAAAATCAGATTAAAGGATTAGTTCACTTTGAAATGAAAATTAGCCCAACCTTTACTCACCCTCAAGCCATCCTAGGTGTATATGACTTTCTTGTTTCTGACAAAGACAGTCTGAGAAATATTAATAAATATCCTGACGCATCCGAGCTTTATAATTGCAGTGATAGGGTTCAATGAGTATGAGCTGAACAAAGTGCTTCCATCCACATCCATCCATCATAAACGTGTACTCCATACGGCTCCGGGGGGTTAATAAAGGCCTTCTGAAGCGAAGCGATGCGTTTGTGTAAAAAAATGTCAAGTCGAGCTTCCGCCAGACCACCTTCCGTATACAAGTTACAAAGAAAGTGTAAACTGGCGTCGCGTCAATTACACTTTTTCCGTAAGTTTAGTAGGAAAAGCACATGACGTAGCATAAGCTTTGTGAACTGCAAGAGGTTTACACTTTCTGCGTACGCTGAATACGGAAGGCGGTCTGGCGGAAGCTCAATATTCGACTTCATTACTTTTTTAAATATGGATATTTTTTTTACAAAAACGCATCACTTCGCTTCAGAAGGCCTTTATTAACACTCCGGAGCCGTGTGGAGTACACATTTATGATGGATGGATGTGGATGGAAGCACTTTGTTCAGCTCATACTCATTGAACCCTATCACTGCCATTATAAAGCTCGGATGCGTCAGGATATTTATTAATATTTATCCGATTGTCTTCGTCAGAAACAAGAAAGTCATATACACCTAGAATGGCTTGAGGGTGAGTAAAGGTTGGGCTAATTTTCATTTCAAACTGAACTAATCCTTTAAAGGGATAGTTCACCCAAAAATGACCATTTTGTCATCATTTACTCAGCCTAATATCTTTTTAGAAGAAAGCCTAAAAGAAATATAATAAAAATGACAAAAGCGCATAACAAAATTACTTAAACTAAAATAAAAAAATTAATAAAACTGAATAAAATAGATAATATACACCATGATAGTATATAAATAACAGTAGAATAACACTGCTGACATTTTTCTTTACACATATTGTTATTTATACATATATATATATATATATATATATATATATATATATATATATATATATATATATATATATCTTAAATTTGGAAATGCCTTGGAAACTAACTGAAATTTATTTTTATTTCAGTTTTAGTGACTTCAACTAAAATTACTAAAACTGAAATAAAAAAATTAATTAAAGCTAAATATAAATATTTAAAAAATCTAATAAAAATGACAAATGCACATAGCAAAATTACTAAAACTAAAATAAAAAAAGGTAAAAAAAAAAAAAATAAAAGCTAACTCAAAATATTAATAAACACTATAAATAATACTAAAATTATTCTGCTTCTGAGTTCTTTTTAGAGCCTGACAGCTCGTGGTCATCGTCCACTCTCACTGTATAGAAAAGAGCAGCTTGGGCATTCTGCTCCATTTCAGTTCAGGAAATGAAGTCAAACAGTATGAAATGACATGATGGGGGAACTATCCCTTGAAGCAGTAAACATCACAGAAATTAAATTACCGTCATGCCTAATGGCAGGCCAGGTTTGAAATACTTCGGTGCGTCCCTGATGGAGAGCATGTATGGAGATATTACTATTTTAATGCCGGATTTCTCTGCTTCCACAAGATCGCTACCTGAGAAGAAAGTCTTAAGGTGTAAGATTATTTTCAGAAAAAAAAAAAAAAAAACTCAGAATAATGATGCTAGGCAAACACAGATATTTATTTCCCCACCTGAGCTGGTCAGTACTGACGCTTTGACGTACACAGAAGACCCCAGCAGGCTGTTTGTGTCAGGATAGACCATCTTTATCTCCTCCATAGTCAAACTAACAATTCCTCCATTCAGCTGCAATTTATAAGACAGAGATAACAAATAATCTCTTTCTACAAATCTGATTTAATGTTTAATGTACTTAAAGTGAAGTTTTTCTTTCTTCTTTAACCACTTACATCATTCAGTTGTTTCATAGATGTGAGTCTTTTCTTCTCACCGTTTATTTGAATACCAAACAGAACATATGCAACACCTTGCACTGGTTCACCATAAAGATACCTGGAAGAAATATATACAGTGAGCTCAAGGTTTCTGGCAACTTAAGGAATATCAGTGAATGAATTCAATACACTACTGCTCAAAAAATTTGGGGTTGGTAAGATTTGAAATGCTTATTCTCACCAAGGCTGCATTTACTGAATAAAAAATACAGTAAAATATTGTGAAATATTATAACAATTTAAAATAATAAGTGTTACTTCAGTGTTCAAATACATTCAGATCATTCAGAGCAGTTTGAGTCACACACCTGGCTGTTATTTCTACTTCCAGCTTATCTGCATCTAGACCGAGGTGGGACGTCTTTGGAGTCAAAGTGACATTGAATGCTGGGAGCACTTGGGAGCAAGAAGAAATGGTGTTAACCCACAAACAGAGGGAAAAAAAAGAAGAATCTGAAGGTAATATGAATTTCTTACCATATTTCTTTACTTCAAACTCTCTGCTGAAAATGTTCTCTTTTCCCTGATCAAACTTTGCAACAACTTTCCACTTGCCTTCTCTAGAAAATCAAAAAGATCAGCAGCTACACATCTGAAGTACAGGGTAAATCAAAATTAATTCTAATTATATCTTTATATTTATATATTGTGTTAAATATAAATTATATTATTTACAAATATACATGTATTTAGCGATTTAAAATATTTAATATATAATAAATAAAATAATATATATATATATATATATATATATATATATGTATATATGAATACAGCAATTTAAAATATTGAATATTTAATTAATTATAAATCAGAGATAATTACATTTAAACAAACAAACTATTCTAATTGTGTAATTATACTATAAACCACAAATGAACAGTTCTGTATGCATACTTGGCTACAGTGGAGAGGAGGTAGGTATCCGATAGTATCCCATCGATTGCTTTGACTCTGGAAATACCATGTACTGCAATACCATCTGGATTCTGAAACAAATTGAGCCATAAAACACTGTTGCAGAAAATAAGCGATTGCTTTGCAAACTGTAATGACGCTTATATCAATGCCAGCGACACTCACCTGAATCTCAAAAGACAAGATTCTCTCAGAAGCACGGAATTCTGTATCAGATACAAAAGCCCTGCAACGCACTGGAAAATTCCGGAGTGATCAAGGAAAATTAGATTGAACAATGCATGAATAATATGTATTATCAAAGTGCTCAACAGCATGTGAGAGCTGACCTGAGTCTCCAGGGTTGTAAACAGGTTTATCAGTCTGAATGAAGATGTATCCAGAGCGGAAAGACACCGGTATTACTTGTTCTGCGCGATGGAAGGTGCTAAACTGAGCGACCAGCTTCACATATTTCTTCTTTCCATCTGGTTCTAGCTTATTTGGGTCAATCTGACAAAAGACCGTATTTTATTACGTTTAGGTTCAGAAAGCAACATGAGCAATGTCTCAAACAAGTGAGAACTTTTAACCAAGTTTTCTCAGAACTGGAACAGTTCATACATAAATTCACCTCAATGGTCGTGAGGGCACTGTAGTTGTTGTCTGAATTGAGGAGAACTGAGTCCCGCAACAAGACAGATTGGGAGACTGGATAGTCATAGACCTCGATGGAGACTTTTATTTCCTGGGACAGACTCAGACCCTCTAGCAGGATTTTCTGTTTTGTTCCAGGCCTTATCTTTGCTGGAGCTAAAATAGAAAACCTAAACCAAAACATATAGATCCAAGCACACAGGTGAATGTCCTTGAGTGGCCAGAGCCCTGACATCCAATAGAAAATCTGTGGAAAGTCTTGAAGAGAGCAGTCCATTGCCGCTCACTACAGATTTTGACTGAACTTGAGCAATTCTGCAAGGAAGAATGGGAAAATATTTCCCAATCTAGGTGTGCAAAGCTAGTACAGACATATCCAAAAAGATTAATGGCTGTAATTAAAGCAAAAGGTGGCTCTGCAGAGTATTAAATCAGGGGACTGATGACTTTTCCAACCCTGTTATTCTAGTTTTTCAGTTTTTTATTATTTCTCTGAACTGTTGCTTTTTCTTTCATTACTTTGATGTTGTATGGCAAAATCTGTAAATAAAGCTGGAATGGGTTTTGATTTCAGGCTGTACGTCAAATAAAGTAACTATTTCAAAAGGGTGTAATGATTTTCTATTGACATTGTATGTGTGTTAGCCAACTCTTAGGGCAGAGGACAGTTGTGTACTTACATGGGAGACGGGTCAAAAACCGGTTCACTGTCAACACAGAACACACTCAGTTACAGATGGACCCTATTTGATTTTACATACAACAAAAATCTATACTGAGAACTTTGTATCCAATTATATCCATGAACATTTTTCTCAAAATTCTCTCAGAAGCACAAAATACACAACACAAAACAGATATACATACGTTATTCTCACATTAGGTCTCCAAATTGTCCTCCTCTTGCTGTTCAATTATCAAGATAAACACAATATAAATCAACTTCATCAAGAAAAGGACAACATTTACACATTATTAAGTCTTATTAATATAATATTAAACGCACTGTCTTGGAGAGAAAGCCTGGCCATCGGAGATGTGACAGAGCAAAGTTGCCCATAACAGCAGTGGAAGGAGCATCATCCTACAGGACTGACGACTCACAAAATGTCAGAAACAACAATAAGAGAGCTGAAATACCCCCAAATCCCTCCCACTAACTCAGACCCCCGCTATCTTAAAACATTCTTGTGCAATGTTTGCTTTATTGCAACAGCCAGATATCTGACTATATACACATACATTCAGGCTTTCAGAAACATCTCTTTCTTAAAGAATTGCCAGCAAAATGTTATTAAAAGTAGATTTTTAGATTATTTCAAGAAAATTTTAGTCGAGTTTGTATGTGGAAATGTTCGCTATCATTATGCTAGGGTTTTGCTGTTTTCCTTTTAGGTCAACTATTGTCAGTTTGAAGAGAATCTTCATCATGTTAAAGACTTTTAACAGCAACTTACCTGAATAATAAGCTTTTTTTTTTTCATAAAGAAGTGCAAACCCCACCTGGCAACCGATTCATTGGTCATTTCAATCAGAGTGATGATTGCATACACAAAGCCGAAACAAATACTAACCCTGTGACCGTACCGTTTGTTTTTGCTAACATTTTGATAGAGATTAAGCAATCAATGACTGTCAAATAGATGTAAATGATTTTTTTGGTAGTTGTTTTTCTTACACACACACATGCATTTTTGAAGTTGTAAATAAAACAAAGATTATTGGAACGTGTTTTACAAGAAAATACTATATTAGTCTCTCTGTTTCTACTTGCAGTTTCATTGTAATTGATTGTGAAATTTACAAGCAATAACTGAGTGAAAACTGTTTCTACGCCAAATTTATTTCTGTGGACTGAAACCAATAACCATGACAAAATTCATCAGTTCAAAGTATAGCATTTAGCTCAAGACTGACAGCCGCTTTCTGTCAGTGCCGTTGCGAAGCTCTTCAGCTCATCACATTTCACCTGCAGAGCAGATCCAGCACCGCATTCAGACTCGGCCGGCCAGCGCTCGACCCACGTGGCTTTACCCAGCGTATACACATACCTGAGAGGGAAAACGTGAGTGAATAGTGAAATACAGACCCTAATATGTACATTTTCAGTGCTATTATGCTGCTCACTTGTTGGACGTGCTCCCTGCTTGCCAAACATCAGCGATCGGCCCAATGATCAGATAGTCCTGACCCTCTCTCAAACCAAGCCCTGTCCTACAGGTTGCATGAGAGAGGAACATTCTTCGTTCCTTCTCGTTCAGACCTTCTTCTGTCCCTACACAAACAGAAATGTATGGAGATATATGAACCAGGTGGCAGGTTAGATGAGAAAATAAGACTCTATACTCTTAAAAATAAAGGGTCTTTATTGGCATCTATGATGAAGAACCTTTAACATCTATGGAATCTTTCCAGTCCAAAAGGTTCTTTATAGTGGAAAAAGGTTCTTAAGATTTTTAAAATGTTCTTCACACTAAGAAAAAATGGTTCTTTTAAGAATTTGTTTACTGAAAGGTTCTTTGGGGGACCAAAAATTGTTATTCTATGGCATCACTGTAAAAAAAAAAAAAAAAAAAAAAAACTTTTGGGACCTTTAATGCTTTTTTTAATTTTTAAAAAAAAAATTTTAGCATGAAAAAGGTCTGCAACGTTACAAAGCACAATGTCACTCCAGAGAGATTTATTCTCTATATCAGTGCGCACTGTTTCTGAACTTCCTTGAAATGCCTCAATTGTAGTCTTGAGTTTTCTTCCGGAACGAACAAGTCACAGTTTTACTATTTAAATAATTCCCGCCCAAAGCATACGCAAAATGAAGGTGCGAGGCCTGGTTGAGTTAGTTAGTAGTGTGTTGAAATGCGTGGTTATGGTAAGGGGTGTGACGTTTCCCAAACACGCTGGAAGCGGTTGACCAATCACAACACACTGGTGCAGCTGACAAATCAGAACATATTCTGCTTTTCAGAAGGAGGGGCTTTATAGAGACAGGAACTAAACAGCGTTACTGACCGACTTGGAAAAGTGGTGCTGAAACAATGTTAAATATGTGAAAAATAATGTTTTTTTTTTTGAACATTCAAACATGAAAACCTATTCTATTAGAGCCCCAAAACAAAGTCAAGACTTTGTAAAAGGGCATAACAGGTCCCCTTTAAGAATGTAGTAGACGTACCCTCTTTGATAACCTGCACAATCTCCATATCATACTGATCATAGTGACTCTGGCTGGCGCTGATCAGTTTGACCCTGTAGGCTGAAGAAAAGACACATTTATTGAGAAGATGGTGACATCATGATGTGTTCCCCCAAAATAGACAGAAGAAACATTCACCATGATGTAATCCATTGCACACAGCAGCCTTCCTCTGTTCTTTCCCAAAAGACAAGGAGTCTTCTTTCATTACACAACAGTCACCTATGAAAGAAAGTTGTATAATTTGTTTTATAACTGGTTAAAGGTAAGAAGTTGATTGAAAACACAAAGACAGTCCTGCTGAACTGACCCTGTGAGCAGCGGCACACGTCGTCTTTGCAGATCTGATCGAGCTGCTGTTGGTCTTCAGGAGGAGAGTAGAATCTGCTACAGCGCTTATCTGACAGAACAGAGACCGCAGTCACACCGTTAGTTAGCATTGTACGGAGCACCGTGGATGACATGCAAGGAAAAAAAAGATATTGTGGCCACGATTTAACTAATTTAAAACAAGGGAATGAATTAGTACAACGTGACCATGATTTACTAAAACAAGTAAAACTAAATAATAAAATTTGCCTAATAAGTCGTCACAATGTGGCCACAATATCTAATTTTCACACGTCTTGCGCGGGACTCCATCATGTTAAACGGATTTTCAAGTCTGGGTCCATGAGCCCCAAGGGGGTGCTAGATAATATGACTACTTTTTTGTCAAAATGAAGGTGTTATTAACTCTTTCCCCACCATTGACAAAATTTAATTTAAGACACAACGCTTCCCTGTCGTTGACAGAATTTTCCGTCATTTATGAGACAACGCTTCCCGCCATCGACAGAATTTTCCGTCATTTAAGACACAACGCTTCCCTGTCGTTGACAGAATTTTCCGTCATTTATGAGACAACGCTTCCCGCCATCGACAGAATTTTCCGTCATTTACAGTACAGAATCTACAGATCAAAATACAGGAGAAAAAGCAGCAGAATCAAGCGATAAAAGCATTGCTTACACAAAAATAACGCGATCATCAAACATTAAACAGCATATAATTCAAAACTGCCAAATGTTCCTGAATAAAACCCATGGAGAAGTATAGGACTGTGCAAGTTTCGGGCGTGTTGATGGAAGCAATCCGAACAAAGTCTTAGACAAATACGTAATTTTCTCAGCTTTTTGTTAGAATAAGACAGAATAAAATGTATTGTTGTTGTTGTTTTAAAAGCAGAGGCTCTGTTCTTTCTATTGATGTACTGCATGTTCAGATATTCATACAACAAAATATTCTGGGGGCCATGAAAGTTTGTGAAAATGATAAAATATTCTGGAGCTGGCTGGCAATATTTTAGAAAAACGCAGGCGGGGAAAGATTTAAATGTTCAACGCAATCGTTTTTAACAAGTTGCTTCAGAATGATATTTACAAATAAATCAGAATTGTATTGTATGAATCAAAAATGTTTAGGGGTATATGGAACTAAAAAGTTTGAAAAACCCTGACCTAAAGCATGTTGTAAATGTCTGACCTCATAGATACTAATTTAAAAAGCTAATCAAATTAATCATTTTGTTCTAAAAATGTGGTGCTCAAGTTAAAAGAAGCTCAGCTTTTAAGAAAAACATGGTGTTCCTCATGCTTGCTAGCACATTGCTATGAAATTGATAGCATATTCGGTTGCTCAGAAAGGAAACAGGATGCCTCTCTGCACAGTTTGAGTTATTCATGCAGAAACAATGTGAGATGATTTAAGTGGCAAAATTAACAGTGTAGATTAGCAGTATAACTTCACAAACATTGCTTTGCAAACCTTTGTGTGTACGAACCTTTGTTGTAGTACTGGTAAACTGTGACAGTGGAAGGCTGAAGGAGCCCCACTTTAAATTTCTGATGCAGTCTGAATGAGATCATGTCTGTCTCAGTACTGGACACCTGTCCGGGTCATTCATACAAAGACAAATATTCAATGTTGCCTTCATTTACATCATGTTAAACAAGTATGAACTTTAAGGGTGATTGTTAGGTTACCTTAAACAAGTGAATTATGAGGGATCCTCTGTCACTCAGGTTGTCCACCACTTGGAAGTTGTTAATGTAGCGGTCCACTGAGTTTTTAAGCTGAAAAATCAGCCCAGACATTATCACTTCTATAACCTAACGATTTGCCTTGCTGTATACTGTCTACATAGCTGCCTACATAGTCAAGGTGACAGATTTGAAACATTCTTTATAGTCAGAAACTCTGCGCACCACACAAAGAGACTCAACTCACAATTGATTCCAATAGAGTTCAGCGTTAGCATGTTGCTAAGCTAAAAGCACAATACTCTTGGCATAAAAATATAAAGAACTCAAAAATGTAGGGTAGAAACGTTCACTGGTGTGTTGAATGAAAAAAAAAAAAACAATATTTTTAATCAACATCAACTTTTTTTCATGATTTCTTCATCCATCTTGGATGCATCTTGCAATGCATCATGGGATTGCATTCTCCATGATAGATGTATGCAATGCTGCAAAATTAGGTATCTTAGCCAAAATTAGACGTTTCATGTCTGGAGCGCACATGTGATGCCTTAAAATGTTGTCTAGGCTACAACACGGCTAGCTACAGAATTAGCTGCTATCGCTGATGTAATGCCTCATTATGTCATGAGTTTGGTCTCACCGACTCTAAATCTGAGTTTTCAGGCTCAAAGCCGGTAGGCAGACCGATGTCCAGAATCACCATCCTCACTTGGCGTCCCTCCAGAGCCCTTTGGGGGTGCAAAGCAGAGAATTGTGGGTACCACAATAATCTATCCTGGCAAAAAATAAGATATCTACCTATATACAAGAGCTCACCTCAAGTGGATATTGAGTCTGTAGGACTTTTCTACATCCGGTGGGGGTTTTCCTAAAATGGGCCAAAGAGTGATCTTAATAAAAACTTGTATGCTAAAAAAAAAAAAAAAAAAAAAAGTTAACTATGGTTACCAGAACTTTACTGTTAAAAAAACATTAGCAACATTTTTAGTTTTACAGACTGAATGTTAATTTCAGTATAAAACACATATTTCATTAACTGATGTCAGGTAACACTTTATGTTAGTGTTTATTACACGTTACATGTACTATAGTAATAACAGATTATGCATAATTACATGCTAACCCTATATTACCATTACATGCTAACCGTATAGTAGGTACATGTTGTTAATTAATATTCAAAGTACTAAACTCTGTTTAGTATCTTTATAATAACTGACAACCACCTTAAAAACAAGTGGTAATGAGAAAAGCCACATGATGAATCAAAGCTCATAACAAGAAGTATTTGAATAAGCTGAGGTAACTACTAATATGTAGAAGACAATAAAATAATGCAATAAACATTCATTTAACAACATAAGATGTAACACAAAACCCTAATATACATAACGCATAACAAAAAACTAAGAAGAAACAATTATTTAAATGAAAAAAACATCACAATGGGAATTCTGGGAATGTCAATTTACAGTTTTTCATTGTAAATTATAAGATGACTTCTTTTCTACTTCCAAAACTGTACATTTTACTGTTAAATTATGAGATGTTCCAGTAGACCTATAACAGTTTTTTGTTTTACCATGTATGGAGTAAGGGAACTTACCGTTAACTATTAATTAACTACAGCAGTTTTACAGACTTTGACCTTTAAGTTTGCGATCATTATATTCACACAGCAAAGGACTCACATAAAGGACTCATATGGAAGCTTGTTTCCACCAGGGAATAAAAAATTAAAAAGGTAATTGCGACTTTTTATCTCACAATTCTACCTTTTTTTCTCAGAGATATAAACTCACAATTCTAAGAAAAAACTTTATAAATCATAATTGCTAGTTTATGTCCATATAAACATCCATATAAAACTGAGTAGAGTACGCACCATTAGTCTCAGCGATGGAGACGTCCAGCTGAAAGCCGTTACACGTGCTGTTCTCGTACACAGCAGGAAGCTGGTGGTACACAGTCACTACCTGGGACATAAAACGCAACAGAGAAAAGATTGTAACTAAATTACGTCTTGTTTTTATATTTTAATAATTCAACAGTTTGGTGTAGATGTGGGCATTTAGCACCTCCAAAATTCCCTTGCCCCTCCCAGAAGCCACTACTGTGAATTCCTGGTCCAGAGGTACCTGGAAGAAATAATGAAAGTGAGTAACAGAGTTATTGTGTTTCATCCCAACATTCTTTTCCTTTATATATGGAGTTATTATACTGCCAAATGTCGAAAGAGCATTTCTGTAACGCGAGAATACAATCATGTAAAACACAAGTGCAAATCTCTCCAACTTAAAGGGTTAGTTCACCCAAAAATGAAAATAATGTAATTTATTACTCACCCTCATGTCGTTCCACACCCGTAATACCTTCGTTCATCTTCAGAACACAAATTAAGATCTTTTTGATAAAATCCGATGGCTCAGTGAGGCCTCTATTGCCAGCAAGATAATTAACACTTTCAGATGCCCAGAAAGCTACTAAAGACATATTTAAAACAGTTCATGTGACTACAGTGGTTCAACCTTAATGTTATGAAGCGAGGAGAATAGTTTTTGTGCGCCAAAAAAACAAAATAACGACTTTCAACAATATCTAGTGATGGGTGATTTCAAAACACTGCTTCATGAAGCTTTGAAGCTTTATGAATCTTTTGTTTCGAATCAGTGGTTCGGAGCGTGTATCAAACTGCCAAAGTCACACCCCCCAGTGGTGAACCACTGAAATTTCGAAACACTTATGACGTAACAAAGCCTCATTTACTGAAATCACTACTTTAGCAGTTTGATACACGCTCCGAACCACTGATTCGAAACAAAAGATTCGTAAATTATAGTCGAAAATGCTGTCCCAGGGTGACTGGGACAGGGAGAGCACTGTATATTTGAGAGTTTTGTGCAAGAACGAAGGGAATCTGTGTTTGAGCTGAGAGATTTTCGCTTGCACAGTACATGATTGTATTTTCGCGCTACAATAATGTGCTTTCAACATTTGGCAGTATAATGACACCATAAATTCCTAAAAAAAACATAAAGGGAAGTTTGAAAGATAGACGATCACACCCGTGAAGATCGGGCCACATAAGCAACTTTGGGATCAAAGGTCCAGCGTACGTCACTGCGACCGGGAACACTGAGCCGCACCAACAAATTGAGGTCAGAAGGAGGAGGGCTCTTCACTAGGTACTCAGACAGGGCCTGTAGCACGACCATAGTAGACTGATGGGAGAAAAACAGTCATTATATGAATAACCATGTACCTTAATACAAATATAAGATAAAATTAGTGAAGGTTTACTTATGGATTTTACCTGAGTAGAGCCGTACCCTCCCCCAATGCCACGCTTCTCGCTCAGCCATCGAAAGGGGGCGACTGCTTCTTCCATGTGGCCACTTTTGACAAGCGCTAACAATGCGTAACCTGTAGCTTCCAGTGTGAAGAAATGATTAGAAGAGTCAGGCCAGTGGGTACGGTCTGTAGACAGAAAATAAAGATGAGAAAGACAGGACAACACAAAGTAACATATTGCATATTTTTGTTTTCAAAAGATAAGTACCAGGTGAGGCTAAATTTAACAACATGCTCTTCATGCAGCCGTGGTTGGAAACTGCTAAGGCGTAGCATGCTATAGCTGCTGTGTACGGCCTCGTCAGCCGGGAGAAATGCTCTCTTAGAAACATCGCTGCTTTTCTGGTCTTGTCCTGCAATGATTGAATATAGAAAATACAATTAGCACCACTGAACATGTAAAAACTTATGTTATTGAATTCCAGTTTTCTAGTTTGCCTGGAAGTACGACATTGTTGTACCTTTGTCTATTCAAACATCAGGAATATCGCAATTTTTTTAACGTAATTTTCTATTCATTCAACAAAATTTGATATTATATTTATTTCATATATTCCAATATATGAAATAAATATAATATCAAATTTTGTTGCAATTATTTAATTTAGCTATTGTATTAATTATTATTATTGTTGTAAAATTGAATTTATCTTTTTTTTCTATTAAATTTAGACATTTTATGCGTTTTGCTTGTTCCGACAAACGGGTTTTAAAGTGCAAGTTTTTGAAAACGATACCATTATCGTCTCTGTGTACACTACAAAAACGCGAATCTGTGAAAACGTTCATGTCATGTGCATGCGTATTACGTGTTCAGTCTATAGATGCGTAGTGTTTCTTTACTAAGTGACATCGCCAACTACTGGCCTGGCATGAATAATACAGCATTGTTAGTTGTTTTCACGGATCCGTGTGAACGGGATAGTTTTAACAATGGTGACTTTTGTACATGAAAACAGGAAAAACATTACAGTTTTTAGTACATCGTTGTCGTGTAAACGTACCTTTAGTTTGTGGATTATATAAAGACTTTTTTTTTTCTCTATATCTTTCATCGTGTGTTTCATTACAGTCATAGTCCTAATTGTTTAATTTAGCTTTTGTCCTAATTACTGAATGTAGCTATTGTCCTAATTATTTAATTTAGCTATTGTTTTAATAATTTAATTTAACTACTGTTTGATTCAGATGTTTTTAGCCGTTTTACAGAGTGAAGTTACCTGTATGTCGAGGTCTGGCTCTTGGCAGGTAACAGCATTTTGTGCCTCTGCCAAAGCAATGAGCACAAATGCGGTCAGAGACACTCTGGATTCAGAGCCTTGCAGGCCTCCCTGCATCACAGAACATGTGTTAGTACTGTGAGAAAGCAGTCAGTTAACCTTTTATAGATTATAAAACTAGTGCAATCACAGGTATTAATTCTCACCGTCATACTAGTGTCATAGACAGGATTGTTCTCCTGAAAGGATCCATCTGGATGCTGTTTATTCTTGAGTAGGTACAGCAGAGGGCCACACAGATGCTTCTCACTGACACTGATAAACGAGTGTGCCATGGAGAACACCTTCACCACATACGCAGTGATCCTGAGACAGACAGAACATCAAGACACATGAACTCTACTGGGAAATGTTCAATATAGTGCTGCAGTTTAGGTGCTGGCATGAATACCATGTACTGGTGCCTTCTTTGGCGTAGGGAGGGTACGAGTCATCGGTTTTCTGATAATTAAGTTGATTTTCATAACCTATAAATACAAAAAATAATATAATATAAATACATAATTTATCTTAATCATATCTGAAAGAATGCAGTTCATCCCTGTTTGTGTCTCACCGCACCTTTTTGTATGTATTTTATGGCCTCATCTCTGCGATGTATTCCCACAACGTCCCAGTTTGCACTGCGGTCCAAGTAATGGGCTGCAATGAGTGGCAGTGTGATCCTGGCCAGGTTCTGCTCCACACACCCGCCGGGCATGCGGATCAATGACGCCAGTGAGTCCTCCTTAATGGAGTTATCAATGCTGTCTGCCAGCAAATCACCTGAAGAACGGATTAAAAAAAGCACATGTGAATGAACAAAACTGGGAAATTCTTGACAGTTGATGTCAAGAATTAAATTTCCATAATGTAATTGAGTGTTAATGCTATTTTATAATATTATGAGTATTGCTTAATAAAATGTCAAACCTCTGACATTGACAAATGTCTCCGGCAGAGATTTTGGTACAATGGCGTTCAACTGCATCTTCTCCACTTCTATCATCTGTCTCCCAGCTGAGATGAAGAAAATATTTAATCATTTATTATAACAAAAATATATAAATGAAAGCATATAATTAAAGGTGGGGTAAGTAGATTTTCAAAAACTTTGTTGGACATTGTTGATATTTAAAATCAACCCAAACAAACCGACCCCTCTCTTCATTGCTCCACCTCCAAAACTCACTCTCCAATCCTAACCACCCTGCTCCGAGTCGGTCTCGAACCCCGGCCCGATTGCTGCTGGCAGGTGAGGCGATTTCACTAACAATGACACTAAACACCTCATTCTCTAGCGGTTGTCAGTGCGCAGTGGTTTACCTGCTCAACTCTCACTATCTGGCCACTGTTAGACACGCAATGCAAGAGTGGATGTCTGTTTATCACAGCTGACGCGCAACAAAATGCTTCATGAAAAATAAAGTGCAGATGATGAACGAACGACAAGGAAGCACAAAAAATGAACATTCAGTACACAAGAGTAAAAACAAACAAGAGTTCGTTGTTAGTCGCCAACAGCACAGCAGCTCCAAACAATCAAAACCCAGTGTTAATCACATGAGAAGCGGAATCAAAGCAGTCTCCGTGTCTGTTTTCAGGCCTTCCCGCTTAGCTCTCTCCAGTGCTGGAAAGCTTTTCTAATATTAACGCAGGTCCTAAAAATCTTGCCCAGTCATAAACCTTCATTTCAGTTATATTCTTTTGAGCTCTTTTGTATTGTATCATCTCTCTTCCTGCAGTTTTTCTTCAAATCTCCCTCTTGCTCATTCTCTCTCCTCGACCGTTATAGCTACGCCCCCTAATGCTGATTGGTTACACGTTTGTTGTCGGTGTCGGCCCGACTAACTTCCAAACAGTGTTTTTCAAAATCTACTTACCCCACCTTTAATAAATTATTAAAATTAACATATACATTTTAATAATATAACATATACTTTTCATGCATAAAGACCCATATATACTGTGATTTTTCAAAAAAATGAAAAAAGCGTGATTTACAAAGGCAAGAATTTTTGTAAAGTTAAATAAATGTTTTTTTTTATGTTATCATTGCATTAACCATAAATACACTCATGATTTCCAACCAGTCTTACCACTGTCTCCTTTCTCAGTGGGGTTCAACACAAAGCTCCTCACTTTAATTGTCTGGATGCCTTCTACCTAAAACACAAGATATAGCATTATATATCATATATACAGTTATTGCTTTAACGTTACAAAAAACACATAACATGTACCAAGTAACATATCTAATATAAAATATTTTCAATATTACGAGTGAGACCCAAGACAGAGACGGTTTTAGTAGCCCACTTACTACCACACGTAGATTCTTCCTCACTGCATCTTGCCCCATGAAGGAGGCCGCAATGGCTGTGACCTGTAGGGGGAGCTCTCCTGTTTTAAGGGGGATGATGGTGTATGTAATGAGCTTGGAGGAGCTGGCCTGTACTGAAACCTGCTGTCTGTGGGGTCCACTAAATGCCACGCTGCACATGTCCTCTGTCTTATCCAGGATCACCATTACCTGCAAACACACAGTTGTTCAGGTCAGGTCACAAAGACGTTAGTGTCGGAGTGTGTTTATTGTTTGGTGACTGTGTGAATCTAACCTCCAGTTTTGAGTTCTTGTAGTTGTGGACCACAGCTTTGATTTCCACATGTTCATTTCTGGACACTGAGTGAGGCAACCGCAGGTCTATGAAGAACGGCTTCCACACCCGCACGTTATAAGGTTCAGCTACACAGAAACCTGCAAGAGGTTCACAAACCAGGAATAAACTCATTCTCAGGGACTTTTTCATTCATTCTCAGAAATGTCTGATATGTAAGATTAAAAGCTAAATAATACTTATTAAAATAGTCATAATTCATGTGCAGAAATGCTTGGAATGCAGCATTATAATTTAAATAATAATTAGTAAACAATATTTGTAATTCATATGCAGAAACGCTTGGCATGTTGCACTAAAAGCTAAATAATAATTATTAAATATTCATAATTTAAATGTAGAAATGTTTACATGTAGGATTAGGTTAAATAAGTGTTAAAATATTCATAATTTATATGCAGAAATGATTTATATAAATTTAGAATTAAAACCTAAATAATAATTAATAAAATAATCATAATTAATTTGACGTAGCATTAAAAGCTAAATAATTATTATTAAAATATTCATAATTCATATGAAGAAATGCTGGATATGTAGCATTAAAAGCTAAATAAGTATTAATACAAAATATCTGTAGTTCATATGCAGAAATGTTTGACATGTAGAATTAAAAACTAAATAATTATTAATAAAATATTCATAATACATCTGACGTGTAGCATTAAAAGTTAAATAATTAATATTAAAATATTCTGAATTTACATGAAGAAATACTTGACATGTAGCATTCAAAGATAAATAATAATTTAAATATTCATAATTTTTATGCAGAAATGCTTTGCATGTAGCATTAAAAGCTAAATAACTATTAATACAAAATATCTGTAATTCAAATGCAGAAATGTTTGACATGTAGGATTAAAAATGAAATAATTAATAAAATATTCATAATACATTTGACATGTAGCATTAAAAGTGAAATAATAATTATTTAATTATTGTAATTCGTATGCAGAAATGCTTTGCATGTACCATTAAAAGTTAAGAAATTATTAAAATATCTAATTCATATGCAGAAATGTTAGACAGGTAGCATTAAAACCTAAATAATTATGATTAAAAAATTAATAAATTATATATTTTCGTTGTAACCATTTAGTTATTACTGTGGCAGATCTAAAACCATATAAAATCAATTCTATATGTCAGATTTTACACATTTAAACAAATCAAATAATCAAATATAGCTGCAAGCAGCGATGACGTGCCCAAGCCCATTGACACCGCCAACCCGGTGGCTTCAGGGCAACTGTGCACGGCGGGCAATAGGCATTTAAAATGGGTAAACATAAAAGAACTATGTCAAAGTCATTTGAATACAACACATTTAGGTGCAGCAGTTGGTGCCCATATGATCACAAACCACAACAGCCACATCCATGAGATCATTTAAATTTAGATGAATTTCATGTCATAGAATATCATAGATCAATTTCAAATGAGTGCAGAATATCATCCTAATCTGCCATGTCTGTGTTTTTCTCAGACAACCTCTACAAAAATTCCTTGTTATTCCGGAGCTAATGACTGTAAATTAGAAAGTTGTCCGGCTGAATGAGAACAATATGTGTACCGAGTTTGGTGACTGTAGGTTAAAGTAACCCCCCACTTTTGTCAAATGGTGGCGCTATAGAGGCTCTCCTCCCCACCCGTTTGAAGCAAATCAGGTAAAAATAAGAGGGTGATCTCAAAGCATTTTGAAAGTGACACATTTCCTGTTGCCGGTTGGTGGCGCTATAACTTTGACTCACAATAGTCACATCCATGTGATCGGACTCCTACAACGAACACACTGCTGAAGTTTCATAAAAATCAATCAATGTATGTAGAAGTTATAACACACTTCCTGTTCCCCTTATCTCGCCATAAATTCATTGCCTCGCCACTGCCAAACCGTTCGAGATATCAAAAATCCGCTCACAATTTTACATCATCAATGTCTTGACTTCATGCTGCCCGAGTTTGGTGGTGATTGGATTAATCGCCTAGCAGGAGTATATCAAATTCCAGAGCATGCGTTTTTCAAACAACCCATAATACCGGACTTCCTGTTGAGCTGGCGTATAACTTAGAGCACGAAAGATGTTTGGCCCGATGAGGTCTATATGTGTACTGAGTTTCATACTAATACATGCAAGCGTGTTTGATATACGGACCAAGTTTTCGGACCCCATTTAAGGGGGTACCGTAGAGCCCCTGTGCCACGCCCGGGTACCAGCCTCTGTGGCGTCCTAATGGCCGCAGATTCCAATGTGTGTGCCAATTTTCAAGAGTTTTTGAGCGTGTTAAGGCCCCCGAAAGGCCCGGATGGTGGAAAAAAAATAATTTTTTGCGTGCGCCTTAGTGGCTTGGGCCCTAAATATCAGCTGATTTCTATTCTAGCTTATAGAATTGTGCTGTATTGTGTTGCTACACTAAAACTGAAGAAGCTTCTATTACAAAAGCATTTTATTCTGCTGTCAGTGGCTTTAAACACTTTAAAGAAGTCCTGCCCCGACGGTCAGATGGTTTGGACAAGAACAGAGCTGTTTACCTCTCTCAGGTGAGGAACTGACGGCTAGAAACCCCCACTGAGTGATACTGTCAGGAAGAACGGTGTCCACTTGAAATACAGCCAGCCTGGAATAAAAGCAGGAGAGACACTTCCATCAATGAACATCATAAAAGTGGGACTTACTTGCTTAGTCAATATCTTACCCATCAGACTTGGGTACGCTGGGCAGTCTGATGTCAGTCCACAGCCATGACTCGAAGAACTTGGAGCGCACGTAAATGTCTTCTATATCAGCTAAATCATCTTCATCGAACTCTTGCTCCTCTTCCTCCTCCTCTTCCATCTTTGCATCAAGACTCTCTTCGCATACTGGCGCCAGAGATTTGACAGGGGCAGATGCGAGGACGACACGCTCAATACGTTCTGAATAACTGACAGAATCAGAATAACTATAGCCACGTCTATTATAAAGCATAGGTAAAATAAGGTGGGTGGTGGTGTGTGGAGGGGTGGTGGTTGGTGGAAGGGTGGTCGTTGGAGGCCTGGTAATGACACCGAGCTCCTCCCCTCTGTACTCTGCACAACAGCGGAGGAAAGCTAACACGCAGCTCCAGTCCTCGGTGATGTAGAGGGAGCGACGGTAGCACGAATAGGGCATGGGAATCTCCCTCATGCCGTCCACACAACATCTCTTCAGGAACTGGTCAGAATACACCTTCTCTGAGAGAAAAGAACATGTTTAGGATGACTTAGCAATTAGCACGACTCGTTAACTCTTGCTAACGCTTTTGCCAACACTTGCAAATCTCCGCTTCTCTAACAAACTGTAACATACCAAACTTTTTAAAGATTTCTGATGCTTTGATGACACAGACTCACCCAGCTGCTCTCTGAGCTGCAGTTTGGCAGCAGAACGTCTTCTTCTAGATCTACTGGAGCAATCTATTCCAAACAAACCAAAGAAAATACACTCTTAAAATTAAAGGTTCTTTATTGGCATCTATGGTTCCATGAAGAACCTTTAACATCCATAGAACCTTTCCATTCCACAAAAGGTTCTTTATAGTGGAAAAAAGGTTCTTTAGATTTTTTAAATGTTCTTCACACTAAGAAAACAATGGTTTTAAGAACTATTTACTCAAAGGTTCTTTGAGGAACCATAAATGGTTCTTCTATGGCATCACTGTGAAACCAAGATGGTAAATGGGACGTGGATGCGGAAGGTCAAGTTCACCCTATAGAGCATCTATACGTAATCACAATGGCATTTGGTATTATTGCCCTAATGTTACTTTAATGTTAACTGGCAATACATTACTGTGTTAACTATTGGCAAGATTTTTGAAAGGCTGCATAACAATTGCAGCCTGAAGATGACTGTCAAAGGGATATATTTGTCCTGCATTTTTTAATACACATTTTGTTTATAAATGAAAAGTTTGCCATTTTTGTGCAATTTTGTGCTGTTGCTATCCTCATTATCTTTACCTAATTCTGAAGTTTTGAACTTGTTTTATAAATAGAACCATTCAAAAGTTTGGGGTCAGTAATATGTATAAAACAAAATAAAAAATAAAAAAAATTAATTCTTTAAGGAAGCATTAAATTGATCAAAAGTGACAGTAAAGACATTTAAAATGCTACAAAAAATATTATTTCAAATAAATGCTGTTCTTTTCACATTTCTATTCATCAAAGAATCCTGTAATCCAAAGAATTACTGTATTTTTGATCAAATAAATGCAGCCGTGATGAGCCTAAGAGGATTCTTTCAAAAACATTAAATATGTTCAAATCTTTTAATGGTAGTATAAATACATTTATTCTAGTATAATTAATTAGATGTTAATGTTGTATGTGTGAAGGACCTTTTTTGTAGTCACTGGAACCTCCTGTGCTGGAATAAAACATCAGTCCTGCATCACTGAAAACACCCATATTATTCTTGCCTCCTCCTGAGGTGCAGCCCATATCACCCTGTCCCACCACCTCCCACACCTGAATGAAAGAGTCATGAGTATCAGTGAGACCCTGGAGAAGGTTCTGGAGAGTACAGTGAAAATGACGTCAACACTCACCTTCTTCTGAGTCAGGCGGTTTTTACTCAACAGAAAGATGGCATTATCCACAGCAACCAGGCTGACCTTTGCTCCCGGGTCACCTTTGACTTGAAAATTAAAGCTGCTGCCTGGTGAGTAGGAATTGACTTTTTCACCCTCCACTGGTCCTACACTGAGCTAATACAACCACAAAAACACTCAGTACGAATAAACATAAATGCAAGCAACAATTATGGCACTTATATGGACTTTTTTTGGACAAAGTAACCCTTTATTTAAAAGCCAGAAGCAGAATTACTTACACTACTGAACAATAGGCAAAATGTGCTAGAATCATGCAATGTTAATAATTTCTTATGGACGTCACATGAACTCACCGAACCTACACACCGGTCCTCCACATCAACAAACACAGAGTCTGCCACCACTTCCGCCCTATATTTCCATGGCAAAATGTAGTACGCCACAATTCGAAACGCAGGTAGCATTTCTGTGGTAACCAGCAGAGGAATGTTTATGACATCCAGGTCTTTGACATTCACTCTACCAGCATGGATTATGTTTCCCTTATTCAAGACCTACAGAAACAATTGTAAATGTAATCAATTATAAGATTACAGTCATTTTCATCCCAAAATGGCCCAAGTGTCACACTCACGGCATATGTCAGCTGCTCCACAAACTTTTTTGATTTTGCTGAGGATTTGATGTACGCTTGGACGTTGAGACTGTCGCCCACCACCACTCGACTGGAACCCACTGAGATATGCAGGTAGTGCCTGAAGCCCATAAAAGAGGCATACAGCTCCACACGCACCTCTTCAACAGCCTGCTGTTCTGGTTTCAGTAAAGGATTTGCTGTCTCCACCTACACATGAATACGTCAATCAAGACAACTCTCAGAATAGTTTTGGCAGGTTAATGAATATGGCGATGTTAATGTATTTGGTCTTGGCTGACTAGATCTGCTGCTGCTGCATAAATAGACATACATAAATCCTGTAACAGATCTAGGCAGGTGGAGCTGGGGGAGGTGGAGGGTTACAGAGGAACTCTGATAGCACGCTGCAGGACTAGCTCACAGCAAACACTAAACCAGTAAATGTTGAGGAAGCAATCTCACTGGCTGCAGGATCAACCAAGGCCAATCAGCATATGTCATGCGGTAATGATGTGACTGCTTGCAGACTGCATGTAAAGGACCGATCAACATGCGCCATCTAGAGTTTCATGACTGAACTATATATATTTATACAACAGTTCTCGAATCTGATTGGCTGAGAGGTATTTTTCCGATCACTGCAATTTAGCTACTTTAACTAGCTTTGAGCCTGTGTCTCTATCCTATCTAATAGATATTATTCATCATATGAAACCTGCATCTTGTTCTTTGGATCCTATTCCCCCATTTTTCATAGTGAAAGTATTGGACACTGATGTATCCAGTCTATAGTTAATAGTTGTCTTACTAATGGCTATGTTCCATCATGTTTTAAACATGCAGTGATATGGCCTGTGCTTAAAAAGGCTTCTCTAGATCCACTGGTTTTAACTAATTATCGTCCTATTTCTAAGCTTCCTTTTCTTTCGAAGGTACTGGAGAAGGTTGTTTTTCATCAACTCTCTTCATTTCTAAAGAATAATGACATATTAGATAGGTTTCAGTCCGGGTTCAGAGCCAAGCACAGCACAGAATCTGCTCTTTTGAAAGTGTTAAACGACCTGTTATTGGCTGTTGATTCTGGAAAATGTGTCGTTTTGGTTCTCTTGGATCTAAGTGCAGCCTTCGACACTATCAATCACTCTATTTTACTGAAACGTCTTGAGCTTGGCATTCCATTATGAATGTAAGTCTGACCTGAAGAATATCAGCTAGATGCATGTAATGCACTCGCTTAGTCGATCTCTCTCTCATAATAAACTACTCTACATAATACAATGAGCTTCAGTGAAGCGACTCAGCGTCCCTTCGTTACTAATTCTAAAGTGGCATTTTAGAATTAGTAACGGAGGCTTGGGCTCAACTTTTAAACTATCAACTTGAGATTTGAATCTGTGGAGGAAGGAAGTAGTTCCTCACAAAAGAGGGTTTTTAAAGACACTCCGTTGTTGTTCTTATTTATTTACACACTCGTGCAATCAAACAGTTGTATAAACACAATATCACACTTGTAGCCATGCGATATGGCTGTATATCAGCGCGCTGTGATTACCTAAGGCCGAATTACAGCTGTGCTGATATAGAGCGATATCGCACGGCTACTCAGGTGATATTGCTTATATATTCAGCTCACAGTTAAATGCATTTTTGGATTGTTTCTTTTGTATGTGCATGTTTTTTTCTGTGAATGACTTACTTTCAGTATCTGTGAATTACCATATGACCTGGCCAAGTCAGGCATGTTGATGTAGACTTTGACGGTGCCGCTGTGGACACTGATTGGACTTTCAAGAAAGCTGATTTTAACAGGAATATTAGGAGCTGGAGAGCCGTCATGGTTACTCACTGTAACCTAAACAACAAAATAAAAACTGAATTGTAATAATGCTACTGTCATGAGCTAAAATCAACAATCCTATCAAAAATCAGATTAAAGGGATAGTTCACCCAAAAATGACATCATTTACTCAGCCTAATATCTTTTTAGAAGGAAGCTAAAAAAAAGCTAATAAAAATTACAAAAGCACATAAAATTACTTAAATCTATCTATCTGTTTATGTGTATAATACTGTTGTGCTCAAAAGTTTACATACCCCTTGCAGAATCTGCAAAATGTTAATTATTTTAACAAAATAAGAGGGATTGTGCAAAATGTGTGTTATTTTTTATTTAGTACTGTCCTGAATAAGATAGTTTACATATAGTCAAAAAATAGCTGAATTTATAAAAATGACCAGTTCAAAAATTTACAAACCCTTGATTCTTAATACTGTGTGTGATTACCTGGATGATCCACGACTATTTTTATGTTTTGTGATGGTTGTTCATGAGTCTCTTGTTTGTCCTGAACAGTTAAACTGACCAACGTTCTTCAGAAAAATCCTCCAGATCCTGCAAATTCTTCAGTTTTCCAGCATCTTTTGCATATTTGAACCCTTTCCAGCAGTGACTGTGTGATTTTGAGATCCGTCTTTTCACACTGAGGAAAAACAGTCGTGGATCATCCAGGTAACCACACACAGTATTAAGAATCAAGGGTATATAAATTTTTGAACGGGTCATTTTTATAAATTCAGCTATTTTTTGACTATATGTAAACATCTCTTATGCAAAATATCTTATTCAGGACAGTACTAAGTAAAAAATAACACATTTGCATGATCCCTCTTATTTTGTTAAAATAATTAACATTTTGCAGATTCTGCAAGGGGTATGTAAACTTTTGAGCACAACTGTATACATATATATTTAAAAAATCTTAAATTTGGAAATGGGAACTAACTGAAATTTATTTTTATTTCAGTTTTAGTCATTTTAGTACTTCAACTAAAATTACTAAAACTGAAATAAAAATAAATTAAAGTCAAATAGAAATATAAAAAAAATGTAATAAAAGTGACAAATGCACATAGCAAAATTACTAAAACAAAAATGTAAAAATAAAAGCTAACTCAAAATATAAATAAACACTATAAATAATACTAAAATTACACTGCTTTCGAGTTCTTTTTAGAGCCTGACAGCTCGTGGTCATCGTCCACTCTCACTGTATAGAAAAGAGCAGCTTGGGCATTCTGCTCCATTTCAGTTCAGGAAATGAAGTCAAACAGTATGAAATGACATGATGGGGGAACTATCCCTTGAAGCAGTAAACATCACAGAAATTAAATTACCGTCATGCCTAATGGCAGGCCAGGTATGAAATACTTCGGTGCGTCCCTGATGGAGAGCATGTATGGAGATATTACTATTTTAATGCCGGATTTCTCTGCTTCCACAAGATCGCTACCTGAGAAAAAAGTCTTAAAGGATTAGTTCACTTTCAAATAAAAATTTTCCTGATAATTTACTCACCCCCATGTCATCCAAGATGCCCATGTCCTTCTTTCTTCAGTCAAAAAGAAATTAAGGTTTTTGATTAAAACATTCCAGGATTATTCTCCTTATAGTGGACTTCAATTGGCCCCAAATGGTTGAAGGTCAAAATTACAGTTTCAGTGCTGCTTCAAAGGGCTTTAAATGATACCAGACGAGGAATAAAGGTCTTATCTAGCGAAACGATCGGTCATTTTCTAAAAAATAAAAAATAAAAATGTATATGCTTTATAAACACAAATGATTGCCTCGCAAGTGCTTCCGCCAGACCGCCTTCCGTATTCTTCAAAAAGCTTACGCTGTATGTCCTACACCTTCCCTATTCAACTTACGGAAAAAATGGAACTGGCGCCGTGTTCGTTCCGTAAATTGAATAGGATTGAATAATCCTGGAATGTTTTTATCAAAAACCTTAATTTCTTTTCGACTGAAGAAAGAAGGACATGGACATCTTGGATTACATGGAGGTGAGTAAATTATCAGGAAATTTTTATTTGAAAGTGAACTAATCCTTTAAGGCATAAGAGTGATTTCAGAAAAAACAAACCTTTAAATAATGATGCTAGGAAAACACCAATATTTATTTCCCCACCTGAGCTGGTCAGTATTGATGCTTTGACGTACACAGAAGACCCCAGCAGGCTGTTTGTGTCAGGATAGGCCATCTTTATCTCCTCCATAGTCAAACTAACAATTCCTCCATTCAGCTGCAATTTATAAGACAACAATAATCTCTTTCTACAAATCTGATTTAATGTTTAATGTACCTAAAGTGAAGTTTTTCTTTCTTCTTTAACCACTTACATCATTCAGTTGTTTCATAGATGTGAGTCTCTTCTTCTCACCATTTATTTGAATACCAAACAGAACATATGCAACACCTTGCACTGGTTCACCATAAAGATACCTGGAAGAAATATATACAGTGAGCTCAAGGTTTCTGGCAACTTACGAAACATCAATGTATGAATTTAATACACTACTGCTCAAAATTTTGGGGTCGGTAAGATTTGAATTGCTTTTGAAAAAAATGTCTTATTCTCACCAAGGCTGCATTTATTCAATAAAAAATACAGTAAAATATTGTGAAATATTAGAACAATTTAAAATAATAAGTGTTACTTCAGCGTTCAAATACATTCAGATCATTCAGAGCAGTTTGAGTCACACACCTGGCTGTTATTTCTACTTCCAGCTTATCTGCATCTAGACCGAGGTGGGACGTCTTTGGAGTCAAAGTGACATTGAATGCTGGGAGCACTTGGGAGCAAGAAGAAATGGTGTTAACCCACAAACAGAGGGGAAAAAAGAAGAATCTGAAGGTAATATGAATTTCTTACCATATTTCTTTACTTCAAACTGTCTGCTGAAAATGTTCTCTTTTCCCTGATCAAACTTTGCAACAACTTTCCACTTGCCTTCTCTAGAAAATCAAAAAGATCAGCAGCTACACATCTGAAGTACAGGGTAAATCAAAATTAATTCTAATTATATTAATATATTATGTTAAATATAAATTATATTATTTTATTATCTTATTTAAAATATTTAATATATAATTAACTATAAAATAATTATATAATTATATAATTAATTACATATAATAATTATTATAAATAATTATAATAATTAATTCTATATAATTAATTGTATATATATCAATTTACAATATTGAATATCAGAGATATTCAATAAGAGATATTTATAGAGATATTTATAATTATTATAAATAATTATAATAATTAATTCTATATAATTAATTATATATATATATAAATTTACAATATTGAATATCAGAGATGAATCAGAGATAATTACATTTAAACACACAAACTATTCTAATTGCGTAATTATACTATAAACCACAAATGAACAGTTCTGTATGCATACTTGGCTACAGTGGAGAGGAGGTAGGTATCTGATAGTATCCCATCGATTGCTTTGGCTCTGGAAATACCATGTACTGCAATACCATCTGGATTCTGAAACATGAGCCAATTGAGCCATAAAACACTGTTGCAGAAAATAAGCGATTGCTTTGCAAACTGTAATGACGCTTATATCAATGCCAGCGACACTCACCTGAATCTCAAAAGACAAGATTCTCTCAGAAGCACGGAATTCTGTATCAGATACAAAAGCCCTGCAACGCACTGGAAAATTCCGGAGTGATCAAGGAAAGTTAGATTGAACAATGCATGAATAATATGTATTATCAAAGTGCTCAACAGCATGTGAGAGCTGACCTGAGTCTCCAGGGTTGTAAACAGGTTTATCAGTCTGAATGAAGATGTATCCAGAGCGGAAAGACACCGGTATTACTTGTTCTGCGCGATGGAATTTGCTAAACTGAGCAACCAGCTTCACATATTTCTTCTTTCCATCTGGAAGTAGCATATTTGGATCAATCTGACAAAAGACCATATTTTATTACATTTAGGTTCAGAAAGCAACATGAGCAATGTCTCAAACAAGTGAGAACTTTTAACCAACCAAGTTTTCTCAGAACTGGAACAGTTTTGAGAAGATAGTTAAATACATTCATACATAAATTCACCTCAATGGTCGTGAGGGCACTGTAGTTGTTGTTTGATTTGAGGAAAACTGAGGCCCGCAACAAGACAGATTGGGAGACTGGATAGTCATAGACCTCGATAGAGACTCTTGTTACCCGGGACAGACTCAGACCCTCTAGCAGGATTTTCTGTTTTGTTCCAGGCCTTATCTTTGCTGGAGCTAAAATAGAAAACCTAAACCAAAACATATAGATCCAAGCACACAGGTGAATGTCCTTGAGTGGCCAGAGCCCTGACATCCAATAGAAAATCTGTGGAAAGTCTTGAAGAGAGCAGTCCATTGCCGCTCACCACAGATTTTGACTGAACTTGAGCAATTCTGCAAGGAAGAATGGGAAAATATTTCCCAATCTAGGTGTGCAAAGCTAGTACAGACATATCCAAAAAGATTAATGGCTGTAATTAAAGCAAAAGGTGGCTCTGCGGAGTATTAAATCAGGGGACTGATGACTTTTCCAACCCTGTTATTCTAGTTTTTTATTAATTCTCTGAACTGTTTCTTTCATTAATTTGATGTTGTAAGACAAAATTTGTAAATAAAGCTGGAAAAGGTTTTTTTTTTTTTAATGGGTTTTGATTTCTTTATTTGTACGACAAATAAAGTAACTATTTCAAAAGGGTGTAATGATTTTCTATTGACATTGTATGTGTGTTAACCAACTCTTAGAGGCAGAGGACAGTTGTGTACTTACATGGGAGACGGGTCAAAAACCGGTTCACTGTCAACACAGAACACACTCAGTTACAGATGGACCCTATTTGATTTTTACATACAACAAAAATCTATACTGAGAACTTTATATCCAATTATATCCATGAACATTTTTCACAAAATCAGAAGCACAAAACACACAACACAAAATAGATATACCTACGTTATTCGTGTATTATGTCCCCAAACTGTCCTCTTGCTGTTCAATTATCAAGATAAACACAATATAAATCAACTTTATCAAGAAAAGGACAACATTTACACATTATTAAGTCTAATTAATATATTATTAAACGCACTGTCTTGGAGAGAAAGCCTGGCCATCGGAGATGTGACAGAGCAAAGTCGCCCATAACAGCAGTGGAAGGAGCATCATCCTACAGGACTGACGACTCACAAAATGTCAGAAACAACAATAAGAGAGCTGAAATACCCCCAAATCCCTCCCACTAACTCAGACCCCCACTATCTTAAAACTTTGAGAAACTCTTGTGCAATGTTTGCTTTATTGCACCAGCCAGATATCTGACTACACATACATTCAGGCTTTCAGAAACATCTCTTTCTTAAAGCATTGCCAACAAAATGTTATTAAAAGTAGATTTTTAGATTTTTTCAAGAAAATTTTAGTCAAGTTTGTATGTGGAAATGTTCGCTATCATTATGCTAGGGTTTTGCTGTTTTCCTTTTTAGGTCAACTATTGTCAGTTTAAAGAGAATCTTCATCATGTTAAAGACTTTTAACAGCAACTTACCTGAATAATAAGCTTTTTTTTTTTTCATAAAGAAGTGCAAACCCCTCCTGGCAGCCGATTCTAAAGATTTTATTGGTCATTTCAATCAGAGTGATGATTGCATACACAAAGCCGAAACAAATACTAACCCTGTGACCGTACCGTTTGTTTTTGCTAACATTTTGATAGAGATTAAGCAATAAATGACTGTCAAATAGATGTAAATGACTTTTTGGTAGTTGTTTTTCTTACACACACACATGCATTTTTGAAGTTGTAATAAAACAAAGATTATTGGAACATGTTTTACAAGAAAATACTATTTCAGTCTCTCTATTTCTACTTGCAGTTTCATTGTAATTGATTGTGAAATTTACAAGCAATAACTGAGTGAAAACTGTTTCTACGCCAAATTTATTTCTGTGGACTGAAACCAATAATCATGACAAAATTCATCAGTTCAAAGAATAGCATTTGGCTCAAGACTGACAGCCGCTTTCTGTCAGTGCCGTTGCGAAGCTCTTCAGCTCGTCGCATTTCACCTGCAGAGCAGATCCAGCACCGCATTCAGACTCGGCCGGCCAGCGCTCGACCCACGTGTCTTTACCCAGCGTATACACATACCTGAGAGGGAAAACGTGAGTGAATAGTGAAATACAGACCCTAACATGTACATTTTCAGTGCTATTATGCTGCTCACTTGTTGGACGTGCTCCCTGCTTGCCAAACATCAGCGATCGGCCCAATGATCAGATAGTCCTGACCCTCTCTCAAACCAAGCCCTGTCCTACAGCTTGCATGAGAGAGGAACATTCTTCGTTCCTTCTCGTTCAGACCTTCTTCTGTCCCTACACAAACAGAAATGTATGGAGATCCAGTGTTTTTTGAACATTCAAACATGAAAACCTATTCTATTAGAGCCCCAAAACAAAGTCAAGACTTTGTAAAAGGGCATAACAGGTCCCCTTTAAGAGTGTAGTAGACGTACCCTCTTTGATAACCTGCACAATCTCCATATCATACTGATCATAGTGACTCTGGCTGGCGCTGATCAGTTTGACCCTGTAGGCTGAAGAAAAGACACATTCGTTGAGAAGATGGTGACATCATGATGTGTTCCCCCAAAATAGACAGAAGAAACATTCACCATGATGTAATCCATTGCACACAGCAGCCTTCCTCTGTTCTTTCCCAAAAGACAAGGAGTCTTCTTTCATTACACAACAGTCACCTATGAAAGAAAGTTGTATAATTTGTTTTATAACTGGTTAAAGGTAAGAAGTTGATTGAAAACACAAAGACAGTCCTGCTGAACTGACCCTGTGAGCAGCGGCACACGTCGTCTTTGCAGATCTGATCGAGCTGCTGTTGGTCTTCAAGAGGAGAGTAGAATCTGCTACAGCGCTTATCTGACAGAACAGAGACCGCAGTCGTGATCACACCGTTAGTTAGCATTGTACGGAGCACCGTGGATGACATGCAAGGAAAAAAAAGATATTGTGGCCACGATTTAACTAATTTAAAACAAGGGAATGAATTAGTACAACGTGACCATGATTTACTAAAACAAGTAAAACTAAATAATAAAATTTGCCTAATAAGTCATCACAATGTGTCTATTTATCTTTTTTTTCACGTCTTGTGCGGGACTCCAAAGCATTCATCACGTTAAACAGGGGTTTTCAAATTGAGGTCCATGAGCCACAAGGGGGTGCTAGATAATATGACTACTTTTTTGTCAAAATTAAGGTGTTATTAGCTCTTTCCCCACCATTGACGGAATTTTCATTTAAGACACAATGCTTTCCTGCCATTTACAGAATTTTCCGTCATTTATGACAATGCTTCCCCACCATTTACAGAATTTTCCGTCATTTATGACAACGCTTCCCCACCATTTACAGAATTTTTTCGTCATTTATGACAATGCTTCCCCACCATTTACAGAATTTTCCGTCATTTATGACACAACGCTTCCCCGCCATTTACAGAATTTTCCGTCATTTATGACACAACGCTTCCCCACCATTTACAGAATTTTCCGTCATTTATGACACAACGCTTCCCCACCATTTGCAGAATTTTCCGTCATTTATGACAAAATGCTTCCCTGCCATTGATGGAATTTTCTGTCATTTTGACAACGCTTCCCCACCATTGATGGAATTTTCCTTAATTTATGGCACAACGCTTCCCCGCCATTTACAGAATTTTTCATCAATTACGACAAATTTTCCGGCAATCCATGTAATACAGTAGGGGGCACTATTACGCATCTTCTGAAAGAGTACAGAATCTACAGATCAAAACACAGGAGAAAAAGCAGCAGAATCAAGCGATAAAAGCATTGCTTACGCAAAAATAATGCGATCATCAAACATTAAACAGCATATAAATAAAAACTGCCAAATGTTCCCGAATAAAACCCAGGGAGAAGTATAGGACTGTGCAAGTTTCGGGCGTGTTGAGGGAAGCAATCCCAACAAAGTCTTAGACAAAAACGTAGAAAAACGCAGGCAGGGAAAGAGTTAAATGTTCAACGCAATCATTTTTAACAAGTTGCTTCAGAATGATATTTACAAATAAACCAGAATTGTATTGAATGAATCAAAAATGTCTTGATGCCAAGTAAAAAAGTAACTTCAGACAAAGAAAATATTTGCATAATTTGCTTAATCTTCAGTAAAATAATGTAAAAGGTAATTATCACTTTTTATTAACATCTTTATAATGTCACACTATTTTTCTCTCAGTCTAACTAGCTTTGTTTATATGAAAGAAAAAAAAATATATATATATATATAGCATTCATATTTTAGAAAGGGGTCCCTTACAAGGGGATCAGCATATTTAGGGGTATATGGAACCAAAAAGTCTGAAAAACCCTGACCTAAAGCATGTTTTAAATGTCTGACCTCATAGATACTAATTTAAAAAGCTAATCAAATTAATCATTTTGTTCTAAAAATGTGGTGCTCAAGTTAAAAGAAGCTCAACTTTTAAGAAAAACATGGTGTTCCTCATGCTTGCTAGCACATTGCTATGAAATTGATAGCATATTCGGTTGCTCAGAAAGGAAACAGGATGCCTCTCTGCACAGTTTGAGTTATTCATGCAGAAACAATGTGAGATGATTTAAGTGGCAAAATTAACAGTGTAGATTAGCAGTATAACTTCACAAACATTGCTTTGCAAACCTTTGTGTGCACGCACCTTTGTTGTAGTAATGGTAAACTGTGACAGTGGACGGCTGAAGAAACCCCACTTTAAATTTCTGATGCAGTCTGAACGAGATCACGTCTGTCTGAGTACTGGACACCTGTCCAGGACATTTAGACAAAGACGAATATTCAACATTACCTTCATTGACATAATGTTAAACAAGTTTGAACTAAAGTTTTTTGCTTGGTTACCTCAAACAGGTGAATTATGAGGGATCCTCTGTCGCTCAGGTTGTCCACCACTTCGAAGTTGTTGATGTAGCGGTCCACTGAATTTTTAAGCTGAAAAATCAGCCCAGACATTATCACTTCTATAACCTAACGATTTGCCTTGCTGTATACTGTCTACATAGCTGCCTACATAGTCAAGGTGACAGATTTGAAACATTCTTTATAGTCAGAAACTCTGCGCACCACACAAAGAGACTCAACTCACAATTGATTCCAATAGAGTTCAGCGTTAGCATGTTGCTAAGCTAAAATTACAATACTCTTGGCATGAAAATACAAAGAACTCAAAAATGTAGGGTAGAAACGTTCACTGGTGTGTTGAATGAAAAAAAAAATAATATTTTTAATCAAACTTTTTTCATGATTTTTTTCATCCATCTTGGATGTAGCTTCTCGCAATGCATCATGGGATTGCATTCTCCATGATAGATGATGCAAAATTAGGTATCTTGGCGAAAATTGTCTGGAGTGTACATGTGATGCCTTAAAATGTTGTCTAGGCTACAACACGGCTAGCTACAGAATTAGCTGCTATCGCTGATGTAATGCCTCATTATGTCATGAGTTTGGTCTCACCGACTCTAAATCTGAGTTTTCAGGCTCAAAGCCGGTAGGCAGACCGATGTCCAGAATCACCATCCTCACTCGGCGTCCCTCCAGAGCCCTTTGGGGGTGCAAAGCAGAGAACTGTAGTATTGAATTGTGGGTACCACAATAATCTATCCTGGCAAAAAATAAGATATCTACCTATATACAAGAGCTCACCTCACGTGGATATTGAGTCTGTAGGACTTTTCTACATCCGGTGGGGGTTTTTCTAAAATGGGCCAAAGAGTGATCTTAATGAAAACTTGTACGCTATGTGTACAGTGTAAAGAAAAAAAAGTTAACCATGGTTACCGGAACTTTACTGTTAAAAAAACAGTAGCAACATTTTTAGTGTAAATTACCTTTTTATTTTTTTATTATCTGGCGGAAACAAGGTTCCATATAAAACTGAGTAGAGTACGCACCATTAGTCTCAGCGATGGAGACGTCCAGCTGAAAGCCGTTACACGTGCTGTTCTCGTACACAGCAGGAAGCTGGTGGTACACAGTCACTACCTGGGACACATAAAATGCAACAGAGAAAAGATTGTAACTAAATTACGTCTTGGTTTTATATTTTAATAATTCAATAGTTTGGTGTAGATGTGGGCATTTGGCACCTCCAAAATTCCCTTGCCCTTCCCAGAAGCCACTACTGTGAATTCCTGGTCCAGAGGTAACTGGAAGAGATAATGAAAGTGAGTAGAGCTATTGTATTTCATCCCAACATTTTTTCCTTTATCCATGGAGTTATTATACTGCATGTAACACAAGAATACAATCATGTAAAACACAAGTGCAAATCTCTCCAAATTAAAGCACTGTTTCCACCTGGTATTAAGATGCGTTTTGGTCGATTGGATCAGAAATGGACAACGCTAAATACAGGTGTAAACAAGGTCTGAAACGTTTTGAGCTTGTCCACTTTCAACCACTTCAAGCACTGGAAAATGCATTCGACTAATACTAACCATACTAACCGTGGGGGATTTTATCATGATTTATCGTCAAACCAGTAATCTTTTCATCCCTAGTTTTTATCAGGTGAACCAGGGTGACTGGGACAGGGAGAGCACTGTATTTGTAAAATAATGTGCTTTCAACATTTGGCAGTATAATAACACCATAAATTTCTACGAAAACATAAAGGGAAGTTTGAAAGATAGACGATCACACCCGTGAAGATCGGGCCACATAAGAAACTTTGGGATTGAAGGTCCAGCGTACGTCACTGCGACCAGGAACACTGAGCTGCACCAACAAATTGAGGTCAGGAGCAGGAGGGTTTATCACTAGGTCCTCAGACAGGGCCTGTAGCACGACCATAGTAGACTGATGGGAGAAAAACAGTCATTATATGAATAACCATGTACCTTAATACAAATGTAAGACAATTAATGAAGGTTTACTTGTGGTTTTTACCTGAGTAGAGCCGTACCCTCCCCCAATGCCACGCTTCTCGCTCAGCCATCGAAAGGGGGCGACTGCTTCTTCCATGTGGCCACTTTTTATAAGTGCTAGCAATGCGTAACCTGTAGCTTCCAGTGTGAAGAAATGATTAGAAGAGTCAGGCCAGTGGGTACGGTCTGTAGACAGAAAATAAAGAAAGATGAGAAAGACAGGACAACACAAAGCAACATATTTCATATTTTTGTTTTCAAAAGATAAGTACCAGGTGAGGCTAAATTTAACAACATGCTCTTCATGCAGCCGTGGTTGGAAACTGCTAAGGCGTAGCATGCTATAGCTGCTGTGTACGGCCTCGTCAGCCGGGAGAAATGCTCTCTTAGAAACATCGCTGCTTTTCTGGTCTTGTCCTGCAATGATTGAATGTAGAAAATACAATTAGCACCACTGAACATGTAAAAACGTATATTATTAAATTACAGTTTTCTGGTTTGCCCGGAAGTACGAAATGAATCAGTGTTGTACCTTTGTCTATTTACTTATATTCATTGTTTTTTGTTTTTTTTAATAAATAAAAAAACGTTGCTGTGAAATATACATCAGGAACTCAAGATGCTGAATAAGTGGGCAATCACAATGTTTTTTTGTTTTTTTTTACTTAAAGGGGTGATGAACTGAGAAATCTAATTTTCCTTAAGCTTTTGATATATAAGAGGTCATCATACTATAAGAATATCCTCTAAGTTTCAGAACTGAAAACTTCCTTGTTAGTCCAATAAAAGCTTTTATTGGCACTAGGCCCAGCAAACGACAGGTTTTTCGAAGTGGGGATCTATGATGTCAAAGGGCAGCAAGCACCGCCTCTGCAGAAGAAGATCAATGCCTACTTCATCACTGCCTGTTTAGCCCCGCCCACCGATTCGCATATGACATGTCATAGGTAAATAACATAGCCCTACGTGGTGCTAAACCGGTTCAAGGATTACAAAATACATGCCGTTGAGGATTACAAAATATTGTGCAGTGCCTGGACTCGACAGTAATGCAACATGTAAGTAACTGTGTTAATTCTAATGCCTGATCTGATATGTAATGATTCATGTACAATCAGATGTTCTTTGTCTGTGTGTAAGTAAATCAAACCAGTGACTAAACGTCAACTTGCGTTGTTTCTGTTAGTAGGATGAAAATAATCAGTTATTTAAATGGTGATTAAATTATTGCACTGTTAGTGGCGACGAAAGCACTTGTTAGTGTACAGAAATTGAGTTGCAATGACGAGATCACTGCTTTCATGCGCTCAACATGTCTGTGATCGACGACAGTGTTCATCTCTGCAACCTTTCATGCCACGATCTAAATATAATGCCATAGATCTAAACGTAATGTAGCACTTTTCACGATTAGTTAACCTTGAGAGCTGTAATAGTAAAAACGCTAAAAGAGAGAGTAATACTTTCATATGCAAGAGCTATTTCATATGCAAAGATGTTAGCCAATCACAGCAGTGGGCATTTACACTGAAGTCTCACAGCAGAAACGCCCCTTAAAACAGAGCGTTCAAATAAGAGGGTGAAAATCAGGGTAGGAAAAATGCCTTTTATTTCTAAATTATGAAAATTTTGGATGTAAAAAGCATACAAACATTATAAGTGCATCCCAGGAAACATAAAACAATATTGATATTATATTTATTTCATATATTGGAATAAACTTGCAATTGTTTAATTTAGCTATTGTATTAATTATTATTATTATTGTATAATTTAATTTAGCTTTTGTCCTAATTATTAAATTTAGATATTTTTCTAATTATTTACTTCAGCTATTGTCCTAATTATTTAATTTAGCTTTTGTCCTAATTATTAAATGTAGCTATTGTCCTAATTATTTAATTTAGCTATTGTTTTAATAATTTAATTTAACTACTATTTAATTCAGATGTTTTTAGCCGTTTTACAGAGTGAAGTTACCTGTATGTCGAGGTCTGGCTCTTGGCAGGTAACAGCATTTTGTGCCTCTGCCAAAGCAATGAGCACAAATGCGGTCAGAGACACTCTGGATTCAGAGCCTTGCAGGCCTCCCTGCATCACAGAACATGTGTTAGTACTGTGAGAAAGCAGTCAGTTAACCTTTTATAGATTATAAAACTAGTGCAATCACAGGTATTAATTCTCACCGTCATACTAGTGTCATAGACAGGATTGTTCTCCTGAAAGGATCCATCTGGACGCTGTTTATTCTTGAGTAGGTACAGCAGAGGGCCGCACAGATGCTTCTCACTGACACTGATAAACGAGTGTGCCATGGAGAACACCTTCACCACATACGCAGTGATCCTGAGACAGACAGAACATCAAGACACATGAACTCTACTGGGAAATGTTCAATATAGTGCTGCAGTTTAGGTGCTGGCATGAATACCATGTACTGGTGCCTTCTTTGGCGTAGGGAGGGTACGAGTCATCGGTTTTCCGATAATTAAGCTGATTTTCATAACCTATAAATACAAAAAATAATATAAATAAATAATTTATCTTAATCATATTTGAAATATGCAGTTCATCCCTGTTTGTGTCTCACCGCACCTTTTTGTATGTATTTTATGGCCTCATCTCTGCGATGTATTCCCACAACCTCCCACTTTGCACTGCGGTCCAAGTAATGGGCTGCAATGAGTGGCAGTGTGATCCTGGCCAGGTTCTGCTCCACACACCCGCCGGGCATGCGGATCAATGACGCCAGTGAGTCCTCCTTAATGGAGTTATCAATGCTGTCTGCCAGCAAATCACCTGAAGAACGGATTAAAAAAAAAACATGCAGATCAGTATGTGATGTGAATGAACAAAACTGGGAAATTCTTGACAGTTGATGTCAAGAATTAAATGTTCATAATTTAATTAAAATAGTAATATACTATTTTATAACATTATGAGTATAATAAAATGTATTAATACATTTTAGTATGTATTAGTATCAATAAAATGTCAAACCTCTGACATTGACAAATGTCTCCGGCAGAGATTTTGGTACAACGGCGTCCAACTGCATCTTCTCCACTTTTATCATCTGTCTCCCAGCTGAGATGAAGGAAATATTTAATCATTTATTATAACAAAAATATGTAAACTAAAGCATATAATTAATAAATTATTAAAATTAACATATACATTTGAATAACATAACTTATACGTTTCATGCATGAAGACCCATTTATACTGTGAAAAATGAAAAAAAGTGTAGTGTGTGACATTATAAAGATTTGTTTATTTATAGTTATACTGTGTGTAATACAGTTATACAGTAATAGTTATACACAAAAAAAGTATAATTAATTTTCTAATTATATATATATATATATATATATATATATATATACACACACACACACACTTTTTATTATGTCATTTTTATTAACACAATTATATATAATTATATTAATTAATTTTATATATATTATATTATATTATATTATATTCTTCATGAGTCTCTTGTTTGTTCTGAACAGTTAAACTGAGCTCTGTTCTTCAGAAAAATTCTCCAGGTCCTGCAGATTCTTCAGTTTTCCACCATCTTTCGCATATTTGAACCCTTTCCAACAGTGACTGAATGATTTTGAGATCCGTCTTTTCACACTGAGGACAACTGAGGGACTCAAACACAACTAATAAAAAAGGTTCAAACATTCACTGATGCTCCAGAAGGAAACATGAATTTTCTGAAGAACAGAGCTCAGTTTAACTGCTCAGACTCATGAAGAACCATCACAAAACAAAAAAACAGTCGTAGATCATCCAGGTAACCACACAGTATTAAGAATCAGTGGTTCACATACTTATGAATGGGGTTATTTTAATAAATTCAGCTATTTTTTTGTCTTGTGGATTATATGTAAACATCTTTTATGTAAAATATCTTACTCAGGAGAGTACTAAATAAAAAATAATATGCATTTTGTATTATCTCCTTTTTTTTTGTTAAAATTATTCACATTTTCACAGATTTTGCAAGTGGTTCACATACTTTTTCTTGCAACTGATATATATATATATATATATATATATGTGTGTGTGTAATTACTATTATTATCATGAAATTAATTATGTTTTTGTGTATGTGTATAGTGTATATATAGTGTATATATAGTTCATGCATAAATTTATATTGTGCAAAACTGCTACTGTTACATATTTTTTAAAAAGCGTGATATTACAAAGGCAAGAATTTTTGTAAAGTTAAATAAATGTTTTTGTTATTATTGCATTGGTCATAAATACACTCATGATTTCCAACCAGTCTTACCACGGTCTCCTTTCTCAGTGGGGTTCAACACAAAGCTCCTCACTTTAATTGTCTGGATGCCTTCTACCTAAAACACAGATATAGCATTATATATCATATATACAGTTAGTGCTCTAAAGTTACAAAAAAACACATAACATGTACCAAGTAACATATCTAATATAAAATATTTTCAATATTACGAGTGAGACCCAAGACAGAGACGGTTTTAGTAGCCCGCTTACTACCACACGTAGATTCTTCCTCACTGCATCTTGCCCCATGAAGGAGGCTGCAATGGCTGTGACCTGTAGGGGGAGCTCTCCTGTTTTAAGGGGGATGATGGTGTATGTAATGAGCTTGGAGGAGCTGGCCTGTACTGAAACCTGCTGTCTGTGGGGTCCACTAAATGCCACACTGCACATGTCCTCTGTCTTATCCAGGATCACCATTACCTGCAAACACACAGTTGTTCAGGTCAAGTCACAAAGACGTTAGTGTCGTTAGTGTGTTTATTGTTTGGTGACTGTGTGAATCTAACCTCCAGTTTTGAGTTCTTGTAGTTGTGGACCACAGCTTTGATTTCCACATGTTCATTTCTGGACACTGAGTGAGGCAACCGCAGGTCTATGAAGAACGGCTTCCACACCCGCACGTTATAAGGTTCAGCTACACAGAAACCTGCAAGAGGTTCACAAACCAGGAATAAACTCATTCTCAGGGACTTTTTCACATTCATTCTCAGAAATGTCTGATATGTAAGATTAAAAGCTAAATAATGCTTATTAAAATAGTCATAATTCATGTGCAGAAATGCTTGGCATGCAGCATTAAAAGTTAAATAATTTGTAAAAAGAAAAAAAAAGAAAAATTATAATTCATATGCAGAAACGCTTGGCATGTTGCACTAAAGCTAAATAATAATTATTAAATATTTGTAATTTACATGCAGAAATGTTTATATGTAGGATTAAATGTTACATAAGTATTAAAATATTCATAATTCATATGCAGAATTAAAACCTAAATAATTATTAATAAAATATTCATAATTAATATGACGTAGCATTAAAAGCTAAATAATTATTATTAAAATATTCATAATTCATATGAAGAAATGCTTGACATGTAGCATTAAAAGCTAAATAACTATTAATACAAAATATTTGTAGTTCATATGCAGAAATATTTGACATGTAGGATTAAAAATAAATAAAATATTCATAATACATTTGACATTAAAAGCGAAATAATAATTATTTAAATATTCGTAATTCTTATGCAGAAATGCTTTGTGTGTACCATTAAAAGTTAAGAAATTATTAAAATATCTAATTCATATGCAGAAACACTTGACATGTTGCATTAAAAGTTAAATAAAAATATTCATAATTCATATGCAGAAATGTTAGACGTAGCATTAAAACCTAAATAATTATGATTAAAAAAAATAATCAATTATATATTATATATTTTGTTGTAATCATTTAGTTATCACTGTGGCAGATCTAAAACCATATAAAATCAATTCTGTGTGTCAGATTTTACACATTTAAACATAAAACAAATAACAAACAAAGATCAGCTGATTTCTATTCTAGCTTATAGAATTGTGCTGTATTGTGTTGCTACACTAAAACTAAAGAACCTTCTACTACAAAAGCATTTTATTCTGCTGTCAGTGGCTTTAAACACTTTAAAGAAGCTCTGCCCCGACGGTCAGATGGTTTGGACAAGAACAGAGCTGTTTACCTCTCTCAGGTGAGGAACTGACGGCTAGAAACCCCCACTGAGTGATACTGTCAGGAAAAACGGTGTCCACTGGAAATACAGCCAGCCTGGAATAAAAGCAGGAGAGACACTTCCATCAATGAACATGATAAAAGTGAGACTTCTTCGCTGAGTCAAAGTCAAACTCTTACCCATCAGAAGACTTGGGTACGCTGGGCAGTCTGATGTCAGTCCACAGCCACGACTCGAAGAACTTGGAGCGCACGTAAATGTCTTCTATGTCAGCTAAATCATCTTCATCGAACTCTTGCTCCTCTTCCTCCTCCTCTTCCATCTTTGCATCAAGACTCTCTTCGCGTACTGTCGCCAAAGGTTTCATGCGAGAATGTACGAAGGCATCACTATCAGCAAATGAATAACTATATTCATAGTCAAGAGACATATGTAAAATAAGGTGGGTGGTGGTTGGTGGAAGGGTGGTCGTTGGAGGCCTGGTAATGACACCGAGCTCCTCCCCTCTGTACTCTGCACAACAGCGGAGGAAAGCTAACACGCAGCTCCAGTCCTCGGTGATGTAGAGGGAGCGACGGTAGCACGAATAGGGCATGGGAATCTCCCTCATGCCATCCACACAACATCTCTTCAGGAACTGGTCAGAATACACCTTCTCTGAGAGAAAAGAACATGTTTAGGATGACTTAGCAATTAGCACGACTCGTTAACTCTTGCTAACGCTTTTGCCAACACTTGCAAATCTCCGCTTCTCTAACAAACTGTAACATACCAAACTTTTTAAAGATTTCTGATGCTTTGATGACACAGACTCACCCAGCTGCTCTCTGAGCTGCAGTTTGGCAGCAGAACGTCTTCTTCTAGATCTACTGGAGCAATCTATTCCAAACAAACCAAAGAAAATACACTCTTAAAATTAAAGGTTCTTTATTGGCATCTGTGGTTCCATGAAGAACCTTTAACATCCATAGAACCTTTCCATTCCACAAAAGGTTCTTTATAGTGGAAAAAAGGTTCTTTAGATTTTTTAAATGTTCTTCACACTAAGAAAACAATGGTTTTAAGAACTATTTACTCAAAGGTTCTTTGAGGAACCATAAATGGTTCTTCTATGGCATCACTGTGAAACCAAGATGGTAAATGGGACGTGGATGCGGAAGGTCAATCTATACGTTATCCCAATGGCATTATTTTACATAACCTAATGTTACTTTAATGTTAACCGGCAATACATTACTGTGTTAACTATTGGCGAGATTATTTGTCCTGCATTTTTTTAATACACATTTTGTTTAGAAATTAAAATTGTGCCTTTTTTGTGCAATTTTATGTTGTTGCTATCCTCATTATCTTTGCCTAATTCTGAAGCTTTGAACTTGTTTTATAAATAGAACCATTCAAAAGTTTAGGGTCAGTAATATTTGAAAAAAAAAAAAAAAAAAAACTTCATCAAGGAAGCATTAAATCAGAATCATCAAAAGTGACAGTAAAGACATCTGAAATGTTACAAAAGATAATTATTTCAAATAAATTTCTATTCATCAAAGAATCCTAAAAAAAGTATCTTTTTTTTTTTTTTACTGTATTTTTGATCAAATAAATGCAGCCGTGATGAGCCTAAGAGGATTCTTTCAAAAACATTGAATATGTTCAAATCTTTTAATGGTAGTATAAATACATTTATTCTAGTATAATTAATTAGATGTTAATGTTGTATGTGTGAAGGACCTTTTCTGTAGTCAGTGGAACCTCCTGTGCTGGAATAAAACATCAGTCCTGCATCACTGAAAACACCCATATTATCCTTGCCTCCTCCTGAGGTGCAGCCCATATCACCCTGTCCCACCACCTCCCACACCTGAATGAAAGAGTCATGAGTATCAGTGAGACCCTGGAGAAGGTTCTGGAGAGTACAGTGAAAATGACGTCAACACTCACCTTCTTCTGCGTCAGGCGGTTTTTACTCAACAGAAAGATGGCATTATCCACAGCAACCAGGCTGACCTTTGCTCCCGGGTCACCTTTGACTTGAAATTTAAAGCTGCTGCCTGGTGAGTAGGAATTGACTTTTTCACTCTCCACTGGTCCTACACTGAGCTAATACAACCACAAAAACACTCAGTACAAATAAACATAAATGCAAGCAACAATTAAAGCTGCAAGCAGCGATGAAAGGGCCCTCGCAGTGAATAGTGGGTGACATGCAAAGTTTCATGAGTTTTCGAGCATGTTCAGGCCCTCAAAAATGCGATTCATTTTTAGAGAATTGACTGAGCAATTACAATAGGGTCCTTACACCATCGGTGCTCGGGCCCTAAAAATAATCTTCTGGGAACCACAAACTAACGTTCTGGAAATGTTATAATAACATTATAAGAACATTAGATTAACATTAGAATAACGTTATACAAACCAAAAACTAACATTCTGGGAACGTTAGAATAACGTTAGACTAACGTTCTGGGAATATTAAGAAAACTTTCCTGGCTAACCATACGTTAGATTAACTTTAGAATAACGTTATGAGAACGTTAGATTAACTTCAGAATAACGTTATACAAACCAAAAACTAACATTCTGGGAACATTAGATTAACGTTAGAATAACGTTTTGGGAACATTAGATTAACTTTAGAATAACGTTATACAAACCAACGTTCTGGCAATGTTAAATTAACGTTAGAATAACGTTCTGGGAATGTTAGATTAATGTTAGAATAACGTTCTAATGCAATGTTAATAATTTCTTATGGACGTCACATGAACTCACCGAACCTACACACCGGTCCTCCACATCAACAAACACAGAGTCTGCCACCACTTCCGCCCTTTTTTTGTAGTACGGCCTATATTTGTAGTAACCCACAATCCGAAACGCAGGTAACATTTCTGTGGTAACCAGCAGAGGAATGTTTATGACATCCAGGTCTTTGACATTCACTCTACCAGTATGGATTATGTTTCCCTTATTCAAGACCTACAGAAACAATTGTAAATGTAATCAATTATGAGATTACAGTCATTTTCATCCCAAAATGGCCCAAGTGTCACACTTACGGCATATGTCAGCTGCTCCACGAGTATAATTTGCTTTGCTGAGGATCTGATGTACGCTTGGACACTGAGACTGTCGCCCACCACCACTCGACTGGAACCCACTGAGATATGCAGGTAGTTCCTGAAGCCCATAAGAGAGGCATACGGCTCCACACGCACCTCTTCAACAGCCTGCTGTTCTGGTTTCAGTAAAGGATTTGCTGTCTCCACCTACACATGAATACGTCAATCAAGACAACTCTCAAAATAGTTTTGGCAAGTTAATGAATATGGCGATGTTAATGTATTTGGTCTTGGTGGACTAAATCTGCTATGGCTGCTGCTGCTGCTGCTGCTGCAGAGCAAATATAACAGATCTAGGCAGGTGGAGGGTTTCAGTGGAACTCTGATAGCACGCTGCAGGACTAGCTTACAGCAAACACTGAACCAGGCTATTTAAATGTTGAGGAAGCAATCTCATTGGCTGCAGGATCAGCAGAGACCAATCAGCTTGTGTCATCCGGTAATGATGTGACTGCTTGCAGACTGCATGTAAAGAACTTAGGCTGCATTTACACTGCAAGTCTTAATGCACAGATTCGATCTTTTGACCATATCCGATTTTTTGGCCAGTGTTTACATTTAGACACGACTGGTATCCGATATCTGTGTTTACATTAATTCCCGCCCAAAATGATTGTCATTGATAGCTTTGCATGCACATGGTAGACCTGTGGGTTTTGAATGGCCGTGCTATTACAATTATTTATATATTTCACGTCGGGTGGTCACGATTACCTGCCAGAATGGAAAAGTTAACAGCTGTCAGTGTCATGGATGTTTTGCAGCGCGAATTCTGACTGAACGAATATAGACTGGAAAATAAAGGTAATTTGCGTTTGTTATTTTATCTACAGTCGTTAAATCTAGAATTCTGAAGGGAAATAAAGTAGCAGGTAAGATTACATTTATTTGAATGAATGATAAAGAGAGCGCGAGCAAAGGAGAGAGCGCACACGAGAGAGTAGCCTACCCAGTGAAGCTTTTGGTTTATTAAAATAAAAAATAAAAACACGGCGGTCTCTTTTAAATTAACCGGGCAGAGGTTGAAATTCAGCTGCTGAATGTGTGTGTGTGTGTGTGTGTGTGTGAACGCAATTTCTTTCAAGGAAAAAATAGACATATAAAGTTTCTACCTCATTAATAAAGCTTCGAATTTTTAGTGCGAGTGCATACAGACACGTCTGCTTCATAATACATCATTAAAGCTACCTTTTAGTGAGCAAACGTGTCGCCCTCGCCGTGTGATGGCTTGGAATTCTAATGGGAATCGGATATGCGTGTTTAGACGTAGGTTGCATGTCCAGAGATCGGATATGTATCTCATTTAAAACCACATTTGGAAGTGGCTAAGATCGGATGCGAAAAAATCGGATCTCGTGCGGATTTTTGTGTTTACACGTGTGCAACTAATTCCGATCTGTGTCAGATGTGAGCAAAAAATCGGCTTTTTTGTGCCAGTGTAAATGCAGCCTTAGTCTGCGCCAGCTATATAGAGTTTCATGACTGAACTATATATATTTATACAACAGTTTTGGTTCTCAAATCTGATTGGCTGAGAGGTCTTTCCAGCCATGCGATATTCTACCAGTATCACCTCGGAAACCGTTTCACTGTTTGAATCACTCGGCTGCGTTTACACTGGCACAAAAATCCGATTTTTTGCTAGTAGTAAACATTGTCATAATTCATCAACATTAGTTTATAAGCAATCGCTTGGCATAAATGTGCGCTATTCATTAATTGCGAAGCAGTCTGAAGTGCTGCTGCGCGAGCCTGTAGAGCGCGCAACAGCGCCGCGTCTCCCGCGGTTAGACCAGCACATTACACTTCAAATGTGTGCATCTTCCACACAGAACAGCAGTCCTGACTGGATATTCTTCCCAAATCGTCCCTCTCTTTCATTTTCGTCTCGTTTTTATTCGTTGACAATAATTAGAGTAGATTTTAGTCATAGTTTTAGTCATTCAAAACGCATTTTTATTTAGTCATCGTCTCGTTTTCGTCCGTGAAAAAATGTCGTTGACGAAAATTATTCGTCAACGAAATTAACACTGACGCACACACACACACATTCAGCAGCTGAATTTCAACCTCTGCCCGGTTAATTTAAAAGAGACCGCCGTGTGTTTTTTTGTTTTTTGTTTTTGTTTTTTTTTTATTTTAATAAACCAAAAGCTTCACTGGGTAGGCTACTCTCTCGTGTGCGCTGTCTCCTTCGCTCGCGCTCTTTATCATTCATTCAAATAAATGTAATCTTACCTGCTACTTTATTTCCCTTCAGAATTCTAGATTTAACGACTGTAGATAAAATAAACGCAAATTACCTTTATTTTCCAGTCTATATTCGTTCAGTCAGAGTTCGCGCTGCAAAACATTCATGACACTGACAGCTGTTAACTTTTCCATTCTGGCAGGTAATCGTGACCACCCGACGTGAAATATATAAATAATTTTAATAGCACGGCCATTCAAAACCCACAGGTCTACCATGTGCATGCAAAGCTATCAATGACAATCATTTTGGGCGGGAATTAATGTAAACACAGATATCGGATACCAGTCGTGTCTAAAGTGAATGTAAACACTGGCCAAAAAATCGGATATGGTCAAAAGATCGGATCTGTGCATTAAGACTTGCAGTGTAAATGCAGCCTCTGCTGCCAGCATTCTCACAGCAAGTCCACACCAAACGCGACGCGACTACGACACGCAACAAAAATCAATCAAAAACCACAGCCAATCAGAAGAGTGAGGACGGGCTCTCTTGGGAAGCGCACGGCAGTCACAATTAAATGGATGAGTACATAATTAAATTCATAAATACTACACCAGTTAAACATTATTTAAAGTACATACTGAGTTACTGAAACAATCTTGGTCATAGAATACCCCTGTCTGTTCACAATGAGTTGACAGTTTGAACGTTATTGTTACCATTTAGCCTATTTATTTTCACGATCTGAGGTGAATTATCCATGGTTACTTTCAGTGTGGCTACAAAGCTGAGAACACAAAATGATATTCAAACAGACATTAGACGCTTTTAACAATAAATAAAGCACATAAACAGTACTTGAGATTACCATTGCCATACTTTGTGTTGTTGTTCCAGCCGCGATGTCGCAGAACAACAGAATCATCGCGTGTCGCCGTCGCGGCTAGCTGGACAAAAACTCTGATTAACATGGAAAAGATACCTTTTATCGCGTGTCGCGGCGTCGTGTGTAGTTAGGACACGGAGTAGGCTGAATCACATCCGTGCTGATATAGAGCGATATGGCACGGCTAATCGTGTAATATTGCTTATATATTCAGCTCACAGTTAAATACATTTTTGGATTGTTTCTATTGTGTGTGCATGTTTTTTCTGTGAGTGACTTACTCTCAGTATCTGTGAATTACCATATGAACTGGCCAAGTCAGGCATGTTGATGTAGACTTTGATGGTGCCGCTGTGGACACTGATTGGACTTTCAAGAAAGCTGATTTTAACAGGAATATTAGGAGCTGGAGAGCCGTCATGGTTACTCACTGTAACCTAAACAACAAAATAAAAACTAAATTGTAATAATGCTACTGTCATGAGCTAAAATCTACAATATATATATATAATCTTAAATGTGGAATGCCTTCGGAACTGACATTTATTTTTATTTCAGTTTTAGTGATTTTAGTACTTCAACTAAAAGTACTAAAACTGAAATAAAAATAAATTAAAGCTAAATAGAAATATTACAAAATTTAAATAAAAATGACAAATGCACATAGCAAAATTACTAAAACTTAAATTAAAATATAAAAATAAAAGCTAACTCAAAATATTAATAAATACTATAAATAATACTAAAATTATACTGCTTCTGTGTTCTTTTTAGAGCCTGACAGCTCGTGGTCATCGTCCACTCTCACTGTATAGAAAAGAGCAGCTTGGGCATTCTGCTCCATTTCAGTTCAGGAAATGAAGTCAAACAGTATGTAATGACATGATGGGGGAACTATCCCTTGAAGCAGTAAATGTCGCAACAGAAATTAAATTACCGTCATGCCTAATGGCAGGCCAGGTTTGAAATACTTCGGTGCGTCCCTGATGGAGAGCATGTATGGAGATATTACTATTTTAATGCCGTATTTCTCTGCTTCCACAAGATCGCTACCTGAGAAGAAAGTCTTAAGGCGTAAGAGTGTTTTCAGAAAAAAAACAAACCTCTGAATAATGATGCTAGGAAAACACCAATATTTATTTCCCCACCTGAGCTGGTCAGTACTGACGCTTTGACGTACACAGAAGACCCCAGCAGGCTGTTTGTGTCAGGATAGACCATCTTTATCTCCTCCATAGTCAAACTAACAATTCCTCCATTCAGCTGCAATTTATAAGACACAACAATAATCTCTTTCTACAAATCTGATTTAATGTTTAATGTACCTAAAGTGAAGTTTTTCTTCTTCTTCTTCTTCTTTAACCACTTACATCATTCAGTTGTTTCATAGATGTGAGTCTCTTCTTCTCACCATTTATTTGAATACCAAACAGAACATATGCAACACCTTGCACTGGTTCACCATAAAGATACCTGGAAGAAATATATACAGTGAGCTCAAGGTTTCTGGCAACTTACGAAACATCAGTGTTATCAAGGTTGATAGTGTTACTTCAGCGTTCAAATACATTCAGATCATTCAGAGCAGTTTGAGTCACACACCTGGCTGTTATTTCTACTTCCAGCTTATCTGCATCTAGACCGAGGTGGGACGTCTTTGGACTCAAAGTGACATTGAATGCTGGGAGCACTTGGGAGCAAGAAGAAATGGTGTTAACCCACAAACAGAGGGAAAAAAAGAAGAATTTGAAGGTAATATGAATTTCTTACCATATTTCTTTACTTCAAACTCTCTGCTGAAAATGTTCTCTTTTCCCTGATCAAACTTTGCAACAACTTTCCACTTGCCTTCTCTAGAAAATCAAAAAGATCAGCAGCTACACATCTGAAGTACAGGGTAAATCAAAATTAATTCTAATTGTATCTTTATATTAATATATTATGTTAAATATAAATTATATTATTTTATTATCTTATATTTTAATCAAATATACATGTATTTAGCGATTTAAAATATTTAATCTACAATTATGAAATAATTATATATAATTATATAATTTATGATTATATATATATACACTGTATAGTGTCCTGCACCCACCTGCACTCCCCTCCAAATCATTGAATTCAGGTGTTCCAATCACTTCCATGGTCACAGGTGTATAAAATCAAGCACCTAGGCATGCAGATTGCTTCTACAAACATTTGTGAAAGAATGGGTCGCTCTCAGGAGCTCGGTGAATTCAAGCGTGGTACCGTGATAGGTAGTAACCTGTGCAATAAGTCCATTCGTGAAATTTCCTCACTACTAAATATTCCACGGTCAACTGTTAGTGGTATCATAAAGTGGAAGCAATTGGGAACAACAGCAACTCGGCCACGTAAAAATCACAGAGCGGGGTCAGCGCATGCTGAGGCGCACAGCGTGCAGAAGTCGCCAACTTTCTGCAGAGTGACGAATCACACTTCACTGTCTGGCAATCCGATGGACGAGTCTGGGTTTGGCGGTTGCCAGGAGAACGGTACTTGCCTGACTGCATTGTGCCAAGTGTAAAGTTTGGTGGCGGGGGGATTATGGTGTGGGGTTGTTTTTCAGGGATTGGGCTTGGCCCCTTAGTTCCAGTGAAAGGAACTCTTAATGCTTCAGCATACCAAGACATTTTGGACAATTTCATGCTCCCAACTTTGTGGGAACAGTTTGAGGATGGCCCCTTCCTGTTCCAACATGACTGCGCACCAGTGCACAAAGCAAGGTCCATTAAGACATGGATGAGTGAGTTCGGTGTGGAGGAACTTGACTGGCCTGCACAGAGTCCTGACCTCAACCTGATAGAACACCTTTGGGATGAATTAGAGCAGAGACTGCGAGCCAGACCTTCTCGCCAGCATCACTGCCTGACCTCACAAATGCGCTTCTAGAAGAATGGTCAAAAATTCCCATAAACACACTTCTAAACCTTGTGGAAAGCCTTCCCAGAAGAGTTGAATATTTAATCAATTATAAATCAGAGATAATTACATTTAAACACACAAACTATACTAATTGTGTAATTATACTATAAACCACAAATGAACAGTTCTGTATGCATACTTGGCTACAGTGGAGAGGAGGTAGGTATCTGATAGTATCCCATCGATTGCTTTGGCTCTGGAAATACCATGTACTGCAATACCATCTGGATTCTGAAACATGAGCCAATTGAGCCATAAAACACTGTTGCAGAAAATAAGCGATTGCTTTGCAAACTGTAATGACGCTTATATCAATGCCAGCGACACTCACCTGAATCTCAAAAGACAAGATTCTCTCAGAAGCACGGAATTCTGTATCAGATACAAAAGCCCTGCAACGCACTGGAAAATTCCGGAGTGATCAAGGAAAGTTAGATTGAACAATGCATGAATAATATGTATTATCAAAGTGCTCAACAGCATGTGAGAGCTGACCTGAGTCTCCAGGGTTGTAAACAGGTTTATCAGTCTGAATGAAGATGTATCCAGAGCGGAAAGACACCGGTATTACTTGTTCTGCGCGATGGAAGGTGCTAAACTGAGCAACCAGCTTCACACATTTCTTCTTTCCATCTGGATGTAGCTTATTTGGATCAATCTGACAAAAGACCGTATTTTATTACATTTAGGTTCAGAAAGCAACATGAGCAATGTCTCAAACAAGTGAGAACTTTTAACCAACCAAGTTTTCTCAGAACTGGAACAGTTTTGAGAAGATAGTATACATTCATACATAAATTCACCTCAATGGTCGTGAGGGCACTGTAGTTGTTGTCTGAATTGAGGAGAACTGAGTCCCGCAACAAGACAGATTGGGAGACTGGATAGTCATAGACCTCGATAGAGACTCTTATTACCCGGGACAGATTCGGACCCTCTAGCAGGATTTTCTGTTTTGTTCCAGGCCTTATCTTTGCTGGAGCTAAAATAGAAAACCTAAACCAAAACATACAGATCCAAGCACACAGGTGAATGTCCTTGAGTGGCCAGAGCCCTGACATCCAATAATCTGTGGATAGTCTTGAAGAGAGCAGTCCATTGCCGCTCACCACAGATTTTGACTGAACTTGAGCAATTCTGCAAGGAAGAATGGGAAAATATTCCCTAATCTAGGTGTGCAAAGCTAGATTAATTGCAAAGATTAATGGCTGTAATTAAAGCAAAAGGTGGCTCTGCGGAGTATTAAATCAGGGGACTGATGACTCTTCCAACCCTGTTATTCTAGTTTTTCAGTTTTTTATTAATTCTTGGAACTGTTGCTTTTTCTTTCATTGCTTTGATGTTGTATGGCAAAATTTGTAAATAAAGCTGAAAAAGTTTTTTTTTTTTTTCCTTTTTTTTTTTAATGGGTTTTGATTTCAGGCTGTACGACAAATAAAGTAACTATTTCAAAGGGGTGTGATGATTTTTGTATTGACATTGTATGTGTGTTAACCAACTCTTAGGGCAGAGGACAGTTGTGTACTTACATGGGAGACGGGTCAAAAACCGGTTCACTGTCAACACAGAACACACTCAGTTACAGATGGACCCCATTTAATTTTACATACAACAAAAATCTATACTGAGAACTTTATATCCAATTATATCCATGAAAATTTTTCACAAAATACACAACACAAAACAGATATACATACGTTATTCGTGTATTACGTCCCCACACTGTCCTCTTGCTGTTCAATTAACAAGATAAACAAACTATAAATCAACTTCATCAAGAAAAGGAGAGCATTTATACATTATTAAGTCTTATTAATATATTATTAAACGCACTGTCTTGGAGAAAAAGCCTGGCCGTCGGAGATGTGACAGAGCAAAGTCGGCCATAACAGCAGTGGAAGGAGCATCATCCTACAGGACTGACGACTCACAAAATGTCAGAAACAACAATAAGAGAGCTGAAATACCCCCAAATCCCTCCCACTATCTCAGACCCCCACTGTCTTAAAAATTTGAGAAACTCTTGTGCAATGTTTGCTTTATTGCACCAGCCAGATATCTGACTACACATACATTCAGGCTTTCAGAAACATCTCTTTCTTAAAGCATTGCCAACAAAATGTTATTAAAAGTAGATTTTTTGATGAAAATTTTAGTCGAGTTTATATGTGGAAATGTTCACTATCATGATGCTAGGGTTTTGCTGTTAATCTAATTTTTACAGCAAGTTTTCCTTTTTAGGTCAACTATTTTCAGTTTGAAGAGAATCTTCCTCATCATGTTAAAGACTTTTAACAGCAACTTACCTGAATAATAAGCAATTTTTTCATAAAGAAGTGCAAACCCTGCCTGGCAGCTGATTCTAAAGATTTCATTGGTCATTTCAGCACAGAGTGCTGATTGAATACAAAGCCGAAACAAATACTAACCCTGTGACTGTACCTTAAACCCAACCTTAACCTTAGTAGTGTTGGTAGCACATTCTGATTGACATTGTTGGGATCGAATCCATCCACGTTTCTGAACTCTGACCTTAATTCATAAAGTCTGTACTTTTCTTGACAGGTGACTGAAATGATCATTGAGTTGACCCATGAAATTGGTTTGGGTGGGGTTTGTATTTAACTTGTTTGCATAAATTTTTTTTTAAAAAATCACGCAAATAACAACATCCCTGAATATACCTAGTATATAGTCAGCGAAAAACAGTTAAACTAGTAGTATATTTGACGTCATAGAAATCATAAAAATGTAGGCAGATTACACGGGTGACCTACTACTTGCAAGTTTCTGAAGTGTGCATCTGATGGACACTATACTATCCCATGAGGCCACAGGAGAGGTGATATGAATGGCAGTGAAGTGACGCAACTGACGCCAAAAGTTGCGACGTCCAAATTTCATTCACACCATGGCTGCATCCGACATTGCATACTCTCGAGTAGTATTTATTTTAAAAAAGTAATTACTTCACTACCGTTAAAAAAAGTGTTATAGTATGAATGTGTTTAGTATGAATGTAATCAAGACGTACGACATTCACCATGCTGTCATTATCACGTGACCTACTAGCGTCAGTTATGTCGCTTAACTGCCATTCACAACTGTATCCATTGTATGCACACTTCAGAATCTCACCGGAAATAGTAGGGCCCGGTCCCAAATGGCACACTAAACACCTCACGGTCTTCCTCTGAGTCCGCACTTTCGTGACATTATGCAGCTTTGACTTCCGGGTAAAGTCCTCTGCGTAGCTTGCAGACTTGCGGTCTCAGCTGAAGTGCGCATCGAGGGTGCATAGCAGCTGCAAAGGGGGCGCTCGCGAGCACCCTTCTGAAACCTAAAATGATGAATGGGACACCCTACGGTCTTGTGGACTTAACGGACACGCACACTCAGCAGCCATTGTAAGTCCACAAGTCCGAAAGTGCATAGAAGTGTGCCATTTGGGATTCAGCCTGAGTCATCCCGGTACGTTTTGCCTATTTTTTTTTTTAGGAGCACTGTGAATTCAAACATACTTCTTTTGTCACATACTGTTTTTCACCTACTAAATAGTAGAGAAGTATGCAATTTCGGATACAGCCTATATTCGAACATACTTCTTTTGTCACATTCTGTGTTTTGCCTACTTTATAGTAGGGAAATATGCGATTTCAGATGCAGCCTATATAGAACTTTTTTTTTTTTTTTTAACGGTTGCGAAGCTCGTTTCTCATTAGTTCTAGTACACTAGACAGTGTGTGATTTCTGACGCAGTCATCCACTTAAATGCCAGAGGCATCTTAATGCAACTCTATCACCCCCTTGTGTTCTGGGGTTTGTCACTGTGTTTGCAGTGAGCAAATCAATAAACTAAGTTCAATTCTCAGTGCTTGAAAGTACCAAAAAAAAAAAAAAAAACCCAGACACACTTTGAAAGTATGGGAGAGTTTATTTTTGGTAAATAATTACTAATTGTTGACCATAAGATGACTGATACATGTAGGAATCACAGCTATGTTGTAATTTAAACTTCCAGTTTATATCAAACCTCACTGCCTGAGTCGGAGTCACTGTAATCTGCAACCAGAGACTTTCCAGCACATGACTCAATGCCCTTGTCCTCCTTTGATGTGCTTCCTTCAAGTGTCTCTGTGGTGCAGCTGTGAGTGTTTGTGTCCTTGCTCACATTTACATTATTTGTGAGAGGAAAAGAGGAGTCCCTGGGGTTTATGTCCACAGCTGCTGAGTTAGTGTCAGGAGAAGATGAGTTGGAGTTCATATTGTTAACGCTTTCGGCCTTGCCATTTTCTGACTTTCTGCGTACCAGAATGTGCGAACTGGGTGTCGTAGAGCTGAGTGCTTTAGCCACGGCTGCTCCTCGACCCTGTTGGCCTAACTTTTGCAAGAGGCTCCCAGCAGCTCCCCCTGCTGCTGAAGATGAGGTACTGAACCAGGAACGAGACGATATCTGTTGCCTTTTAGTCTGCTGTCTGTCATCATATGCTGGAAGAGAAAAAATGTATCTATATCCTTAACTGTATGCAATAAAAGATGCATAAAATAGTAAAAAAGGTATAAAATAGTAAAAAATAAAAATATATAAGAAATAAAAAAGTAAAATTGAATAAATGGGTGGGTCAGACTCACAGTCTAGACTCTGGAAGGTGAGCAGTGAGGCTAGCTTCTTATCTTCTTCTCTCTCTGGTAATAAAGGGATGGATAAACCAGTCCTCATTCGCACTGCGTTGTCTTTCTCCTCCTCTTCGGCAATCACTTTCTTCTCAGTCTGTATTTGCAAATAGATTAACATGCAAAACCTTCATGACAGATGCATATCTGATGCAGCGGGCAACATGTAACCCACCCTGAACTTCCTGCGGAGGGCACTGTTCAGCTGAAAGTCATCTTTCCACCCAGACTGGTGCTCTTGAAGCTCAGTGAGAGACGGGATGGCGGCACGTAGCTTTTCCTTATCCTTTCCTCCATGATCTAATTTATACATGGCATCTGTCTCCAGCTTCTCTTTCTCACTGTGCTCTGTAGAGGAAAGCAGCACACTGAGCCTAAATTCCTTGATGACTGTCATACAAATAACTGGAATGAATTACTTAAAGTCCCAATGAAATTAAAATACCTAGAAGTTTTTTTGTCTTTTAGTATGAATATGTTAGCCTTAAGGTTATCTATATGCTAGTGTGCTCCAAAACAATGACAGAATTTGCATTTAGAAGATTCAGGTGGGTGCACACTGTGCGATTTTGGCCACGATTTGGTTGTCTTGAGACAAATTTTGAGAATCCTAAAAGATTCCTATGATCCTAGGCTAAAATCTGTAGTCTTTGATCGCTAGTTTGACATGTTCACCGACAGCTGATTAATGACCGTTGCAATCAGATTTTACCTCGCACAGATTTGGCGCACAGTCCTGCGGAATGACTTCTCCTACGACAAAGGTCAAATTGTCTTCGTCTTTGACAAGCTGTGACAAGCCGTGATCAAAATTAATGCTAGAGATTTCTTTGTTAGCCACCATTTCAGTCCTGTGTGTAATGCAGCTCACAGTCACTGAACGTGTGTGGGTTGATGATGTAAAACTCATGCACGCGTCCGTTTTTTTATCGTGTCTTGACTGTCGTGCAGTCTGACATAAATGACAGCTATGATTTCACAGTGTGACATGAGGATCAGGTTCATACAGTCTGACAAGCAACAATCGTAAAGGACTATTATAAATCACACAATGTGCACCCTGCTTTAGAGTCTCTCAATTCCGCCAATATGGATCAATGATTTTGATGACATCATTCTGCACTTGGCTTCTCATCAGATTTTCTGTCCAATCAAATGCTCTCTAGAATCTGAAGCAACCCGCCCCCTACACTATGAATAGACGCTGAAGCTGTGGCTAAAATCGGTCACTTGTTCACACAATTACTATTTTCTACATAGTGAATGGCACATACTGCACTATACAGGCGATATGGAATGATTCAGACAGTTGTAAATATGATTTCAGTTGGGGCGAATGAAGTCTGGTTTCACATTGTCACACAAACCGCTGCAGAACGCACACAGGCAGACAGATATGGATGGGCAGACAGACAGATAGATAGATAGATAGATAGATAGATAGACAGATAGGGCTGGGACAATAAATCGATTCATCTCGATTCTTGGATCAATTCTGAGATTTTCCGAATGCATTGCGATTCTCTCTTGAATCGATTCTAAGTGTAGTTTTTAACAGCAGAAGGTACTGTATGCTAGTTTTTAACTGCGTGCTCAAATGCTCATGAAGAAGAGCGCTCATGCATTTCGGCTATGTACTTGCACCTCAGAATGCTTTTATGATGCAAGCTTAATGTAAAAAGCCCACTGCAAACACCCTTGTAATTTGCTTCAAACTTCTCGAACTTTATGAATGATTATTTTATAGAAGGTTCAAGTAGTGTGTGTATCAAGTTCACGTACAGCTGTTTGTAAAGCACGTAGTGCCATCTGCTGTTAAAAACTAAGCTCAGAATCGATTCGAGAGAGAATCACGATGCATTCGGAAAATCTCAGAATCGATCCAGAATCATTTCTCGATTCGCGATTCAACAATTTAGATAAAGACAGACAGACAGACAGACAGATAGATAGATAGATAGATAGATAGATAGATAGATAAAATGAGTTGCAGAATGAAAAGTCTGGGCTCATTGCTATTCTATAATAATACAAAACGTGAGTTTCGCACCAGTAGTGAGTATCTGCTCATTCTCGGCCATGTCCCATCTTTCTTCCTTCCTTTGGGCTCCACTCACAATGACATAATCACAGGTGGCCGGGTCTGTCTGCATCTCTATGTAGTTCACACACAGATGGCACTTCATCCTGAACCTGTGGTACACACAAACCTACAGGTTAACATATGCTGCCTTGTGGCATATAAACTGGAGCCTGAAACTGAAAAGTAAGAGATCAGACGATATATCACCTGTATATTGGAGTGGTGTAGTAGGTTCCTACTTTCGACTTCTCTGCATTGTATCGAACCCCTTTAAAGACAAAACGAATTAGACATCCTGATAGATATAATGGAATATTGAGTCAAGAAGAAAAATTCTGGTTAATTCATCACAGTACCCAGCACAGTAATCACAGCTGTATATGCACATTTTGGAAAATGTAGTGTCCATGAATCCAACTAATAAACTATATACAACTTATACACTATAATCTGCAGAAAGTATGAGTTGTACAGTGTTATGCATAACTTCAAAGTCATACCCATGCCGATGTGATTCTTACAGCCATCACACCAAATATTATAGGGCATCTCAAATCTGAAAACGCAAAACACAGACCGTCATCACATGTGAATCAAAAAACAGTGACAGAATTCACAGTACTGTAAATGTGTATTACCGAATGATGAGGATGCCCTGGGACAGTTTTCTGGCCCTCTCCCGCAGCGGGTGGGTTTTCCAGTAGCCGTTGATGGAGCCATGCTGTTATGAGAGCATGAGATACATATTTCAAGAAAAATCTTTTTAATATACAAGCTGTCACACAGTCTTGCAAGACAGAACCCAGAAAAATTAAATCGGATTTGTTGTTCTCACCTTGGCTGGATCGAAATCCGGAGGGTAGTACTTGTTGACTCCTTTACGCTCACCCTAAAACAGAGAATAAGCATTAACAATCTTTTTTTTTTAATAACAGACCAGTGTGATACTCTTAACTAAAACTATAAAAAAAAAAAAATTGTTTTTTGGTAATTAAAATAAAGCTGCAATAAAATAAAATATAAATATTAAATGAAAAACTTTGAAGTGCCAAAATGACTAAAAATAAACCTCAAATAAAAATTAATTAAAACTAGAAATATAAAAATAAATAAAATTCATAAAAATGAAAAAAGCACATAGCAAAATGACTAAAACATTAACTAAAATTACAAACAAAATATAAAAATAAAAGCTAATTCAAAATATTAATAAATAATACAATGTATATAATACTAAAAAATATGGTCCATACCATTTTTCTGGTTTAATATCAGCTCCAGATGATTTTAGTATCAATCAGAATACAACTGCAGAAAAGAACATGGTAGAGAAAAATTAACATTATTACAAATCATAAATATGATGTATCAGATTCTTATGAATTACATGTAACGCTGACAAAAATACTATGGTAATACATTGTTTTATGGACAAGACGCTAAACCACAGTATTATGTATATCAAAGTACCATGGTAATACTGTCACTGTGATACCGCCGCAGTACTTTTACAGTACTAATTAAGTTCCCAGAGCAAAAATTAGAACGTGTTATAATTACAATAAAACGCAAATTTTAGTTGTCAGCTGATACACGACGTGTCTTAAAACAACCAAAACCAGCCGAATAACATCAAACAACAACCACTGCGCAATATGTATGCTATTTACTCTACTAATACACACAGAAACATATGAACATTATAAAGTAAATAAAAATAATTTCTTGCGTTAAAAAACTGACCAAACAGCCATCTGCGTAAACAGTGTCTGCGTTTCCTTGTCGTCGCCTCACGTCACGCTAGAGCTGAGCATTCCAACAGCGCCACCTGTTGAGCGGAGGACAGGGCACATCGCGACGTTCCGGACAGGTAACTTAAAATCTGTTAGTTAATAAGATTTTAACATCTTTAAGAAATTATAAAATGTAAGGTTATCATATAAATAAGATATTAGAACAATAGGGAAACCCTCTGAGATGGAAAAATCCGTTGCGAGTCAATCGTGAGGCGTAAATAACATCCTGTCGTCTACTGGCTCACATTCACTCGGAATAACCATGCCATGTTTGCCAGTTGGGATTTCACTAGCAGGTGGGCATTTTCCCGCCAGTGAGTGGTAGTGGAACATCTCTGGAGTTTGTCTTCTGTGAATGTGAAGCCAGGTGGTCAGAAAAACTTGGACATGTGAGGGTTTTTCCAATCTAGGCATGGAAACATACATGAGATGAGACAAATCGGTTACTGAGTAAATTCCATTTTGAAAAAGCAAAAACCCTTTGGAATTTGTGTTTAAACATGATGGAGCAATAGTGAATATAAACATACATGCTGGTCCAGTGTGATGTTGAGAGAGGTGTGAGTGGATGAGAAGTGATGGAGGAGGCAGGAGCTTCTAGTGCGCTGGTCAGATTTATAGCATAAACAGCCCTTGCCTGGCGAGTTTGAGATTCCCCACTAATTCCCACAGAATGCTTCCTAACACTGGAACGCTGCTCTTGCATTCCTGCCCGGAGCAGACGAGCCCTATATGGGCCGGCAGGGAGACCCGCCGGAGATGGAATGCAGCACAACTCTGGTAAGGTCATCCATACCTTAAACACCCTTGAGAAATGACCCTGATCAAACACACTATATACACCTGAGCATATAGACACATTTTATTTTGTTTAGTCATTTAGCTTGGGCTTTTTAGAACCAGGTATTTGACTTCAAACCAACAGGCGCATATGAGAAATTTTGTTGTTTTAAGTGCAGATTTTGCTGGTATGATTTTTAAAATGATTAAAGGTATGAAAACAATCATAAAAGAATAAACTTATATTATGAATCAACTTCATTTTATTATAATTTCAGGATTTTTTTTTTTTTTTTTGTATACGAGGTTACATGAAAACATTTTTAGTCTTGGAAACTTTTTAGCATGCCTTATTTTTTTTTTATTTTTTTTTACACTTCACTTGAAATATTTAAATCTGATTTGTGGATTTACACTTTTCAGTTGTATAACAAATTTTCAAAACATTTAAAAAAAAAAAAAAAATTGTGTTATGAATTCTGACTTTATCTGAAGTATTTCATTATTTAGACATACAAACATATAAAACTAATAAAAATCAACTACATTTGCTTTGGCATCGATGGAGCATTACTTAATTGATTTTTTTTTATGAAAGTTAGGCTTGTTTGTTTTTTAAAAATCTAAATTAAACTATTTTTGCCAGGGTTTTTTAGGATTTTTTCAATCTTAAAATATGAAAATGCATGATCAAACAATTTAAAACTATGATAATCTAAACAGTCACATAATCAATCATAAACCTTTTCAATATTATTAGATGATTTTTCACACAAATTTATGTTCCTCATTTCATATCTGTGGCATCTGTCAGGAGTTATTAAACAATAAAGCACACGAGACAGGAGTATAGCAAACTTCATTCATAATTCACTCATGAACACAATAATATCGGACACAGTAAGCTTCCAAAATTTTCACTGTAATAATATAAAATTAATTATTATTTAAAAGACTAATTTACAGACCACATTAGATTGTGATTCATTAATATTGTGTTGTTTTGCATCCATCGAGCCCTAAGAATTATCTTATCAGAAAATAAAGTATGCGGAATGCTGAAACTAAGACTAAATCCATGAGTGCATGCATAGGTGAGCTCTTGTGATTTGTACCAGACAGACAAAGCTCTTTTCCGTGGGTCCACACCTCCCTTCCATGTCACCGTGTGTTTTACAGTGTGTGAGTGAGACTGTTTTTCCACTCTGTGACTTTGATATGAGATTCCTGCCTGACTCAGAGGGCCTCGGATTCCTAAGAGGGTCTTTCAGGACATGCCAGAAGGGTTGCCGTATCCCCCACTGTACTTCCATTAATAGGGTACTGTTTGGTGCACAAATCCCCTGGGTCTTTTTTTTTTGTGATATCTTATAGTCTCGGCCTCAGACGTCACACCATGGACTGTTGGCTGAAAGTCTGATGCATAAGGCACACAAAATGGGAAACACTTCGGGAGTTTGGAAGTTGTCCTCTGATTTTTTGAATTCTACAGGATTTACAGGAGACGTGTATGTTGTGTTCTTTAACGGTCCATCGAGAAACAAAGCACTCGTGACGACAAACCCCCTTATGGAAAAAGAAAGCCATCAGTTGCTGCGATGGAGTCCAGACCTTCTGCCGTCAAGTCTAAAGGTCTGGTTATGCAAGACTAATTATCTTACAGAAATTTAGCATGAAAAATGGCTACTTTTAAACACATCAAATGTCTGAATCCCCCCCCTTAAAATTTGTGATTTTGTCTTGTTCCACCTCAAGAGTCCAACTTGAGCCCATGAGAAAACATAACTATTTTACGAGGTGGCGATTTCATATGAATTAGTACAATGTGATTAGTACAGAAACATATTATTTTAAGAAAAATGTAAGCATGAAGGTCCACCCCCAAACCTAACCATGAGTTGGGTGTAACCAGATCGTCAAATTGCCATGAGAGTGTGTTGCGGTCAACATCTTGACTGTCCAACAACTAAAATATAATGTTATAATTTTGATGTAATTTGTTAAATTACGTTGAACTATATTTACTAAAAACAATAAATTTAACCATTGCCTTTTGTATTCCACCCTGTAACTGCATGATTTTCTGTACATTGCCAAAAAAAAACTTAAAATTGTAACATCTAAGCAGTGAAATAAATTAGACATTATAGCAAGACAAGAAGGAAAATCCTATCCAAATTTTATACAAATTGTAGTGTTGACTGCATTCATAAAGTTCAACCCTGTTTCTTTAGTTATTGAAGGAAAAAAAAAAAAAGATAAAATCTATTTATTTCCTTCATTTATAGGAAACAAACAAAAAAACTAGCTATATCTCCTACTAAATGACAACTTAATTTAAGCTAAAATTGCAACCCTGTTACCTATGCTGGCATATACCGTATATGTATATGAATTTTTTTTATTTTTATACTTTATTTTTATGTTTATTTATTTACCATGTGCATGCTAGGAAAAAAAAGTCCTCTTGGTGAAAAAAGTGTTTGGATAACAGGGTTGAAAAAATTGCAAACCTAATATAAATTGAATAGAAACCAGACACACACCTGAACTGAATAACGAATCACATTAGTGTCCATGATGACAGATTATACAGTGCAAAACGAACACAAAGTCCAAAAAAGGGAAACTGTGCCAATATCATATTTTGACCATATTTTTAAAAAAGGAAAAAAAAAGATCTAATGTTTTTCAGGCTCAGTTTTGTACGTTAATTGTGTGTAAAGTGTAAAGTGCCATGCAGATCCTCCTTACTTTCACTTCATCATCTTTTCCAGCTTTGTGCAAGGACTGAATCATACATATCTCTGGGAGGACAAACAGGAGCAAGGAATGAATAACAAACTGAATCAAAAAGGAATATATCATACATTTTTTGTTTTGGCGAGACAAATAGCTAATATATTCCAAATCCAATCCCTCTTACAGATCTAATTCACTCTTTCTCTTTTGAGTGTCTGGGGACATAGCAGACCTGAACGTTGCCTGTTCTCTCTGGTCTGGATGAAGATGCTCAGTTTTAACACGGTTGTAAGGAGGTTTGATCCAACAGCGTGGCAGCAGCACCAGTGGAAACTGATCTGACTGTAATCTTCGTCATGATGGATGAGTTAAAAAGAGTTATAAATGAAAACAGACTAGCTGAGAAGAGATTGCTGTGGAAGTTTCCCTGTAAAGCAGATTGTTTTATGGTCCTGTGTCAGATTTAAACTGCCCGACAATTGGCTGAAATCCTTTTCCATTGATCTTATTTTAATATTGATGGATGTCTGACTGGAAAACATTCCAAACTGCACATGATCCAAACTCTTAGGTATTTTTCTTGAATATAACTGCACTCAATAAGAATGGCCATTATCCTGGGACTAAAATTAAATTTAATGAAAAGATTTAGCTATATTTTTTTAAAAAAAAACACCTTACATATATTTTTCATCAAATTATATCTGCAATTAAAGGAAAAGCCTGGCTTTTTGGTAAAGCTTGGTTATTTTATCTGTTTATACCTAACTCTCAATAAAGTATGTCTGTGTAGCTAAAGTTTAGGTAACATCCTCAGCATTAGTGGTATTAGCAATGGACAGCCACACAGAAAGAAGGAATACAACATACAGTAATTACAATAAGGTAAGAAAGTATACTAACAGTGGAGTTTAGTTTGAAAATGTATAATAAAAAGACAAAGTAACATCAATGCTACATCATATCTCCTTTTTATTACAAATATTCTGTAAAAAGGACTACATCTGTCCACAGAACAGTACAACATAATTATAATAAGGAAAGAAAATATATGAACAGTGGAATTTAGTTTGAAAACATTATAGTCAACCCTGTTACATAACATTTTATTACAATAATTCTGTCAAAATTACATAATTATGTTTTTAGTAAAAGTCTCCTGTTTTTAATAGGGCACAATTTTAGAAATGTCAACCCTGTTACCATGATTTTAAACAGTAATTGATTACTCAAAATTAGATATTTGTATTATTTCAGTATTAAATTCTGTTTTTAACAAGATCCCTGAAGCACAAAGCAAGGAATGTTTAACCAAACTGTAAAACTGTCAACCCCTGTCAAAATTACATCATCCTTTCAGGAAATCAAAAGCAAGTAAATGTCTCCTGTTTTGTCAATAGGGGATGATGCTTAGAATGTCAACCCTGTTACTATCATTTTAAATAGTAAATGATTACTAAAAATGAGATTTATATTTATATCAGTATTCTCTTTCTAACAAAGAACCCTGTAGTATTGTCATGGTGAGGTGAGCACAAAGTCTAAATGAACCGTAAAACTGTCAACCCTGTTATCTTTTTCAAGTGCTTTATTAATTTAGTCTTAAATTTATCAACACTGAAATATATTCTTTGTCTGGTAGAAGATTTTACAGAAATGTACCTTTTATAGCTAAAGGTTGCAAGTTTAAGATCCACTTGCATACAGTGGCCCAAAAAGTATTTGGATGCTTGAGACACACTTGAAAATGTGTCTAAAATGTATGAATTTATATATTTAAAAGGATTTCAATAAAAAGATTTTTTTCTTTTTCACAAAAAGAAATTTTTTAGAATCTACAAAAATGTCTTTGAAAAGTGATGTCAGATCTGAGAAAAGTTCTTGCATCATTTGTTTGCAAATGCAGCTAGGTTTGAAATTTTGTTACCTAATGCAATAAATGTTTAAGTGTCCAAATACATTTTGGTGTCACTTTACTCATATAACACAAGACCTCAAGATGGCAAAGATAACACGCATTCAAGTCATGCGCATTCACTTATTTCTCCAGCACTGCAGGATTCATGTCTTCATAGTTAAATAAGGAATGTAGATAGCGAAAAAAAAATCATATTTTAATAAAATCCCCAAATTTATGGATCTGAAGACAGCCATTATTCTTGGAATTTCCATTCAAATAACTTCTGTCATCTATTTAGTTTTTTTAATTATGGGCCTTTCTTCCATCCTTCATGCAGTTAACCCTTAATTTTCCTTGTTCATCATATTGTATAAAATGTGTGTAAAAAAAACAATTCCATGTGATTCATCGGCTCAACCTCCATGATGACTACGCTAGTCAGATGTCCAACAGCTTTAAGCAATATACCCCCATTTTCCATACTCTCAGACTTAAAGAAATACCAGTGGCTTTCCAAAAATTACATCTAGTTGCCTCTAATCATAGCCATGAGACCAGGTGAAAGAGTGGGAGCGGAAGGGTTATTCCACCTCCCTCCCCTCCTGGCCGCACCCCATCATCCCCTCCGCCCCAACTGATCTGAACCGCTTAGATGGCTATAAAAGAGACGGTGACTCTGGCGCATCTCAGCATCACCTGCATTCTCATCTTGAAGAAGGAAAACCAGGCAAAGACAAGAAGAACGATGTGTTCGCTACTGAAGATCACCATTCTGCTGTTTTGCGTTCAGGCAGGAGAAGGACACTGGCTTAGAACGTTACTGGGTAAGCCTGGAGGTCATGACCTTTGGGGAGAAGGCAACTAAATTTCTGTAGTTTTATTATAGGCTCGATATTGTCTTCTGTGGAACCCACCCACAACCACAAGTTTTGCGCAAGGAGAGACTGCAAAATAGTAGTTATTATTTTTTGCTCTTTCTTTTTCAGACCTCCGTGATGAAGAGAGAAGAGGAGGTGACGGTGAGGAAAAGGACGGTTCAGAGAGGGCGATTCGGTCGCCCCGCAGCGCTGAGTTCCCATGTGCTCTGCACTCCATCCTACTGCAGGTGCGAGACCTCGGGCTGGGATATGACTCGGATGAGACGGTGCTGTTTAAGTACTGCAGCGGGACCTGCCCTCGCCTCGCCTCCAACCACGACCTCACGCTCACCAACCTCCTGCAGAGCGGCGCCCTTCAATACACTGGCCATTGGCACCATCAGCCCTGCTGTCGCCCCACACACCACGAGGACATAGCCTTCCTCGACAACCAGCATCGCTGGCACAAAGTGGAGAAACTCTCCGCTGCTGCATGTGTCTGTATGGGGTAGAGATGAGGGTGGCCAGCCGAAATCAGGCTACTGTCTGCTTTTCCTATTGGTTTAGAGACTGTACAAACTACAAAGTGCCTTGAATTTAAATAAAAGGCTGTTTAAGGTACGTTAATTCAGGATGAAATAATATGTATGTATTGAAATGTATTAAGATGTATATGTTGCTTTCTCTGCTGACATGACTTATTCGGCTATAATTGCATTTGAGAATGTCTAAACATTCAGTTTTGGTTAATGGCAACACAATCCCGTGTTTGAGTGGCCATTTCTGAGTCAAGATTGATCCGACGAATTATCTGAACCAAAAGTGGAAGATATTTATGTGCTTATAAATTATTTATTTATTTGAAACCCATTTTTACTGCCAAATAAATTATTGTTAATCTTTATTTTGCTTCTTGTAAATATGTAAAGTTCTGATTAAATACACAAACAAAAGTTGTTGTGCTCGTTTTGTTTTAACTACAATTTGCTTACAATAATGAACTAACGACACAATGTATGATTACATACTAAAACTAAAATTATATGAAAGATAAATTATAAAAAAAAACAATACAAAAGTCTATATATTTTTTAAATATTTTATTTGCTTTTTATATTATCATACAAAACATGTATAACACATTTAAACTGATACAAAATAGTGATTCACACTTGTTCATCTTGAATGAGTCCTGCTCATGTGTTCGGTGTTCAACACGCACTACTCAGCTTTGGCATCTTCCACAGCTGCATCCTCTGGCTCCGCCCCCCATACCTGAACACGCCCCTCCATAGAAGTCAAAAGGCGGGGCTCCGTTGGGTGGAAGGACAGCGATTGGACGACAGCTTTCCCAACAGGCAGCTTTAAAGTCAGGGAGCCCTACAAAGACAAATTACATCTTTACTGCTCATATTCAACTTGACATTTTGTCATAATATTGGCTCTGTAGGTCATGTGACTTATTCTGCTCACCTCCACCAGATCCCAGTAGTAAACATGGCCATCTTCTGAACAGCTCAGAACATGTGTGTCTTTATCAGACAGACAGCAGTCAAGCTTATAGCCTTTATTGACATGACCGGAGTACCTGTAAAGGGACACCATAGAAAAACACGTAATGTTGAAGTGATAATAGTATATGGGTCAATGACGTGGCGGGTCATTTTTTTGTCCAAAGGCCTTAATAATAATAAAATACAAATATGACATCCAAAGTATGTAAGGTAGTAAAACTAGATCTCTTTTATTGACTCCAAAAGGTTTTAATTATACTTTGCTACAAATAAAGGTATTTTAAAGATTTTGAAGTGTCAAAAGGTCATTCGGTTTAACTGTCCAAAGGCCAGTACAGCCATTTCATTTGTGATTAAAATATCTTAAAATGTAATAAATGTTTCGTTTTTTTTTTTTTTTTTATTCAGACATGATTTTATAACATCATATATCAACATGGTGCAAAATTGTATTAAAATTATGTGTAGAAGTCGTTGCTTTGTTATGAGAAAGAATGTCCGGAAAAATTATTTTCATTGATGTCATTCGGAGTAACCAATATAAAGGGACCATTTTGGATCAAGTTATGCGGTCAGTATCATGTGACAGGATGTGACATCATTCAGACACCTGCAAAGGACCACATGGTCGTGAAGCAAAGTTACTAACTCTCTCTTAACTTTTTGAAAAATTCAAGTTTTCACTTGCTCACATGCATGTCCCGAAACATCAGGTCATTCGGTACAACCGCTATTAAACATGGAAAATGTTGTAATATTTTAAAAAAACTGTACTAAATATAAAATGTTTGATTGTCCTTTTGCTAGCTAGTGAGCAAACTAACTAACTAGGTAGCTAGATATCAGCTTGTTAGCATTGTTTGAAAATATCGTCATTCGGTATAACCAAAAGTGTCATTCGGTAAAACTGAAATTTTGGTTAAACCGAATGACTTTTTTGGTGACAAATTTTGTCCATCTTGTAAAAAATGACAAAAGCAGTGTTAATTGATTATAAAAACCACATAATCTAATTGTTAACACTTCATAAAATTTTAAAATTAATTATATCTCCATTATGTTTTTTTACACTTTTAAAAACCTTATTCGTCAATGACCCGTATATGTATAGAAATAATACATTAATGTAGTGTATTATTTTACTGTTCCATTTAACTAACATTTTAACATTGATTAAATGAACTGTTTTAGAAAATTATTTGTCAATTTGAAATGTGAATTAATTTCACTGTTTATTTTTTATGTTTATCTATGCTTTTAAACATGAATTAAATAAACTGTTTTAAATATGCATATTTATTTCTTATTTTGAAAAGTGATTTTTTGTTATTAACTACACTTAAAACATTTCAAATATCTATTTATTTCTCACATTTAATTTATTTACTGTTAGATTAAACATTTTAAATGTGCATATTTTTGTCAATTTGAAAAGTGATCTATTTATATCCATTTTTATTTTTAAATTAACACATTGACAATTGATTCCTTCATTTTGTTTTTACAGTAGCGTTAAAGTTCTCAATATGCTTTACTCATAAAGCCTAAAGGATCGTTGGAACTAGGATTATTTTTAGAAAATCTAAAAATCTAGTTTTATTGTACTTGTTTAGTAGTTTGATCTGTGTTGTACATACTCTCCCAGCATCTCCCCTGAGCTTTTGTCCAGCAGGCGCACCGTAGAGTCCAAACTGGAGCTAAGTGTGCACTGACCGTCCCGACTGAAACACACACAAGTGATGGGACCTGTAGAGCACAAATACACACAACAGAAGTGTGTTAGACTTCACACAGTGCAATACACCTGGATTCTTATTCCCTCATGTGTGATATAACTCACTTCCAATGAAATCGACATGAAGCTGCCCCATTCTTAGGTCATAACGCCTCACTCTTCCATCCACAGACCTGATAAACAACAAACTACAGTTCAACACTCTTATTCTCACATCATATCCTACAATAAGATGAGTTTAGTTTGGTTCTGACCCAGTCAAAAGCTCATGCTCTGACACTTTTAGGCTGCTGACGCCATCCCGAGCCTCGTCCAGGATCTGGATGGGCTCCATCCGTCTGGATCTAGTGTCCCAACATCGTACTGTCCCATCAATGGAGCCTAAAACATTAAGAAGTAACTGAGTCACAGTGAGGTTGAGATTGTGGTTATTCCCATAAGCAATAATGATTAAATCCATTTCATAAAGCCTACCTGACAGCATCACAGTAGCCTCCTCATTAAACTGCACACAGTTCACTTTCTAGGGAACGAACATAACATTGAAAACGAAAGACATTTGTAGTGAACAAATCACCTATATTATTTACAATAATATACTGCAATAGTGATTCTTGTCTTAGCAAACACAAATAATAAATGCAGTATAATATCGAGGCGGGAAATGCTGTCTTACCCCTGCGTGCCCGCGAAGTTTGCGCGTCACCTGACCAGATGCCACATCCCACAGAATGACGGTTTTATCCGAGCTGCAGGAGCACAGCTGACTGTTGTCATAAGAACTGTGAAAAGTACGTGAAATTAACGCAAACCAAACACAATAGAGAAGATATTTCAATATAATGCATGCAACACAAAAAACACACCAGTCCACATCCAGCACTTCATATCCGTGACCGGTGTAAGTCTTCAGCAGAGTCCCTCGACTCACACTCCACAGCTTCAGAGATTTATCACTGCCGCAGGTCAACAGATAATTCCCATCAGCTGGAAGAACATTTAATATATATATATATATAAGGAGTGTTTCCTTCAAGGAGGCAAGGGAGGCAGTGCCTCCTCAAAAAATTGGATGAGGAAATAATCCATTTTACAAAGATAAAACAACGTTAAAACGTGTATAAATCATGTTAAAACGTGTATAAATCACTCGTTTTTCTAAAGTAACACTGTTTAACAGCGACACCAGCAGGTAAAGTTACAGCAGGAGTCCAGTCTCTCGTGCCTCCTCTGACCCCATTGAGTTTTAACAGACCCCCTAAAGCATGGGGGGTAATTGAGAATGAATGGGGGAAAGTCACATGAGAGGAGGTAATGCCTTCATCGCGCTATTATTGGATGGATATGAGTCATTATGGTTGGATATGACTGGTTCGTGCGATAAACCGTGCATGTTCACAAATCGGTCTGAATGAGCAAAGTTATGCCATTAATGGGAAGACTAATTAAAAAGAAAACAACTCACCCACATAAATATGACTGCTTTATTTCACATCAAAATCAAACTTTAAACATGAAAACCTGATGACTGGTGTTTCTCAGCTTGGTGAAAAACAGCTGAACATCAGTTCACAAATAAAATGTATTGTTTAAATTGTTACTGCCTTTATTTATTATTTTGGAATAAATGTAAAAATGCGTTAAAACACTAACTTGATGAGATTTAGGTATACATAGAATTAGTATATGTAGTTAGATAGTATAGTATTTGTTTATTGTATGTTACGTAAAGCAATGTTTATTTTAACCAGGAAAATGTGACAACATTCGGTGTAACTGGGACATAAATTTACATGAAAAACATTAATAAAACTATAAGGACTTCAATAATTCCACTGTATATTTAGTTAAAGGTATATTTAAAGTCACAAAGCAAGTGTAAAACAACAGCGTCACGCAGTACCTGTTACTTTTCATATTGCTGGTTTGGAAGGACCTATCAGAATCGTTCGTAATTACAAGAGATTATACTTAGATTTCCAACAAAGAAAAAAAAGTCAGTTAAATTGAAATATGAGACCCCAACCCCATCATCTACCTTCTTGAGAAAGACAGCTGTTTGTTTTAAAATTCAATTGTCAGTAACATTTTTCACTCAATAATACAGACTTACCGTTGAAGCGCACGGCTCTCACGGCGCCTTGCTGACAGTCTACAGTCCGCAGAAGATGCTGCGGCAACTGAGGAGCTTGAGGACGCGGCTGCGGAAACGCCATGACTCTATTACCACCACAGCTTCAGATATATACTAATAATATACATATGTACATTTAAAGCGGTAACACTACGATAAACCAGAACTACTCCACAAACTGCATAAAAACACCCTTTTCTTCAGCGGAATGTATGTTGAAGCGATATGTTGCTCATTATCGCCATCTGATGTTTCGGAGTATGAATTTTCCCTAAACATCGTGAAAATAAAAATACAATGCTAAAAAATGTGTTCGCATTGTGTTGATTTATTGTGAAGGTTCAATTTTTCATCATAACTATTCCATAAGATATCATGTGCATGTGATGGAAAATGTATCTACATTTACACACAAACATCTATGAAATGCAGCATCAGAAGCCAGATATGATGCACCTTCCTAGTTATTTTGTAAATGATTACCAGAATGAAAGGTTCTTTTCACATTCTATACAATTAGATACATTACTTGACTTCACAGGCTGAAGTAAAAATAACAACAAATAAAAAGGACACAAAATTGTTCAACTATATTTTACTCAACCATAAAGTGAAAAGCAAAAATGGACCATATCACATATACAGTCAAATACTGTGCAATGTGAAACTGTTGGCTAAAAATCAATATATTGTTGAATACCTTCCCACCCACATCATGAACGTGACTGATGTTCAGTATATATCTGTATGAATCAAAATAGCTATTTACAATGACTATGTAATTAAAAAATATATAGTACATATCACAAAAAAGTTAGCCTGAGCCTCATCTTATGTAACTTGGCATGTTTTACTAAAAGAAAAAGAAATCCAAATCGTTATCGGCATCTGACCAGTCTTTCTAATTTAAAAAAAAAAAAAAAAAAAAAAAAAAAAAAAAAATCAATCCAGCACACATAATTCTCCCAAACTGGGGATTTTTCAAAAATAGTTAGATTTTTACGAACAACACCTTAAAAATAACTACAGACATGCCAAAACAAAACAGAGGTCAAAAACAGTTTGTGGTTTTGGAAAAGCAAGTTATTTCTTCTTGCCCTTGCTGGCTTTGGCCAAGAGCGCAGGGTCAATCTGATCTGCAGTCAGTCCTCTGACGGAGAACAGACGCGCAGCCCGTTCCTGCAGGGTTCCTCCACACTTCATCCCTCGTTCCATCAGCTCCTTCTTCAGCCGCTCCAGACCCAAAGCCTCCAGCTGCTCCGGCCCACTCACGGAGAGCAGATCCAGTGGACCCTCCTCCTGAAGAGAGACAAAGAGAGGTCAGTATTATCAACAAAAAAAATTTCCAACAGGAACAACCACGTCTGAAGCAGGAGATCTTACCGATTCATGTGCCTGACTGCTCTCAGCTGGGCCGCTTTGTGCTTCTGCGGGCACAGCCTCCAACTTATCCTCTCCGGTGCTGCTGTTTTGGCTGACGTCAACCTGCAACTTATCCTCTCCTGTACTACCATTTTGGTTGACGTCAACCTGCAACTTATCCTCTCCTGTACTACCATTTTGGTTGACGTCAACCTGCAACTTATCCTCTCCGATGCTGCTGTTTTGGCTGACGTCAGCCGTACTTTTCTTCTCTGCCTCCTTCTGCACCTCTACCTGGTTGTGTGTTGGGGAGCTTGGTGCGGGACTTGAGGAGGAGCTGCTGGTGCTACTTGGCTGGTCCTGAGGTTCTGTCCTGTCACTCCCCCTGGTGGCGGAAGTCCGCACAGCTGGTTTGGGAACATCAGAACTACAGGAAGCCCCAGAGGTTGATGGAGAGGCCTCGCTGTCACTGTCATCACTTCCTTCACCAGAGCTGCCCATGTCTTCCAGTTCTCCAATGCCAGTCCTAATGGAATAAAGATGGCATATCACAGCTTTGAAATTGTAGGATTTGAATTTCATATTTCTAGTCTATCTTCTTTTTCATTGTACACAACATGTGAAATTAACTCACCAGAAACATTTCTTCTTTGCTTTCTTTTGGCTGTCGGCTGGTGTCAGACGCTTGCGTCTCGGCCCCTCGTCTGCCTGGACGAGACCACTAGAGGAAGCCTGCATGCCTGAATAGTAGAGAATTTTATTTTCACCTTTTACATTTACTGTTAATGATGGGCAATATATTGAACATTTACAATATGCAATATTATTATTACTTAAATATATAGACAAAAAACAAAAAAAACAAAAATACAAATACATTAATAAAAATAATATAGAAACTATATATCTATATCTATCTATCTAAAAAGTTTATTATTTTTATTAATAACAATAGGCAATAATATATATCACCTTTCTGCAAAATCAAGGTCCCTTTAGTAATTGTAATATTATTATTTATTATTATTTTCTAGAGCTATAAAATTGATCATTGCGAAATCACATTTAACTAATATGAGTATATTAATATTAACAAAAGAGAGAGATTTTATTTTAATAGTGTCTCTGATTTAAATTTCAGTACCAAAACTTATGATTCAAAGTGTGATTCATTTAAGTGAATTAGTAGACACTGTTGTTGAACAAATCTCTTAAAATTAATGAGTCAACTGAATATGTAAATACTGCGGTTTATTAGGGCTGGGACAATAAATCGTTAAATTGCGAATCGACAAATGATTTTGAGATTTTCCGAATGCATCGCAATTCTCTCTTGAATCGATTCGGAGCTTAGTTTTCAACAGCAGGTGGCATTGCGTGCTTTACAAACAGCTGTACATGAACTCGATACACCACACACCGCACCACTTAAACCTTCTATAAAATAATCATTCATAAAGTTCGAAAAGGTTGAAGTGAATAACAAGGGTGTTTGCAGTGGTCTGTTTACATTAATCTCGCATCATAAAAGCATTCTGAGGTGCAAGTACATAACCGAACACACGAGCGCTCTTCTTCATGAGCATTTGAGCATGCGGTTAAAAACTAGCCTACAGTGCCATCTCCTGTTAAAAACTAAGTTCAGAATTGATTCAAGAGAGGATCTCGATGCATTCGGAAAATCTAAGAATCGATCCACGAATCAAGATGAATCAATTTATTGTCCCAGCCCTACTGTTTATTAATATTCATAATTTTTCTATGTAAATGTAACGCAGTGGTTCCCAACCTTTTTTATACATAAGCACAATAAATAAGCACAAGTCAACCTGCCATACCAAACAAGACCACAGAGAGATACCAAAGGACTGAATTTAAATGCTATGCGGATCCATTCAAAATTTGAACACATATAACACCACTGATCCTCTCAAACTTCTCCAAAACACGTTCTGTTATAAAACAGTACACACAGTACATTCATTTTGACAACTACGCGAATATATTGAACTGTGTTCATGCAGAAATACGATGTTACAGCGATCAGTGAGTTGAGAGCGCAAACGTGCGGTTTGTTTGCGCATATACGGACTCGCGCATGCCTTATGTACGACTACTGTATGTCACTGTAATCGTCTTTACCTTCATTACAACCATCATCCATCAAAACCTTATTAGCAACACTGGTTTTCTTTTTCCAACTGAGAGAGTTTGCGTTTTGAGCCACCGTTCAGTCTGAGAAACGGTCTGAGCTGATCCGAAACAACCACAGAATACATACGAGAGGTGGTGCCTTAAACGCATTTTTTTATGTAACGTATTAATAATTCAATTAATGAATTATATTAATATATTTCAATTAATTTTAAGTTATCTCACAGCCCCCCTGGAGGATCACTGAGGACCCCAAGTGGGCCGCGGCCCACAGGTTGAAAACTATTGATGTAATGTATCCTAGCACATGCTATGCATGGAATTTGTGCACGGAAAATGAATTCAAGTTACCTTTCAGTACAGAGTCCTCCAGTCTCTCTGAGAGGTCGTGGCACTGCCGTTCATAATCAGGGTCAGTGAAATAATGTTTTGGCTCGGCCAATTTCCTCTGAATCCGCTCCAGACGACGCTGCTCCTTCTCTGCCTCTCGGTCTGATTGCTTTTTCAACCACTCTGCCATTCTACACACAAACATAGATAAATATTCACTTACTCATATAATCATAAAAGCCAGATGCGTGTGAAGAATAGAAAACACCAAGCCCATAAAACATGAAATAAGTAAATAATAAAACAAGCATGCTAAAAATGGACATGGTAATCATCAGCATTACTCTTTCTCATGATTGACGTCTCGAAGTCTTCTTCCACTCAGATCTCTGCAGGCCTCACGGTTAGTGGTCTTTTCGATTTGTGCACCGAGGGCCCTCAACATAGAGCCAAATCCTGCAAAACAACCATGAGTTTAATACATCTTTATAAATAACTGTAAATGTATTACTTAAAAAAGAAACACTAATGGATCATAATTTGGAACCAAGAATCCCAAAAAACTTCTGAATAAACTTAAATTCTACAAATAAAAAATAAAATTAATAAATGAATAAATACATAAAAATTAATATACCACCAACCAAATAATGACAAATAAACTCAAACAACCCATACAGTGTTGGTTGTAATTAATTACAGAGTAATCTAATTATTCCTAATTTTTCTGTAATTCAATTACAGTTCTGATGTAATTAAATACTGTATAGACTACACAACAATTCTATATCATTACATCACATTAAATTTTAAAATATGTTTTTAATGTAACCTTCTCTTTACACACTTTGGTCAGTTCAAGAATAATTTAAGCAATTGTATATTGTTTATCTGAAAGAATTAAAAGAGCAGTTTCATGTCTCTCCTTGAATTGTTCAACTGGTTGAGGTTGATATGGGATTTAGAAAGTAATTAGTAATCCAAAACTTTTTAGAGAAAGTAATTAATTACGCTGTTGAAGATACTGAAGTAACTTATCCAACACCGTTCCCATATTATAGTCGGGGACAACTTTATACAAAAGACCTTAATAATTATACTAATAAACATAACTCCATTTAACACTCAGTCAGATATCAACAACCTATCATATTCTAATATTTACAAACTTCTAGTCTGGTTACCTCCTTTGCCTCCACATAACCGAGGCTCCACACGGTACACAACTCCAGACTGAAGCAGGTCATCACTGCGAGAGACGCGGCCGTTACTCTTCACATAGAAGTCCGTAAAACAGACGCCCTGAGAGAAAATAAATACATACTTTAGGTAACTTTAATCATCAGCCATAATAATCATCATCAAAATCAAACGGAACCATCAGCAGTGAGAGTATAGCAGTAATAGCACAACTAGAGTTCAGATCGCATTAACGTTTGGCTACTGTAATCACTGATCGACTCACCTCTTTAACGGCGAAATGACTGATAAGATCACTGACAGTCGAATCCGGAGCGATAGTTAAGTTGGTAAACCTCAAATCTGGTGAAATTACAAAGAGCTCCATGTTTTCTTCTCGCCTGTTCTCGAAGATGTGCTTATAAACTTCCGGTAAAATCTGTGACGTTTAACTGCGTTGACTCGACTACGGAAGCCGAGAGAACTTGCCAAATCGTATTAAATTCTAAACCCTGTTTAAACTGAAAAATCTTTTTCGTCTTCGAAGATCTCCAAAAAAATTTTAAGACGGTAAAAGCTGTGTTGCCTTTTTAATTTATTTTGTTAAAGGTTGCAATATATGTCATATTTTATGCTTAATATAATATTTTTGATATGTAATATTTGTAATGTTTCATTAATTTATTTATTATTATTGTATAATTGGTGATTTTCATTTTTAGTATTATATTAAGTCTTTACATTTGCGTTTGCTATTTATTCATGTATAATCTTATTGTAATGCGATAACTCAAAAATACCCTAAGAATAACAGAACCAAAATCCATTTTATATTTTTGTTTAAATAATGATTTAAATAAATGACATAACTCACTGGTTAAAATGTATCACAGAACCCCTGACTGAGAAAGATACAACGTTATTATTTAATAAATCATATTATTACATAATAAATCCAAAACCACCATGCTAAAATCCCACTTTTCCCCCCATTTCCCACTTTTTCATGTATGCTCTTATTTTGAAATGCTCCCAGCGTGCTCTGCTCCTTATGACGTTTCAACATGGCGTCGCTCTGCAAGGTGATGTACAACGTGAGTCCCAGATCATCTTTACTGCCAAAACACAGTGTTTTTGCCACGCTCAGATCATTATACAGCTCAGGCGCGAGTGGAGGAGATGATAAATCACCCGAGAGGAAAAGCGGGTTTGCAGCTGCATATAATCTACACTCGGACCTGCGGCAGAGCGGCGATCAGAGCGCCGCGGTGCGGGTGAGCTCCAGGGACGAGACCTCCTTCACATCGCTTCTGCGACACTCCGCGCTCATGCAGATGGGTCCCGCCAAAGACAAGATCGTCATCGGGAAAGTCTTTCATATCGTCAATGACGATCTGTATATCGATTTCGGCGGGAAGTTCCACTGTGTGTGCAAGAGGCCCTCCGCAGACGGGCAGAAGTACCAGAGGGGCAGCAGGGTAAGACTGAGGCTGGAGGATTTGGAGTTGACCTCACGGTTCCTGGGAGCGACCACCGACACGACGCTGCTAGAGGCGGACGCCACACTACTGGGACTGATGGAGAGCAAAGAGACCAAGACGAAGGAATAGTTGCACGGACAACACTCAGATGGAACTTTGTGTGTGAATGAATGGACTCTGTATTGTATATGAGATATAAAAATTTAAAATGGCACCTTCACAGATTTTGGTTCTTGTTTATTAATGTCTAGAGCTATAGCGCTGCCGCTGAGCCAGAGAGAGCATGTATCATAGGTGCGAAACAACTTCACAAACAGCCCTTTCAAAATCACAGTATGGTTATTTCTCCTACAAAAATTCAAATAATCACAGAACTACTGGGATAAACGTTTATTAGTGATGGCGAAATGAAGCTTTGTGAAGCACCGAGGCTTTCCCCTCAACTGTATCGTAAAAAGGTTCATTACTCAAAGGTGCACACTAACGACATCTTGTGGTCAAAAGGTGGGAAAAGCTGCCTTTGCGTCCCAGACGACCTAGTCATTTTGGACTGTTTCATGTAATAAATCAGTTTGTTCTACGAAAAGCGTATAAAACAATGAAAATAATTAGTCTATATATAAAAAGTAGTCTTTCATGTATCATTTTACTTAAACAATTTGAATAAATGAGTCTGAATACATTTCTGGGGGGGAAGGCAAGCTTGGGCATATGTTATCAAAATAAACAGGTTAAATAGGTTATCTTAGAATGGTCAGTTGAAGTACTTATGAACTGGGAATAAATACAAACTGAACATGCACAAAACTACACATGTAAATATTTATTTGTATTATGATTTATTCTTATCAAAAAAGCGAAGGACACTTGACACCTGCGCAAGGGTTCGCGTTATTTGAATCCGAATACGAAGCAGTCACGTGGTTGTGTGCGAAAACGAAGCTTCGAACGTCACAGATCACGTGGTTATGGCAAAAACGAATAAAGCTCCGGTACAGTGCTTCACTGTGAGATGTTTCGGGTTTTTTTATACAAGCGTCTAAGCTTCGGTGTGAAATGTCACATCACTAAAGTTTATAGTTATGATAAAAAAAACACTATTTCTATGGTAGCGATCAAAATAGAGCAAATCAACATTTGAAAGTAACTTGGGGCTTCAAATAATGATACACCAGTAGGTGGCGACAAGTGACTGTTAAAAAATGTATTTGTCATTGAATCATTCATTCAAACCGATTTTTTTTTTTAAATAATTCATTAAAATAAAACATTTTAAATAGACTGCTGCAATGAACATTTAGTCAGAACCTCTAGTAAAATTTTAAACAATTAAAAAAAACATAACATGCCAAGAAGTCAAATTTAACCTTTATTTTCACTTCATATTAAGCAGCATAAAAGAAATGATCTAGTGTAGTACAATTCCCTGAACATCCTATAAGAACATAAATTATTTTTTTTAAAAATAATAATTGCAGAGCAAATCACAGTGATCATAAATTGTATCAAAATCATACACGATCAAGATCAATTTCTGAATCTCAAAAAAATATTCTTAAAATATCAAGGCCGTAATGGTGCAAATGCTAAGTTGAGCTACATATGCAAGGTCCAATAAAATACCTACAGCATAAGGTTATTGGCATGCAGTTAAGAATAAAACTATGTTATGCTACTCTCTGAAATGCTGCAATATATGTTTAAATTTACATTTAATGGTTCATAATTGATAAATGCATCTTGCATAATGAGGTGTCCCTTCTTAATCAAAAAGCATATAGTGCCATAAGCTGATGTGATGGTTAGGTTGGTGTGTTTTAAGGCAGTATGTACTGTATTGCTCAGGCATCTTTGGGTGTAATGGCTTAAAGCTGCAGCTGAGGGAGTGTGATTTTGGCCCTTCTTGTCCAGCACGATATGATCTTCACACATCAACCACACATGGTCATGTACAGCCACTGTTGGGGAGAGCAAGAGGGTTAATGGATTAATTTTCTTTTCTTAAGAACATATTAAATATACAATATTAAGACATAATGCACTATAAATTATATGTCCCACCATTTTGAAAAACATAGGAGACACTTGGAGGGTAAGAAATGACCCACCTCACTTATATTGAGTTCTGCGATGCCTGACCCCTCTCTCTCCAGCTCTCTAAAAGCCTCTGTTGAATACGACACATTCAGTATGATGTTTCAGTGGAATATTAGCTAATACATGATTTAAAAAAAAAAAAAAATGAGATATTTAAATGACATACTGAACATGGCCTCCAGTTTGACCAGGCAACAGACAAAGTTGTCAAAGTCAATTGTATCTCCATCAGAATATCTTGCCACCAGTATCTGATGTAGCTTGTTATTCAGTTTAAAACCTGAGGACAAGGAAACAGGCATCATTATTAGGACACATATATATATTATAGATAATTTTTACTGATTAACCCTTGCATTTAAAGTTACTCTGGGACCCTTAGAGGACAAGAATGTCTGTGTAAAAAAAAAAAAAAAAAAACTGTCAACAATTTAAAGCTTTGGAGCACAGACTTAAGTTTGCTCCCATTTTGAAGAAGACCCTTAACAAATTATTGTTGAAGTGAAAAAGTTAGAGGTTTTAGTTTATGAAAATTATTTATGAACAAATTTTATATAAAATATATATTTTATAAAACACTCAAAAACTTCTAGAAAATCAAAGCCATAAATCTAACCAAGTTGTGCTCCAAATTTGAGGTCAATAGCTTTAAGATTTTGCTTGGTTGTTGTATCAAATTTTCCCCATTAGATGGCAGCAAAGCTTTACTGGTTTAAACAGCGCTGGGATTTGTGATTTGCGGTACAGTATATTTTCTCTCTCTCAAACATTACGCTCACACACATATAATTTTTTTTAGTACACATTTAGTACACACACACACACACATTTGGATGACATTCATATCAACACACCCACACAATTATTGCTGCATAATTTATCCAATTGGCTCTTTAATACGCAGAAGCAGAAAACAGGAAAAGGTGAGTATTTGCTTTACAGGCGAAACCTGAGAAAATGGCGCCATCTGGTAAAAAAAAATAATAATAAAAACTGTAATTCTGAAGCCGTTTTAATGGGTTACAATGGGGACATTTTTGTCCTTAAGGCCCTAAGTGTAACTATTTTGTGTACCTAGTCTAAAATATATTTATGAAAGGGAAATTTAAATTACAATAAAATTCTAATAAAAATACACACTTCTGCCAAAATTTATGCACTTGGCATTAACACAAAAATGATCAAAAAACAAAATTGAAAAAGACAAAAATGTCCTTAAGGATAAACGCGCATTTAATTTGACCTATCCCGATATATGTTCTTGAAATCCCAAGATAGACTGATTTACTCTATGCCTATTTTCAGTGGCTGCATAAAAACATATTCATAAACCCTTATGAGCCGATTCACTCTTAGGAGTCAAAAACGTACAGCATAACCTGCGTAAACCGTTTCATGAGCAAATTACTCGTATGAATCGGTTCTGTTTAGTGAATCAAAAACATACAGCGCGACCAGAGCAGCCCGATGCCTGAAAGAATGACTCTTATGAACTTCGATTACAGCTCGATTCCCGAAACCATATGCAAGTAAAAGGGACATTATAACTGAAATATATTAAAATGAATCTGAATCAAATCATTTTGTTAAAGACATTTGTTATAGAGATTAAGCATGGGTATGAAGTTTGATTTGAGTTTGATTTGAAACTGGGATGAATCAAAAGCTTGTGAATCACAATCAAATCTGTATTGATACTGATCTTTAATCTCTATAACCAAGAACATCACACAAGATAAACATTAAAAACTATTTATTACCAGCTGACTCCACAGCCAGACGCATTTCATAGGAGCTCATTGTGCCAGATTTATCCAGATCAAACTGTCTGAAAATGCCCTGCAAACGAGATACGTGAGTTTGAGTTGCCACCATACTATTCACATTCATAGTGTGTAGAGAAGGATATGTGATGATTGATGGAACAGTCATTTTTCTCACCAGCCACTTCCTGATTTTATTCCATAGAATCTGGAACTCCACAATTCCCAGTCTTGCACTGCCATCTTTCTGAGTTTGATCAGTCAAGGCACATTACAATGTAAACGAAATGCTTATCAACAATCAGATGAAATGCATATATACACTATTTGATAAGCTAAAGTCACTTTTTCAAGTTAGGAATCAGAGGATACATCCATCAGGCTGATCATGCACCTACACGACTCCATGCCGAACCCATCTGTCTTCAAGTCCCTGTCTGCAGAACACAGAAGAGCAGAGGTATTGCTCAAGGACACAGACACAGACCAGACGTGAACACTTGAAAACTTCAGCTGAGCTTACGTTTGCCCACCACTCGGTTCAGAATGGTCCTGAGCTCATGAACTGAAATCTCCATGTCCTACAAGAGAGTTTAGATGAGGTTTAATCTAATGGAATACACAATATTATTAATCGAGACACACATAGAAACATACACACCTCTCCAGACAGCTGAGCAAACATTTTCTTGAAAGAGTTATCAATGTTCTCCTCTGAAACCTCCTCCTGTGGATAAAACACACATTTATATACATTTATATTTATATACACTGGATTTTTACATTTTTTTCTTTCTTTTTTTTTTTTTGACATTTCTTAGATATGTATTGGGACCTTCCTTAAATGTAAGTTTGTTTGTTTTTTTAAATCATCTGCAATAACAGAAAAGTCCTTACTTCATCTTCCAGGTTAAATGAAATCTCATCATCCATTTCTCTAAAAAAAAAAGAAAAGAAAAACAAAATTAAGTTTTTCTCCAGTATAATGATGCTGCACAATGAAATACAACACACAAGAGAGTCCAAAAAAGCTAATTTATTAAATATAAAATCAATATTTCATACTACTGTTGTTTGTTGTAGTTGAATAGTCGAGTCACTTACTGAGTTTCTGACTGTTTCTCAGTGAAGACTCGCAGAACGAAGTCAGCCTCTTTTCCAGGCTCAAAAGTGGAAGGGACAATGAGATACTCCCCCGGTGGCAGTTTCAGTCGCGCACTGACCTCTCGCAGATTAATAAAGGTCTCCGAGCGTGCACAGGACGATTTACGCAAGAAAAAGTCCTTCTTGAGATGAATACTCTGGGAACCACGAAACTAAAAACAGAAGAGTTTTTAATATCACAAGTTTTTACAATACAGTTTATGTGATTTAGAGGTGAAGTCTAATTTCTGCATCAGTATACAGATTTTAAAAAATCGAATTGTTTTCAAACATGGTTCCTGAACACTTCCCTGTCTGTCATTGGTCAGTTAAACAGATAGCTCCGCCCCAAATTCACAGCATTGGTTAAGCCACTGTTGCTATGCTGGGCTGGTCGAAATACTCAAACAAACAGAGAAATGTTTTAAAAACACAGTGTTTACACACTTCACCTTAGATTCATATAATACTAAAAAGATGCCATACCTCTTCTGGGATCTAAAGATTAGGAAAAACAGGAATAAAAGACAAGAAATTAGTCAAAACCATGATATTTAACAAAGTCTGTGACTGTCGTATTTCAGTTTTAGTCCTACAACCTCATACAAAGCAAAGCCAATGGTGTGCATATCCTGTCCTTGTTTGCGGTAACGCCGTCTGTCCTTCTGCATCAAGGCCACCATAAAGGTGCAGGCCACCTCGTCATCCTCAGGATCATCATCTTCCTCCAGTAGTGTGATCTTATATTGAGGATTTATCCAGAATGTATCTGACAAAAGAGACATCACACTAGGTGTGTAATTCAGTATGTTTTAGCTGATGAATAAGTATCATTGGGATTGTGTAAATTAATCTCACTGGGGTGGTTCCTGCAGCCCCCTGCTGTACTTCCTCGCCTCCAGGTGCCGTTAAACTTAATCGTGTTCCAGAAATTTAAAGTCTCTTCACTAAGAGCGTCTGGTGTGAGGTTACAGATCTCCAGACGAGAAAACTGACGTTTGAACTCCTGAAATGACATCCTGATGTGGGCAGAGAAGCAAAGCATCAGTAACACAGCAACATCCTGTCAGGGAAAAGTGAATGTTTACACAGGAAATAGTGTAGATTCCAGGAATTGATTGATTGATATTGCAATTACTGATTTATTTTGATTAATCATGAAACCCTAATCTAAAGCTTTGGAGGCGACTCTGGACTCCCAACATTTCAGAATCAAAGAATCACTTCTTCTTGGGACTAACTCATATCCCTAATATAGAGTGCATAAACCATAAAGATCAGATTTCTATGGAGGAGATTTACCAAAACTCGCCATCCTCCATGTGGTTGTTCATTTCCTCTCTTTCTGCTGGATCAATTCCATTCCACTCAGAAGAACTGGAAATGAAGTACAAGTGTTATACTATGAACATGTCCTGTATAGCAAGTCTATTCAAATTCATTCTGATTGGCCGACTCACTTGTCACTCCAAGCCCCTGTCCATTCAACTTGCCCCCAAGGGTTTCGGATGCGGATCAACCTCTCTTTGCTGCCACGGAAATTCACCTAAAATTAAAACAACAATAGACTGATGCAAATAATTAAAAGGATAAACTAATGAGCTCAAGATACATTTTAGACATTATCCTGACCTCTCTGAGACCTGTGACGGAGTACGCATGCCCCTTCACCAGCTTCTTAAAGGTCACGGCCTCCATGTCAAAGGCACTGGTGATCTACCAGACAAACACACTCAAATTACACAAAAAAAACTGGTCATCTTTATTTGGATAATCCATCAATGTTGCGTTGTGTCTCCAGGCCAGTAGTAGGCGCTGTGGGGACTCACATCAATGGAGCAGCCCAGCAGCGAGCCTCTCTCCAAGGCTTTGGCAATGATGCGGTGCAGGTCTTTGGGAGCTTTACGCAGCTCGTACATCTCAGCCACTCCACCTGTGAAGTCCTCAAAGCCTTCGGTGGTGGAACCTCCCGACAGAGCTTCATATGAGCCATTCAGCCTACAGGCACATACACACATTATTGTCTCTATAACTGTCGTATAGAAGAAGAAGAAGAGAGAGGAAGAGACTCACTTGGCATAGGCCTTCTCCAAAAGGGCACTCCAGAACTCATTTCCTTCTGCTGAGTGAACAAACATTAGCTCTTTATCCTTCACAGGCAATCGGTCGTCAATCACGACGTCCACCCACTCGCCAAACTGCCAGAACTGCACAACAAGCAAACAACATACATAAAAATATTGAAAAAATAAATTAAATATATATTAATTAATATTATAAATTATTAAAGGAATAGTTCACCCAAAAATGAAAATTATCCCATGATTTACTCACCCTCAAGCCATCCTAGGTGTATATGACTATCTTCTTTTAGATGAACGCAATCGGAGAAATATTTTTAAAAATATCCTGGCTCTTCCAAGCTTTATAATGGGAGTGAATGGTACCCTAGATTTTGAAGCCCAAAAAAGCGCATCCATCCATCATAAAAGTAATCCATACGGCTCCAGGGGGTTAATAAAGGCCTTCTGAAGCGAAGCGATGCATTTTTGTAAGAAAAATATCCATATTTAAAACTTTATGAATTCAAATATCTAGCTTCCAGCGGGTGACCGTATGCATACTGCGCAAGTCAAATTTCTCCAAATGAGTAACCCACTGACGCGATGTATGACGTAGGATGTAGGAGTATCGTAAGCTTAGACGCCTCTCACTGTTCAAACAAATATGGCTGGGCAACAAATTCAAGCTCCTTTTCTCTTATATCGAAATCCTCCGACATTTCTCTTTAAAAAATATCGTTTTAGACTTCTAATTTGTGACCGGTGTTTTGTTTTGCTCTATCCTCTGCGCCTCCACGTTCATCATTACGTCATGCGTCGCGTCAGAGGTTACTCTTCCGCCGCAAATCGATGCGTACGGCATTGCTTCGCTTCAGAAGGCCTTTATTAACTGCCTGGAGCTGTATGGATTACTTTTATTATGGATGGATACATTGTTTGGCTTCAAAATGTGGCCCCCCATTCACAACCATTATAAAGCTTAGAGGAGCAAAAAATATATCTCTGATTGTGTTCATCAGAAAGAAGATAGTCATATACACCTAGGATGGCTTGAGGATAAGTAAATCATGGGATAATTTTCATTTTTGGGTGAACTAACCCTTCAAAAATAATAATAAAAATGAATGTTTATATTTCTAAAATATTAATACAAATACTAAAATATTAAGTCATAAAAATAAAATTATAGCAGAAATTTAATGTGTTCTACATTTCTGTCATTCATTAACAGTCGGCTGTGCACCTGGAAGTGGAAGATGCCGGCATACTCGTCCGTAAAGCTTTGTCCATGAGGTACAACTCTGTGAAGCAGCTTGTCGTTTAAAGTCAGAGACCCTATGGCAGCCAACAGCCAACAGTCACCTGAGTGGAGAAAAATTACCACAAAAAAATACTGTTACTGTAATTCATTTACAGCGGATGCCTGTAGGGCAAGAAATTCTGAGGAAAAAAAAAAGTCTTATGTACTATAACAAAACTTATAACTGAAAACTTCCTCCCCAGTCCAAAAAGAGCATTTATTGAAACTTTTTCTGTCATATTGTGACTTGTATCTGAGTGAAATGGCTTCCTGAACAAAAAAAAGTGTAGAGCAGGACTTGATTTTGTCAATCAGGAATTGATTGGATGATTGTGGTTTGCTATTGGTGGATCTCATGTGAGTGACAGGCTGTTCCACCCTCACGCCAGTAAACAGAGAAGAGATGTCACTGCAAGAGGGAAGGGAAGTTATTTTGATTAAAGATTATGATGGCATATGAATTTTTTTTTTTTTTTTAAATTGATGTGCATGGATAAATAATTTATAATAATTTATAATAATAAGTATTATATTTTAAATTCCAAAAAAAAAAAAGGTCAATTTTAAATTCATAGTGACCATGTTAGTTTTACAACCAAGTAAGCCATTCAGAGAGTCACTTCCTGAATGAACTGATGCATAGCAACTGCCTCAACCAATGGCATGAGTTTGGGGCTGAGCTGTCTGTTTGGTGAACCGATAGTAGGTGAGAAGAGTGTTGAGAGCATTTTATTTTTGTAATTACTTTTGGTGACATGAAGTTTACAAACTTATTACACTTGTAAAAATGTACCGTGGTTACCATAGTTTTAGCCAAAATTCAAGTTTAAGAGGCTTATTCTGTACAAACATTAACTAGTATAATATTCTATAGGTACCATGATAAATGTATTGTATGTACTACAATCAGCCATTAGGGGGAGCCCTCCACCCACAACCAAAAAGGGGGAGGAGAATGTGTTTGTACAATGATATAACAGTACAATGTACGTCAGTACTGTACATTTACTCTAGATGAATGCTGTTTTATCTCAAACACCCTTGTCAAAGCCAACCCGTTTGGCTGTGGAGGCTTGAGCTTTTCTATGTGCTAACTGAAAGGTAAAATGCATTTCTGCGATAAGCTTCCCCATCCTACTCCACCCAGTGTTTGCCGTACAAACTTTGGCACTGATGAGTGCACACCCACACATGCATGTTGTGTACTGTGGCTTGCAGCCAGCAATCCCATAGTTCTCTAATGCTACACCCGTGTCTGTGTGATTCACCACTCAGGCATCGTGTTTAAACCATGGTTTAAACACTCCCCCCAACAGCCAGGAAACACACACACACACACACACACGCACGCACGAACTCATTTAGCCCCCTAACACACATTTCCTCTCAGAAGCGACATATATAATAAAGCCAAATTATATAATATATGCAGTAAAAATATAATATAAATTACATTACATACATATTAATAAAAACATGCTAATGTGCTAATCATGCTAATACCTAAGTGTTTACGTCTACATTGTCGCATTTCTGCAAATATATGATGTTGAACAAGTTATTTTTAATTACAAATTGGGAGATAACTCTGAGGTTTCTTTATTTATTTGTGTGGCAACATTTGACAGCAAGTATGTATGAAGGTCACAGACACACTCTGTTTTGCTCAGATTTAAGCTGTAGCATCATTCAAACTGCAGTGAAGCACAAATGAAGCTACTGACATTCATTAACGCGTGCAAACATGCACAGACAAACACACCCAGGATCATACAGTACATACTCACCTAGAGCCCCCTGGCAAATATCTGTCCGTGTCGCTCCACCCACTATGAACTGAGGATTGTTTGACAGCTCCTGCAAACATTACGCAAGCAAACATAACACATAAGTGCAACACCTCAATCAAAGTGTGCTGCTGCCCGTCAACCTATAACAACACACTTTACGTCTGGTTACATCAAGAGTCTCATCAAACATTTTCATTATACATCTGTGAAGTGATATAAACTCAATTCAGCTGTCTTTCTTTAATATATGAAATGCAAACAAGTCTATACATATATTGTAGTCTACAATATTTTCATAGGTTAACTGAAAGTATACAACTTCTGTTTTGACAAGTTTTGACAAGTATACACAGGCCTAGTAATAATCTGATGATTCATTGAAGAAATTACATTACTTATTGCATGTATGAAGAAATGAAACAATTTCAGCATATATAAACAAAAATATATATTTTTTTCTCTTTCCCTTTTTTCAAAGAAAAGAGGGAATATTTTATTTTTGCCAGTCCATTACAAAGTAATTTTACTCTCAAATGTGTCTCAGTAATTAGCACCAGATGTTGCATCTTAGTTGTCATGTGGGACATGAGAGTTCGAGTCCAGCTCATGTAATTACTCAATTATGTTCCTCCCACTTAAGCCCTGGGTATACTTCGTTTTTTTACGCGTATGCTAGTGTACGCGCACAGTTGAACGCACAGCCTTGCAAAGCATACTTCGTTTGACTCGTACGTGTACACAGGCGTTCAACGCATGCGCAGTTTTGAGCAATCTCTCGCCGTGAGTTACAACCCATGTAAATATATTTGTATTCTTTCATGCTAGAGTTGAGGGTAAATTGAGGGTACTTTCTAACCTCTTCGGACAATCTCTCGTCTATGTAGGCCTCCATTGTAGCTGTATCTTGCATGCGTTCAGGGCTGCGTTCCACTCCAATTTTAGACAAGCAATTGCAAACTTTTCTAAGCACTTCCCCTCGGGGAATCCCTGCCACCATTTTGAAGTGCGTTCCACTTCGTGAAATGGACGAGGGAAGTTTATATGGATAGACCCTCGTCCCCTCGATTTTGACCAAGGGAGTGAATCTACTCTGATGTACACTTCAAGCAGCTCTATATCCCACAATTCAACTTGATTGTGACGTCACAGCAGATCTCTCTTAACTTAAGTGTATGATATACAGGTGCTGGTCATATAATTAGAATATCATCAAAAAGTTGATTTATTTCACTAATTCCATTCAAAAAGTGAAACTTGTATATTATATTCATTCATTACACACAGACTGATATATTTCAAATATTTATTTCTTTTAATTTTGATGATTATAACTGACAACTAAGGAAAATCCCAAATTCAGTATCTCAGAAAATTAGAATATTACTTAAGACCAATACAAAGAAAGGATTTTTAGAAATCTTGGCCAACTGAAAAGTATGAACATGAAAAGTATGAGCATGTACAGCACTCAATACTTAGTTGGGGCTCCTTTTGCCTGAATTACTGCAGCAATGCGGCGTGGCATGGAGTCGATCAGTCTGTGGCACTGCTCAGGTGTTATAAGAGCCCAGGTTGCTCTGATAGTGGCCTTCAGCTCTTCTGCATTGTTGGGTCTGGCATATCGCATCTTCCTCTTCACAATACCCCATAGATTTTCTATGGGCTTAAGGTCAGGCGAGTTTGCTGGCCAATTAAGAACAAGGATACCATGGTCCTTAAACCAGGTACTGGTAGCTTTGGCACTGTGTGCAGGTGCCAAGTCCTGTTGGAAAATGAAATCTGCATCTCCATAAAGTTGGTCAGCAGCAGGAAGCATGAAGTGCTCTAAAACTTCCTGGTATACGGCTGCGTTGACCTTGGACCTCAGAAAACACAGTGGACCAACACCAGCAGATGACATGGCACCCCAAACCATCACTGACTGTGGAAACTTTACACTGGACCTCAAGCAACGTGGATTGTGTGCCTCTCCTCTCTTCCTCCAGACTCTGGGACCCTGATTTCCAAAGGAAATGCAAAATTTACTTTCATCAGAGAACATAACTTTGGACCACTCAGCAGCAGTCCAGTCCTTTTTGTCTTTAGCCCAGGCGAGACGCTTCTGACGCTGTCTGTTGTTCAAGAGTGGCTTGACACAAGGAATGCGACAGCTGAAACCCATGTCTTGCATACGTCTGTGCGTAGTGGTTCTTGAAGCACTGACTCCAGCTGCAGTCCACTCTTTGTGAATCTCCCCCACATTTTTGAATGGGTTTTGTTTCACAATCCTCCCCAGGGTGCGGTTATCCCTATTGCTTGTACACTTTTTTCTACCACATCTTTTCCCTCCCTTCGCCTTAATGTGCTTGGACACAGAGCTCTGTGAACAGCCAGCCTCTTTTCCAATGACCTTTTGTGTCTTGCCCTCCTTGTGCAAGGTGTCAATGGTCGTCTTTTGGACAACTGTCAAGTCAGCAGTCTTCCCCATGATTGTGTAGCCTACAGAACTAGACTGAGAGACCATTTAAAGGCCTTTGCAGGTGTTTTGAGTTAATTAGCTGATTAGAGTGTGGCACCAGGTGTCTTCAATATTGAACCTTTTCACAATATTCTAATTTTCTGAGATACTGAATTTGGGATTTTCCTTAGTTGTCAGTTATAATGAATGAATATAATATACAAGTTTCACTTTTTGAATGGAATTAGTGAAATAAATCAACTTTTTGATGATATTCTAATTATATGACCAGCACCTGTATTGATTATTTTGGGAATTAATCGCATAGTGTATAATATATTAATTATGTTGAGATTTAATCGCATACTAATTGTAGCTACCTTATATTCACAGTCAAAGTTTATACTACTGATATTTTGTTTCATTTGTGTAATTTTATTTTTATTCAACTCATATACCTATAGGATTTTATATATTTTCTCCAACAACTTATAAGCATATAGAATGTTGCATAAAACAAATTCAAAAGTACAAAAGGGGTTTAAATAATAAATCAGCTCCATAGTGAATTCCAAGTGATCAAGGGCTTAGTGCGTTTCATTTAAACCTTATGCACGAGTTCCGCCAGTAGTGGGCACTCGTGCAACGTAAGTGTAGTTTTTCTTTGACTACCTTGTGAATCGACGCCCCCAGAGCATGGTTGCCACCTTGTGGATAAACTAATTATTGCGCATGTGCGACCTGAAGTTTGCGCGGTTACAAAAATCCGCTGGTGCGCATACAGTACGCACGTACTCTTCTGATGACGAAATTCATGTCACGCGCACTGTTCGCTGACCCTCGCGTACGTGTAAAAAGTGAAGTATACTTTGGGCTTTAACTTCCTGTACTCTCTTTACTATCCATGTCAATTAATGTGTCAAATTGTGCTAAAAATAAAAATGTGAGACTTGTCTTAGTAGTTAGTGCCCACTGTTGTGCCTTAGTTCTCATGAGGGAAATGAGAGTTCGAGTCTAGCTCATGTAATTTCTCAGTCTTTTTCCTTCCACTCAGTGTCAAAATGTGTCAAAAAATAAAATAAACATATGTTCCCTCAGTGACTATGCAGTTTTATGTCGTCAGTAGCATGCTGTATAGACGGTGCTCTGCGACACTCACAGTGGGCCTTATCCACTGCACACCCCGTGTTTTGGAGGAGTTTGGCGCGAGCTCCTTGAAGCCCAGTGACTGGGGTACTGCGGGAAAGCAGGGGTCCTCAAACAGCCTACCGCTCTCCACACACTCTCTCTTCAGCTCCTCGTAGTCCTGGTTCAGGAACTTGAGTGCATTGTCATTGGTTCCCATCCCTTCTGCCTGCAAGCGCTCCTTGTAGATATGCGACGAAATTCCCCCAATTGAAAACATACTGTAATGCACCAAAATAAGGTAGTCATTTAAAAACATGCTTTCACCGAAAGTAGATCCCATATTGTTCCAAACCAGAGTCTCCATTTACTTTCATTATATGAAAAAGATTGTACTTGAGTGCTTTCTTCAACATTTCTCTGTTTGTGCTGGAAGAAAATATAGTCATGCAGGTTTGGAACAATATGAGGGGATGTAAATTATGACATAATTGTCATTTTTAGCTGAGCTATCGCTTTAAATGATTATAGCTCATGGCTCGTTTTTGTGGGAATAGAACCAGCAACCTTCTGATTAGTAGCTTTAACTAAGGGGTGTCCAATCCTGCTCCTCGAGGGCCACTGTCCTGCAAAGTTTAGCACCTGAACCAGCTAATCAAGGACTCACAAACCTTTAGGCAGGTCTATTGAGGCAAGTTGGAGCTAAACTCTGCAGGACAGTGGCCAACTTTGGATACCCCTGCTTTAACTGCTACACCAAACCAAACAAAAGAGTAAGAATGTGTGCATATGGCAGATGGAGACTGGTTACTAGAAGCTAGCACAGATATAGCACCAATCATTCAACAGCACGCGTTCAATGTCTCTTGAGCGTTTAGCGCAAAGTGCCGCTGCTAAAAGGCTTAAGATGCTTGCTTACATCTGCTTACGGTCACCCACTTTGCCATTATTAGTGCAGCAGCATTCATGCGGCTTTTAGTCCAGCGTGCTGAGAGAAATGCCCTCTACAACAGACACTCGATTAGCGCCCTACTGAGGGTGGGGAGAGGTTTACTAATGACTAGCTAATTTCATGTTGTCTTGTAATAAGGTTACACATCAGCTCTACAGATTTCCAGACCCTGTTTACCATGATTTCATGGACAATGTCCACGGAGGGCAGTTCTCAAAGCATTGGCTAAAGGAAACCTCATAGAGCCAGCTGAGATAACTTAGTTCATTTAGTCCACATTTATCATCCTTATTTTAAACTGGAACTACAGAGAGACAAGATGGTGAATATACCTTCAGTTCCTTGTGAGGGCCGCAGGCTTGAGGAGAAAAAGGTCATTTAGAAATGTATCGATCAGTAAGAGAAATCAGTTCATCGCTAATTTGCTACCACATGAATTCATGTAAATATGGTAGTAATGCTTGTACCATGGATGGCAAGAGATGGTAATACCATGGTACTTTGATATAAATGATAGTATATATATGATATATATATACTTTGATATACCATATATTCATGTACTATGGTTTTTACATGGCAATGCAAAGTACTTCAAACAATATTACCCTGTGGTACTTTTTGTTGTCTGCATATAAATGTGTAAATGTACACATATCTGTTAATTTACATATTTATGTAAGGTCTAAAAGGACAGTGGATGTTCTCCAAAAATACTCTTGAAACTATACCAAAATAACAAACTTTTAACTAGTCTCTGGATTTCTTCTAGGTGCAGTAGAGCAGATCATGTGGAATGTAAATAGCACTGGCTACTGATACAATGTCAGCTGACTTAGTGATGGGAAATCAATAGGCCAGACTGAGCATCAGCATTCTAGTGTTTGTTTTAGATGATGAATAAACACACCCTCAAAAACAGCTGCACACATTCACTTATACTGCTTTATATAGTGCTAACAGTTTGTATCTGTCGTTTCATTTTTTATTTATATGATGAACAACCCAACTAATGTGACCCATTTGTTTATAATTATTAAGATCGAATCACAATCACCGGTAGAAATTAAATAAGCTTTAAGAAAATAGTTTCGTCACTTGCTAGAAATATAGGGCATAGGTTTCATACTTACAGACGAATATCGTACATAGGAAAAGTTAAGCAAAACTTACCACCGTTTAGTTGTCTCTATGGTTAAAAACGGGTGCGTTTTAAGATTGCGGAGAATAGGGAATGATGAACGAATCCGTGGAGATGAGACAACAATCAGGGTACCGCAGTGCACGGCCACGCCTGTGAGGGCGGAACTAGCGAATGATTGACAGCTGAGACGTCAAATGTAAACGTTCTGCGAAGAGCCTTAAAGGGACCGGAAGTGCCTATTTAGTAACTTCCAGTCATGTACAAAAATACAAGTTCGTATCGTTTCAAAAGTGTTTAATAATGTCCTTTGGAGAAAAAAAATAATAATGCACACACACTTTTTTACACAGTGGTTAAGATTCTCCTGGTTCAACAAAGCTTCCATTTGTAAACAAAATAGTGTGGAAATGTCAAACACAATAAAATCATGCAACATTTGGAAGACTGGTCAAAAGTGCAATAGACAATTTAAAAAATAAAAGTAACATTTTTTCTTTAAAATTTTAACACATGTAATCTTAATAATTCATTTTTGAGTGGTGTGGTCTGGTGGAGAGTCTTCTAAATCATGGTAAAGTTCAGCCACTAAAAAAAAAATACAGAAAATGTGTTTGAAATAATTATGTCAACATTTAAAAAAAAAAAAAAAAATGTTATAGCGTGACAAACCTGCTGAAAGTCCAGCTCAATGAAGCCAGTCTTGTGGGCATCCAGCTTTTTGAACACCCCTGGAAATGAGAGACATATTCACTAATGATCAAAAACAACCTCATCTCCAGCACTACAGGGGGCGCTGACCCTACATAAACATACCTATACACAATCTGCAGACATTTTCTATGCGGATTTTAGGGTCAAATCTGTTAAATCTAAATATGATGAAATGCATTCACTCCAAAATATTTGATAAACAAACACCCAAGGGACTTACGGAACATCATCTCCAGACGCATGAGGCAGGCCACAAAGTTATCAAAGTCAAGAGTCATGTCTGTCTCGGCGTAACGTGCTACCAGCAGCTGAAATATAGTGTTATTAAGACAGAAACCTAGGAGAGGAAAGAGAACATAAGCAGTGAATATTAAAATATGCCCCCAAAATGGGATTTTTGCTTGTATGTATGTGAGTATCTGAGTCTGGATTGACTCACCGGCCTCTTTCAGTGCCAAACGCAGCTCTGGAGTGCTTATGGTTCCTGAATTATCCAAGTCATTCTTCTTGTAAATTCCCTGGGGTGATTATAAAATAAGACAACATGTTAAAATAATGTTAGATAGTTAATTATGTTATAGCCTTATGGGTTTTAGGACCTCTTACAAGGTATTTCTGCACTTTCTTCCACAGAGTAGCGAATTCTCCCAGACCCAGTTTTCCATTCCCACTGTCCTGAGATAAAGTTAAGTGAAACTTACAGTACAACAACACATCAATTTTTTGTAATTCCTGACTCACGTTAACACACAAAAAAAATGTAAGCAGTTGCAGCTGAGAGGATACATCCATGAGGTTCACCATGACACGACACGTCTCCAAACTGAAGCCGTCTGTCTTTATGTCAGTTCCTACAAAACAACACATAGCTCCTTAGACTACTCCTTAGATCTTGAGTGAAAACTAAAGGATGCAAGAGTACTTACGTTTCGCGATGATTTTGTTTAAGATAGTCATGAGCTCTGTGGCGGAGATTTCCATGTCCTACCGAGAGAAGTATGCATCGGTTGTTCTGCTTTTCAGAAAATATAAATGTTTACTGCATAACAAGTGTCTCCACTTACAGCTCCAGCAAGTTTTACGAACATGCCTCTGAATCCAGAATCAACTTCAGCGTCTGAGACAGTCTCCTGAAAACATGAGGAAGCACATTTTAAAGGAAAATTTCAGGTTCAGTATGACTTATCAGCAACATCTGTGGCAAAATGTTGATTACAACCCAAAATATTATTATTGTTATTATGATGATGATGATAATTATTTATTCATTTATTCTTGTTGTTGAATGCTGGATGGAAATGCCAAGATGCAGATAAAATCACATGCAGATAAAAACACATGTACTCAGTTGAGGCAGATCATTTTTTTCCTCTTATCATCTGATAAGAAGACACGCTCATGAACTACAATGTAAACACATTTACCGAATAAACTCTTTGATATGCAACAAAAAAACATGTGATTACAACCCAAAATATTATTATTGTTATTATGATGATGATAATTATTTATTCATTTATTCTTGTTGTTGAATGCTGGATGGAAATGCCAAGATGCAGATAAAATCACATGCAGATAAAAACACATGTACTCAGTTGAGGCAGATCATTTTTTCCTCTTATCATCTGATAAGAAGACACGCTCATAAACTACAATGGAAACACATTTACCGAATAAACTCTTTGATGTGCAACAAAAAAACATGTGACTTTGACTCAAAAGATCATGTGACTGGATAACTTGACTGCCTGGAAGATATGCTGCCTTGTTCTCGTGAACACATGGGAAAGAAACACTGCTTTATTCGCAAATGTTTTATGCGATATTCCAATTTTCCCTATGAACTGAAATTGGCTGCTTTGGATGGAAACATAGCTAGTGTAACGCTGTTGACTTTTAAAAGCATTTCATAAAAACTGTCTGTTGAGTTACTTACATCAGGTAATTCAGCATCCACAGGGTCATCACATGGTCTAGGAGAAAACATAAGATTATCCAATCAAATAAATTCAGAACCAAGTATTTGAAATAAAAATACATACAGTTTGCATATTGGCATTAAAGGCACAATATGTAAGTTTCGCCGCTAGAGGTCGCTTATTCAAAACAACAACAAAGGCATAGCTTCATGACACATGAATGAGCGTGGAATCATGGGAGTTGTCTTCTTAACCTCCACAGCCGATGGATAGCAATCTGACGGGACTCAGGCAGAAATCATGTTCATGATTTCTTCATATTCATAATGTTACTGTGGTATGAAGAAGGGCGGGGCCAAGAGCCTGGGACATTTTACGCTGCTGTTTTTATTGTGCTTATTTGCCACAGTTGGCCACTGCTGCTCCTTTTGTTTTGCTGTTTATGTTTATTTTAAGATTAAAGTTACAATTAAAGTTACGTTTAACGTCATTGACAGGGGATTCAATGACATGGGCCATTACACTGGTTAAAACTGCTGATTTCTCTGGATTTAAACATTCTTGGAAACATTTGGGTCAATGTAAGTACAACATTGTTCTAGTGGTTTTTGGATATTTTGATCCAAAAATCTTACATATTGTGCCTTTAAGTAGGGAAACCCCACACAGATTTGATACATTACAGTGTTTCAGTCTGTTTTTCAGAAAAGACGCGAAGGCAAAAGTCTCCATCCTTGTTGGGTTCGAAGGTGGATGGCACAACAAGGTACTCTCCCGGAGGCAATTTGAAGCGTGTGCAGACCTCCCTCAGGTTAATGAAAGTCTCAGAGCGAGCTTTCTGTCCGTGCGTCAGGAAGAAATTCTTATCGAGGTGCACGTCCCGCTGACCATGAAACTGATGGAGACAAAGGACAATCAGCGAGCCAGAAAGGCTGTGACTAATGTGAACTCTCATATATGATTGGTCAAGAGAAAAGTCACCCTCCTCTTTGTAGTTTAATGCTTACCTGAGGAGGTACCTGTGGAAGCAAACAAAAAAACGTTTATTTGAATGTCATTCAAATGTAAATGTTCTATTGAAGTACTTGTGTTCCTTTCCTCTCCATCCATCATAATCACAATGTTTAGACTGCTCTTAGTGTCTCCACCCACCTCATAAATAGCAAAGCCGATAGTGTGCATGTCCTCTCCCATTTTCCTCAGGCGGCGCCGGTTTTTCTGGATCAGACCGACAACGAAACTGCAGCCCACCTCATTATCATTTGGATCGTCATCTTCGTCACTCAGCTTAATCACATATTGAGGATTCATCCAGAATGTGTCTGAGCAATGAATGGATGCAGCCATCAGCAATATTATTAAACAAACCAAACCAAATTAACTTTGTAATACTAAGATGCAGATAAAATCTTAAAGGGGTCATGACATGGATTTTTAAAATTATTTTAATATATTCCTTGAGGTTCACTTATAATTTAGAGATGCACCGATGTATCGGCCAACAATCAGTATCAGCCGATAAAAGCTATTATTATCTGTTCTTTGTTTAAAAACAGCCGATGATCAGGGCCGATTATATCCTGTCAATCAAAAGGGTGTGGAAAAACGTGTTCAGACTGCAACTCATACATACTGTGTGTGAAGAAAATCTCTCTTGTGATGAATTTAGTTAATGCGACAATAATGCATAAACAGTTAAAAAAAACAACGTTAACGCAGGATCTTTTTGAACCTCTGAATCACCCGTAGTTCAAGCCAAGGTTGTCAGGTCTGCGTTTTTTGTTTTTTTTTGCTACATCAAACATTATTAGTAGCGCCCCCCATCCAATAATCGCAAAGAGCTTTGTGCTTTGTTACTTCTGATAAAAAACAAAGTCTTAGTTTTCAAATTCTGTCCATTTCATCACGAAATTTAAACAATAAATGGCATTTTGACGCTCTTAAATGTGACGTGACAGATCGCTGTGGCGCCTGAGTTCAAGCGGCAGTGCGGAGCGCGAGTCTTTTCTTCCACATTAATACAAGTTATATCTCGAAAAACATGCATGAACATCAAAAGGTATGTTGAAAGATACAGTACAACTTACCCAAATGTATCATGTCTCATGTAATCACTTAATCTGTGTTTCAACCACGGAAAGACGTCAATAAAACAGCTTGTGAACAATATGTCACATTATGTCACATTTACCTCAGGAAAGTTTTCCAATGTTCACAGCAGTGTTGCCAATTGCTTTCAATTGAAAGTAGCTAAAACTGGTAGCTAAATGTCACTAGATGACATCATAATGGCAAATTCATTGATCTATATTGTAAGACTTGATTTTCCTGCTAAGACAAAAACTGAGATCAAGCAATAAAGCAATAAAACTCATCTGGAGAGAAGATCTCAAAGAAATAGCGTAGGACAACGCCTTGCCCTCACACATCTACAGGATGCAACAGCCCCCCCAACACACACACACACACACACACACACACACACACACACACAAACACACCCTCCTTCCTTTCCCCCTGACACAAGTCACTGAAAGTTCTCCAAGAAGTATAATGTATCTGGTGTATCTGTTGTTTTTTTCTTTCATGTTTGGTATCATTTTAAATGTCTCAGTGCGGTTGGTAAAATGGTCTCAATTTCACAGCAGTCACTGGTATTATGAAGAAGATTGAAAACTAAGGAGAATTCTGTCCTCCTTTTGGGTGGTGTTGTGAAAACCCACTCCTCTCCCCCCAAAACAAGTGTTGGTGTAATAAAAATTCACAATCCTTTTGTTCTGGTCTTGGTATATAAGGTAAAGTGCAAAGCAGTCATGTGGGATCTTCTAGCCAGAAACCCCCATACAGTGATGGGCAAGTGTCTCAAAAACACTAATCCACCACTGTGTGCATGTGCATTTCAATTGATTTTATGCATTCATTATTTCTGAATTGGCTTCTAATTGTCTAACTATGTAATTGGCATGATACATTTTTACTTGACAAATAAAATGTTATATTTGATTTACTCTGGATTCTTCTGAAATCATTATGACTAGTAGATTATTGGAGTCCGTTATTTCCGTAAATCTGCGTCAGGACAGGTCCAACTAGAGAGCCCCATGAAAGGAGCATGTTAGCACATCATGGGACTTTTGAGTTTGTCTGTTGTTGAATTAGCAAGTTGCAGTATCGGGACTAAGAAAACTGTATTTTTGTATGAACAAGCATGTGGCGGTTTGACTCAAATGCATTAGTAAACTCTGCACCCTCTGACTAAGAATCAGAAACTGGTGAATTTATGTCCGTGAGAACGCAGTCGGCCGATGCAAATTCTCTGAGTGATGATGGGTCCGTAATGAACGAATAATATGGGATACCCAGAATAATCAAATATCTAAATTAATACATAACAAATGATTAATTTCTAACTGGAAACACAACCTAAGAGTAAATCATTTGAAATTGGAGTCGGATTAAACGAGTGAAATTAAGTGAACTTCACAGAGGCGCTGAAAAGGCATACACGCGTTAACCTTCGCCCAGGCCGTCGGATTCCGTTTTTGGGCCGATTGGGCGGGCCTTACAATATAAATATGAATATAGATCAGTGGGCAAAAAAAGAATCTAGATAAGGTTTGTCCAAAAAGTTGTTAGATTTGTCCCTAAACTTTTAAAAAAAAGTCTCAAAAAGGGCAGTGAAGTTACTAAATCTAGTGACAAAATCTCTAAATTGGCAACAATGGTTCACAGTTCCTTAGTTAAGAAAAAAAAAACACTAGAGAGTGTTTACTGTTAATTTTATGTTTGAATAAATTTGCCATGAAGACAACTGCTTATGAAAACTACCTTATGTGATGCTAAATTCTACAAACATTTCATTATTATTATTATTTTTATTTATTATTTATTATTATTATTATTATTATATCTGAAAATAAACAGCAGCTGAATATAATACCTCTGTTGTTAACTGTAACCTCTAATATTCTACTGTACCAAATGAGAGGGTTTCCTGTATAGTTTGCAGCATTATTTGGGAGAGATTTTTTTTCAAACTATCGGCATGACCGACATCATTCTGAATAATCACCTATCGGTATCGGCAGAGAAATTTAGTATCGGTGCATCTCTACTTATAATGTTAATAATGTTTTTTGCACGCACAAAAATATATATATTTGCAGTAAAACGATTATTTTCAACCCTCATTGTGACCCTCTGTCTGAAATGATCAGTTTTTAAGGAGCAGATCCTTTAAGGCTTGTCAGTAAACGACCGTTGTTATGATTGGCTAATGTCATTGCATAGGAAACAATATCACAGCCCACTCACTATTGCATGTGAGTGTTAAAGGTGCAATATGTAATATTTTCTGTCCGCTAGAGGTCACTAGAGGCCTATTCAAAACAAAGGCGTAGCTTGATGACGCCAAGTTTGAGCGCGGAATCTTGGGACTTGTGGTCTTCACCTCAACGGCCGGTGGAAAAGAATTGGGATAGGGCTCGGGAAGAAATCATGTTCATGGATGCGTTTATTAACGTTACTGTAGTATGAAGCAGAGCAGGACCGAGTGTTGTGGGAGCTGAACGAGGTCGCTGGAGCGATTGCGCAACACGCCGCAAGCAGCGGAACTTTTATTATGTCACAGTCGCCGGCGCCGCTTCCGCTTTTCCAGTCATGAGTATGAGGTAACGCAGCTCTGTTTATCATATTAGATACATCTGAGTGTGTTGAAAACGTTATAACGTTACTCTGTGCGTTCGCTCAGTGGCTGCTGTGAGACACTGTTGCACACTGCAGTAAGCTAGATCGATTTTAGAATATCATAATAAATGCTGGATGGCTTGTGCTGATAAATGGCATGCAATTAATTTTAAAATGTATTGTATGATGGAGAAAATGCTGTATTACTGTTACTAAAAATAAAGCTGCATCTGATTATGCTATGTTAGCTACTTCACAAAATAGTGTTTTTCTCTGAGGCATGGTAAAGCATGGTACTCGCAAAAAATCAAGAAAATTAGATTTAAACAATAAGACTAAACGTGTTGAGCTATATAACAATAATTAGTTTTCTGTCTATAAATATATCAAAACAGTTGTTCACTTGCCTATTAAAACATGTAAATATTAAAGCGTCTTTGGTGTTTCCATGGTTCCAAAATAAAACCGGAAACCGAGGGTAACACGGGTATGACGCAACTGACAGGCGACTCCTCACACGTCCCGGAGCCTTGGTTAAAATTGCAATTTTCTCACGATTTACAAATAGTTGCAAACATTTGGGATATTGTAAGTACTCAAGTGAACAAAATATATAACACTGGCCTAGTGGTTTTTGGATATTTTACTGCAAAATTCTTACATATTGCACCTTTAAGTGTTTTGAAAACATTATTCATATAAAACCGTCATTTACAGACAAAAGTTTCTTTGCAAACTCTCCATTACACTGTGCCTCGTTTACAAAACAAAATGCTCCGAACAAACATATAATCCTCCAACACGAGCTGGGGCGCCATTAAAATAAACCATCCATTTGTTTCCAATGCTGGGATCCTTCTGAAGACTTTACAGAGATGCAAACGAGCTGTTTGACAGTTCTTTCACTCTTCCATTTGATGTCAGAAACTGAATGCACAACTGTATACTGTATCAGTGTAGACCAGGGGTGTCCAAACTTGGTCCTGGAGGGCCATTGTCCTGCAGAATTTAGCTCCAACTTGCCTCAACACACCTGATTAGAGGTTTCTAGCCTATAGTAAGACCTTGATTAGTTGATTCAGGTTTGTTTAATTAGGGTTGGAGCTAAATTCTGCAGGACAGTGACCCTCCAGGAGCAGGACTGGACACCCCTGGTGTAGACAGTGTCACTGATTATAATGGGTTCTATTTGCATTTGACGTGACGCTCACATCCAGTGTAGGCAAATGTCAGCCATTAAGCATTTGGCCATTAAGGCAGTGGGCGGGGCCTATGGTGCGATGATGTATAACTATTTGTCAAATGTATTTGCTTGTGTGACATCGCATTATCCAAACCATTTATCCGAACCATTTTTGGAGGATGTTTAAATGGTACAAAGACCTCTTATATGTCAAAAGATCAAGGCAAATTTGATTTCTTATGTCATGACACCTTTAAAATGTGCATAAAAGAACATATGCACTTAATTGAGTTGGATAATTTTTCTATCCGCTAAGAAAACATGCGCATAAAACTGCAATGGAAACACATTTACTGAATAAATTCCACAATGCACAACAAAAAAACTCAATGAATGAAAGCAGCATCTAGCTATATTATGAAACAAACCAAATAACCAAACTTTGTCCATGTGAATAATTTTTTGTAATGAAATCTGAATCTGATTTACGATGCTTTATGGTGTGTTTGCGGTTCTTTTGTGGCTTACAAGGGTTGTTTCTGCAGCCCCCAGCGGTGGAGCCTTTCCTCCAAGTGCCGTCGTGGTTGGTCACGGCCCAGTGTTTTATCGAATCGCTGGTGATGGCGTCTGGGGTCAGAGTGCAGATCTCTATACGAGAGTAATGGCTTAGGAAATCTGAGAACGACATCCTGAACAAAACAGAGAAAACATATTATACGTATGATATAATATAATGTATCTATGAAAATTTTTTAATATCCTATATTGTAGTTGTAAATACAGGAAGCTTGTAAACGCACCAGAATTCACCATCCTCAGCGTTGACGTTCGGCCGCTCTGAAGCCGCAACACTGTTCCATTCAGATGAACTAAAGGAAAAAGTAATAAACAATTCAGATAACCATCAGCAGTTTAGTGTGTTATAGCGATGCTATCATCTCCAAATGAGTTCCAAAGTACTCCATAAAAAACTATGAATTCAACAGAAGCCATATTCTACACTTCTGTCCACAGTCAAGATTTCTTGCACCACAAACAGTCATGTGCATTTTACATACTCTCATTGACCCTTAAAATTGAATAGGTTTTTTGCACTGTACCTTTAAATCTTCTGACCTCTGTTATAAATGACCACCTTCCAAATACTGTCAAATAATTCACACTGTTGTTCAACAGGGGCGACTAATGAATTCTGGATAGGCCACATATGTAAATGTGGAAGGTTATATGTTTATCTAATTTTAGCTGATGAAAATAAAATAAAAACTGCACTACAAAGTCCAAATTTAAACCAAATATTCAACAATTATCTGTTACATTCCTGTCTTGTTTCCCCAGTTTTGTGTTGTAGGACTTTTATTTTGAAGTTTATTTTCTGCTCCCCTTGTTTGAGTGTTTCAACCCCTGTGATTTGTTCCTGTTTCCTTTGTTTCCATTGCTGCCTTGTTTGTTACCATAGTTACCCTTGTTTGTTTCCATGGCGATTAATCACCTCCACCTGTTTCTTGTTAGTGCCTTGTTACCTTGTTAGCTCCTCTGTATTTAGCTGTATTTATCCACCTTATTCCTGACTAGCCTACTGCATTTCGAATTATGGGTTCCACTTCCGGTTTGGGGAACTTCCATTTAAAAGGACTGAAACGAATCGTTTCAAATCATAAGGTTGCCCTACAAGTAAAGCTTATCCGTCAGTTTGACCGAATGAGCTGTCAATTTTTCTTTCATGTTTTATTTTCAGACATCATGAGAATAACGTAACGCTTGGTATTTTAACGTAACATGTTATAACAAAAATATCTATGGCAAGAGCTCTTTTCAGTCGCTGCTTTCTATCCTCGTGATTATTTTCTTTTGTCCCTTTGCATACTGCTGTAATAGTATGAAAAAGGACAACATATACTGCACATTTGTGGTCTGTTCTCCCGATATAATTTATGATATATCCCATAAATAATTCACTGGAATGCACGAAAAATCTCTCATTTTTCTCCTCAAAGCCTCACGTCTCTTTCCAGGTTTGTTTTCACAGGTAAATACAATTTATTATCTGTAAAAATGATGGAAATCACTTTGAAATAGTATCACGCAATGCTGAAGTTCATTAACATTTTTTATTAAGGCAACGTATATTACATAATACAGATATATCACTATAGTTATATTTAACCCGTCCGTTATTGCTGTGGAAAGAATCGCGCTTTTCCATGGCCTGTTGAAAGTACCTTGTTGATGCTTTTACACTTTTAAATGTCCTTTTAATGTTCGTTGGTTGAAGGGTGAGTAGAATAATGTCATCTCATTGTACCCAGTTTAAAAATAAAACGTATTATTGTGTTCATAGAGCGAGCCTTTCACTGACTGTTTACAGCTTAACAGAAGTTACACCCATAATTCGCGCAAAGCATCATGGGGCGTAGGAATAAGGTGGATAGCTCTGTGTTTCAGTCTTTGTTTGTCGGTCATTAGCCGCTTTTCCACCGTTGGGCCGAACGGATCTTAGAATGGCAAGGAACAGTTCCAGTTGTGTTTCCACTGGAGCCTGGTACAGCACGGCACGATTACAAACCGCTCTCGGCCCGGAATTCTCGGCCTGGTTGTCTAACCGTGCTGAATCGTGCTGGTAGAATCCGTGAAGTGATGTCGACACACAGGATTGGTCACTTGTCTGTTGCCTGGCTACCAGTTTCTCTGTAGCTGGCTAAGCGCTCTATTTGAGTGACGTAAACACAAATTAATAATAAAATTAAAAGAAATATCTAATCATCCGCCATAACGTGGTCATTATTACATCTCATATCATAAGTAAACCGTTGCGTTACCAATGCAACAACTGACGCTTTTATATTACATTCCAAAGAGCGGGCGTTATCAGCCCCACAGTGGAAAACGAAACTGGAACCATACCAGCTGGTCCGGATCGGCACGGAATGGAACGGTTACGCAATGAGAACCATTCGGCCCGATGGTGGAAAAGCGGCTATTGTCTTTACAACTCCCTTGTAAAATTGTTGCGTTTGTTTCTTCCTCGTTTGGATTAACTTTTCCTAGTGATGGTGAAATGAATCTTTGCGAAGCACTGAGGCTTTCCCCTCAACTATGTTGAAAAAAGGTTCATTACTTGAAGCTTTTCAAAACGGTGCACACTAACGACATTTTGTGGTCAAAAGGTGGAAAAAGCTGCCTTTGCGTCCCAGACAACCCAGCCATTTTTGGACTGTTTCATGTAATAAATCAGTTTGTGCTACGAAAAGCGTATAAAACAATGAAAAAATAGTCTGTCACATGTCATGTTACTCACACAATTTGAATAAATGAGTTTGTGAATACATTTCTGGGGAAAAAGTAGGCAAGCTTAGGCATGTATTATCAAAATAGAATGGTCAGTTAAAGTACTTATGAACTGGGAATAAATACAAACTGATACATGCTCCGAACCACTGATTCGAAACAAAAGATTCGTAAAGCTTCGAAGCTTCATGAAGCAGTGTTTTGAAATCGCCCATCACTAGATATTGTTGAATAAAATCGTTATTTTGTTTTTTTGTTTTTGGCGCACAAAAAGTATTCTCGTCGCTTCATAACATTAAGGTTGAACCACTGTAGTCACATGAACTGTTTTAGTCGTGGTTGTGTGCGAAAACAAAGCTTCGGACGTCACAGATCACGTTATGGCAAAATTACTCAAACTCCAGTACAGCGCTTCACTGTGAGATGTTCCGTTTTTTTAAAACAAGCTTCAAAGCTTTGGTGTCAAATGTCACATAACTAGTTTTTGCTTGGATTTCTTCTGCCTGGTTTTATGTTATGTTCCTTGTTTGGGCTTCCCATATCCGCACCCCTGCTTGCATTTACTCCATTTATGTTTTTTTCTAAAATAAACGTTACTGCAATTGGATCCACTTCTCTTCCTTGCCACCACCTGACAGCATCAACGTTTAACAAAAACTGAAATCTGAAATAACACAGAGTAAACATTGGGTCTCACTCTCTAATATTTTGTGTGGATTATTTGTATATGTGTGCACACATGAGAACTTCTCATGAAAAATGTCCCCTAATTCACAAGTGCATACGCATATTAATTTCTAATGTTAATGAATTTGGAGTATTCTAATTGAGGGAGGTTGTGCCTAAGGTTAGTAATTTGCATAAAACACAGCCGTCTCCATATGAGGGCTTTCCACACCTTTCTTTCACAGACTTTTGGTGCTCTTAACAAGCATATGACGCTCTTTGAAGACAGAAAGATCCTCGAGTAATGACAAAGTGCCATCCTAAAAACCAGTTCAAACGCCTTTTATGCAGACCTAGATTACAGACCTCTCATTAGCCAGCTGTACTTACACATATCTGCATTTTATACACAGGAATCTTGCAGCTCAAGCAATAATGCGGATTTTCTAAAGGCCTATTTACACCAAGGTTGATAGCTATAACGATAATGATTAAGATATAGTTCTAAAAATCCTTCTAAAAATATGGTTCAATGCTTTTGCGTTCACTTGAGAAACTTTGCCTTCATAAGGTTTGAAAACGAATGCAAACTTTCTCGAAGTAATGCAAACATTTTGAGAGGGAACGCAAAACATTGTGAAAGAAAGCAAAAGCTTTGAAATATAACTTTTCCTCCCAGCTCATATTTTTTTCTATCACCATGTCCGTTTAGGAGCTCCGTATGAGGACACCCAGAGTATGTGATTTTTGCGTACATGTGGTTTCCGTTGTCCTACCTTTTTCATAAATGTAGAGTACATTTTAGTTCGAAAATTATTGGTGAATCATGATTTGTTCGTGAAAACATTTGTACACAGATTTTACGCAATAACTCACGCGTAAAAATTTTGCAACAGTTTTTCATCAAATTTTTAGTCAACAATTTCTGAATAACTTTTGCTATTTCAGTTATGTTTAGCAAATTATATTAGTATACCAATGAACTTAAGTTGTATCTCTGGTTCTGGCAGTAATCAAACCGTACCTGTCACTCCAGGCTCCGGTCCACTCCACCTGCCCCCAAGGGTTGCGCATACGAACCAGCTTCTCCTTGCGGCCACGATAGTTCACCTGAAGCAAAATAGCATGTACTCTATTGATAAAACGTAATAATTCTGTGATTAAAAAAGAGCCTGCCAATAACTTTATTCATACCTCTGTCGCCCCCGTGAGCGAGTAGGCGTGGCCTTTCACCAGCTTCTGACGGGTGACGGCTTCTGAATCAGCAGCACTAGTGATCTACATCATAGAATTAAGCATTAAACAGGGATATCTGAAAATGGGCAGAGCTTATGACCCAGAAGTTATTTCCAGCTTCAGTTCAAATGCTATTTAACTTTTTGGTGTCATTATTCTGGTGAAATTTGTTCTGTAAAAAGTTATTTGATGCCCAATAATTTATGAACACACACAGATTTACATAAAACACTAGTAATTTATGAGTGTCGTGAGTGTAGGCAGTGGAATCTCACATCGATGGAGCAGCCCAGCAAAGCTCCAGCCTCCAGGGCTTTCTGGATGATCTGAAACATGTTGGATGGCGGTTTACTTAGGTCATAGTTCTCAGCGATGCCTCCAGTGAAATCCTCAAAACCCTCACTGGTGGATCCTCCAGAAAGGGCTTCATAACAGCCGTTCACTCTGCCAGAAACCATAAAACACACTGTTAGAGTTATTAAAACGACAAGTATGCACATGTCTTTGACTTTCATTTGAGAAACTATTTAAGAACTATAAGCCAGTCTCATTTAGAGAAACTATAATTGTAAATCCTATTAAACAACATGTTTGATACTATACAAAAATTGTAGGCCAAAACACAGAAACAAATCAGTTCATTTATAGCCAACTATAACTGACTGATGATTGTTTAGGCTTCAAAATTCATATGTGAAGTTTATCATGATTTACAAACGTGCCAGAATCATAAACTTTTCTTGGTCACAGAGCTTATTTTCTGCAATAATCCAAAAGCCAATGGAAAAATCCTATTGGGTTTTTGTCGAGGAACCAGGGTGATGCTAACTTCTGGGTCGGCCTACAAAAATTCATCATCACTGCAGCACTCTATTTTATCCCTATTATAAATGCTCGCGCATGACGTCACCGTTTGTGGGAGGGGCAATTCCCATAATTCACATGGGGGTTCCAAAATTAGTAGGCCACATGCAACAAACAACAGGTGTTAACATTATGTGTTCGGCTGGCAATGATAAACAGCAAAGAATAAGAGAAATATAGCAAGGGAGTTAAAAGCTAGACTGTGACTGTGTTAAAAACAACACAAAATGTTACACCCTTATTCCAGGAATACACCTGCTGTGGGTAAAGCCTTCTGTGCTTGTATGCAAAGTTCAACAACCACTTTTTTTGGGGACTAGACTTTTCATTTGCATAGAATCATCCATGTGGCAAATGTATTAAATACATTTATATATTAAATTAAAATTCTTTAGAGATGTTAATAATTAATACAAAAATTAATTAGATTTTTTTCACATTTAAATATTGAATTTATTAAAATTGAATGTGATACCACATTTACAACAACAACAAAAAACTAATAAAAACAATTTACTAGTGAGTAATCAAAACAATTGACAAGCCTAAGGGAAAACACTTGATTATCGTGTTATTTTTTCTTAGAAAGTAAGCTCCACAAATAAGCTGAGTTTCTGGTTCAGGCAGTTGTAACATAACTACTGTGAGTAATGCTCTTTTTAAACACAAGAACACAAGAAAAAACAAACTAACTTAGCATAGGCCTTCTCCAGCAGGGCACTCCAGAACTCGTTTCCCTCGGCGGAGTGAACAAACACCAGCTCACCGTCTTTCACTGGCAGCCGATCGTCAATAACAACATCCACCCACTCGCCAAACTGCCAGAACTAAAGAATAAAGGGTGCAGACTCAGATTTATCTCTTCAAAATGTGTGTTAAGCTGCAAAGACATCAATATATAAACTTACAGTCAAACTCTGCATTAAAGGCAATAAGAAATGTAACAAAAAGTGCTTTTCTGGGCACACAGTACCATATATTTAGACTTTTGAACGATGTATTGCCTTGGTTTTTAGCCATATAATATGCTATTACCATGTTTTGTTTTATTTTTTTGTCATGTACTATGGTATTACATATACACTACCATTTAAAAGTTCACCAAGGCTGCTTTTATTTGATCAAATATATAGCAAAAACTGATATATTGTGAAATATTTTTACAATAAAATATTTATTTAAAATAACTGTTTTCTGTGTTAATATATGTGACCCTGGACCACAAAACCAGTCATAAGTGGCATGGGTATATTTGTAGCAATAGCCAACAATACATTGTATGGGTCAAAATTATCGATTTTTCTGTTATGCCAAAAATCATTAGGATATTAAGTAAAGATCATGTTCCATGAAGATATTTTGTAAATTTCCTACCGTAAATATATAAAAAAATTATTTTTGTGAGTGGATATGCATTGCTAAGTACTTCATTTGGACAACTTTAAAGGTGATTTTCTCAATATTTTGATTTTTTTGCACCCTCAGATTCCACATTTTCAAATATCTCAGCCAAATTGTCCTATCCTAACAAACCATACATCAATGGAAAGCTTTTTTATTCAGCTTTCAGATGATCCATAAATGTTTGTTCAGACATGGTAAAACCATGTTTTTTGAATATGGTGCTAAGGTTTTTTGGACATTTACTATGGTAATAACATAATACAATATATTTTAGGTACCATGGTAATACAACAGTATTCCTTGTTGTAGCACAAACATAATGGTAGATGAATATAGTTTCCATGATATACTGTATATAAAATGTACTATGGAATTATCGTTAAACACCATCACTGTACCACCACAGTATTTTAAAGGGATAGTTCACCCAAAAATACAAATTCTGTCATCATTTACTCACCCTCAAGTTGTTCTAAACCTGTATGAGTTTCTTTCTTCTGCTGAACACAAAAAAATATATATATATTTGAAGAATGTCGGTAAGAGTTTCTGGTCCCCATTGACTTTTCTGGTCCCCCATTGAAAATATTATAGAAATCAATGGTTGCCAACATTCTTCAAAATATCATCTTTTGTGTTCAGCAGAAGAAAGAAACTCATACATGTTTAGAATAACTTGAGGGTGAGTAAATGATGACAGAATTTGTATTTTTGGGTGAACTCTATCTCTTTGTTATGTACTTAGCATAACATCATGCTAATGAATTTATATTGTAACATGAACACCAATGCATAGTGACACATTTACAGTAACACTGCAGATACCTGGAAATGGAAGATTCCAGCATAATTGTCACCAAAGCCCTGTCCGCCGGGCACCACTCGGGCCAGAACGTCTTCATTCAGGGTCAGGGAGGCAATGGCCGCTAGCAGCCAGCAGTCACCTGAGAGACAGAGAGACAGGAAGTGAGACTGTGACTGTGTTTACAACTGCTTTGTGGTCTGGAGCTGAAACATGCCACGTAGAGGCTTGTATTCACTAAAGTCTTTTATTGATATGTAATATGGTATATATATATATATATATATATATGGAATGCAACTTTTATGCCATTCAAATGCCTGCACACAAACAAGAACAGACACATTTTGAAGGACGCACATTAAACTCATGATCGAATCAGAGCAGCCAGTGAGTGCCATTGTGGTTTTTTAATGTCACGCAAGTGGTGAGCTGCAAGTCTGAGAAAGCAGATGCATGTGGAAATGCAAAGACTTGAATCCACCCTCCTCAAGAGATAATAGGCTGCTTTTCCTGCAGTCTGACACATGTATCACATTAAGCGTGCATGTTTTTAATGCAAGTCTTCACAGGATAAATAAAGCCAGGTTTTCCTCTCTTTAACTGCAGTCTTTAATAACAAGAGCGGTTCTGTTCAAAATCCCTCTGGCTAGTTTCTACTTTTGGGTGGTTTGCATTATGTGTTTGGCTCAGTAATTCAGTCAGGAATGAGGCAAAAGAAAGTGAGATTGTGTGTAGAAAGGGAGTGTGTTGTTACTAAAGTTACCAGTGTGAATCTACAAGAGAGACGTAAACAGTATGAGCCTTCAAGTGCTATTTTAGGATTATTTATATACTGTTGTAGTATTTATTAATATTTTAAATTTGGCTGCTATTTTTATATTTTCATTTTATGTTTTTATTTTAATTTTAGTTTAAGTTTTAGTTGTTTTGTTGAGCTTTTGTCATTTCTATTTAGCTTTAATTTATTTTTATTTTAGTTTTTGTTTTAGTAATTTTACTTAAACTTTTTTCTTTCAGTTAGTTGCAAAGTCAACATTTCTAATTTTCCTTTAAAGTTTTTTTTTTTTTTTTTTTGCATCTAATTTTTAAAATTATTTTATTTCAGTAAGCGAAAACAAGTCTTAGTTAACAATAATAACAATGGTGTGAGCTCTAGTTTAAAAGCATCCTTCAAATACAGACCCGCCCTTATTCTAGGAATTACACTGTGTGAGTGTACCATACTTTTGGACATGAACTATGCATTTGCCTTGGTTTTTAGCCATATAATATGCTATTAGCATTTTTGTTTTTGTTTTTTTGGTAACACTTCACAATAAGGTTCATTAGTTAAACATTAGTTAATGTATTAACTAACATGAACTAACCATGAGCAATACATTTGTTACTGTATTTACTAATCTTCGTTAACGTTAGTTAATGAAAATACAGTTGTTCATTGTTTGTTCATGTTAGTTCACAGTGCATTAACTAATGTTAACAAGATTTTAATAATGTATTAGTAAATGTAGAAATTAACATTAACAAAGATTAATAAATGCTGTAGAAGTGCATTTCATTATTAGTTCATGTTAACTAATGTAGTTAACTAATGTTAACTAATGAACCTTATTGTAAAGTTACCATTTTTTTTTTTTTTTTTTTTTGTCATGTACTATGGTATTACATATACACTACCATTTAAAAGTTCACCAAGGCTGCTTTTATTTGATCAAATATATAGCAAAAACTGATACATTGTGAAATATTTTTACAATATAATATTTATTTAAAATAACTGTTTTCTGTGTTAATATATGTGACCCTGGACCACAAAACCAGTCATAAGTCGCATGGGTATATTTGTAGCAATAGCCAACAATACATTGTATGGGTCAAAATTATCGATTTTTCTTTTATGCCAAAAATCATTAGGATATTAAGTAAAGATCATGTTCCATGAAGATATTTTGTAAATTTCCTACCGTAAATATATAAAAAAAATTATTTTTGTGAGTGGATATGCATTGCTAAGTACTTCATTTGGACAACTTTAAAGGCGATTTTCTCAATATTTTATTTTTTTGCACCCTCAGATTACAGATTTTCAAATAGTTGTATCTCGGCCAAATATTGTCCTATCCTAACAAACCATACATCAATGGGTTTATTTAGCTTATTTATTCAGCTTTCAAATGATGTATAACAACAAAAAAAAAATCTAAAATTTAAAAAAAATTGACCCTTATGACTGGTTTTGTGGTCCAGGGTCACATATTTTAAAAAGTAATTTATTCCTGTGATCAAAGTCAACATTTCTAATTTTCCTTTTAAGTTTAAATTTTTTTTTTGCATCTAATTTTTAAAATTATTTTATTTCAGTAAGTGAAAAACAAGCCTTAGTTAACAATAATAACAATGGTATGAGCTCTAGGTTAAAAGCATCCTTCAAATACCGACCCGCCCTTATTCTAGGAATTACACTGTGTGAGTGTTTGCTTGTGAAGTTCACAATTAACCAGGTGCATTGCTGAAGCTTTGTAGGATTATCAACGGGCTTCACAGGATTTACAAGCATTGCATATTACGCAATCAAATATTTATTTTTTTCAAATAACGAGTAAAGTAAGGGGCGTTTACATGACACCGCTTTTACATGCGTTTTGGCCTTTCATTTACACAACAACAGCATTTTGGGGACCTGAAACTTTTGAAAACTGGATTCGAAGTGCAAGTTTTTGAAAACAATACCGTTATCATCTCTGTGTAAACTACAAAAACACAAATTTGTGAAAACGTTGATGTCATGCTCATACGTAGTACGTGTTCAGTCTATAGGTGCGTAGTTTCTTTACAAAGTGACATCGCCATCTACTGGCCTGGCATGAATAATGCAGCAATTTTTGTCGTTTCACGGATCCATGTGAACGGGGATCGTTTTGACAATGTTGTTGTCTGTACGTGAAAAAACACAGGAAAAACTTTTTAGTTTTTAGTACATAATTGTCATGTAAACGTATCCTCAGTGGAATCCAGTTTTAGTCATTTTTTTTAGTCAATTCATGTCAAAAATGTAACATTCAGGTGCGCAACACACGAATTTGAAGTGTAAATGCACTTATGCCACATTAAAAAGCACATTTTTGTAGTACAGCCTATTTGTTGTTGCATGCAAACTATGTTGGTGGCATAAATACAGGTCCAGAGCACAAAACAGCACTTCTAAAGTACAAATATCTTTAAGCTAAGCAAGGAGAGAGTCCCAGTCAGATGATGGTGAAAAGTATTGGGGAAAGTTACTTTTAAAAGTAATGAGTTTCAGTATTGTGTTACGTTTGTGCACATTATGCTGAATTACTGGTTGAGGCTGTTAAAACGTTAAGCACACACAAAATATTGACTTGCAGGTATCCTATGTTTAAAGAATTAAGATAAGGAGAGGAGAATGAGAGGAGATATGACTCAGTCTGTATTGTTGACCTGGAGACACGGTCTGTATAATGAAAAGGTTCACATTTAGACAAACATGGAGCATTAGCACACAGAATCGCAAAATTAATTTTCCTTTTACCCAAAGCTCCTTGACAGATATCCGTCCGTGTCGCTCCACCGATGATGAATTGTGGTTTCGAGCACAGCTCCTACAAACGACACCAAGAACAGCCATGTTTGAAATGCAGTATCATAGCATGCAATCAATATTATTATTATAATATAGTGTGACAAGATAAGTCATCTGAAATTTGCATTAATGAAACATTGTAATAATGTAATCAAAGTGAAAAGGAAAGCCTAAGATTGTATTTATTTACATTTCATATTGGGGTCTGTATATCCATATTAAGATAATAAATAAAATGCATTAAAATGACAGCTGTTCTGCATTTATCTGACCTTCTATGTGAACAACGGGACTGAATGGAGTAGAATGAACAGAATGCACTATGGGAATTATTTGGGTCTGACCATAAGAAGTCATAAAATATAGGCGTATGCAAGATTTATCATGGTTTTCAATGTTTAACTATAAAAGTTAATCAGACGCTTGCAAACCAAAATAGCCCCGAGTAACTATAGCAACAGTCATTATCAGATAGGCAAAACATTATAGATTTACATAGCACAAATATAAATCTATAATGTTCTGCCTATCTGATAATGACTGTTGCTATAGCACATAGCACAAATATATGACAAAAACCGTTAGAATTTTGTGAAAAAGACTTTTGGCTCTAAACGACCATTTGTGCTTCCAGTAACGTTAAAATAACGTTTGTTCAAAGTTACCTGGTGTTTCTAATGTTTCCTTAACGTTCGCATAACCAAGAAAAAACTTTTTAAACATTTCAAACAAAACAGGACGTTTTGAACGTTCAGGGAACATTCAGAAATAACGTTTTCATAACTTAATAAGATATTAGCAAAACGTTCTTAGAAAATATTTTTTTTAGCATATAATTCCCACACTGTTCTCCAGTCGAGAGAACTGTTTTGGTACCGTTTTAAAACGCAACGCTTGATGACGCGATCCTAAAAACAGCAGACGCAACAGCCAAGACGTCAGTCTGATGCATTTGTAGGCATATTAAAAACAGCGCAGACATTACGAAAGAACGCGACTTAAATAAGTAGCATATGTATGAAAACTCTCATTCGAAGTGAAACGGATTATAACGGCCCAACTAAAACGCAACTAATAAGAATTTAAAAATGCACGATTTCCCGTTTAACCATTAACTATGCCCTCAGTATTAAAACTTGTCATACTGAAACCATACCCCGGGTCTTTTCCATACTAGTCCTCTGGTTTTGTACGAGCTGGGTCCGAGTTCTTTAAAGCCCAGGGATTCGGGTGCGGCTGGGAAAGACGGGTCTGAGAACAGGGTCCCTCTGCTGAGACACTGGCTCCTGAGCGCCTCAAAGTCCTGGTTGAGGTATTTAGTGGCATTTGCGTTAGTTCCAAACCCTGCAGCCTGCGCTCTCTTCTTGGCCAGGGTAGAGGCGACTCCTGACATTTTCCACTTCTGAAGAGCCAAAAAAAATCTGAGAAATGTGAAAATGTCTTGATCCTTCAACTTAGATTACTGTGACTCTCCGCCCCAAACTTTTCAGGCGTGGTCAGGCTGTCATGAGCGAGTTATTGCGAGTTTTTACGCACGCAGTGAAGAACAGGAAGAGTATAAAAAAGTGCGTTAACATAAATACACTGACAGCTAGTGTATCGCTGCTACAGCAATGACCATATTATATCTGACTGATCGCGAGTTATTGTTGCTGTGTTTAGTATTATACTACCCAATAAATATAAACGACTATTTCGTCTACGTTTCAAACAATATCTTATTGTTTACATAAAATAGCCTACTTTTAGTTGGCACTGCGGCGAAACGGCTATATGACATTATTAAAGGACCTTTGAGTTCAAAAAAGCTACTTGTGCGCACATAACTTAGCCTATATTTGTCCATAAATGTTCATATTGATATTTTCTTCGTAACGGTGGAGTTGAAAGCCAAAGATTATAGATAGGGACTTTGTGAAAGCTCAATACTCGTTCAGCTGCACAAAAGCGCCACCTGTCGGATTTTAAAGGCGGTGCAGCCAGAGCGTTGATTTTGTATACATGATCAAACGTAACTGCACAAATGTTTTGATTAATGTTAAGAAAATTACATATCAGTTACGCAGATTTATTTTATTGCTTGAGCACCGAATTATATTTTTGTAAATATAGCACTCCTGGATAGACTATGAAAATTTTCAAATGAAGTTTTGCTTTCCCTTGGGTGGAGCTTGCGTCCTGCTCCCCCTCGCTGGATGCAATGGGTGGAGCTAGACGGACTTGGACCCATAGATATACATATATCTATGCTTGGACCCATAACCCTATCGCTAAACATAGCTCCACCCATTTGGTCGTCAGAGGTGGAGCTGGACGTCATTTGGCTCTGCACTGAGTGAGCGCCACTTCACAATCCCAACAAGGAAACGAAATTAGACTAGACGTCACTTTATTTATGTACGTGGGAGGGTAAGTGTTTCAGTTGTGTAAGTAGTTAATCCTATACCAACAAAAATGCAATATACATAAAATAAAGTAATGGCCTATAAAACAATGCAGAAAATTGAAAAATCCCAATTCCAAAAAAACGTTTGGTAATTTAATGTAATTTAAGCTTTTGAAATTTGTTAGGACAGCACAATTTGTAGTAGGCTCTTAAAACGCTTGGCCATGACTACGCACACCCTTTTAATGGTTTTGCCCAGGCCCCTTAATTCAAATGAAGACAAATCTTGTTTCATTCTGTCAATCCACAAATCAAGGTTTAGATAGAAATGGTTACTGAATCTGGAGTCAAGAAAAAAAAATTGATAGACCTGCACAAAACACAGACCTGAATCCCACCAAATACCTTAGGGTGAAGTCAGTGTTGCGAACTAATTTTCAGGGGAAGTTGCTAAAGTATGGAGGACCAAATTACTCAAAATGAAATAATTAAATAAATATTGAATTCAATAAAACAACAATTAAATGTACCAGTTTATTCTGAAATAATTCAATAATTGTTAAATAATTAATTTAATTATTAATTATAATTAAATAAATCAATAAATAAATGTATCTATTTATTTTGTAAAATTCCATGAAAACACAACATTTATTGTTTAATATATTTCACAATATCCTCTTTCACACAATATTATTGTGTTTAAATTACTTTTTCATAATTAAATGTGATTTTTCAAAAAGCTGTTTTTCATAATAATATGCTGCATTTTACGAATGACGCCTATTTGACGAATCATGTATTTCCAAAGCACGATTTTCCCAAAGATTCTTTTCATAATAATAGAGGACATTTCACAAATGCCGATCAACAGGCAGTGGGCGGTGCTTGGCGCTAATTGGCTAATCCTTTCGGATAAATTACTTAGGTCTGGCGAGGTGAACTGAACGTTCGAGATGCATCGGCGCTGTACAGGCCGATCGGCGTATGACATCAACGTACCGCGAGAGCAATTCAAAAGCATAACGAGTCGTATGCTCTCCAAACGCTCTCGCGGTACTTTGATATCATACGGCGATCGGCCTGTACAGCGCCGATGCATCTCGAACAAGCCTTGGAAACGAATATGGCTGTAGAACTTGATCAAGTTAAAAATGCACTGCTTTCATTTGCAGATGAAGTAAGAGGAAATGTTTTGTTTGGTGATGCTCTGTTATCTGGATTAGATGACATAAGGGATCTGCTAGTGGCAATAAGTGCGTCAGAGGATCTAGAAAATTGATGACTACATATGGAACTCTTTACAAGCGACTGAATGCAGAGTTCTTGTAGATGAGTAGTTATGTGACAGGTGTAATTTGCGGGTAGGACGTGATGTCCCCACCACATTTTGTCAGGGTCGATATTGTCCCTACCATTTTTTATTTATTTTTTTAAATCTCGCTGTACGTATATATACCTAATGCAAACGAAACATATCCAGTTGACATTAATTTATGTTAGAAAGAGGCGATCTGGAGCAGGAATGTGTTGTTTTTGAAATCACGCTGAGTGCGCGTTACCGCTGTTATTCGTGGCGGAACGTTCTATTTTGGTTCGTGCACAGTCTTCTTCACACAGACGAGCACGCGCGTTAATCTATCACTAATGCTGTTGCGGAGGGTCTATTCTTTCCGGTAAAATCACAAAACAAAATGCACACAAACGTGTCCCTGCTCTTGATATACAATCACTGCTGAACATCTTTGATTTTAATGAGGAGAAAAAAACTTTATAAGATTGGAACATGGCGTTCCGTGACTAATGTCACCAACCACAGGAAGATCGATTTGTCATGTCTGTCCGCTCTTCAACTTTCAACCAATTAGCGCCAAGCACCGCCCACTGTCTGTTGATTGGTATTTGTGAAATGTCTTTGGGAAAAATGGTGCTTTGGAAATACATGATTCGTCAAATAGGCTTCATTCGTAAAATGCAGCATATTATTATGAGAAACGGCTTTTTGAAAAAGCACATTTAATTATGAAAAAATAGATATTTAAACACAATAATAGTGTGTGAAAGAGGATATTGTGAAATATATTAAACAAATGTTTTCATGAAATTTTACAAAATAAATAGATACATTTATGTATTGATTTATTTAATAATTGAATTAATAATTAAATAAATTAATTAATTATTTCAGAATAAACTGGTATATTTAATTGTTGTTTTATTGAATTCATTATTTATTTAATTATTTCATTTTGAGTAATTTGGTCCTCCATACTAAAGGAGGGTCTTTTTTTTTTATTATTATGGTTTCGAACATTACAAAGATGACATTAATGATATACAATTTTGTATATAGTATACAACATGCATCAACATTATGTACAATGTCATCTGAACATACAGAACAAAAAAAAACCAAAAAAAAAATAACATTAATTGTACTAAAGGAGGGTCGATTTGTTGCTAAATGACGTTGTGATGTCATTATGTGATGACGTCAAACCATGACGCAAAACCTCGTTATTGCGTAGAATACACATAAAAGATATTATTTGAAATGTTAATATAGATTTGTTCATAAACTGTTTTCTTATTAACTAGTAAAACTACACATTTTGAAAAAGTATAGTTTTAAGCAGTGTATTGGTAGTTAGTGTGCTACACTCTAAGAAAAGTCTGTAAAAATATTAAAACATTGAAGGAATTATCCGTATTGATTTTTCACAGGTGAATTACACACTGCATTTTGTGTTTTAGGGTTACACGGGGTCACAACTTAAAGCAATAGTTCACCCTAAAAATGAAAATTATCCCATGTTTTACTCACCCTCAAACCATCTTCTTTCAGACGAACACAGTTGGACATGTATTTAAAAATATCCTTAGTCCTCCAAGGTTTATAATTGTAGTGAATGGGGGGCCATGTTTTGAAATCAAAAATAATGCAAACATCCATAAAAAGAAGTCATCCATGCGAGTACAGTGGGTTAATAAAGCCTTCTGAAGCAAAGCAATGTGTTTTTGTAAGAAAAATATCCATATTTAAAACTTTATATATTCAAACAACTAGCTTCTGGCGGACGACCGTACGCAGAATGCACAAGTCGAATTGCGCCAAATGAGTAACTTCTGACGCAATGTATGACGCAGGATGTAGGAGTAGCTTAGACGCCTCTCGCGGTTCAAACCAATATGGTTGGGCAACAAACGGAAGCTCATCTTATATCGAAATCCCCTGAAATTTATCTTTAAAAATGATCATTTTAGACTTATAATCCATGACCGGTGATTTGTTTTGCTCTATTCTCTGCGCCTCCGCGTTCGTCATTACATTGTGCGTCAGGTCAAAGGATACTCTTCCGCTTGCGCATTCTGCGTACGGTCGTCCGCCGGAAGCTATTGGAATATATAAAGTTTTAAATATGGATATTTTTCGTACAAAAACGCATCACTTCACTTCAGAAGGCCTTTATTAACCCCCTGGAGTTGTATGGATTACTTTTTTTTATGGATGTTTGCATTATTTTTGACTTCAAAACGTGGCCCCCCATTCACAACCATTATAAACCTTGGAGGACTAAGGATGTTTTTAAATATATCTCTTGATTGTGTTCGTCTGAAAGAAGATAGACATATACACCTAGGATGGCTTGAGGGTGAGTAAATCATGGGAGAATTTTCGTTTTTGGTTGAACTATCCCTTTAACAGAAAATGTCCTGGCAGAAAATTACCAGTACGTTACCTTTTTGTTTTTCTTACAGTTTTTTTCTTACAGTGCACCTAACTGAAAAACAATTATAGGTGCAAGCTAATAACTGCTATATCATAAACAATTATTATTGAACAATTGCAACTATCAACTCAATTCACATTTGATGTGTGTACTGTTAGGCATCTGCCTTCAGCTCTCTCTCCAGGCCGATGTGCTGCTTGGCCTGCTATAGCTGTTCAATGGTTTCCTCTTTTTGTGTAATTTAGATAAAAATATGTGCCTTTTTAATTGTTTGAGTCACTTTTCAAAAGTTGCCAAATAAATTTTAAAAATAGCTAAATTTGTTGCTAGGTGCTTTTTGGAAGAAAAAAAGTTGCTGGGGTAGTCTAAAAAGTTGCTAAATCTCATCAAAATTGCTAAGTTGGCAACACTGCTGCAAGAAGAAGCTGTTAGGAGGGACTAACTGTCATGCCTGTGGTTTTGACTTTAAATGTTTCACAAACAAATATGGGTGTGATGTTTGGGTGTCTGGCTATAGTGTAGATCCATAACTTTTTGCTATAGTAGTTGGGTAAACAAGGGAACAACGGTGAAGCCATTCGAGTCAACTATATAATGAAGGGTTTAATTCTAAAATGACAATGTTTTATTAAAGGCAATTATACATGTTACAACTCAATTACAATATCTGGTTTTAAATAAAACAAATACATTTCTATCATGACAACTCTTGAAGTATTTGGCATGGTAATGGGCAAGGCCGTAACCATGTCTTGAACATTGGAGGGGACCACAACAGAACAGTGAAGGAAATTCTAGGTCTAATTCTAGTTGGAAAATAATCAACTATTTATTTTTATAATTATTTATAAAAAACATTTATAATTATTCAATGTCTATGGTGGTTACGGCCCTGGTAATGACAATGTTGATATGATTACCCGTAGCAGATCTATACAGGTTAAGCTGGAAGGTGGAGGGTTTCTGAAAGAGCGCTGCAACTGCTACAGAAAATGCTGACCATTTGAAGGTTGAGCAGCGAGCTCATTGGCTACTGATACAGAAGGAACCAATCAGCTGTGCGGTGCCCTATAGAAAATGATGTGATTGCAAGCAGGTCAAGGACCTATCAGCCTGCGCCATCTAGAGTTTCATGACAGAACTTTGTATTTATCTAAAAAATATTTATATAGCCTAATTAGTCATAAAATGTCATTCAATAAACTGTATGTTTTGAGGGGGAAATAATGCTTTTTTGTAGCCAAGATTTTAAGGCCTATACATAGAAACTGCATTTCCAAAAGAAATCTATTCACTAGACATAAACTGTGAAAACCAGCTCTGGTCTCCCAAAGAAAAAAAAAAAAGAACAATAGAAACAAAAGAGGTCTGCGTTTAGACTGTTGTAAGAGTGTATTGAGTCACACTTTACAGGACTCATGTTACAGTGCAATTACATTGTTAGGTACTAAAATAGTGAAATGAATATACTTTGAAAAGCATATAATGGAATAAAGTAATGAAAAGCATATACTTAAATTGCTTAAGTTTCCTTCGCAGGGTTACATGATGCTAAACCAGTGTGAAAGCAACACCTGCCCCTATGCGCTGACAGGTGAGTGTGACTCCACCCTCACGTTTATCATACAGCCGCTCTCAATTTAAAACCAGCATCAGTTTCACACAAACACTCACACACTCGACAAGCTTCAGAGACACTTGAGGACGACTACGGGGCAGCATGTCTAATATTGCAAAGGTTCTTTCTAGGAGGCAGGACAGAGGAGAAGGAGTGGGAACAAACGAGAATGCGATTCCCTACAACAAGCAGGACTATCAGAGCCTGAAGCAGGAATGTCTGGCGAAAAGAACCCTGTTCTGTGACCCGACCTTCCCTGCTGAATCCGACTCTCTGGGATACAACGAACTTGGGCGGTACTCCTTCAAGACCAGAGGAGTGCAGTGGAAGAGACCCAAGGTACTGTAATGTCCTTTGTGTCTGTGTGTGTGGTTCTGGTAAAGCCTACGTTATAGGGGACAAAATGTCCCCATGAAGATGGCAATATTCAAAATCCTTGTCCTTGTGGGGACATTTTTTGGTCCTCATGAGGAAAACAGCTTCTAAATCATACAGAATGATGTAAAAATGCAGAAAGTTTTCTGTGAGGTTTAGGGTTAGGTTTAGGGGATAGAATATACAGTTTGTACAGTATAAAAATCATTATATCTATGGAAAGTTTCCATAAAACATGGAAAACCAACATGTGTGTGTGTGCTTTCTTTACACAGGTGGAGTTTAGGTAAATATAAAGGGTGTAATCTTTGTTTGTTTTATAGAATCTTTTTTATAGAATCATAAAAAATACTTTTGTTATATACCTAATTTTTAAAAAAGTAAAAAAAAAAAGTAGTCAGGTTAATTCAAGAGTATTAAGGTTAATTGAAAATATTAATATTAAATAACATTAAATATCAATAAAAATTTTCATATGGTTTTTGTCATCCTTGTGTTTTTTAGAATATACCTGATAGGATTAATTTTAAAAATGGTAAAATTGCCTGTTTAATTGCTGCCTTTAAATTTTAATAAACCCAAAGTGGAACAAAAATTCCAATAAGTTAAAGTAAAAAGTTCATTGCGCTTTTTAATAGAATAATAAAAAGAAAAACATTGATGCGACATGAAACATTTTTTAAAGTTTATGTGAGATACAAAACATGTATTGTTCTGTACGTGTGCGTGCATAGATATGCTCACTATGGTAACTGACGGAAGCTCAGGTTACTCTTCAGGTGTGAAGAGGATCTTTGTGTGTGTTTCTGTGTGTGTGTGTGTGTTGATACTTACAACAAGCATACTCTCTGCTCATTGGTATCTCTATTTTTTCTTTTATGAATACACTAGCCATCACACAATTGTTCAAATGAACCGTTTACATGCGCTGTTTGCTAAGAGCAAATAAAACGTATTGTTACTCATGTGTACCATTGCATAATGTAATAATATCAGCTCTAATTGTGCTCAATTTTCTGTTTTTAAAGGAGCTGTGCTCAAACCCTGAGTTCATTGTGGACGGTGCCAAGCGGACGGACATCTGCCAGGGAGCTTTAGGTGAGAAAAGATCCTTTGGTCACATTAGTGTTCGGGTGTGGCCTGTAGAGAAACACAATGAATCATTTATGATTTTCGCTAACATGGTGGGCAGTATAGGTGAAGACTTTATTACTGATAAAAAAAAACCATGCTGAATATGGCTTTTCAGGTCCGGTTTAATTCAAATATCAGATGAGGTGTTTAGTTACCTGAATATGCTGGTGTGTCTGCTTTATGTTGACATGAGTACACTGTCCTCCACCCCAAACTCACACAGACTCATATTGTGCAGAGCTAACCACCATGACACATGAATATAAACACTATATCTGAAAAAATGTGACACATGTGGCTTCAATGATATTCAAAACTATTAATATGACAAATCAACACCATAGAGCCATTTTGTTCAAATAATTGTACAGAGCCCCCAAGAGGACACAGTCATGGAAGAAATATGAGGTGGGAAAAAAATTATAATTCAATGCATTTGCATTTGCTCACAAAGCTTTTTTGTTCCCCCATAAATGAAGTTTCTCTAGGAAACGCAACAGAACTCTTTTCGTAATAGATCTCTTTTTGCAAAAGAACGCAAAAGTTGTGTGAGCGAATGCAACATCATAATTTTGCAAGAGAACACAAAAAGTAGGGCTGCAACTAACGATTATGTTGATAATCGATTAGTTGGCCGATAATTTCTTCGATTAATAAAGAGCCCAGTTTTCTTTTTAAAATTTTTATTGACAGAACACACATCCACACATATTCCACATCCTGCCCAATGTTGTTGTTCAAACAAACATGCAAACTGAATGCTATGAAAACATATTGGCTACAGTGAATATATCTTTATCTATGCTATATGCAAAAGAGCTATAAAGCAAAAAGACTGTTTAAATCCCTACATTAAAAATGAAGATAATAATAAAGATAATAAAGAAAAATAAAAACACAAACTCAGTGTTAACTGATAAGAGGAATGTTCTGCAGAAACACACATTCACACTAGACACAGTACTGTCATTTCTTTATCCTGTAAATGTAAGAAACGTCTTAGATTTATATTCAATTACACGCTGTTATCCCTTTACAGTTACCACTCTCAAAAAATACTTGAATTACATGTTGACTTCTAAACCTAAATTTAACGTCCAACAACAGATATTGCAGCAAAATTTATTTCGCGCTGAATCAAAGACGACGCGTCACTCGTATTGTTTTGATGGGAGAAAGTGCAACGCGCATTATGACGGAATAAGTCCCACCTTCTAAATAAGAGCTAATCGCCGATTGGTAAAGTCATCGCGCCACTGCAGCTGCAGTTAGAAGCTCCGGTTCCTATAGAAACAGTCAGACGCGCGCCTCCGAAATGAGACACAAGAGATGCGCATTTAGGACTGCGCATGCACATTAGCTTGATCCATCCTGAAAAATAAAATTTTTTGTCGTGATTCGAGCGTTTAGAAACAAAATTTATGAGACAGTTGTTGTCAGATTTCATTGGTGATTTCAAATATGAAATTTAATCGAAAGCTTGGCAAACAGCTTTGGAGAAGTTGATGTTTCCCCATTCAAAGAGATAGGAGCTGCACTTGAATGCCTGAGAGGCGTTTCAAAGATGGCCGCCGAGTGAAATGACTTGTCTTAAAGGGACTTTGGCTGAATTTTAATTGTCTCCCTCTCTATGCGTCCGGTCTGTTTGACGCGCAAACACACAAACACATTAAACAGCACACGTATCTGTCAAAGTGCCTGACAGGGCAAGCCATGTTTAACATTACGCTAATGCGTTAGCTTGAAACTTAAAAAGAATTCTCATGCTTTGGGCAGCTTGGATCACGTACCTTTCCCGCAGCAGCTCACTCCGTTTCCTCCACTATTTTTAGATGCATTTTGTCCATAGAAATGCATTATTCAGTGTTGTAATTTGACGCGACTGGCAGAAGTTTTCCGTGCTCGGTGGGCAGACACAACCATATTATCGATTAGTTGTTGCAGCCCTACACAAAAGTTGTGCGAGTGAATAAGTTACTTTGGAGAACGCAAAATTTTTGCAAGAGAATGCAAAAGTTGTGCGAGCGAATGAAAAGTTTCTTCGGGGAAAGCAATATTATTGTAAAAGAACACAAAAGTTGCGAGAACGAATGAAAAGTTTCTCCGGGAACGCAGTATTTTTGCAAGAGAACCCAAAAGTTGTGCGAACAAATGCAGAGTTTCTTGGGCGAACGTAAAATCTGCGAGAGAACGCAAAAGTTTTGCGAGTGAATGCAAAAGCATTGAAAGATGGAGAATGTGATGTGGGAGGAAATACATTCTCAAGTAGTGGTAAGTGGTTAACAACAAAGTATGAGCAACAATATGAGTGTTGCTAGCTTTAGTAACGGCTAATTAAAGTTACCTCACACTACAAGTGCACAACTCCTGCTGTGGAAAAACATGGGAGTGGTCAAGACTTAAGTTTGAAGGTTGTAGGTTCAAACCACACAATGGTTGATCCATGAACCATGACCATTGAGCAAGACACATACACCCAGGATACTCCTTGAGCAAAACGCTGAAGCCCAGGTTGATCCTGCAAGACTATCACTGTAATAAGTGTACTAGAAGTCAGTTTGCATAAAATCATCAGCTCAAGGCATGATAAATACCAAATTATGTTTGATACATTGGCAGGTGACTGTTGGTTGCTGGCAGCCATTGCATCACTGACTCTGGATAATGAGATTCTGGAACGTGTGGTTCCACCTGGACAGAGTTTTACGGAGGACTATGCCGGCATCTTCCACTTTCAGGTCAGAACATACAAACAGACTGACTCACACTGAAGATCTGGGATTTAAAATCAAATTTAAACTCTTAGTTTTAGGATTTAAAAACAAACATTCAAAGTACTTAAAGTAATTTTAATGTCAGACTGATGGTATTTTTCTCAACTCTTCAGTTCTGGCAGTATGGTGAATGGGTGGACGTGGTCATTGATGACCGTTTGCCCACCAGAGATGGGAAGCTGTTGTTTGTTCACTCAGCCGAGGGCTCTGAGTTTTGGAGCGCTCTGCTGGAGAAGGCCTATGCAAAGTGAGTGTGTGTGTTTATTCATCATAAATTACCTGCTACTACTTACCTGAACTGCATTGCTGAGCAATATGATACTGAGTCATCCGAAATGCTTGGTAAACACTGTGCCTACTGTACAACTACAGCCTTCAAAACACACAATATTCATACAACATGTCACATATCCATGACATACCAACCAGTGACACAGATTTCTACCATATTTTGAAGGGTAAACGGCTCATATGAAGCTCTGACAGGAGGTTCGACCACTGAGGGTTTTGAGGATTTCACCGGAGGCATCGCTGAGAACTATGAGCTGAACAAAGCTCCTCCGTACCTGTTTAAGCTTATGCAGAAAGCACTGACGCTGGGCTCATTACTGGGCTGCTCCATTGATGTAAGTCTTATTCCACTTCTGTTGGCTTTCATTTCATTTCATTTTGAGCTGCTATAACTTCTCTATGGCAAGAATAAATAGTGATTAATATTAATTAATTTTGTTGGAGCTGTGGTCTACTTAACAAACACATTTTAGACACTTAAGCTCTTATTTATGAATATCCAGATTAAAGGATATTAATTTGCTTGTGAGACCGAACAATTTGTATGTGCTACAAGGATGTTTTGCAGGCGACTTACTAAGAATACTTGCCACATATGCAGATAGGCTCACCCATATTTAAAGGAGGATTTTATGTGTGGAAATATGAATTGTTGGCTCACTTGTGGCTCACACTAAATACCAGGAGTTTCAAAAGTGACAATTAATATCATTGCTGTAATACATAATAATTAAGGATGCACTGATATGAACATTTTGGCTGATAATGATGATTATACTAATATATAGTGTAATATATGTACACACACTGCTGTTCAAAAGTTTAAGATCTAAGATTTTTTAATGTTTTTAGTGTTTTTAATATGCTTTAAGACAAGTCTCTTATGCTCATGAAGGCTGTTTTTATTTGATCAAAATATTTAAATAGTATTACAATTTAAAATAACTGTTTTCTTTTTGAATATATGTTAAAGTCCCCCTGTGGTGAAAATCAAGTTTTTAATGTTGTGTATATGTCTATGTGGTGTTTTTAATATGCTTTAAGACAAACCATGTGCAAATTCATAAGTCAACACCATTGCTTAGTATTTTGTCTTTAAAACTGCAGTGATCTAAAGACAGTTTCAAAAATGCGGTTTGAAATCGCTGGTGTTTCTGACGTCACAAACTCCCATGTAACCAATCATGTCAACGTGCTGCCGGGCTTTAACATATCATTAACTGTGACCGCTCTGAGGCAAGGGAGTCGTGTAACATTAGCAACACATTATTATCTGTTTGATAACATAGTCAAGCAAATGATGTTACTTACCGTTATGTGTCCGACGTTGTAAAAAGCGATACCATTGTGCAGCGTTTACCTCAGTAAGTTGACCGAGTGGATCTCTGAGCTCGTGCGAGTGAGAGGAGGCGGGGCTAATTAGCATATTCATTTAAAAAACATTTAAATATGTAATTTTGGTTTTAAGGGATAAAATTGACTACAGGGGGACTTGTTATTTTTACTCCAGTCTTCAGTGTCACATGATCCTTCACAAATCATTTTAATATGCTGATTTGATGCTTAAGAAACATTTCTGATTATTATCAATATTTAAACTGTTGTACGACATAATATTTTTGTTTAGACATTTTTTAGACTATTTTTTCAGGATTCTTTGATGAATAGAAAGTTCAAAAGAATTACATTTATTTTAAAACTGAACACTTTTGTAACTTTATAAATGTCTTTCTGTCACTTTTGATTTATTTAATGCATCCTTGCTGAATAAAAGTATTCATTTCTTTAAAAAAAAATCTTATGGTAGTGCCATTGCTCTCATGTGGGAAATACAGGTTTGAACCCGATTAGCTACAGTTTTTATCATTAAAATCATATTTTAATTATTGAGCAGATTACCAGTTCATATGAGACGGAGGCGGTGACGAGTCTGAAGCTGGTGAAGGGTCATGCCTACTCCGTCACGGCTGCAGAGGAGGTCAGACATCGCCACTGATGCTGAAATATGGATTTGATGGGAATAATTAGAAGGAGCTCTAATTATTGTCACCTTACATGCAGGTTCACTTCAGAGGCAATCCGGTTCAACTGGTGCGTATCAGGAACCCGTGGGGTCAGGTGGAGTGGACAGGCGCTTGGAGTGATAAGTGAGTTCCCTAAACAGATCGTGCTACTTCAACATCGGTCTTGAGAGTCCTGTAAAATGTTTCCCATCTCTGCCTCAGTTCCAAAGAATGGGATAGCGTCAAACCAGAGGAGAAAGCGAAACTGGATTATTCAGCTGAAGATGGAGAGTTCTGGTAAGAGAACTTGGGCTTTTTAACCTTTTAACCCTCAACATTGTAACAAATAACTTGACTAATCTTCCTCATCCTGTCAGGATGGCGTATTCTGACTTCATACAGCAGTTCTCGAAGTTGGAGATCTGTAATCTGACTCCAGACACTCTTTCAAGTGACGATGTGAGCCGCTGGAACTACAACCAGTTTGAAGGAAACTGGAGGGTGGGCTCCACCGCAGGGGGCTGCAGGAACAACCCAGGTATATCGAATCAACATGAATGTGCTTGAAACCAAATTTGGTTTTGAAGTTGTTTTTGTTCCACCATCCAATCATTTGGTTTCTCGTCTCCAGCTACATTCTGCTCAAACCCTCAGTTTGTGATCAAGCTGGAGGATGCAGATGATGATCCCTATGATGGCGAAGATGGATGCACGTTCCTTGTGGGTCTGATGCAGAGAGATGGTCGTAAAGACAAGCGGTTTGGACGAGACCTGAACACCATTGGCTTTGCTATCTATAAGGTAACTGGTTACATACAATCAGTAATACCATTGAAACTAGAAACAACTTTACTCTCAACACCAAAAACAACTTCACAACCAACAGTACCACTAACCTTGCAAACACTTTTTCAGCAGTCTTGGTTCTAGAAGTGTCTTTCAAAGTCATTTTCTCCATAAAGATTAAAAACAACTTCAAGAAAGATTTATTAACCAAACCAACCTGCTAAGATTAATCGCAAAATTACAGAATTTGATTTGAAACTGTAAAATAGGCCTATTTGAAAACCATGGGTAGTGCAGTTCTTCACCTGTTTGATTACTAAAAATTTTTAGTAATGTTAAAGATTTTAGTGATGTTGAAATATTGATTAAAAGCCTCGTAGGTCTGTCTGGAAATGTAAAAAAAAAAAAAAAACTCTATGGAGAATGTAATTTTGCTTCCAGAACCCGAACACATTATACAACACATTTTTCCATTAACATTTTTTTTTTTTTTTTTTTTTTTTTTTTGTGAAAATGTATGAATTTGAACATTGAATAATATAATATTCTTTGATGTTTTTCAGGTTCCAGATGAGGTGTGTATGAGCTCTATATGTTTTGTACATAAGAGTAGCTGGACGACACAAATGTAACCGGTCGTTCTTTCATTTATCCATTACTACGGAGCCCCTGAAGGGGCAAGGTGATGCTAAAAAATGAGATTGAAGGAAAAAATTATATTTCAGTGCCTTTGCGTTCTTTGCAAAACTCTCTCCTTTTGGGAGAGAACGCAGAGTTTCTTGGGGGAAAGCAATCCTTTGGAAGTGAACGCCAGTTTTCTTGGGGGTACGCAGTCCTTTGGAAGAGAATGCAAAGTTTCTTGGGGGAATTCAATCCTTTGGGAGAGATCACAAAGTTTCTCTGGGCAATGCGAAGTTTCTCGGGGGAGTACAATCCTTTTCGGAGAGAACACAAAGTTTCTTTGGGGAGTGCAGTCCTTTGGGAGAGAATGCAAAGTTTCTTGGGGGAGCGCAATCCATTGGGAGAGAATGCAAAGTTTCTTGGGGGAGCGCAGTCCTTTGGGAAAGAACGCAAAGTTTTTTGGGGGAGCACAATCCTTCAGGAGAGAATGCAAAATTTCTCTGGGGAACGCAAAGTTTCTCGGGGGAGCGCAATCCTTTGGGAGAGAACGCAAAGTTTCTTGGGGGAGCGCAATCCTTTAGGAGAGAACGCAAAGTTTCTCTGGGGAGCGCAATCCTTTGGGAGAGAACACAAAGTTTCTCTGGGGAACGCAAAGTTTCTCGATGGAGCGCAATCCTTTGGGACAGAACGCAATGTTTCTCTGGGAAACACAAAGTTTCTCTGAGGAGCTCAATCCTTTGGGAGAGAACGCAATGTTTCTTGGGGGAGCACAATCCTTTGGGAGAGAACGCAAAGTTTCTCTGGGGAGCGCACTCCTTTGGGAGAGAACGCAAATTTATCGGGGGAGCGCAATCCTTTGGGAGAGAACGCAAAGTTTCTCTGGGGAATGCAGAGTTTCTTGGGGGAGCGCAATCCTTTGGGAGAGAACGCAAAGTTTCTCTGGGGAGCGCACTCCTTTGGGAGAGAATGCAAAGTTTATCGGGGGAGCGCAATCCTTTGGGAGAGAACACAGAGTTTCTCTGGGGAATGCAAAGTTTCTTTGGGGAATTCAATCCTTTGGGAGAGAACGCAAAGTTTCTCTGGGGAATGCAAAGTTTCTCGAAGGAGCACAATCCTTTGGGAGAGAATGCAATGTTTTCTGGGGGAGCACAATCCTTTGGGAGAGAACACAAAGTTTCTTGGGGGAGTGCAATCTTCGGGAGAGAACGCAAAATTTCTCTGGGGAATGCGAAGTTTCTCTGGGGAGCGCACTCCTTTGGGAGAGAACGCAAATTTATCGGGGGAGCGCAATCCTTTAGGAGAGAACGCAAAGTTTCTCTGGGGAATGCAAAGTTTCTTGGGGGAGCGCAATCCTTTGGGAGAGAACGCAAAGTTTCTCTGGGGAATGCAAAGTTTCTCGGAGGAGCACAATCCTTTGGGAGAGAACGCAAAGTTTCTTGGGGAAGCGCAATCCTTTGGGAGAGAACGCAATGTTTCTCTGGGGAACGCAAAGTTTCTCAGAGGAGCGCAATCCTTTGGGAGAGAACGCAAAGTTTCTTGGGAGAGCGCAATCCTTTGGGAGAGAACGCAAAGTTTCTCTGGGAACGCAAAGTTTCTCGGGGGAGCGCAATCATTTGGGAGAGAATGCAGAGTTTCTCTGGGAACGCAAAGTTTCTTGGGGGAGCACAATCCTTTGGGAGAGAATGCAATGTTTCCTGGGGAACGCAATTCCTTGGGAGAGTACTTGGAAGTTTCTTGCGGGAACACAATCTTTTTTTCGAGAGACCGCAAAGATTATCGAAGGAATGCAATCCTTTGGGAGAGAACGCAAAGTTTCTCGGGGGAGCACAATCCTTTGGGAGAGAACGCAAAGTTTCTCTGGGAAACACAAAGTTTAGCGGGGAACGCAATTCCTTGGGAGAGTACTCAGAAGTTTTTTGCAGGAACACAATCCTTTTTTTGAGAGAACGCAAAATTTCTTGGGGGAATGCAATCCTTTGGGAGAGAACGCAAAGTTTTTGAGGGAGTGCAATCCTTTTTTCGAGAGAAACCAAAGTTTCTCGGAGGAGCGCAATCCTTTGGGAGAGAACGCAAAATTTCTCGAGGGAGTGCAATCCTTTTTTCGAGAGAAACCAAAGTTTCTCGGAGGAGCACAATCCTTTGGGAGAGAACGCAAAGTTTCTCTGGGGAATGCAAAGTTTCTCGGGGGAGCACAATCCTTTGGGAGAGAACGCAAAGTTTCTCTGGGAACGCAAAGTTTCTCGGGGGAGCGCAATCATTTGGGAGAGAATGCAAAGTTTCTCTGGGAACGCAAGGTTTCTTGGGGGAGCACAATCCTTTGGGAGAGAATGCAATGTTTCCTGGGGAACGCAATTCCTTGGGAGAGTACTTGGAAGTTTCTTGCGGGAACACAATCTTTTTTTCGAGAGACCGCAAAGATTATCGGGGGAATGCAATCCTTTGGGAGAGAACGCAAAGTTTCTCGGGGGAGCACAATCCTTTGGGAGAGAACGCAAAGTTTCTCTGGGAAACACAAAGTTTAGCGGGGAATGCAATTCCTTGGGAGAGTACTCAGAAGTTTTTTGCAGGAACACAATCCTTTTTTTGAGAGAACGCAAAGTTTCTCTGAGGAGCGCAATCCTTTGGGAGAGAACGCAAAGTTTCTCTGAGGAGCGCAATCCTTTGGGAGAGAACGCAAAGTTTCTCGAGAGAGTGCAATCCTTTTTTTGAGAGAAACCAAAGTTTCTCGTAGGAGCACAATCCTTTGGGAGAGAACGCAAAGTTTCTCTGGGGAACGCAATCCTTTGGGAGAGAACGCAAAAGTTTTGTGAGCAAACGCAAAAGCATTGAAATATAATTGTTCATTAAATCTTACATTTTTTCCATCACCATACATTTATATGGAACAACCTTTGCAAGTTTTCAGATATTTTCAGAATTTTATCCATCTGTGTTTGTGTTGCAGTTAAAGGGTCGCAACAATATTCAACTCGGTCCTGACGTACTGCTGCGTCAGCGGTCCGTTGCAGGGAGCAACACCTTCATCAATCTGCGAGAGATGAGCGAGCGCTTCAAACTGCCTCCTGGTGAATACGTCATCATCCCCTCCACTTTCGAGCCGCATCGCAAGGGAAGCTTCGTACTCCGTGTGTTCACAGAGAAAGAGGCTGCTGCCAGGTTAGTTCCAAGTGTGTAAAAAAACATGGGTTTAAATAGTTCTAATTTTAGACCACATGGTGGCGATGTTGCACAGGTTCTGTTTTGTCTACTCTAGAGTTGATAGTAACACTAAAAAATCTGTTTGCTCTGTGTTTGTCTGACAAATAAATCATAACAAATAAATTATAATTGTTCTTTAAGCATTCTTGTATTTGCACCCAAATGCATGATGGATGTAATTCTGACTCTCGTCCCTGCAGCCCGATGGATGCAGAGATCAGTGCAGATATAAAAAAGGTGAATTTCATTTATCATTTACAAACATAGCGTGTATATATATATATATATATATATATATATATATATTATGTATATTTATTTATTTATTTGATTTAAAGAACACTTTTTCTTTTCCAGCAATACATATCCGAGAGTGACGTGGACCCACATTTCAAACACCTTTTCAATAAGGTTGCTGGAAACGTAAGTCACATGACATCATTTTCAGTTTTGGGTCATTATCAAAAATTATATATATATTTTCCCAGTATGCATGATCTTGTCTTTTCTCTGCAGGACTCAGAGGTATCTGTGACTGAACTACAGCAGATCCTGGACAGTGTTATCTCGAAACGTAGGAAAACACTTTTCCACTTTTATTCACATAAATATATAGATATTTGCATTTGAAAGCCCCTTGAAATGGTTTAACAATCTGTTCTGTGCTGGTCATTCTCACAATGTTTTGTGGTATTTCACACAGGAACTGATCTGAAGACAGATGGATTCAGTATGGAAACCTGTCGCCAGATTATCAGCCTGCTAGATGTATCCTTACCTCACTGGATGATATGAATAGATAGATACTACATGGATTCATGTTTTTATCAGCCAAACCTCTTTGTCCCTAAATATTTTCTTGAAGTACCCCCTGATATTTTAAGTTAAATTTCAATAATTCTTATATTCTTATATTTCAGCACATTCGCATGCTCAAGTTTCTCTGATGTCGGATGACTATTTCCATTCCTGATTATTTTCATATATCTTATATAATTTTTTTTTTTTTTAAATATAGTTTTTGTAAGTGTTATTTTGATTGTTTTTGTTTTAAAAATATTTATTTATTTTGATTGTGCATTTTATCATTTTAATTATTAGCTTTTCATCAACTCACAATATGCCTGCGATTTGCAAACCTCATTTTGGAATTTAACACGGATTATCTAAATGTTTTAAATGTACTTTAAGATTCTCGACACTAGCGTTCTTCCACTGTACGACCGCAGCAAACAAATTAAGCATCATAATCCTGCTATAACCTTTGACCTCAGTTCAGAGAGATGGCAGCGGCAAACTTGGCCTTGTGGAGTTTCACGCACTGTGGACAAAGATCCAGAAATATTTGGTATAATATATATTGGTATAATATTTCAGATCAATTTTGGTATAATAGTTCATATCAATTCTTCATTTTTAGTGATGTTTATTATTGAATGTGGATTTTCTGTCGTACCTCACCAGGAAATTTTTAAGAGCCGTGATACAGACAACTCGGGCACTATGAGTTCCCATGAGATGAGAGATGCCGTGAAAGAAGCAGGTAATGAGTCTATGGTTAGACAGTGAATTAAGAATACATTTCTTCTAAAAGTGTGTAATAGTATATAGATCATAATATAGAGTGAAGGAATGCTTGTATGTGTTTTTCTCTACAGGGTTCCAGCTGAACAACGAAGTACTTCAGGTGATAATCTCACGTTATGCCAATCAGCAGTACGCCATTGACTTTGATTGCTTCGTCAGCTGCCTGATTCGCCTGGAGATGCTCTTCAGTAAGTTTTACTGGAGATTATCCAGAATGTTTTAAATTACTGGAAATAAATAGCTAAAAATGGAATTATGACAGTTTGTTTATAAGTGTTTTACTGTAACGTTTTCACCTGTGCTCTACACAGAAATGTTTAAAACGTTCGATAAGAAGAACACCGGGAAAATCGAGCTGGATATCCTGCAGGTGATGCACAAGTGTGACCATGGACGTTGATTTCTGTATCTCCTCAATGCAGCGTTATCATTTACAGATGTGTTGTTTTGTGTTGCAGTGGCTCTGTTTGGCTCTCAGTTGAAAATCCATTTACCATTATTGCACCAGAAGTCCATTCATTTCCTGCAGTTAAACTGAGGATGACACAGCAGACCAGGAATACACTAAAGAAGGGTTGCTTGAGTAAAATCAACTACACGGGTATTAGCTAAACTTTGAATTGCTTTCAAAATGCAATTTGTTTATGGTGCTTATCGGCTGAAAATAAAACCATTTGCAATAATAAAGATGACTAAATCACATTTTTCATATTTACAAAGTCCTGTTTACAAATAACTACCATAGTTTCCACCAAAATAACATATGGTATTGGTTATGGTTATTAGTTTAGAAACAATACATTGTTTCTAAACTAATAACTCAGCCATGGAGTGGCCCAGATCTGGATTAAAGACAAGGGGCCACACATGAGCCATAACTGGCCCGAGTCTCAGCCAACTACTAACCCATAACTGGCCTATAACAAAAGGTTTGATTATTGGTACTGATTCTAAGCCTTAAGTAAACCAGAACCCCCAAAACTGAGCCACACCTGAGTTTTATCTACTGTTAAAGGGGACCTATAATGCCCCTTTTACAAGATGTAATATAAGTCTCTGGTGTCCCCAGAATGTGTCTGTGAAGTTTCAGCTCAAAATACCCCATAGATCATTTATTATAGCTTGTCAAATTTGCCCCTATTTGGGTGTGAGCAAAAACACACCATTTTTGTGTGTGTCCCTTTAAATGCAAATGAGCTGCTGCTCCCAGCCCGCTTTCCAAAAGAGGGCAGAGCTTTAAAAGCCTTAGCTTCGGTTGTTCAACAACAACAAAGCTGGAGAATCTCATGCAGTCGGACACTGATGGAAAGACTCAGGAAGAAGTTACAACTTCTGGATGTTTCTGAATGGTTAGTGGATACATGTATGTAGTTGCTGTGGGGTTGATTCAACTCATTGACTAGCATGTGCCGTCATGTTAATCTTTTGTGCAAATCCAGTGTTGAATTGACTCGTTTGTGAAGCAGTCTGGCGTAAAATGACGGCATGGCAACAACACTCTACTACAACAACTCTTCCTCTTCTCTAAAGCAGCCCAGCATGGCCTCACCCCCTTTGTCGCATGTTTCCGGGGGCAGGGTTTATGTAAATTTTAGGGTTAGTGATGTCACTAACCCGGGAAGAAACTCGTAGTCCCCGTTGTACTCCTTAAACAGCGAATTATTTAAAAGAAAATATCTCACATTGCATTGAACTTTGAGCGTCGTAACTTTGTAGATGTTGTTTATGTTCTAACAGCAACATTACACACTAACTAAAGTTAAAAAAGTGAAATCATTATCAACCACCCCTTAAAAAAAAAAACCTCAGACAACAGAAACCCTTTAAATCCCAACAGAACATTAAACACTCTCTCAAGATCTCAGCATCTTCACTTATTACAATCCAGACTTTATGTCTTTCATACAAAAGTTCTTATTGAGAAGTAGCAGAGGTTTAGATGTTGATGTTTTATTGAAAATAATAAAGTTTGAAGTCACCGTTATGGTGATCAGTGTTTGCTTTAGTAGTGCAACAGCTTCTTCTTTGCCGCTTTTTAAGCTAAGCTGAACTGCATTAGACTCATAAATATTCACATACAACTTTTAAATCTCAAACAAAGCATCACATCCTGAAGATTTGGATTTCAACACAGGAATAAAATATGGTGTATTTTATGGCAGCATATTAATAAAATTATGCCCCGTGATAAACAAAATTAATAAACTATTGCATGATTATGGTTAAATGATCACAGAAATTTTAGTGAATTCAATATATTAAACTGTAGTATGGTTTAAAATTAATGTTTGAAATGCCAAGTCATAACAGATGAACAGTTTAGAAAACACACTTGTTGTGTTAAAGAAAGCCAGAATTAGATGCTTGTTCCTTATTAATGATATAAGTGCATGCAGTGTTTTGTTTCATTGATCACATCTAAAAATCTCATCACTGATTGTTTGGGTTTGGTGTTGTTAGTGCCTCTAAACTTTCTACTGATCTTTTGATACTGCAGCATTTGCTCCAGCAGTGTCACGACAATCTGATCATTTGAAGAATTTTTAATAACATGCTGGACAGTAAGTTTCGATTTCTTTCAGACACACACTGACATCAAGAATCAGCGTATGAATCTCAGCAATGGTGACAATCCACAAAAAGCTTCATGCTGCAGTGCATTCTGGGGGCACCAATCAAAACTCATCCATGGCTCCCAGCATGCATTGTGGCATGACTTTTATTGTTCTTTTGTCACCATTGTTGAGGTTTGTATGATGAGTGTTGATGTCAAAGTGTGTCTAAATGCCCAGTTTTGCAGAAATTATTGCAGAAAAGATGTTTCAGATATTCTCAGTTGTGTCAGTGTTAAAGCACTAGTGCTTCCATTCAGCCAAATTTTTGTAAAAAGAAAATATTTTCATAATTCAATAGGGCCTTAACTTTACTATTACTGTATTTGCTTTGAAACCATAATTTAAACAAGCATTTGAATGTGGTAAAAGCAGAAACATCAGCTGATCTACTTTATCAAAGCACAACTGTTCTTAATGAAACACTGTTGCAATTGGTGCAAAAAAAAAGTAATTTAAGAAAAGCCAAGGGTCAAGTGCTCAACTGAAGCAAACACTTTTCTCTATAATGGTGACTTCAAAAAATTTTCAATAAAAAAATCAACATTAATTAGAGCTAAACCTCTGTTAATTCTCAGAAAGAACTTGTGAAAGAAATAAAGTCAAACTGGTCTGTAATAAGTGAAGCTGGTAAAGCTGTTTTTGGAGTTGTTTAATCATCCTCTGCTCGAATCTTGAGAAATGTCATTGATTTGATTTGCAGCTGATGTTTGAGTGGTTAAAATCAGATCAATTATTATTTGCAGCAGAAATGAATTTAAATGGGAATAAAGTTCTCAACCGATACATGGCTGAAACATTTGAAATAAAAGAATTACTTACAATTGACATAAAAGAACAATTTAAATAAAATAATTATTTATTTGGTTGAAATTAATAAAATAAGCCACATTAGGTTACATGAACTTTAACTTTGGTATTGAAAACTATTGAATGTAAGTTCACATAACTAAATTTGTCAAGTTGAAAGTACTTAAAATTCTAAGTGATTAAAACTTAAATAAGTCAGTGGAAATTAGTACCTCAAAAAGTTAAGTTGAGTGAACAAAAAACATTTTACAGGGAACGTTTGTACTGAAAACTTAATAAAGTAAGTTCACCTTTCATAAAGTTAATCCAACTAAATTTTATGAGTTCAAACAACATTAATTTTGGCAAGTTGAACATACTTAATATTCTACGTAAAGACAACTGAGTCAGTGCAAAAAGATAACTCAAAAAGTTAAGATGAGTGAATGGATTTTTAGATTTTTTTTTTTTTTTTACAGTGCAGTAGCATATTTTTGCAAGATAATTTTTGAAGAATTAGCTGTGTCATGTTTAGTCTGAAGATTCTGAAGCTGGCTAAAGCCTGTGAAATGTATTTGGATAGATTCAGGGTTTTTTGAATTCTATTAGGCTACATTAACAACATTAGCTAACATTTTCAGTGCTTTTAAAACACCAGCCTCTGTGTTTTACAGTGATTTTTGTTGTTGTTGTTGTTGTTTTTAGTTTGTATGTATTATTTAAAATAATTTATTAAAGACTTATGGTTTGCAAAAAGCCCACTTCTTCTTATGCTTTATGCTATTTCACTAATAAAATAAATAATTGCATAATGTAGGGATATTTTTTAATATTTTTTTACATCTCAAAATGTGATTCTAAAAATACAAACAAACAAATAGGCTACACAAATTTTCATCACCATTTTTTTTTTTTTTTTTTTTTTTCTGGTAATACAGGTTTCTAAATCTTTAAAAAATAATATTGAATAAATATAACGATAAAACATGAAGAACTGTCCATAAAATTCACCTTTTTTTTTTTTTTTTTTTTTTTAACCTCATAACTATCATCATAATCATATGATTTTTTTTTTGTAGGATACTTCTTTAATTTTGTTAGTGATACAAAATTTGTTTGGCATTTTCCATGGCTTTGTCCCAGTTATGTGTAAAAAGTTGTCATGACATCAAATGCGTTATTATTATGCGTTCATCAATGTTAAGGTGACCTTTAGCTTGTAAATTATGTTTAGGTAGCTAATAGTTACGCCGATAATAAATAGATTTATCTAGTGAAATCATATAGACAAATCCCATAGTTAGGTTAATGCAAAACAATATAGGCCTATAGAAAAGGTTTTTTTTGTTTTGTTTTGTTTTTTTCACACTTGTGCCCTACTGACAAAAGGCTAGTAACGCCCCCTGGTGAGTGTATGATGAGTGTTGATGTCAAAGTGTGTCTAAATGCCCAGTTTTGCAGAAATTATTGCAGAAAAGATGTTTAAGATATTCTCAGTTGTGTCAGTGTTAAAGCACTAGTGCTTCCATTCAGCAAAATTTTTGTAAAAAGAAAATATTTTCATAATTCAATAGGGCCTTAACTTTACTATTACTGTATTTGCTTTGAAACCATCATTTAAACAGTAATTTAAACAAGCATTTGAATGTGGTAAAAGCAGAAACATCAGCTGATCTACTTTATCAAAGCACAACTGTTCTTAATGAAACACTGTTGCAATTGGTGCAAAAAAAAAAAAAGTAATTTAAGAAAAGCCAAGGGTCAAGTGCTCAACTGAAGCAAACACTTTTCTCTATAATGGTGACTTCAAAAATTTTCAATAAAAAAATCAACATTAATTAGAGCTAAACCTCTGTTAATTCTCAGAAAGAACTTGTGAAAGAAATAAAGTCAAACTGGTCTGTAATAAGTGAAGCTGGTAAAGCTGTTTTTGGAGTTGTTTAATCATCCTCTGCTCGGATCTTGAGAAATGTCATTGATTTGATTTGCAGTTGATGTTTGAGTGGTTAAAATCAGATCAATTATTTGCAGCAGAAATGAATTTAAATGGGAATAAAGTTCTCAACCGATACATGGCTGAAACATTTGAAATAAAAGAATTACTTACAATTGACATAAAAGAACAATTTAAATAAAATAATTATTTATTTGGTTGAATTAATAAAATAAGCCACATTAGGTTACATGAACTTTAACTTTGGTATTGAAAACTATTGAATGTAAGTTCACATAACTAAATTTGTCAAGTTGAAAGTACTTAAAATTCTAAGTGATTAAAACTTAAATAAGTCAGTGGAAATTAGTACCTCAAAAAGTTAAGTTGAGTGAACAAAAAACATTTTACAGGGAACGTTTGTACTGAAAACTTAATAAAGTAAGTTCACCTTTCATAAAGTTAATCCAACTAAATTTTATAAGTTCAAACAACATTAATTTTGGCAAGTTGAACATACTTAATATTCTACGTAAAGACAGCTGAGTCAGTGCAAAAAGATAACTCAAAAAGTTAAGATGAGTGAATGGATTTTTAGATTTTTTTTTTTTTTTTTACAGTGCAGTAGCATATTTTTGCAAGATAATTTTTGAAGAATTAGCTGTGTCATGTTTAGTCTGAAGATTCTGAAGCTGGCTAAAGCCTGTGAAATGTATTTGGATAGATTCAGGGTTTTTTGAATTCTATTAGGCTACATTAACAACATTAGCTAACATTTTCAGTGCTTTTAAAACACCAGCCTCTGTGTTTTACAGTGATTTTTGTTGTTGTTGTTGTTGTTTTTAGTTTGTATATATTATTTAAAATAATTTATTAAAGACTTATGGTTTGCAAAAAGCCCACTTCTTATGCTTTATGCTATTTCACTAATAAAATAAATAATTGCATAATGTAGGGATATTTTTTAATATTATTTTTTTACATCTCAAAATGTGATTCTAAAAATACAAACAAACAAATAGGCTACACAAATTTTCATCACCATTTTTTTTTTTTTTTTTTTTTTCTGGTAATACAGGTTTCTAAATCTTTAAAAAATAATCTTGAATAAATATAACGATAAAACATGAAGAACTGTCCATAAAATTCACCTTTTTTTTTTTTTTTTTTTTTTTACCTCATAACTATCATCATAATCATATGATTTTTTTTTTGTAGGATACTTCTTTAATTTTGTTAGTGATAAAAAATTTGTTTGGCATTTTCCATGGCTTTGTCCCAGTTACGTGTAAAAAGTTGTCATGACATCAAATGCGTTATTATTATGCGTTCATCAATGTTAAGGTGACCTTTAGCTTGTAAATTATGTTTAGGTAGCTAATAGTTACGCCGATAATAAATAGATTTATCTAGTGAAATCATATAGACAAATCCCATAGTTAGGTTAATGCAAAACAATATAGGCCTATAGAAAAGGTTTTTTTGTTTTGTTTTGTTTTTTTCACACTTGTGCCCTACTGACAAAAGGCTAGTAACACCCCCTGGTGAGTGTATGATGAGTGTTGATGTCAAAGTGTGTCTAAATGCCCAGTTTTGCAGAAATTATTGCAGAAAAGATGTTTCAGATATTCTCAGTTGTGTCAGTGTTAAAGCACTAGTGCTTCCATTCAGCCAAATTTTTGTAAAAAGAAAATATTTTCATAATTCAATAGGGCCTTAACTTTACTATTACTGTATTTGCTTTGAAACCATAATTTAAACAAGCATTTGAATGTGGTAAAAGCAGAAACATCAGCTGATCTACTTTATCAAAGCACAACTGTTCTTAATGAAACACTGTTGCAATTGGTGCAAAAAAAAAAAAAAAAAAGTAATTTAAGAAAAGCCAAGGGTCAAGTGCTCAACTGAAGCAAACACTTTTCTCTATAATGGTGACTTCAAAAAATTTTCAATAAAAAAATCAACATTAATTAGAGCTAAACCTCTGTTAATTCTCAGAAAGAACTTGTGAAAGAAATAAAGTCAAACTGGTCTGTAATAAGTGAAGCTGGTAAAGCTGTTTTTGGAGTTGTTTAATCATCCTCTGCTCGGATCTTGAGAAATGTCATTGATTTGATTTGCAGCTGATGTTTGAGTGGTTAAAATCAGATCAATTATTATTTGAAGCAGAAATGAATTTAAATGGGAATAAAGTTCTCAACCGATACATGGCTGAAACATTTGAAATAAAAGAATTACTTACAATTGACATAAAAGAACAATTTAAATAAAATAATTATTTATTTGGTTGAATTAATAAAATAAGCCACATTAGGTTACATGAACTTTAACTTTGGTATTGAAAACTATTGAATGTAAGTTCACATAACTAAATTTGTCAAGTTGAAAGTACTTAAAATTCTAAGTGATTAAAACTTAAATAAGTCAGTGGAAATTAGTACCTCAAAAAGTTAAGTTGAGTGAACAAAAAACATTTTACAGGGAACGTTTGTACTGAAAACTTAATAAAGTAAGTTCACCTTTCATAAAGTTAATCCAACTAAATTTTATGAGTTCAAACAACATTTATTTTGGCAAGTTGAACATACTTAATATTCTACGTAAAGACAACTGAGTCAGTGCAAAAAGATAACTCAAAAAGTTAAGATGAGTGAATGGATTTTTAGATTTTTTTTTTTTTTTTACAGTGCAGTAGCATATTTTTGCAAGATAATTTTTGAAGAATTAGCTGTGTCACACGTTTAGTCTGAAGATTCTGAAGCTAGCTAAAGCCTGTGAAATGTATTTGGATAGATTCAGGGTTTTTTGAATTCTATTAGGCTACATTAACAACATTAGCTAACATTTTCAGTGCTTTTAAAACACCAGCCTCTGTGTTTTACAGTGATTTTTGTTGTTGTTGTTGTTGTTTTTAGTTTGTATATATTATTTAAAATAATTTATTAAAGACTTATGGTTTGCAAAAGCCCATTTCTTATGCTTTATGCTATTTCACTAATAAAATTAATAATTGCATAATGTAGGGATATTTTTTAATATTATTTTTTTACATCTCAAAATGTGATTCTAAAAATACAAACAAACAAATAGGCTACATAAATTTTCATCACCATTTTTTTTTTTTTTTTTTTTTTTTCTGGTAATACAGGTTTCTAAATCTTTAAAAAATAATCTTGAATAAATATAACGATAAAACATGAAGAACTGTCCATAAAATTCACCTTTTTTTTTTTTTTTTACCTCATAACTATCATCATAATCATATGATTTTTTTTTTGTAGGATACTTCTTTAATTTTGTTAGTGATACAAAATTTGTTTGGCATTTTCCATGGCTTTGTCCCAGTTATGTGTAAAAAGTTGTCATGACATCAAATGCGTTATTATTATGCGTTCATCAATGTTAAGGTGACCTTTAGCTTGTAAATTATATATATTACGCCGATAATAAATAGATTTATCTAGTGAAATCATATAGACAAATCCCATAGTTAGGTTAATGCAAAACAATATAGGCCTATAGAAAAGGTTTTTTTTGTTTTGTTTTGTTTTTTTCACACTTGTGCCCTACTGACAAAAGGCTAGTAACGCCCCCTGGTGACGCCCTCTACATTTAACATGTTGTGAGCTGAGATGTGCTGTTTGTTGTGACGGACGTGCAGAGATGTCAGGAATTGCGGCGAAGCTCCAGCAAAACAGGGCGCGTGCAGCAGGCATCGGTACCAATGCTCAAGCGGTCAAATTTCTCAATCAGGACTATGAAGCCCTCAAGCGAGAGTGTCTGGAGTGCGGACGCTTATTTCAGGATGACATGTTTGAAGCCAATACATCTGCGCTCGGGTTCAAGGAACTGGGACCAAACTCATCTAAAGTGCGCGGGGTTGAGTGGCTGAGACCAAAGGTGGGTGTAATACAGTCGTTTTATATTTAAAATATTTAATTAAGCATTATGGTCTAAACTTAAAGACTGAAATAGTATCCATCTAACTACTGAATTTCGATAAAAAAAATATATATATATATATTTCCCTTATTCATACCCATAGTGACACATACTGTACATTCTTCTCAGTTCAAGTTCACATCTTTTCTTACTCTTTTGCTCTAGGCCATCTTACCTTGCTCATCTTGTGTTAGATTAGTTGTTCTGTGTTCAGTAATTACTCTGAAGCTTCCTGGATCTGGGCTCACCATCATTTGTTTTTGAGGCACTATGATCAGGAAGCTGCACTTGTCCATAGTTATAGGTCAGTCAGATCACTGTAAGGTAAATCTGATTTCATAAAAACAAATGCGCATCAGTGTTTTAGTGTGTTTTCAAACATCATCCAGGCAGCCAAGAAAGAACAAAAAGTCTACACTAATGACTATGTAAAGCCACTGCATGTAAGTCTTAAATTGACATACTGCTTCAGTGCCAGACTGACCAGGAAATTATGAGAACATATACTCCCCCAGGAGCATTATCACTTTAAATGCTGCATACATGCTTTGTGAGCGCCATTATGCATTACTCCTTACCAGAAGACCTTTTAGAGTCAATTAGAGTGAATATGATCCTTACAGCTGGTATGATGAATGGTTATTGTTGTATTCAAGAATGGTGTCAGTTGGACTCACAGCTTTTTTCACAGGTATTCACACAATTTTTAGAACAAATATACTGTAGGGTATGAGTGATAGGAAAACCTTTGAGATTTCTTGAGCTCTCTGGCTATTAAGGAAACAAGATGCAATTGGCACTTTCCACAAATAGAGCACACTTTCGTGTGCATATAGGCTACTTAAGAAAACTCCCATATTTTTTTGTAAAAACTATTAACATTAATTAGACAAACTATTATATAACAAACCTAGCGTGAAAAGTAGCTTGTCCATCAAAGGTTTTGACCTTGATGGTATCCAACAGTTAAAATCAAACAAAAATATAATACATTTGACACATTGTTGAACTGATATTCAATGATTGGACTGATATTCAATGAGTTGAATATCTCAAAGAAAAAAAAAACGTACGTTTTTCAACCCTGTTATCGCATGATTTGCCCCATTATAGAAAATGTAACATTCAATCAAATCAAAACACCCAAGAAGAAACATCATTTGGACCCTTCCCATGGTAGGAGAACAAAATAATCTAATTTTCATTGTCAATTTTTTTCACAAATTTCAGAGTTGTCTGCTTAACCATTCAACCCTGTTACTCTGGTTATTGTAATAAAAATTATCAAGTAAATATCTTTCTTTAAGGTTAATCAACCAAGGTACACCAACAAAATAACCACAAAATTTCTTGCTCCTACTGAGTTATGTGTTATTTAAGCTAATTTTGCAACCCTGTTACTGCATTTCCTCCGTTATAGAAAATGTAACTTAAAATTGTGACCCTGAAGAGGAAATATGTTTTGAACACTTTCAGTGGCTGGAAGACAAAATAACTTCATTTTCAGTGTCAGTTTTTACACAAATTTCAGAGTTGACTGCTTAACAGCATTCATCCCTGTTACTCAGGTTATTGTAAAAAAAAAAAAGATTGAGCAAATATATGTTTTTAATTTATGGTAAATAAAGGTTCAAACAGTAACTACAAACCAATAAAATAACCACAAAATCTCTAGCTCCTACTGAGTTATGTGTTATTTAATCTAATTTTGCAACCCTCTACTGCATTTCCCCCCTGTTATGGATAACTTCATTTTCATTGTTAATTTTTTACACAAATTTCAGAGTTGACTGCTCAACCATTCAACCCCGTTACTCAGGTTAATGTAATAAAAATGAGCAAGAAAATATTAAAACAACCACAAAATATCTAGCTCCTACTGAATTATATGTTATTTAAGCTAAATTTTCCAACCCCATTACTTGGCCCTATTTTGTATATTGTATGGAAAGAGCCATGTGTTTGATCATGTTGGTTCAGCAATTAACTCATCTCTTGTTAAGGTAAACCTGTGATTCATGTTTCTGGAATGTGTTTTGTCATCCAGCAACTGACGTCCAACCCAACGTTCATTAGTGGAGGAGCAACCAGAACTGACATCTGCCAGGGTGCTTTGGGTGAGTCCATTTACCTGTAATATTAGCCCATTGTTGAGCTGGTGAAACTTTAGAAATGTTGATAACAAAAGATGTTGTATAGCACTGTCCCATATAGAATGGCCATCAGAAGTCAGCCATTGAAATACTGAGACACAATAGCAGTTTTTCTGGTTGAGGGAGTTTCTTTGAAGGGCGGATAGAGGACATTGAAAATCATCAAAATTGTAAAGGGAAACACCCTGTTTGAACACACTAATTCATTCTGATCCCTTTTTTATATTATTAGATTGTCTGTTTTCTCATATCTGGGAATTCTATTAATTGCATATGTTCTTAAAGAACTATTCTGAAAATGACTACCAGGCTCATTAGAGTCTGTGGAATCAAATTCCTGTTATAGAATATGGAAAAAGCAAAACCTGTCTAGGTTACAACTCTTAATCCCAAACAAACACTTATACACACCCTGTCAAACCTGCTTTACTCCATACAACCCAAACACTGGTGTGCTTTTGTTCTGTCCTGGTTAAAACGCAACTGTTTTCTCACATGCAAACATGTCCCAGGGGTCTACAGTTTTCCACTGTAGCTGAAAATGTTTGGTACAAGCCCTGATCAGAATCACAATCACTATTTGTTGAGTTTTGGATGCCATTGACTTTACTGGCTATAAAGGATACGTCCTTGATGCAAATGAGTTTGCAAAGTGAGTAGGAGCAGGAAAAATAGGACAGGTGTTGTCCTAAAGCATGGCAGAGCAACTTAAAGCTTAGGTTGATAGGTATTTATGTTTTACCAATGATACAGTAGGATGTCATTGTTGAAGTTTTGCTTACAATAGTAAGTTGTAGGTAACGTGATATAGTGCAGTAAATTAGCTCATTTAGATTTGAACACAAAATTATACCACATTTTCCTACTGGTTTCCCAGGTGACTGTTGGCTTCTAGCTGCCATCGCTTCTCTTACCCTGAACCAGGACGTGTTCGCCCGTGTGGTCCCACCTGGTCAGAGCTTTGACAGTGACTACGCTGGAATATTTCATTTCCAGGTTAATAGCCTTACATTCACATAAAAGCCAACCAACCACAAATATTACAAATAGTATGAATGATATTGTGTTTTTATGGCCACTACCAAGACAGATTATTTTAATGTTTAAGTGCCTGCTAAAATTTATTTCTTTGCAGTATTACTATTGTTGTATTTTATGCAAAGTTGTCTTCCGATCTAAAAGTCAGGTTTATTTTAATTGTTATTTTGGCCTCATTATTAAGCTATACATTTCTCTCTTAAAAATTAAATGGATTACCATACATTCAGAAACAGCATTGCTGTAATATCTAATTGGCATTTTGTCAAACATTAACCATTAAAGGGTTAGTTCAAAATTGTCATCAATTACTCTCATGTCATTCCAAACCCGTAAGACTTTCGTTCATCTTCAAAACACAAATGAAGATATTTTAAATGAAATCTGAGAGATTTCTGTCCCTCAAACGACAGCCTACGCAACCACCACATTGTGGCTTTAAAAAGTTCATTAAGAGATTGTAAAAGTAATCCATATGAATCAATTGGTTTAGTCCACATTTTCTGAAGAGACACGATCGCTTTATTTGATAATCAGATTGAATTTCGGCTTTTTTTTCACATATAAACATTGATTAGCGAACATAAACAGAAGCTCAACCGAACCTGCTTGACACTCGAGAGCAAACCTCTTGCAGAAGCTCAAACGTATGATGCGTAACACACAAGAATGAACCTCATTGGTTCTCGCACTTCAAGCAAACATGCTTGAGCTTCCGTTTACCAGATCTGATGTGTGCGTGGATAAATGTTTATTTGTGAACAAAAGGTGAAATTCAATCTGTTGAGTTGTATGGTAGTTGCGTGGACTGACAGAAATCTCTCAGATTTCATGAGGGTGACATGAGGGTGAGTAACAGAATTTTCATTTTTGGGTGAATTAACTCTTTAATGTTTACATACATTGACTCTCTCTTCAGTTCTGGCAGTATGGTGAATGGGTGGACGTGGTCATTGACGACCGTCTGCCTGCAAGAAAAGGAGCGTTGCTTTTTGTCCACTCTGCCGAGGGCTCTGAGTTTTGGAGTGCTCTGCTGGAAAAAGCCTATGCAAAGTAAGTATTTGCTTATCAGCTCGGTAGATTAAAAGACCTCAAACACTTCCTTGGAAATAATAGTTCAAAACTACTTCCTTGTCCTAAGACTGAACGGTTCATATGAAGCTCTCTCTGGTGGCACCACCACAGAGGGTTTTGAGGATTTCACCGGAGGCATCGCTGAGGTCCATGAATTGGCGAAAGCAGGTCCAAATCTCTTCAAAACCATCCAGAAGGCTTTGAGCTGGGGCTCACTGCTGGGCTGCTCAATTGATGTGAGAAACTTCATATTTATGTGTGTTCAATTCAAACCTTGTAATTACTAGCAGTTTGTAACCGGATCTGTTGTGTAACCATCAGTGAACTATAATAAATAGTCGTGTGTAACCGGTTCTGTTGTGTAATGTTTTATTTCGGTTTGCATTAGATCACAAGCTCTGCTGATTCAGAGGCAATTACTAGTCAGAAACTGGTGAAAGGACACGCCTACTCGCTTACAGGAGCTGAAGAGGTCAGTGTTGACTAGTATTTTCAAGAATTTATATTTTATTGGTTTGCTTAGATCATAAATGTTACCTGGTGTTTGCACAGGTGGAGTACAGGGGCGAGTTAACCAAACTGGTCCGAATCAGGAACCCCTGGGGGCAGGTGGAGTGGACTGGACCCTGGAGTGATGGGTGGGTAAGCCTTTGTTGGCTTCAAAACACATGTCTGCAAATTGATTAAAGCTATAATTCTGAGATACGTTTGAGGTTACGCAGGTGGTGTTGCAGAAAGTAACCACACCCACCTGTGGCTCCTTTCAAACATGTTGTCTGGGAGAGAGACCTGAGTTGCTATGGGAACTCTGTTTAAGCGCTTATGCCCTCAGGTGTAGGAAGAACAGGTTCAGTACCACCCATCCTCCTTGTCACGCAGTGTATGCCTAACAAACGCAATAAAGCTGTTCCTCGTTTCACAAAAAAATCAAGATTTTTAACATGCTTAACCTATTCACACTTAACCTATTCATATTATAATAAATATACACACACACACATATATATATATATATATAATGTTGTATTATATATTGTAATATATATATATATATAAGAAATTAAGCAAGGATGCATTAAATTCATCACAATTGACAGTAAAGATATTTTATATTTTAAAATAAATGCTGTTCTTTTGAACTTTCTATTCATCAAATAATCTTGAAAAATGTTTCTTGAGCAGCAAATCAACATATTTGATTTCTGAAGGATCATGTGACACTGAAGACTGGAGTAATGATGCTGAAAATTCAGCTTTGCATCACAGGAAAAAATTATATTTTAAAATATATTCAAAAAGAAAACAGTTATTTTAAATTGCAATGATATGTCACAATATTGCTGTTTTTACTGCATTTATGAAAAAATAAATAAATAAATAAATCTTACAGACCCCAAAACTTTGAACAGTAGTGTATATAAGAGCAAACAATTTAGCTATATAATGACCTGGAAATTCACTGAATGTCATGTGATTGGTCTGTAGGTCTACAGAATGGCGTCAGATCAGTGACAGTGACCGTGAGAAACTGAGCTCCAAAGCAGAAGATGGCGAGTTCTGGTAATCTGCGAATGTTTTATTTATTCATTTTTTTCTACATTTTTACTTAGCATTTTTCCTACATTTTAGTTTTGTGTTTTGCTTTCTAAGATTACTGACAAGATATTTCTCTGTATCCCAGGATGTCATACTCTGATTTCCTGCGTCATTACTCGCGGGTGGAGATCTGTAATCTGACCCCTGATGCTCTCACAGATGACAGCGTCAATAAGTGGGCGCTGTCCAAGTTTGATGCCAACTGGAGGAGTGGATCTACTGCTGGAGGCTGCAGGAACTTTCCAAGTAATTAACTGAATCGACTGCCTGATTATTATATTACATTATATTAAAGAAAAATTATTATATTAAAGTAAATATTTTACTAAGCATACAAAACAAGAAATAATCAAAACAACATCTAAAAACAAAATAATACTAAACAAAGACAACAAAAATGAAATAAAAAACACCAAACAAAAGCAACAGCACAAAACAAAAGTATACTAAACAAAAGCAACAGCACAAAACAAAAGTATACTAAACAAAAACAACAGCACAAAACAAAAGTATACTAAACAAAAACAAGAGCACAGAACAAAACAAAAGTATACTAAACAAAAATAACAGCACAAAACAAAACAGAAGTATAATAAACAAAAACAACCGCACCGAACAAACAAAAGTATACTAAACAAAAACAACTGCACAGAACAAAACAAAAGTATACTAAACAAAAACAATAGCAAAAAACAAAAAAGTATACTAAACAAAAATAACAGCACAAAACAAAACAGAAGTATACTAAACAAAAACAACCGCAGAGAACAAAACAAAAGTATACTAAAGAAAAACAACAGCACGGAACAAAAAAGTATACTAAAGAAAAACAAAAGCACAAAACAAAAGTATACTAAACAAAAACAACAGCACAAAACAAAACAGAAGTATACTAAACAAAAACAATAGCAAAAAACAAAACAAAAATATACTAAAAAATAACAGCACAAAGCAAAACAGAAGTATACTAAACAAAAATAACAGCACAAAACAAAACAGAAGTATACTAAACAAAAACAACAGCACAGAACAAAAAAGTATACTAAACAAAAACGAAAGCACAAAACAAGGATACTAAACAAAAACAACAGCACAAAACAAAACAGAAGTATACTAAACAAAAACAACAGCACAGAACAAAAGTATACTAAACAAAAACAACAGTACAAAACAAAAAAGTATACTAAACAAAAACAAAAGCACAAAACAAAACAAAAGTAGACTAAACAAAAACAACAGCACAAAACAGAAGTATATTAAACAAAAACAAAAGCACAAAACAAAAGTATACTAAACAAAAACAACTGCACTGAACAAAACAAAAGTATACTAAACAAAAGCACAAAACAAAAGTATACTAAACAAAAACAATAGCAAAAAACAAAAGTATACTTAACAAAAACAACAGCACAAAACAAAAATATACTAAACAAAAATAACAATACAAAACAAGAGGGTTAAACTTTATTTTAAGGTGTTATTGTTACAGTGTAATTATATATTTAAGTACAGAGTAATATTAATTAACAACATGTATATAGGGTTAGGGTAGGATAAGGGTTTGGTTGAGGGTTAGTAGCATGTAATTATGCATAATTTACTGTTATTACTATGGTAAGTACATGTAACATATGTAACAAAGACATTGTAAAATAAAGTGTTACCAACAAAAGGATAGTAAACAAAAACAACAATAAATATCTAAACAAAATAATACTAAACAAAAACAGCATTTTTTGTTTAATATTACTATTTATTACAACAAAAGCCATGTTGTTTGACCTTCGTTTTGTTCCCGGCAGACTCGTTCTGGATGAACCCTCAGTTTTTGATCAAGCTGGAGGAGGAGGATGATGACCCGGCTGATAATGAAGTGGGATGCAGCTTCGTTGTGGGTCTGATCCAGAAGAACCGTCGCAAAATGAGAAAGGTCGGAGAGGACATGCACACCATTGGCTTCGCCATCTACGAGGTAAGCAGCCTAACACTGTCTACACACTTGAAGTACACTCACATAGCCAGACTTCTGATTTTCATCATAATCTATCTCATTCTAAGAACTGTCAGAAGTGATAAGAATTATTTTACAAACGTAAATAAATTATAAATATCTATATCTCTCTTATTGTCATCCACAGGTTCCTCAAGAGGTATGGACTGCTCATACTAAAGCACAAAATGTCCAGAAATACAGTGCAAATTCCACTAGTGTCTTCATCTGTTCCTCTTAAAGAGATATTTCACCCCAAAATTAACACCAATAATCAAATTCTTATTGAAACATTCTGTTGTAGTTTGTTGGGAAGAGGAACGTCCATCTGGATCGTAACTTCTTCGTGCGACATGCCTCAGCGGCCCGGTCCGAGACCTTCATCAACCTGCGGGAGGTGTGCTCTCGTTTCTGTCTGCCCCCCGGCGAGTATCTCATTGTACCATCCACCTTTGAGCCCAACAAAGATGGAGACTTCTGCGTGCGCGTCTTCTCTGAAAAACAGGCAGAGTTCCAGTGAGTTCCTGGATAGATTCTGGCCCACAATAAGTAGATTAGTCCTAATGAGAAGTTTATGTCACCTCACTGAAATGTGTTTGTTTTTTAGAGAGCTTGATGACCCTGTCGAGTGCAAGGTTCCAGAGGTATATTTCTCCACCATGTCCAATATGAATATAATACTGTATTATGACATAAACATGCATTATTTCAATTTTAATCTTGCAGATTGATGTGAAAGAGAGTGATATTGATAGTCGGTTTAAGAATCTGTTTGGACAGCTTGCTGGGGCAGTGAGTATTACAGGATAATGATTTAATTATGCTATTTTTGTTCATATTAATTTTAATAAACCATATGCAATCACTTTTCCTCCCACAAGGACTGTGAGATCTCACCATTTGAACTGCAAAATATCCTGAACAAAGTGATATCTAAACGTAAGGGGGCCATTTTTACATGCTTTTATATCACACACAGATTACATTTTTAAAATATATAGTAAATAATTTAATTAATATTTTAGAGATATTATCAATAAAAAAGCAATAAATATAACAATTTATAACAATAAATGTAAGTAAATAATAATTTACGTTAAATTGCTGCTGCTGCATGAATAGACATACATAAGTCCTGTAGCAGATCTAGGCAGGTGGAGCTGGGGGAGGTGGAGGGTTTCAGAGGAATTTTGATAGCGCGCTGCAGGACTAGCTCACAGAAAACACTGAACCAGACTATTTAAATGTTGAGCAAGCTTGTGCCACACAGTAATGATGTGATTGCTTGCAGATTGTATGTAAACAACCTATCAACCTGCGCCCTCTAGAGTTTCATGACTGAACTATACTGTGTGTATATATATATAATTTTTTTTTCATTATTAACCTTTTATAATAACTTTTTTTTAAAGGCAAAGACATTAGAACTGATGGATTTAGTTTGGACACTAGCCGCAACATGGTCAACTTACTGGATGTATCCTTTTGAAGAAATACACAAGATGTGACGGACCAGATGACTCAAAGAACATTTAAACAATGTATTTCTACTCTATTCTGCTCTAGCCTTGTCTATTCTATTCTTTCCTTTATTGATGTCTCAGAAAGACGGCAGTGGCAAACTGGGCCTGCTTGAATTTAAGATTCTCTGGGCTAAAATTGAGATGTACCTGGTATGTTTTCATGCTTCTATCATTTTCATTATTTGTACAATCCAACTTCAAAGGTGGTAGATGGTCATAACATTGCAGTCTGCCTGTGTTTGTGTTCTGTCAGGACATCTACTGTACAATTGATAAGGACAAGTCAGGCACAATGAGCTCTATGGAGATGAGAGAAGCAGTAGAGAAAGCAGGTCAGATCTTAAGTTCAACCAAAAATGACAATTCTGTTATCATTTAATCACCCTCATGTTTTTTTTTTGAACAGGCTTCTCTCTGAGCAACCCTCTACACCAGATCCTGGTAGCACGCTACAGCGACTCCAATCTCACCATCGACTTTGACAACTTTGTGGGCTGTATTATGCGTCTTGAATGCATGTTCAGTGAGTGTCCGAAAAAAGAGAGCGATTTGAATAAAGACTGATATGTAAATTGTGCATTTACATATCTAAATTCTCATTTGCAGAAACATTTAAAATGCTGGACAAGGACAAGAATGGCACAGTAGAGCTGAACATGATGGAGGTTAGTGTCTTAGTGAGAATGTTAGTCATGCGACCAACAGTGAAGCTTCTAGATTGATCTTGAATCATGGCATGTTTATGAAGGAAAAACTTTTTTATTCAGTTATCATCTTGGTGAATTTCTATTTTTGAACTGTACTTTGTGTAACAAAATTTAATTTCACCAAATTATCTCAAAAATAGTCAAAAAGGACAATTATTTTATTACTTTATGACTGCAATTTTGATTCACCACAATACACTCAAGAAGGTTCAACCCTAGGGTTCTAGTTCTCAGTTTTAAAGAACCCTTTATGCCAAAAAGTTTCTATACAAGGAGAAATGTCTTAAATGATTGAATAATAATAATGTTATTTCATTTTTCCTAGTTTTAAGGTATGTTTATAAGTGGCTTAATTTATAAAATTTAAGTTAAAATTGATTAATTAAAACTAAATCCTTACAATGATCCCATGATGGAACCCCTAAAAGGTTCTATATATGAAGCGCCTGATGGAACCCTTTAAGGTTCTATTCAGAACCTTTTCTTCTAAAGGCCTTTCACACCAAGGACGATAACTATAACGATAATGATTAAGATATAGTTCTAAAAATTGTTCTAAATATAAAAGAATAGTAGAGTCCACATAACAACTGTAACGATGACGGCACAGAGAAACAATATAATTGGAATCACTTTCAGAACTTTTTTTTTTTTTTTTACAGCTGATGAGTGATAAAAACATTGACAGCCAACCAGAATCCATCCTGCTTTAAGAGCTTGAGCATTTAAAGCGGCAGACGACAAAACTGCAGCGCATGCTTATAATAAACAGAACGATATCTTCCGCTGGTGTGGACGCTAATATAGTTATCATTATAGTTATCATTCTTGGTGTGATTAGGCCTTAAAGGGTTAGTTCACCCAAAAATGAAAATTCTGTCATTAATTACTCACCCTCATGTCGTTCCAATCATTTGTTTCGAATCAGTGGTTCGGAGCGTGAATCAAACTGCCAAAGTCACGTGAACTATTGAAGTTTCAAAACACTTATGACGTAACGAAGCCTCGTTTACTGAAATCATGGGATTTTGGCGCTCTGAACCACTGATTCGAAACAAATGATTTGTTAAGCTTTGAAGCTTCATGAAGCAGTGTTTTGAAATCGCCCATCACTAGATATTGTTGAATAAGGTCGCTATTTTGTTATTTGTGGTGCAAAAAAGTATTCTCGTCGCTTTTTAATAATAAAGTTGAACCACTGTAGTCACATGAACTGTTTTAAATATGTTTTTAGTAGCTTTCTGGGCATTGAAAAAGGGAGTGTTATTGCTGGTGATGCAGGTCTTGCTGAGCCATCGGATTTTATCAAAAATTGCTTAATTTGTGTTCAGAAGATGAACGAAGGTCTTATGGGTGTAGAACGACATGAGGGTGAGTAATTAATGACAGAATTTTCATTTTTGGGTGAACTAACCCTTTAAGAGTTTAGAAATGGAAGGTCAAGTTGAGCACGCTGCATCATGGGATACAGTATTCCTACCGTTTATTGTCCATACGGAGACCAGTATACATACTATATACTGCAGCAACCATAAGAGAATTATGCTTTGCTCTTCCTTTGTTCCCAGTCGATTGACTGTAAAAATGCATTTTGTCTCCCTCTAGTGGCTGAATTTTTCCATGCTTTGAGGAAAATTAGCAGATTCCGGACTGCTGTGAGGAGATCTGATTAGTTTCTTATGCATCGCACTAACATTGACATTGAAAGACAGAAGGAAAAGGAAAAACTGATGTCGCTATTTGTGTCATAATGTGAAACACATTAGCATGTCATGCTACATGTTCTCCAGACTCAGACCTTCATCAAACTGATCACCATCTTTATATGCTAAATAAATAAATAAATAGGTTCCTGTGCAGTAAATAGAATTCATATATTGTTGGTTTAGCTAGTTATTGCTTATTTTGTTGTACAGTTCATAGAAGGGTATCATAAAACATTACAATAGATGACAAAAATATGTTAGATACAAACAAACCATTTTATGTTTCTATTTCTAAAAATGTAATGATGGACAAAATTTAATTGTTTAATTTAAGGACACTGTTAATGACAGCAGTGGCAGGTATTTCTCTTTGTATGTCTACACTTCTTTAAAAAAAAAAAACTTATTTTATAATACTTACTTTTGAGAGATGAACTAAGGATTTTGAGTAAGTTACAGGCTTTTGCGGGTAAATATATTGTGTGGTGCTGTTTGTATGAATTGTTTCAAGAAATGCACTTACTGGTTTGCAAATTTGAAATGCCAATTACAGTTTCAACAGATTGTAACTGTAGTGACCTTTACTTGGTTTAAAAGGTTTGTTGGTCACTTCTTGGGTCCACTGGGGAAATTTTAGACACCTCTTTGTTGATTCCTTTATATCCATTAAAGTCCAGGAAAATGAAGTTGATCACAGTTCATTTATTAATCTTGAATGTTACAGAAATAAACTGATACAACTTAACGTTGAAAGTAAAAGACAAAATAATTCAAGCCGTAAATTATAAGAGCACCAGAAAACATGGAAAAGAAGAAAGAAGGTCTAAAGACCGTGTGCTCCAGCAGACCACGCTATCTCATTAGACAACTGTGGCTTTATCCTGTGGTTCGTCCAGCAGAGGGCGCACACGTACTCCAGAAAACATACCAGAGAAAACTTGTTAATGCAAATAAACTTGGATATTTTCCGCTGTTTTCTCTACGGAGGTGAGACGGCACTCAGAACTGTCATGAATGACCTGCAGAGGGCAGCAGAGGAGATCCTGTACTTGTTTTTTTTTTTGTTTTTTTACCTGGGTTTTTTTTTGTTTTTTTTTTGATGTGGCAATGTAATGAAAACGAGTTTAAGCAATGTGGCCACACCCACATGGGGGGGGGGGGGATAATACGTGAATACGTGAAGCATCAGCAGGAAGAATGGGTAAATCAATATATTTCCTCCTCTCAGGTTCACATAGTGTGGTGAAATAATCCTTTGACATGTTTAAAAAATAATGAATGTTTCTTTTTATTTTTAGCATATCCTGTCGCCGATTACTTTAGTGTCCTTAAACGCTCGTTGTTTTGGGTCGAATATCTAGTGAGATCTGAAGTATTATTGGGTAATGTTAAAATGATTCAGAGCTCCAGTGAACACAACACAGGTATAATAGAGATTAATATCTTTGGGTTTGAAATGAAATATAAACAAAGACCTGTGGGGTTTGGCCGCACATAGGCCATGCAACTTAGTGTAATGTTGTTGAAAGGTCTTTCTTCAGTACCTGCAAACTCCAAAGTGGTGAAAAAGGTGACATGTTTACAAAGTAGGGGGGTCTGGGGGCATCCTCCCCCAGGAGAAAATTTTCGTGATTTTAACATATAAACTAAGCATTCTGGTGCACTTCCACAAGAAAATAAATTAAAAACAAAAAACAACATTTGCTTCAAGTAAAAGAAAACAAATAATAATAATAAAAAAAAACATTTATTGACATTAGGGCTGGGCATTGACACAAATTTCACAGCTGGATTCGATTTTGATTCAGAAGCTTGCGATTTGATTTCGATTTGATTACCTTCAGTTCAATAATGATTAATTTGGGGCCTATCAGGTAGCCTACAGTAGGCTACATGGCAAATTTCCTCAAAGAAAAAATATCTCAACTAATTCTGTAAACTATAGGCTACAGGGAACCACAGCTGGTACATCATTATAATATTAAAGGTTAAAATGAATTGATTTGTAAGCTACTTACATATAAATTACACAAATACGATTTTATAATAACGTTTTAATAAATTTTTAATTATGTTTCTACTCGTTTTTAATAGGCTACTGTTTCTACTCGTTTTTAATATCGGCCTAAACATTTAAATGGTGGCCGTCATAAAACGGTTTTATACATTCAATATTGAAGCACATGTTAGGTACATGAATATGCAATGGCCTATCAAAATGCTCCTCTCTAAGTTAATTTTTGTAGCTGACTAACAAAGTTTTTTGACATTGAACGGCTTTTCTGAGGTAAATGTTACGGTAAATGTGACATTTTTTTGGCGCTTTTCCGCAGTTTAAAACAATGATTGATCGATTAACCTATGACATGATACGGATTTCAGTAAGTTGTACTGGATCTTTCAACATAGCTTCGGTATTCATTCATCCTGCATCCATTCATGTTTATTTCGTGTTGTAAAGCGGAAGAGATGATCGGTTCACGTGCGGTTCACCTGCCTCTGTTTGAACTGAAGCGCTACAGCGATGTGTCAGTCACAGCACAGAGCGCCAAAAAAGACCACGACAGCTCGAGAGACGTTTGTGGTCTCACTCCAGTTTATGGGAAAGTAGCCCATTTTCGATTTATTGTGCCTGCAAACTCACCCTGACACCCCCCACCCCCGAGAAAAAAAAAAAACTCTTCGGATCTACACGATTCACATAAATGACATATTTTGATTCAAAACGGCGAATTTCAACGAAAAGCGACTAGTTTGCAGGTATGTTTCTTACAAAACTAGGTAAGTCAGGCTACCGGCTTTGTAGCTGCTCACACAACAAGGTAATTCTCGTCTTTCCTGCTGACATTGAGGTCGTTTGAGATGTGCCTTGCAGCAAAGTCCCTTTCAAGGAAAGTCTGTTCACTCGTCGGCCATATTTGCAACGCCTCCGGGCAGCTATGGGCTATATGCACGGTTACTTCCTGGTTGTCGTTAAGGCTGCTCGGGCATTTCTGGTGAACTGTTAGCTGTTCATTCTGTACTTGCTGTGCATCGACACAAAACCATCAGTGGTTGACTTTTTGATGTTGTATTCATATTTTAATGCAGTTATCTCATTTACCTAATTTGCCAATAAACAGTTTTATTTTTTACAATAAAGACGAAGCTATTGGGACCGTTTAAAAACGCCGTGTCTGTAATTAGACACACACACGCATTTTTTTCCCTCAGCACTTCAAATGTTATTTTTAATGTGATGACCACAAACATTATTTCTTCATCCTTCTGAGATTTTCCTCATTGTAAAACCGTTTCAAAATGTAGGAAATTCAACATTTGATAGAAAACACTTATTTACAAATAAAAAAGACAATAATTACCACTATAACCAGCAGGTGGTGGCAGAGTAGCATTTATTTGCGCATATATCAGCCATTTCCTCTAATCGTTTTTCAATTAGTTTCGTTTTTGACTAAATATTAAACTTTATAAAATAACTTGGTTTACATTTTGTCAATGTGAAGTATGAAGTACTCACAAAATCTTATGAAAAACAATAACTTTTCTTGTGAATTAATTACACAGAAAGCGAGCACTGTGCTTTCCCTTTGTAATCACGGCAGCTGTCAGTCAGTGCAGCGCCAGATCATGATTTCGGCACACTTGTAAAAACACACATTTTATTCAATTTACTCTAAAGTGCACTATAATTATTTAATTTTTAAGTGTGAAAACTGATGGTCGAATTGAATTTAGTTGAGGAACACTGAGGTACTTTTTTTATTTATTTATTTTCTATGCTGTCTTATGTTTGAATAACTAAATTAATGCTATGCCTGACTATTTAAGTGACTATATTCTGATTATAAACTAAGTATTACACTACTGATGCTCAACACACCAGCAAATGACATCTCACCGGAAGTTTTCCAGCCGGCTTATATTATTGCGGAAGTTCTAAAGAACGCTCTGTGCATAGAGCCCATTTCAGGCATCCAAGACCAAGTCCTATCTATTTGAAATTTTGAATGGCGGAATCCTGAAATCTCAAAAACTGCTTGAAGAACTCCCAACTAAATTACATATTTAAAATCAGCAACAAAATCTGACATGAACCGTCCCATAAATGTTGTTTCTTATGCTAACATAACATTAAAAAAGCTTATTTTTCAGGCTAGACGAGCCAATGCGCTTGTGCAGTCCTATGCGCGAGTCTCCGGTTTCTATGGGAACCGGAGCCTCTAACTGCAGCTTCAGTGACGTAATGACTTTATTAATCAGCGATTGGCTCTTTTACTTAGAAGGCGGGACGTATTCCGCTATATTGCGCGTTGCCGTTTCTCCCATTCATAACTAAGAGGAGTGAGCCATCTTTCTATATCTATGGGCTGCGTCCCAAATGGCACCCTAAACCCTCACGGTCTTCCTCTGAGTCCGCACTTTCGTGACGTAATGCCGGGCTCAGCAGAAGTGCGCATCGAGGGCGCATAGCGGCCGCAAAGGGGGCGCTCGCGAGCACCCTTCTAAAACCTAAAATGATGAATGGGACACCCTACGGTCTCGTGGACTTAACGGACACGCGCACGCAGCGGCCAAGTAAGTCCACAAGACCAAAAGTACACTTGAAGTGCTACATTTGGGACACAGCCATAAGCTGCGTCTCATTTCGGAGGCTGCGTCCTCCGGTGGTCGCATTTGAAGGGCTGCATACTGTCTTATTTAAGAAAAGTAACCATAATAAAATTGATGGTTATTCCTTGTGAGGTGTAAAATACTGTATTTTCTTTCTTACTTTGCAATCCAACGGTTATTTTTCTTAAATGAGACCCCCTCAATGACGTATGCAGCCTTCAAATGCGACCTCCAGAGGATGCAGCCTTCGAAATGAGACGCAGCTATAGTCTTTGCTTGCAGTAAGCGCAGTGAAGGCTTCTGTGTTTATGTCCGAATGCCAGCTCAGTATTGGCCAAAGCTGCACACATGAGGCGGCCAACAATGAGTCAATGTTCTGACGTAGAACCTGGGAGCGCTGGACGTTAACAACGTATGAGAATGACACAGAAGGGAAGATGTTGAATAAAGTCATTATTTTTGTTTTGTTTTTGCGCACAAAAAGTATTCTCGTCACTTCATAAAATTAAGGTTGAACCACTGCAATCATGTCGACTGTTTTAAAGGCGCAATGATATTATGCAGCGTCTCTCACAAATGTCTCCATGGTTGCAAGGCACGCTCCCTGTGCAAGCACGGGGTCACAGGCGCTGCGTAATATCATTGCGCCTGCTGCACCCATGGTACGGCAGCAAAGTTCCTTGATTATTACGCCGGAATGAGAGTATAGTTTCTAGCCATATCGGCCTAGAAAATCGCAACTTTTCATTTTCCGTTGGTCTTAGTACACGATGTAACTACAGAAGAGTCAAGTTTTAAATAGGAAAAATATCGAAACTCTTTGGTCATTTTTGAGTGACATGCTAACGGTCTAATCAGATTCAATGAACTATGCTAAGCTATGCTAAAAGTGGTACCGCCAGACCCGGAGATCGGCTGAATGGATTCAAAAACGGTAAAACTCAACTGTTTAACTCTAGGGGAGTTGGAAAATGAGCCTATTTTCAAAAAAAAGTGGAGTGTTCCTTTAACAATGTCTTTAGTACCTTTCTGGACTTTGAAAGTGTCAGTTAAATTGCTGTCTATGGACGAGTCATATACCTCTCGGATTTCATCAAAAATATCTTAATTTGTGTTCCAAAGATGAACGAAGGCCTTACGGGTGTGCAATGACATGAGGGTGAGTAATTAATGACAGAATTTTTGGGTTAACTAACCCTTTAAACCACACTCACTTTCAACAGTAGCAGCGCGAGAGAAGCTAAACCGGTCTCCCACAGGGCACTACGTGTTCTTCTCTACATGTTCCAGGTCTGGTGATAGGTCTTTCTTACAAAACTAGTTCAGGCATGTTTGCTTTGTAGCTGCTCTCACAAAGAGGTAATTCCCGTTTTTCTTGTTAACAGTAACAGACATTTAGACATACCGACGTTTAAACACCACCGTCGGGCCAAACCATTCTTATTAATTATTTGGTATTTCCATGAATAATTGAGCTGATAACAATTTACTAACATACTCTACCAAGTCCACTGGAGGCAAGTTGTAGTTGAGAACCCATGTGCAGTTTATTTAAAACGTGAACAAATACAAAATAAACAGAACTAAACAATGACCTGAGCAAACCTGAAACTTGGCTTGAGCATGAACAAGAAAACTAACTAAACAGCAGTTACACAAAACAAAGCTAGACATAAGACAATGGTAACATGAAGGCCATATATACACAAGAACTAACGAGATAAGAAAAACCTGAACACAAACAACGAACCAATCAAAACGTGACACATAAGACAAGGAACCAATTGGAATATGACATGACTATCACAAAACGGGATAAGGGAATCACATAACAAACAGTAACCATGATTATGAAAACTATAAATAAAAGACAGAAAAACATAAACGTAAATCAAAACCCAAAACCAAACGTGATGCATACAAACCTGAAACAGGGTGGAAAATTAAATCAGATTGATCAGAATCAAACATTTATTTTTTTTATCAGTTAAATGATGGCCATGAAGTAATTTAAGTAGTTTAAAACATCTTGAAGGTCATATTTTTTAAAGGTTTAATTATTTAGTAAAAATATTTCAAAGTCAGCTACTGTTCTAGGTGGATGAATGTCTGGTTATTTAAATCCTGTGGGAGTTTCCATGTAGGTTTATATGACCCACGAGTTGAAGGAAATTCAAATTAGCACAGGCTATTCAGACAGCGATTGTTCAGAAAAAGATTTTATCATGTAAGTTAACACTTCATATTTAAAGTTACCATGAAATCAAAATGGACAATTCTCATTTTTGATGGAATATTGCAGAGTTTATAATAAATTATATATCTTAAATGATTTATCTGTGCACTTCTTTTTATTTTAATTCATGCCTCTTAAGAGCGGCTGCATGGACTCTGATGACGACACTGCTTTCTCGATTGGCCGGTTTCACCGAATGACAATGATCATGTGGGTTTCGTGTTTCATGACACCTTCAGTTCCACTAATGCTCACAAATATGTATTTTTATAACAGTAAAAGCTCTTTTCATGTAGACGCAATGTTATATTGTGTCATGTTTATCAAAATAAAACAAATAAAAAACATAGACCCCACTTCAATAATATTTAAATAGTATAGGCTTATGTTTAACTTCATTCTTGTGCAAACAGATGCTGTATTAAGCAGTACATAAAGTATTAAAGGGTTAGTTCACCCAAAAATGAAAATAATGTCATTTATTACTCACCCTCATGCCGTTCAACACCAGTAAGACCTTCGTACATCTTCGGAACACAAATTAAGATATTTTTGTTGAAATCTGATGGCTCAGTGAGGCCTGCATAGCCAGCAATGACACTTCCTCTCTCAAGATCCATTAATGTACTAAAAACATATATATATTTTTGGTGCGCCAAAAAAACTAAATAACGACTTATATAGTGATGGCCGATTTCAAAACACTGCTTCATTAAGCTTCGGAGCGTTATGAATCTTTTGTGTCGAATCATGATTCGGATCGCGTGTCAAGCCGCCAAACTGCTGAAATCACGTGACTTTGGCGCTCCGAACCGCTGATTCGACACAAAAGATTCATAACGCTCCGAAGCTTCATGAAGCAGTGTTTTGAAATCGGCCATCACTATACAAGTCATTATTTTGTTTTTTTGGCGCACCAAAAATATTCTCGTCGCTTTATAATATTAAAATTGAACCACTGTACTCACATGAACTGATTTAAATATGTTTTTCGTACATTAATGGATCTTGAGAGAGGAAATGTCATTGCTGGCTATGCAGGCCTCACTGAGCCATCGGATTTCAACAAAAATATCTTAATTTGCGTTCCGAAGATTAACGAAAGTCTTACGGGTGTGGAACGGCATGAGGGTGAGTAATAAACGACATTATTTTCATTTTTGGGTGAACTAACCCTTTAACATCTGTGTATTTGGCAAATATTGCATTTAATTAACTTCATCTTTGATAAAGTATGCAAACACCACACGAGCGTCACTACGAGAAGCAGAAAGTGTTCGACTTCACGTCTCTGTTTTCAGCTCCTCCCAACTGCAAATGCCAACTCTCGCCGATCACTTAAATCCAGTCGCAGGAGAAGTCGAACACACTAGGCTTGATCGAGATGAACTACACTAGCCTGCCACCGTTTGGCGAGATCTGCCGGTTGCAGGCGGAGGAGGAGTAAAGAGATAGCCGTCAGTTCAGACACTTCGTGCTCTCCGTAGTGTGCTGAACCAGTGTCATTCATGGCAGATTTTTGCGTGATTTTTGCGTTGATTGTAGCCGAAGAAGTGGATGCGATTGAAATTCCCATGTTTTGAATATCAGATATTCAATATCAAGATTGCTTAAATACAGGAACTTGTCTAAGAAAAAACACGCAACACACGTCGTCCTTGTCATCACAGAATCCGACCAATGAGAATAAAGTGTGTCGTCATCAAGGCTTTCGCAGCCGATTTTGAGCAACTGCAGCACCTGATCTAGGCTGCTGGTCTCGTTTTGCTCTCGCGGTACTTTGATGGCACATGTGATCATAAGGTGGCTGCAGCACCGATCAAAGTCGGACAAATTTTCTAACCAGAAAGCATTGGTTTAGTCAGCGGCAGACGATATTTGCAGCGCCGCATGAAGTCAAACAAGCTTACTATCTCATCCCTGATGACGTCTTTACTGCCGTGAGGGCGGGACAACCTCTCACTCACATGAGATTGACTAACAGCAAACCACAATCATTCAATCAATTCCAAACAATTAGACAAAATCAAGTCCCGCTCTACATTTGTTCTAGTTCGACAAGCTGTTTCACTCGGATATACATCACAGTTGGAAGAAAAGACTATCGCAACTTCCGACATTAATAGTGATTCAGTCTAATCTTTTTAACATTTATTCTAGTGCTTTCAGTTGTGAGATAGACCTCCATTGCAAAGTGCATTACTGTAAACTATAGTTTACAAGAAATAGTTGGGTTTTTTTTTTTTGTTTTTACAAATGAAGAATGAGTCTAGAATATTGAAAAAATGTTTTACAGTTTTCAGTTAATGCCGATTTAAATAAAATTACATAATTTTTTTACTTAAGTAAAAATTATTGTAGTACAGCAATTACCATTACCATTGAGAATAATGGGAATTACAAACAAACAAAAACCTCAAATGTTAAATAGACATATTGGAGTAATTTATTAATTTTTCTCTGTCAAGCATGACATGGGTATGTGCATGTTTACTAAGGTGAGGTTGAAAATACAAATTTCTTTGCAGGAAATCCTTTTACATGTTTTTATATGTAATACTTGTGTAATTGTACCTGAGCAGGATATGTTCTTGATGCAAATCGTTTCACTTGAAACAAATAAAATGCTCACATACACACACACAAAAAAGGAATAATTTAATTTTGTAAACTGAAGTGAACCCGTACACCAAAGTCTTTTATTGAGGAATATTCTATTAGTTGGCATGTTTCCACCTCAGCATGGTTGGCTGGATGAATGAATATCTAACCAATAAGAAGTCATCTGATTTGTGTTTTCTGTAAGTACTGCTATCAGTCCAGAATAGTAACACCGATTGTACTGCGGTGGTTTCACCACAAACTGTTCGATATTTGGCGGTTTGATAGGGACAATACCCAAACGCTCCAAACACATTCCAAGATATGCATCCTCAATATATATGGGCTTAATTTGCTTTGATTCCTGTAGGAACTTTTGTGGGAGGTCCAAAGAAATAATGTAACACATGCCCAAAGGATATGGAGGATATGCGTTTTTGGAGTACACATCATATGGCAGGAAAAACTTGTTGGATGGGTCTCGTATGACAGGGCTTTCATACCACACTAACCCAGTCATATAGTTGCTTTGTACTGTGTTCAGACTCACAAGCATATTTATTAGGTTGTTCATGTTGAGCAGCACGTCAGCGTCCACTTTCATCGCGTAGGACGCCTGTTGACATTTTCTGCTGAGCCATTCCATCATCACCATGGTTTTAATGGTCAGATTCCTGTAGGAATCCTGAAAGTTGCTCTGCAGAAGGTCTTGGTATTGTTGGCTCTCATTCCAGAGTCGCTCCTGCAACATTTCTTCATTGTTTCCACTGTGTAAGCCCAAAAGAAACAGAACCAGCACCACTTTATCGCCAAAAACTTTTTGTTCACCCCACGTTTTCCTGATGCCATTACGTGCATCAACATCCCAAGGGGGCACAGGGACAATAACCACCAAATAGGGCTTTTGTTTTTCACATATCTCTGGCTGATCAATGATGAATTTGTATTTTCTGGGGTAAGCAACATGGTACTTCCCTGGTTCTTCCTGAAAAGGTTCCTCAGTTGGTGCTTCTGTACTTGGTCTTTTCGCAACAGGGTACCTTTGTGGTTCTTTCTCCACTTGGAACCACTTTGTCATAGGGCGATAAGTGAGATAGAGCAGTAAAAAAACTCCTGAAACCAGGAGACAAACCAGTAACCACTTCTTACAGGACATCTGTGTGAACGAGGCACAGCTGAAAGAGCACAAAAAGAGACTGGGTCAATGACAGCTTTTACATTTAATGAAATAAAAGTTAAATTTAATGACTCGAAAATGTCATGTGGTGTAACCATCAAGTAAAAAGAAACAAGTTTTTTGCATATTGCACCTTGAATACATGAGTGTCCATATTTTAAAATGAAAAAGTATTTGTTGCAAATATTATAATTCATACATACCATTGCGTTTGAGAAGTGCCACATGATATTTTACAACCTGAACTAACCTTGCCTTGTCATAAAAAAAAAGTCAAATTATCTGATATTTTAAGAAACTAACTGACCTTGACACACAATCATGAGGGTCTGCAGGCGTCACCCCCCGAAACTTTATCTTCTGAAGGTAGACATAAGACTGCCAGGTGTTAAGCAGTAAACTTACTCCTGCATGTGAGATGATGGCTGAAATTCAGTGCCTCTCATTAAAAACTCAAGGTTTCGAGTATGACGACATAGACCTTATTCACAGCAGCGCCATCTTTGATTTTTAATGGGAATGAAAGCGAGGCTGTGAAGGATATCTCTTCAGTGGGTTGTACTGTTAATGTGTTTTTGGATTGTTTTGCAGACAAAACACTGCAAAAATATATTTCCAAGAAATTTCAGTAGAGAAAAAAACTCCAGACAATGTGAGTTGTGGAAAACTATAAGTGATCTAGGAAATTTATACAGCTTTACACAGCTTTTTACACCGCCAGGTCTATCCCTCACAGCCTCGCTTTAATACCTGTCATGGTGCTGCTCCAAATAAGGTCTATAGGGTGAATACAGGTAAAGTGGGACATTTTCTCATACAGTGTTATTCCGTGTCAAATCAACCAAATTTCGGAAACTTCCCCAGCTCAAATTTTTGATTTTGTTAATATTTTTTCTGTTTAAAAATAGTAATCCACTATTTTGTGTAAAAAGGGGGGTGTAAAAATCAATTTAGAAAGATCATTTTTTTATTTTTTACATAGAGATCAGTAGGTCTATTAGTAAAATCTGTTTTGCTAAACTACTAAAAACTAAAATCTTACTTTAGCCATCTTTGTTGCTTTATGTGAAAGAAAGTGAAAATGATGTGATGTGTAGAATTTGTGCTCTGCATTTCACCCATCCAAGTGCACACACACACACACACACACACAGCGAGTACTGAACACACCCACAGGTTCATTTTCTTCTTCTTTTATAAAAATTGTTCACAGATGCCTCATAACACAATTTTTCAAGCATTTCATGCAAATTAGGACACCTATAACCTTTACTGTCAAAGTGGGACATCTAGTACTTTTAAATATTAGTTGTAGTTCAGGTGATATGTGAAAAAAATGTTCATTTTTTTTTTTGTTAATATTTTTTCTGTTTAAATATAGTAATCCACTATTTTGTGTAAAAAGGGGGGTGTAAAAATCAGTGTAAAAAAGCATGAAATTTGGTACACTTGTACAGTTTGGGGCCCTGAACATTTTCAGAAATGGTTGAATAGGGAAGGTGTAGGACATACAGCGTAAGCTTTTTGAAGAATACGGAAGGCGGTCTGGCGGAAGCACTTGCAAGGCGAGCATTTGTGTTTATAAAGCATATACATTTTTATGTTTTTTAGAAAATGACCGATCATTTCGCTAGATAAGACCCTTATTCCTCGTTTGGTATCGTTTAAAGTCCTTTGAAGCTGCACTGAAACTGTAATTTTGACCTTCAACCGTTTGGGGTCCGTTGAAGTCCATTATAAGGAGAATAATCCTGGAATATTTTCATCAAAAACCTTAATTTCTTTTCAACTGAAGAAAGAAAGACATAAACATCTTGGATGACATGGGGATGAGTAAATTATCAGGAAATTTTCATTTGAAAGTGAACTAATCCTTTAACCGGAGTGTCTGAGTGTGACAGATATATGGATGCATTAGTCCGGTATCAACAAAGGCACAGGGAAGAGATTGATAAAACATTAAACCAAATAAATACACGATTATAATAATATATGAGTTGTCTACGTTCCTCAAGCAGTTTCTGGTATTTTCCATAAATGTGAGTATTTATTATCGCAATGTTTAGCATAAGTAGGCTTTAGCATCACATATAAGTATTTTTCTGCCTCATACGGTAATCAGAATCCCCATCGGATCACAAGGAAGTTATTTCAAACACTCACTGGTGTCTGAAAGAGAGCTTTTAGCTGAAAATCCTTTAAAATGTATTAAATGTTGAAGTTAGCTGGTAGCCTGATATAATAACATGGGAAATGAGCAGCAGTGTAGAGCGTCTCCTGACTCAGGTAAACTCCGCCTCTGTTCATGACCACTCCTCAAGCCCCAGTTGGTCCACTTTGGACCAAGGTATTCGGCGGGCCAAAAAACCCTGGCCGTTGGCTCCGAGGAAACGCAGATGAGGCCCGATCAAGCCCCGGAAGTGACAGTGGAAACGCGATTAGCCCTGGCACGCACTAGCATGCTCGCCTTTGGCCAGACAATGGAAACGCAGCTAATGTCTCCATCACAGTCTCCTCTACATCACCTCCTCTGGAGTGCTTTTTGGAACCTTTGACAGGGCATTGAAGGCCTCTGTTGTCATGTCATCTGCAGTCCAGGTATCCCATGCTGTCTTCTTGCCCCTGGTTGCAAATATAGATGCTGTGTCACAGCCAGTGAAGGCATGGAACACAGGAAGGGCCTTGGATTTGTCTTGGCAGTCTCATGGGCAGGTATGTATCTGAAGTTCTTGCCAGTCCCAAATGCCACCCACATCTCCTCAATGTCCAGCTCTCACACATGTGTAATGGCTAGGACCACGACATCTGTGTCCACGGTGCACAGGATGATCTTTTTAAATCCTTCTCTTGCAGAATCTGCCACATAGAGTAGCATTCTTGTATCTACCTCTTCATGTATGCAAGAGGCAATCTGATTTGATTCTTGTGCAGGCCAGTGTGCCATAACAGAAACTGAGGACTTTCTTGGGTAACACAGTGTCATTGTTACATATGTTACATGTAGTTACTCCAGTAATAACTATAATTATGCATAATTACATGCAACTAACCCTAAACCAAACCCTAATCCAAACCCTATAGTAAGTAAATGTAGTTACTTAATATTACTCAGTACTTAAATGTATAATTGCAAAGTTACAAAGACACCTTAAAATAAAGTGTAACCCTTTCTTGCTGTCTCATGGTACACCAGTTGTCAATGGTGACAAGCAGATTAGCAGATAGTCTTGATTCAGTGTACTGGTTGTAGGCCCATGTCATCAGGATGTGGAGACTACTGGCAGTTATAAATCCAAGGCCCTTCCTGTGTTCTGTGCCTTCACTGGCTATGACATTTGCAACCAGGGGCAAGAAAATAGCATGGGATACCTGGAATGCAGATGACATGACAACAGAGGCCACATTCCCCCAACTAAGGATGTACTGGTGTCAACAGACTGGGGTTGGTTGGACCCAGGCATTTGGAGACCACTGTGGTCAACTCTTCCACAGCCAAGCCAGACCATCCTTGAACTCTTAAGCTGTGGCTGCAAGAAAGGCTGCCGGTCAGCACTGCAAATGTAAAAAGCTTCCTTAAAGTTAACAGCTCTGTTTCAATGTGGAGGAGACTGTGAAGAAGACTGAAGAATACGTTCAACAACAAAACAATCAAACAAACAAACAAACAAACAGATCTTTTGAAGTAAATCTTTGTGTCGGACATTCTTTTTAAGCTATGTTGCTAAGGATATATTATATATTCTACTCTTTACAGTCACTGTATTGTCAGGGTTAATGAACAAAAGGATTAAGCTTTTAAAACTGTGATTTCCTTCTCACGTCACTGAATTCACCATTAACTATTCACCTGAACAGTTTATGATGTTTTATATGGTAACATTGTAATCCTTGACCATCAAAACATAGGGGTAGACATCACCTTTTCTGTGTTATTATGTTTGATTCAGAAGATATGATACAAAATACATAATTTGGTTATGGCGGAAAGTAAAATGGTTGCCATGGCGACCACGAGGTGTTTTTCTGATGGCTCCATTTCTGAAAATGTTCAGAGCCCCAAACTGTACAAGTGTACCAAATTTCATGCTTTTGTGAAAAAGTGAACATTTCACCTCAAATTACCTCAAAAACTAAATATATTGTAAATATGTAATATAAATATATGTAAATATATTGATCTTTTACAAATAAACAACATATTTAGAAGAACAAATGCATAACACAAAAAAGCCAATTCTTTATAAAATATATTAATTTATCTTTTAAGACTGATTTAACATCTTTCCTAATTGCTGCCATTGTCTTTATTACCTGGATTGTGAAATGGTTTATCATTTGCAGTAGTAGGCTAGTAGTAGTATGAAGGGGTCAATACAATAAGCGAAGACATTTTAAGAGCAAATTACACATTACACATGGAATTAATCACGTAAACTAACTTAGACTTAAAACTTTTTCGTATTTTGACCAAAATTCTGATGTAGCTTATGTCCGCAAAGTCCGCCATTTTCCCATAAATTCTCACATTTTTCGCGGTATTAGTTCAAAGCTCTGTAATCCTGACAACCCCGCTACTTAAGCCAGACCACATGTTTCTTCATTACTAATGCACACTGTAAAGTAGGCCTACGGCAAAGTACATGTGAATCAAACTCTCGAAATGAGGAAAATAAACTTACCTGCTTACATCAGCTGCGGTGACGGCAGTAACACCTGGCGAAAAGCTCTGAATCACGTATGATACCTGATGGCTGCGTTTCACTCTCCTTCCGTTTCGACAGCACAACAACACATCAACACAAATATCCAATAAAGTATAGCCTACCAATCGATTTTTATGCCAGCAAACAGGAGCTTCTATCTGTTTAAAACCACTCAACAGGTGTCTGTCTCCTCACCCCATAGCCACACCCGTGATCGAATATCTCTTCCACTTCTGTCTCCTTTTCATTTAGCCTAGCTATTGTCAAAGTAGGACTCCTGGCTAGTTCTTTTAAATACGTCATTTAATTGTAAATATGAATCTCTTTAAATTAATATGGGATAGGCTATCCTTCAATCACTTTATGCCTTTAAAAAATCGCCTGATTTTAATTAGCTAATTTTTACATTTAAATCATTTACTTTCTTTTTTCTTGACAGCTTGTAGACTATCACATTTTTTTGCAAAAAACGTTTAAAACTGTAGTATGGTACTTGAAATTATATTTGAGCATCAAATTATGATCATCATTATTAACACAATATCTACATTAACAGAATCATCAGAGTTGTCATTAAATATTTATATTTCATTATCAACAACCACTTAAAGATTAGATAACGTCTTGTTTGTTTAGCAGAGCTTTGCTGCCTTCTAGTGGCTTTAGAGCAGTAGCCGATAGAAAACCCAGTCAAGTTCCTGTGTGTATGTGTGTGTGTACAGGTTTATATTACATTGTGGGGACCAAACAAGGATAGTAAAACCTGAAATCACCTACATTGTGGGGACCAGCCAGCAGTCCCCATGTGGGAAATGGATTAATAAACATACTAAATGATGTTTTTTTGAAAATGTAAAAATGCAGAGAGTTTTTTTGTGATGGGTAGGTTTAGAGGTAGGGGTGGTGGATAGAATACACAGTTTGTACAGTATAAAAACCACTACGTCTATGGAGAGTTCTACAAGGATAGTGAACCAGACGTGTGTGCGTGTGTTTAAACTGTACTATTTCAAATGATTACATTTTCCTGACTATTATTTCATATATCAGGCTTAACCAGGTTGAAGGGTTAGTTCACCCAAAAAATGAAAATTCTGTCATTAATTACTCACCTTAATGTCGTTTCAAACCCGTAAGACTTTCGTTCATCTTCGGAACACAATTGAAAATCATTTTAATGTCCCTCCACTGACAGTTTACGCAACTACCACTTTCAAGTCCCAGAAAGGTACTAAAAACATCATTAATCCTTTGACGCGTACGATCACACCGGTGTGATCAGTCTTGGCTGGCCCCTGGAGCGTACGATCACACCGGTGTGATTATATGGAAGGCCAAAAGGGCCAAAAACACGTGAATTTTAACACGTCAACACCACGTTAAATACGTGTATCTCACGCGTTAAATACGCGTGAAAAATCAACGCGTTAAATACGTGTATTTGACGTGTATTTCACGCGTGAAATACGCGTTAAATACGCGTGAAATACGCGTTAAAAATCAGTTTGAACAGGTCAGTGTCATTGGCTGCTGAAAACTTGGGTCAAACCATTTCTGTGAGCTTAAAGGGGTGTACCATTAATTTACTAGGATGCCACCATTTAACATGCTAGATCAGCTTATTCGGCCTTTTTATTTTGTCTTTTTTTGTATAACTTATAGAAATAATATATTTAAATTGCCGTTTTATGAAAAAATAGATTTAATTTTTCCACTTATGCTTTTTTTTTTTTTTTTTTTTTTGACAATAAAATGTCCGAGTATGCTCTCTCTCAGCCATAGGACCTGCAAAGTTTTTTCTCTGGTGTGTGTTGGGGTGGGACACATAGGCTAGCTGAAGAAGATTGGTGTGTGACTAGAGATGATAGACATGCAAAGTTTTGTTCTAAAGAAACAGTGCAGGTTAGTCATACGCAAATACAATTTTAAACTGATAATAATGTACCATGCTCTGTGTGTGTCTGTGTCAGAACATGGGAGCGGAGCGCAAGCTCAAACCTTTGTGACATGCTGGATCGAAAATATGTGAAATAAGTTGTTTCTAGTCGACTAGTAGTTCATTTAAGCCAATAGTTGACTAATCACATTTAAATTATTTTAATTTATTAAATACTGGAGAGAATAAACCATAATAATGAGCGTTTACGTAATATAGGCTATATAGCACTCAAGCTCACGCATAAAGCTTGCCATAAAAAACCGGCTAAAGTAATGATTATGAATGTGACAAAAAAACAGCAAGGAGACATTTAAATTGTTTATTAATAAACTAATGTTTTCTGAATCAGTGTCGGCTGCAAAGATGTTGACATTGCTGACTCTCATCATCTCCGCAGAGATGCACATTTCATTCGGATTAGGCCTACATAATCAGAGAGTAGCCTATTTCTTTTCGTTTTGAATTATTTCGTTTAAAAGTAGACATTTCACGCTTTCTATAGATATATTTCTCATGTCTGTAAGGCAAGTAGCCTATACGCTGAGTTTCGGTTAATTTAGCCAATAAGACGCGCTCCAGTTCACGCGCAAGTGATCGCGCCCGCGCCTCAATGTCATGATTATATTGTCTGCTATATTTGCTTCTTATTTATTAAATCCAGGCAATTGGTTGATGAAACACTGATTAAAATTAAGATACAATTTTTACATGTCTGACCCACTCCATGTCTCCCGATATATTGCGCATCTTATGATGTTTTCTATCTTAGTCATGCAGTTCACTTTTCATAATCAAATAGATGAAATTAAAAAATAACATTATAATAGGCCTATTTAAACATAAAGAAAACGTATTTGGTTTCATTTTTAATGGCTACCAACGCGTATACAGTACAGAGAAATTTCATGTCGTGAGCAAGAGCGGATCATGAGTCAAGTCCGATCGAGCATAATTTATTTTCAGACTTATCTGTTGGCCAGTTGTGGTCTGTGCAATAATTATTAAATGTTCTAAACCATCGATTGTGTTTAATTGTTCCACTATAGGCTAGTAACGATGTACAACGGAGCCCCGACCTTTGCAAAAGTAAAAATATACAGACTTTAAGTAGGGCTACTTTTTATATAATATATACAATGTAAATATAGCCTGCATGCCCTAACAAAACCAAATTTTTAGCATTTTTACTGTGCCACACTGAGCCCATTTCCCAGCGCGATTTCTTGGCCGCCACAGAGTTAAATTCTTTAAAATGGACATAAGTCCGTAAATATGACGCACTGCCCTAACGAAAGCCACATTTTGAACACTTTTTACTGTCAGCCTTTTTTTTTAACTTGGCAAAAAGGGCAATGCACACAGCCATTCATGTCGTCACAGAGAATGCTTAAAAGCGGACATAAGGTCGTGATATATACTGCTCTACGAAAGTCACATTTTCAGCAAATAAATCGTTATTAATTCACGCACATCCATATTCTCATTTTCTGCATAATTTTGAGTTGACGAAGCTCTCATGTCTGCAGGACACGCCTTTGGAGAGAAATGCAACTTTCATAAGAACTACATAATCAGGGAGTATCTGTTTTCGATTTGAATTGGCTCTTTAAGATTAGAAAATTCGAGCTTTCAATAGATAGGCTATTTCTTGTGTTTGTGTGGCAAATATACGCTCAGTTTCGGTTCGTTTAGGCTTATAGTGGCGCGCTCAAGTTCACACGGAGACAGACGTCAGAAAGCGCATCCTGATTGCTTTATTTTACAAAAGCACGACATTTTGTTGTTATTGTGAGTATAGGCCTACACAAATAGTAGAATAGTAGGGGTTTTTTTTGTTTGTTTGTTTTTTGTTTTTAATACAGTTTTATGATGTATTACTCTTATCTGTATGACGTATTTTTTAAGTTATAGGAGTTATAGGAGTTATTTAAGTGATCGCACCGGCGCCTTCATGTGCTAATTCTTTAACTTTCACCCTGAAGTTATCCGTGATCATTTGACAATGTGTGAAAAAAAAAAAAAAAAAAAAAATTGATTAAAAATGTTTGTATTGTCTGTCACAGACACTTGTCAATTCTATTTTTATTTAATCCTAATTTAACATTAAAATCTTATCAGTTAACAAGTGTCGGTCATGAAAATTAACCGAAATGAGCATTCAGCCATTAAAAAATGAAACCAAATACATTTTCTTTATGTTTAAATAGGCCTATTATAATGTAATTTTTTTAATTTCATCTATTTGATTATGAAAAGTGAACTGCATGACTAAGATAGAAAACATCATAAGATGCGCAATATATCGGAAGACATGGAGTGGGTCAGACATGATTTTGACCACTTCATTAAGTTTTGTTTTTTAGAAAGCCTTTCTTTAAAGTGAATCTCGTTTTGTAAAAATTGTATCTTAATTTTAATCAGTTTCATCAACCAATTGCCTGGATTTAATAAATAAGAAGCAAATATAGCAGACAATATAATCATGACATGGAGGCGCGGGCGCGATCACTTGCACGTGAACTGGAGCGCGTCTTATAGGCTAAATTAACCGAAACTCAGCGTATAGGCTGCTTGCCTTACAGACATGAGAAATATATCTATAGAAAGCGTGAAATGTCTACTTTTAAACGAAATAATTCAAAACGAAAAGAAATAGGCTACTCTCTGATTATGTAGGCCTAATCCGAATGAAATGTGCATCTCTGCGGAGATGATGAGAGTCAGCAATGTCAACATCTTTGCAGCCGACACTGATTCAGAAAACATTAGTTTATTAATAAACAATTAAAATATATCCTTGCTGTTTTTTTTATCACATTCATAATCATTACTTTAGCCGGTTCTTTATGGCAAGCTTTATGCGTGCGCTTGAGTGCTATATAGCCTATATTACCTAAACGCTCATTATTATGGTTTATTCTCTCCAGTATTTAATAAATTAAAATAATTTAAATGTGATTAGTCAACTATTGGCTTAAATGAACTACTAGTCGACTAGAAACAACTTATTTCACATATTTTCGATCCAGCATGTCACAAAGGTTTGAGCTTGCGCTCCGCTCCCATGTTCTGACACAGACACACACAGAGCATGGTACATTATTATCAGTTTAAAATTGTATTTGTGTATGACTAACCTGCACTGTTTCTTTAGAACAAAACTTTGCATGTCTATCATCTCTAGTCACACACCAATCTTCTTCAGCTAGCCTATGTGTCCCACCCCAACACACACCAGAGAAAAAACTTTGCAGGTCCTATGGCTGAGAGAGAGCATACTCGGATTCAGTGAGCTTATAATGCCGCATTTTATTGTCAGTAAGGGTAAGGGCGTTGTAAAAAAAAAGAAAAAAAAAAAAAAAAAAAGAAAATTGAGGCAAAAGTGGAAAAATTAAATCTATTTTTTCATAAAACGGCAATTTAAATATATTATTTCTATAGGTTATACAAAAAAGACAATAAAAAGGCTGAATAAGCTGATCTAGCATATTAAATGGTGGCATCCTAGAAAATGAATGGTACGCCCCCTTAAGCTCACAGAAATGGTTTGACCCAAGTTTTCAGCAGCCAATGACACTGACCCGTTCAAACAGATTTTTAATGCGTATTTCACGCGTATTTCACACGTGAAATACACGTATTTAACACGTTGATTTTTCACGCGTATTTCACACGTATTTCAGCGTGAAATACACGTCAAATACACGTATTTAACATGTTGTTTAACATGTTGTTGGCCTTCCATATGATTAGAACGTTCAGCGCATCACGTGATCAACTGCCAAATTCAAATGTGCGTGCGCGCTTTGGCTGGCGCTAAACCAGAGACGGACTCGCGCAGCGCTTTTCATTTATCATATGCAGTGTTTTCAAACAAATAATGTTTATTTTAGGTTTCAGACATTTAAATACACATGCGTACTAACAAAACAATATATTTAGAGTTTGTAAAATATACAATGATGTCTATAGAAGCGGAAATAACAACCCTTTCCATTATAATTAGACGACACGTTTTATTCATATCAGATACACATTGTGAAAGTAACTTTAAAGTTTATTCTTCCCCAGTTCACCGGCTCACTTACTTTCATGTATTTCGAGAGAAGTGGATGAATTCACGTGTTGTAAATCCAACAGATCCGATTCTCTGTGCAGCGCAAACTAACATGGCGGCGCCCATCACGCATGTAGCTCAACTAACGCGATCGTTATAAAGGTGTTTAAACAGCAAAACACATCCACTTGCACATATTTGACAATCGGAATATCAGATATTTCATGCTGTAGTTAACAAATTTGTGAATATTTTGAATAAAAAAGGAAAAATTAAATAAAAGCAGATCATCAGTCATACAGCGCTGTGGTGTTACGTGACAAGCAATGACGCGTCACCATGGAAACAATAAAGTGACGTGTTCTAAATAACGGTCGCCTTAAAAAACTCGCGCTGGGGCTCAGCCAGAATATTTTCAACTTACGTGCGAAAGGGTTAATGTGACTCTAGTGGTTTAACCTCAATTTTATGAAGTGACGCAAGTGCTTGTTTGCGCAAAAACATAATTTACCACTTTATTTACAAAACATTAATCTCCAATGCGCGTTCATGAGAACATCACGACACGTGTTGTGTTGACACGAGAGTAGACGTTGTGTAAACGCATGTTGGAGATTAATATTTTGTAAATAAAGTGGTAAATTATGTTATTTGCGCATAAAACTGAGGTTAAACCACATGGATTACTTTAATGATTACTACCTTTCTGGGGCTTGAAAGTGGTCAGCTGTTTTTATTTATTTTTATTTAATTTATTTTCTAGAAGAAATATTTGATCAGCTTTGAAGAAATTGTCATATTTACATTTCAAATTCACAGGAACAGTGTATCATCCAGGATGCAAATGTATCAAACAATTGTCACAAGCGCGCGCACACAGCTATCAGGTAAAACAAACAGGTTGCTTTTGTAAAATTAATTCAACTGAACCTTTACGTAGTTATTTTGCATCTCAGCAAGGTTTGCTGGATGAGTGGATATCCATCCAAAAGGAAATCAGCTGAGTCAGGCTTTCTGTAAGTATTGCTATCAGTTTAGAATAGTAACAGCGATTGAATTGTGGCGGTGGTCTGACTACAAACTGCCCCATATTTGGTGGTTTCTTAGGGGTAATTCCCAAACGCTTCAAGCACATGCCCAAATACGCATCCTCAATAAAAATAGGTCTGATATGCATTGATATTTGTAGGATCTTCTCCGGCAAGTCCATAGAAAAGATATAACACATTCCCAGAGGATATGGAGGATATCTGGATTTAGGATACACATCGTGGGGGACATAAAACTTGTTGGATGGATCTCTCAAGACACTGTTTCCAGACAAAACTAGGCCGGTAATGTAGTTATGTTGTAGTTTTTTCAGATTCACAAGCATTTTTATTAGGTTGTTCATGCTGAGCAGCACGTCACTGTCCACTTTCACCGCATAGGACGCCTGTTGACATTTTCTGCTGAGCCACTCCATCATCACCATGGTTTTAATGGTCAGATTCCTGTAGGAATCCTGGAAGCTGCTCTGCAGAAGGTCTTGGTACTGCTGGCTCTCATTCTGGAGTTGTTCCTGGAGTGTTTTGTTTCCACTTCGTGAGCCCAGAAGAAACAGAACCAGCACTACTCTGTCCTGGACGAGCTCCTCGCTGCCCCACGTTATTCTGATGGCATTACGTGCCTCGAAGTTCTCCGGAGCCACAGGAACGATAACCACCACAAAGGGCTTTTGTTTTTCACATTTCTCTGGTTGGTCGAGGATAAATCTATAATTTTGAGGGTAAGCAACATGGTAGTTCCCAGGTTTTCTCGCCACCTTTCGCCACTTTCTTCTTTCGAGGGTAGTAGCAGTAAAATACAGCAATAAAACATTAAGTAGGATGAGGAGACTAACCAGTAGCCAACTCTTACAGAACATCTGAACGAGGCTGGGAAAAAAATTTTAAGTTTCAGAGTCAGTCAAGTTTCAAAAGACATGAGGGTGAGTACATGATGACAGAATGTTTTTATGTGAACTATCTTTTTAAATTTAAGTGGGTCCATTGTTGCACAGTTGATAAAATGCAAAAACGCTGTGCTTCTCTGAGGTAAACAAATGTCTTTGACCACTGTGCTTAGAAGCTCTAAGGCTTTTCAACAAAATCAAATTAAATTTCCCTGATGCAAATTCAGTATACTTTCTCCCCTCTAAAAACCTGAGATGCCATTTACTCTAAGATGCTTAAAGCCATTACAAAATCAAATCTGTAAAATGTTTGCACATACCTTATCTTGTCTTGAGAGTAACAGCGATACTGAACATGTGTCCTCAGAGTTGCTGTATCCGGATTGCTCCTCCTCTTGTTTTTTTCCCTAACCTATTGGTGAGGCTGTCAAGCGTGTCACAGTGAGCTGGCAAAGAATCAATTTGCTACTCAAAAGGATCATGTTACCCCCGTCTCTCAAACATTCTCCTCCATCAGAAAGAGTGTTTTCCATTGTTTCTGATGCCAACTGGCACTGAAAAATACCAACAAGCATCTTAAGATAACTAGTGTTTTTTAATGTCTAAATGTCTTGAAGATCTATGGCATTATAATAGTCTGGAAGCTGCTATCTCACCTTACCAACGTTATTTGCATGACATGCAAATACAAGATGAAGGTTCCAATGTGACCTTGTCAACAGTTGAGTTTTAAAGTACTGAAAGCAACAACCATCAAATAAAATTAACTTTTTTTCTTAAATCACTGTTGCTGATTTGTGGACTTTATTTTTAAAATTGTATTTTAAATATTTATAGTCAACCATAAAAAATTAAAGTCTAATAAAAGAAATCGAGACTCAGTTACAAATAAGTCCTGTATGAAACATAAGAGACATTCACAGATACCACAAAAAATTGACAACATTTTTACAAAATTATTTTATACTTTAATAAATAGAAATGTAAAATCGGAACGACAGCCTCTGTTATAAGGAAGTACACTACTGTAAACACAGTTTTGTACCTGGATGCCATTTTATATGCAACATATGGAATATTCTAGAATGTGTGTCTCTTGAAATAATAATAATTTAAAATATTTTATGTGTGTGATACACATGCACAGACACACATAGACATAATCATACATCATATATATATATATATATATATATACACACACACACTTTATAAATATTTAATATGTATGTGTGTATATATATATATATATATATATATATAACAATCTAAAAGGAAAAAATAAGTTAAAATATACATTTATAAATAACTATTTACTTCATGCAAATACATGCAAATAGTTCTTTAAAATTCAGGCAACCAACAAACACTCAAATTTGATTCCTTTTATGTGGGCCTCTTTACGTCCTTCCAGATGTCTATTAGCTGCTGTGGGGATCCCAATATTGTTGTAATGACCCCCAAAAAATTCTCTCGTTTATATTGTCCCATGTAGATTTTAAACTGTGAAGGGTTTGGGGGGGATGAGGGTGCAACGCCCAACTGTTTCAGACAAGCGCCCACATATGCATCTTCTATGTTAAAGGCCTTTATGACCTTGGAAGCCTCAACTATTTTTTCTGGCAGGTCATTGGAGAAAACATATCCCATTCCCAGCAGGTATGTGGGGTATTTCGGTTCAGGGTACAGCTCTTCTGACACATACCATTTTGAGTTTTTGTTTCTGACAACAGATCGGTTCCGCATCACCACTCCAGTGATGTAGTTCTGTCTGGGTGTGTTGGGTGCCAATAGGAGGGTCATCAGGTTTTCCAGGTTTAAGTACATGTCAGAATCAACCTTCATACTGAAAGTCGCTTGAGGGCAACGAGTGGCCAGCCAGTCCATGATCACCATCGTCTTTATGGTCAGGTTGAAGTACGAGTCCACAAAGTTGCTCTGCAGTAAGTCTCTGTGTTGTCGGCTCTCTTCCTCCAGCTGCTGTTGAGTTTTTTCAGAGTCGGATCCTCCAGTCAAACCCACCAGGAACAGAGTAATCACTGCTTTTCCCTGGACTGTGCTCTCATTCCCCCACGTGCTCCGGATGGCGTTACGAGCTGCTACCTGATTAGGCGCCACAGGGACCATCAAGACCAGGAACGGATTCTGCTTACACTTATCAGGTTCATCCAGAATGAAATGATAGTTGCTTGGATGAGCCATGTGATAATGTACTGAAATGTCTGTGGTTTGTGTAGGCATTTGTGTAGTTGTTTGTTGGACTTGTTGATTAGCTTTGGGTGCAGGTGGAGGTGCTAAAAATATTGTTTGGTTATCACGGCCAGAAGGTAACTCAATTACCATGTAATAGGAGCGTATCTGATTTAGCACATTTTTATACAAGGTGTGAGGAGGCACAGTGGACTTGAGAGAGAAATCAGAGAAGTAATTAATGGCAGACAATAACAATGTCAATGTGAGCAGCAAAATTAATCCTTTTTTAATGTGACACCGATGTAAAGCTCTATAGTGAGCCAAACTGCATCTAAGAGAGACAAAAAACAGTAAAGGTATTCAATAAAATACATTTCAATGATGAAGGCTTATAATTTTATCAGAACCATATTGGCACAACATCAGAGAGGAGAGTTGAATGAATGAACAGACAATCAAAGTGTCTGTATCGAAATTGAACAGGTACAGTGCCTGTCAAAAATATTAGAATGATTTCTGAAGGATCATGTGACACTAAAGACTGGAGTAATGATGCTGAAAATTCAGCTTTGACATCACAGGAATACATTTTTAAAATATATTCAAATAGAAAACAGTTCTTTTAATTTGTAATAATATTTCTCGATATTTGTTTTTACTGTATTTTTTAGCTATTAAATAAATGCAGCCTTGGTGAGCATAAGACACTTCTTTCAAAAACATTAAAAAATGGTAATGTTTTCAAACTGTTGACAGGTAGGCTACTGTACATTTATACCAAGTATTAAAAATCATGCCCAAATATAAGCTACATATCCGAGCTGAGAACATAACATTAATTCGAATTGGTGAATCGTTTTTAAACTGATCGCCCGAAACGAACCGATTCTCAAGAATTATGTTTTTCAACGATACAAATGAGACAGAGGACCGTTTAGGTCAGAATGATGAAGTTGCTGTTAAAAAATGGCGATGTAAATTGGTCGCGTTCTACCGCTACTCATATAATTTAGGCCCACTGAAGTGCCTTGAAACGTTTTCACAACTTTCAAAAAGAGGAAAAAAACAGAGAGTGATTGATAACGGCAGTCAGAAGAGAGAAAGATGTAATTTTTACCGTCATTCCCATAGCCGCTGTATTAGAAACACAATCACAGCAGCGTTTAGTTTTTATTATTATTATTATTTGTAATTTGATGCAAAGGTGATATAATACTAAATATAATGTTATAAATATACCTACATTAAAAGAAAATGAAAATATAAAAAAACTTTGCGTGATTTGCGATATTGATGACCGTTAAAACGCGTCATCACAGTCTGTGAAAAAGGTCTTTTGGCGGAAATGAGAGACAGTAAGTTTTGAATGCTTATATTTTGAATGCGAATTTTGTCATAGTTTTGGAGCACACTAGCTGTAGATAACAATAAGACTATCATATTCATACTAAAAGCCAAAAAACTTTTTGATTTCATGGCGACTTTAAGGTGCGGACACATTTTCGCTTTTGAAATCCAGTCATTTTAAAGGGAATCCACGCGATCAAGAATTTCGCATGAGGGAAAAATATTTCCACGCAGAGTTGACAAGCAGAAAGTTACTTGGTTTTAAAGTGACTTCTGAGCTGTGCTTCTTGCTACACTATTGACAATAAGCAATGAACCTTTTTGCCTCGAAATTTCAATGAATTTTTGGTAATGTGATCTCTGTCATGCGTCTACACTCTTAAAGTTACACTCAATAACGGTTTTTTATTGCCATCACTGGTTTCATGAAGAACCTTTAACATTCATGGACCCTTTCCATTGCACAAAAGGCTCTTTATAGTGGAAAAAGGTTCTTTTGTAATTATGTTAATGTAATTATGAAAAAACTGCTTCTTTTAAGAACTTTTAACTAAAATGTTCACTGAAATGCTCTTTTGGGGAAAACATGGCTCTTTTATGGAATTGCTACAAAACCCCTTTTGGGAACCTTTATATTTAATATGTTAGTTAGTAACTTCTCAACACTGTTATCATAGCTAATTTTTTCTGAGGTTTAGGCTGTATGATTTAACTAAATTACATTTACACCTTTAGGGTAGTAGAGAGTTATCTTCAACTCAGCATATTTGTCATATCCATTCAGTTGCAGTTTACAAAATTACCACACCCAGTGCATTTTTAAATATCAGATGACCACAATATTAAATAGACACAAGTTCATGGTTTAAATGAAAGACAAAGACAAGAGTGAGCTCACCTCATCCAGCCATATCTGTTGGAGAGTTTCACCTCCATGTCTTGGTGTGTGTGCATCTGGATTCAGGACAATCAATGGCCCATTTAGCTTAAAACCTGTTAAAGCTGCCTTAGAATTATAGGTGGCCCCGCCCCCTCCCACCTCATACAGGTGTTCACTGACACTGAGGAAGGGGGTTGGGTTAGTGGGCCAGTGTTTTATGGTTATTTTCAAATAGGCTACAATTTTTCCATACATAGTTCATGCAAAGCAGTTCTTTTTCCAGTTGAAATATTAAAAGCAAATATGCTTCCGCTGATTGATGTGTATAAACCTTACATTAAACTAACCAAACATTTACTTTTGTGACAATAAATGTAAAAGCCTTTAAAGGGTTAGTTCGCCCCAAAATGAAAATTCTGTCATTAATTACTCACCCTCATGTTGTTCCAAACCCGTAAGACTTTCGTTCATCTTCAGAACACAAATGAAGATCTTTTTGATGAAATCTGACAGCATTCTGTCCCTCCATAGACTGCCTTTGCAACTTGATCTTTGACACTTCAAAAAACTTGGAAAACTTGAGCAGTTTAGTCCACATTTTAACAGATGCAGATTTAACATAAATTTAACAACATGAGGGTGAGTGATTAATGATTAACTTTTCATTTGGCATGAACTAACCCTTTAATACCTCCTAAATAAATACACTGTACACACTTTAGTCATTGCACTCTTTATTGGACTTATGTGTCAATAGTCCTCGATTTTATAAATCTCATTCCGGTCACATTGACAGACGTCCTGTTGTATGGTAAGACTTCATGAGACATTAGCCTCAACGTCAAGAAAACATGTAAAAAAAAAAAAAAAACATTTACGATAGAAGCCTATTGAACTAAATTTGGTAAAATACACATAAATGAACTGACAATATAATATACATCCAAATGTATTTAATACATTGTATTTCGTCAATAACGACCTTGCAATAGAAGGCACTTGGTACTGGTAAAAATATGTACGATAAAATATCCTGTGCAAATACATTTCATTAAAATACTCACGCAGGCCGTGACAGGCCATAGTCTTAGCATTTATCCATTGTGCATGGCAGATATCAAATCAGCGTTTGAAATTATCAAATTACATTTAAGTGAAAAAGGTCAGCCATGCATAAAGGTTTAACAATCCACTAGCCACAGAACTTAATAATGGATAAAAATAGTGGAGTCCAAGTGGACTCATGTCATCATATGACACAGATTTGTCATAGTCAATGTCTCGTCTTCGAAAAATGTACAAAACATAAACACAGTTGCACCATTAAATGTCTAATAATGAAAATACAAGCTGATGATTACTTACAGCAATCACACATTTTGGCAGACAAAATTATTCAAATGTAAATTTTCCTATTTGTCCTGAATTGGTTCATTTTTGGATGAAAGAGATGTACAGGTATCAAAATTTACGAATAAGACACACATCTGATTTCATCAACTAGTTGGTTTGATACACACACACTACAATGTCGGTAATAAGACATTCGTAATTTATATTAATTTATAAAATTAATCTTTTTAAAATATATTTAATTGTGAATGCTCATTACACCCTAATTTTTCAGATTAGATTATATTTGCTTTCTTCTAACACTCATTTAACAGTTAATTAAATGTTAACAACACTAATAATTTAATAACACTTTTAGAAGTGATGAATATTTATTTTTCATACTGTACATTATAATGCCTAAAGTCACTTGATTGATTTTAATGTTTTATTTTTCATGTAATGTATTTTTTAATTGAACACATTCGGCCTACTCATTGTACTAGTTGTGGAACAAAAGCGAGTGGTTTAGTACACACTGCATTGTTAGCTCACAGCAGTGTATATATGGCATAGTTCTATAGATGTGTGTGATTTAAAGATGTGTATGCTTTTTACATCACATCCTGTTCACTTTGTTTGGCCACTGTGAGTCAAAGCAGCTGTCAGTAGTCTCCAAGAGACTAATCTGGAAAATCAAGGTGCATATTATGAATTATGAAGCTCCGCCCACTAGGCATATCTCATCAGACATCACATTACGTACATTCTGACGTCTTTAATGACATTATGATTTATAATGTGCACAGATGGTGCATGAATATTAGTCACTGTGTCAGGAAGTACTGAAAAATCAATATTTGAATTTTGCCACATAATTGTGTATTTAATCACTCATTATGTAAACTCTCTCACGTGATTCTCCTGAAAACCAGCATCTTAACAAATAACATCCAAATATTGCGTGTGTGATTGACTTTATCGGTTTACACTAAGAACTGTATAACCTGATGCTCCTAAGCTTTATAATGGCAGTGCACGGAAACCACCTGTTTGAAATTCAAAAGGAAGTGTATCCATCCATCATAAACGTACTCCACACAGCTCCAGGGGGTTAGTAAAGGCCTTCTAAAGAGAAGCAATGCGTTTGTGTAAGAAAAATATCCATATTTAACATATTTAACATTATAAAGTACAATATCTAGCTTCCGCCAGACCGCCTTCCGTATTCAAATTAAGAAGAAAGTGTAACTGACGTTGCGTCAGTCACGCTAGTTTCATAAGCTGAATACGGAAGGTGTAGGACACTTTCTTCTTAAGTTAAATACGGAAGGCAGTCTAGCGGAAGCTAGTTATTTTACTTTATAATGTGTTAAATATGGATATTTTTCTTACACAAATGCATCGCTTCTCTTTAGAAGGCATTTATTAACCCCCCGGAGCCGTGTGGAGAACGTTTATAATGAATGGATGCACTTTCTTGAGCTTCATACTCGTTGGTCTCATTCACTGCCATTATAAAGGTTAGGAGCATCAGGGTGATTATTAATATAACTGTGATTGTATTCATCTGAAAGAAGAACGTCATATACACCTAGGATGGCTTGAGGGTGAGTAAATAATGGGGTAATTTTCATTTCAAAGTAAACTAATCCTTTAAATGCTCCAGCTCTTTAAAGCAGGATGGATTCTGATTGGCAGTCAATGTTTTTATCATTTATCAGCCGGAAAAAATCGTTCTGAAAGTGATTCCAATGACATTGTTGCTCTGTCATTATCGTTATAGTATAGTGATATTCTATATTTAGAACAATTTTTAAAACCTTTTACAGTTATCGTTATTTTCCTTGGTGTAAACAGCCCTTAAGGCCTTGTTCAGAAGCAAAAGAAGCATTTTTGGCGTATCTGACACAAACCAGTTTAGTTTTTGTAGTGTGAACAAAAAACAAACAAACCGGATTCACATCACATTCGTGAACAATTCAAAATCCAATTTAAATCTGAACTCTCAACAGTTAAGGCCTTATTCAGAAGCAAAAGAAGCATTTTTTGATGTATCTGACATAAACCAGTTTAGTTTTTGTAGTGTGAACAGAAAACAAACAAACCGGATTCACATCACATTCGTGAACAATTCAAAATCCAATTTAAATCTGAACTCTCAACAGTTATCATATTTCCAAGTAGTTTTTTAGCCTCATCCGGGACGAGATGTAATGGATCTGCTTTCATTCAGTTTGATCAGGTGTGAAATCCAAATCAGATTTGTGTGCAGTGTGAACAAGGCAATATGACTCTATTTACGTGGTCGCCACCTGTTTCAAGAACAGCATTCCCGGAGGGATCACGATCCATGAGTGAGGGCCCCGTCCTGCTCCCATCCTGCCTTCATCTTCATCATCAACATCCTCTTCTTCCTCAACCCCTCTTTCAGACTGACCTCCACTGAGGCCGAATGGCGGCAACAACAAGGGGTGCAAGATAGGTACCTTCCCAAGCCCAAGAGCACCAGAGCTGGGGTACATCACTGGCCCTGCTCCTAAAAGCGGGCAGAGCCTGGACAGATCCAAGGGGTGACCGCCAAGGGGCCCGGTAAAGGCATGAGCCCCAAATAAGGTTGATGCCGCACCCGGCAAGATGAAATGAGCCGCCCCTGGGTAAGATCGATCCATACGTCGGCCATCAACTGATGATGCACCATCCGATTCCAGCCTGTTGATTCTGGGAGAGGTGGCACGTTCCTGCACCACAGCGTGGCCGTGTGCCTTGATGTGTTTGCGGAGAGAACTGGGGTCGGTGTAGCGCTTCAGACAGCCCACCATTTTACAGCAGTAGGGTTTGTCCACGTAGTGCGTGCGCGTGTGTTTGAAGCGGTCACTGGAGTTCGAATAGCGCTTATTGCAGCCTTCGTAAGGACAGATGTACGGCTTCTCTCCTGAGAGGGCAGAAAAGCAAGAGATAATCAAAGGCTGTACTGGAGGAATGCAGGGGTCGAGACAGCTGAGGTCTATCACTGACAACCAGACGGCACAGGCCTGTAGAGACTTGTCATTTTATGTGGGAAAATGTTGATGTGTGTGAATGTTGGAGGTTTTTTTGAGAGTGTGCGTATGAGGGATGTCAAAAATACTGGTATTCTAGTATTAAGTCCACACTTAAATAAAAAAACATAAACAATACAATTCTACAATTAATTCCTCAGACTAAAAAAAGTGGTACCCAGAGCGCTGATTAAAATATTGGTGCACCTATTAAATCTTTTTTAAAATCTGTTGTATGTGATGATAGTCTGATAGCCTAATAAATATAAGTAAGGTATAATTTAATTTTGTTTTTTATAAAATAAAATCATATTGATTTATAAATATAAAATATATATTTTATAAAATTTTATTAAAATATAAAAATATATATTTATACAAATAATTATTGATTTAATTGTGCTTAATTATTACATAATTATTCATTACTAATATTATTATTACTAAGAATAATTCTTAAAATCACTTTTATTTAACATTGATTACTTTTGTATTATAATTTTTAATATTTGAATGTTTTCTTAAGTACTTAATGACTGAAAAACATCAAGCACTGTTTACTTTATTTGTATCTTTATTTGTTCTATAGATTTGATTAACATGCTTGACTTCTTATTTGAAGCACTATTTGAAGGCTACATGCCATTGCTTTATTCATTTAATATTTGCATTAATATGTTACATTTTTAAATAAAGGAGTGTCTCGAATATTCAAATTATACTGATAATGGTATCTGAACATTTCTACTGAAATTTCAGTATTGTGGAAACTCTATTGCGCATATCTTATTTAAATGTGAGCTAATGTTTTTTTTTATATTTGTACCATATTATCTATGTGTCCTTTTTTGATGTTTCACACACAGAAGATGGTTCATATTGCAAATGCGTGGATCTCACCTGTGTGTGAGCGCGTGTGTATTTTCAGGTTTTCCAGGCGTGAGAAGCTCTTGTGGCAGGTAGGGCAGTGATGAGGTTTCTCGTTGGTATGAGTCCGGATATGAATCAGCATCTTATACCTGCATTAAACAAATGGATCCCGGGTAGTGCTCACCTACTGTACACACACGGTCCAAGAGCAAACATCCAATATGCTTTGTTTCTCAATATCTCGGAGTGACAGCTTTAGATGCAATTTCATAATCAAGAGAAGAATGAATCAATGTATATATATATATATATGTGTGTGTAAGCAATAGGGTATGAGAGGCTGTGCTGTATTGTGTATAAGTCACGGCTGAAGGGCGTTGTTAGGCACGACCATAGGGCTCGACGCGAAGCGGAGTGCCTGTAACCCCTTCAGCTGTGACTTATTCACGATAGAGCACTAGCCTCTCGTACCTTATTGCTTTTATAAAACGGTTACCACACAATACAAATATTAAACCCAAAAATATGTATCAATGCAACTTTCATGAATTGAACTTTCACCAAAAGTCTTCCTTCTGCCCAAAAAAATAGTCCCTGACCGTGAACAACAACAGAAGTTACATTATTACGCCATTAGATGGTGGCAAAGACTGTCTTTATGAGCGTGTCAGTCAGTAGCGAAGACTTTTACATTGAAAAGACTGAATTGTTGTGAACACGGAACAAGACGCAACTGACAAATGTTTTGACTAGCGCTGTCAGTCACGGGAAAACCCCTTAACTGTTAAAAGGACAAGATAATACATCAGACATTTAAACAGATTTTTTATTATGAACATAGGACTGACCTGAAGGAAAATGCTAAATCTGAATGCAGGTAATAAACTCGCTCACTCGATCTCTTTCTCACAATACTCTTCTACATAATACAGTAAGCTTCAATGAACAATATAAATTGAGAACAAACAGTTTACGTTGCTAAGAGTGGTTGCTAAGGGTGTAGTGTAGTGATACACAGAACCGTTGGGTGAAGCGGTCATAGCCGTGTTTTATCATGAATAAAACACAGCTATTGACCAATCAGAATGAAGGACAGGAACTAACCGTTTTATAAATATATATATATATGTATACACACACACACATTTACAAATACATATACAGTGCTGCTTGAAAGTTAGTGAACCCCTTGCAGAAATAAGAGGGATCATACAAAATGCATGTTATTTTTTATTTAGTACTGTCCTGAATAAGATATTTTATATAAAATATGTTTACATATAGTCCACAAGACAAAAAAATAGCTGAATTTATAAATATGACGACGTGGATGATCCATTTTTGTGGATGATTTTTTTTTTGTTTTGTGATGGTTGTTCATGAGTCCCTTGTTTGTCCTGAGCAGTTAAACTGCCCAATATTCTTCAGAAAAATCCTCCAAGTCCTGCAGATTCTTCAGTTTTCCAGCATCTTATGCATATTTGAACCCTTTCCAGCAGTGACTGTATGATTTTGAGATCCATCTTGAGAGACTCAAACACAACTATTAAAAAAGGTTCAAACATTAACACATTAAGAACCAGGGGATGAAAACCTTTTGAATTTGAAGATCAAGGTAAATTGTACTTAATTTGTCTTCCGGGAAACATCTTCTCTTGCTTCCGAAGGGCAGTATTAAATGAAAAAATTGATATTTAAACAAAATAAAAATTTGGATATCTTCATCCTGTTCAAAAGTTTTCACCCCCGGCTCTTAATGCGTTGTGTTTCCTTCTGGAGCATCAGTGAATGTTTGAACCTTTTTCAATAGTTGTGTTTGAGTCCCTCAATTGTCCTCAGTGTGAAAAGATGGATCTCAAAATCATACAGTCACTGTTGGAAAGGGTTCAAATATGCAAAAGATGCTGGAAAACTGAAGAATCTGGAGGATTTTTCTAAAGAAGCTCAGTTTAACTGCTCAGGACAAACAAGGGACTCATGAACAACCATCACAAAACAAAAAAACAGTCGTAGATCATCCAGGTAACGACACAGTGTTAAGAATCAATGGTTCATACATTTTTGAACAGGGTTATTTTTTATAAATTCAGCTATTTTTTGTCTTGTGGACTATATGTAAACATCTTTTATGTAAAATATCATTCAGGACAGTGCTAAATAAAAAATAACATGCATTTTTTTTTCGAAGAATATATCTTGAATTCTTTTTTTTTTTTTACACTACATTTTTTCTTGTTTTAAGCATAAACCTCACAAAATTTTGTTAAGAAAAAAATGCTTAAATCCCATGAATGCGTGTATGTTGTCTGACCTGGCATTAAAGCCTCTTCCCTTGCGTGCGCAGCCCTCCCAGTGGCAGCAGTATCCGGAATTCTTCTCTGGTTTCACATGGGAGTCATTCACATGGTCCACCAGATCCTGCAGGCTCTCGAACAGCAGATGGCACTACAGAGTAAAAACAGGAGGAGCAGAGAGGAAGATCATGAGCACAGAATGCCTAGAATGTGTGAATCTTTTAATATTTAATTATTATGTACTTAATATGTCAAGTGGGTTTAGGAATACTCAATTTTATTGAAGTCGATGCTGTTTACATACTGTGGATGATTCATCAGTACATTATATTATAAACAATGTGTGTTTTTTTATTACATATTTATAAAGAATTTTTATGCATCTAAAAAATTGTCTTTTGGGTGGCTGTCAGGATGTTTTTATATCTATTAAATATGGCTCGGGTCCTTCCTTCAGCGTAAAGGCCTGTTCAGACCAAGAGCGATAACTATAACAATAACTATATTAGTGCATCACTGTATTTAGCTGGAAAACACTGTTCTGAAAGTGATTCCAACAATATCGTTCCTCTCTGTCGTTATCATTATAGTTGTGGTGTGTACTTCACTATACTTATACAATTTGAATGATTAAAACTTTATAGTAATTGTTGTTGTGATCGTCTTGGGTGTGAATGGCCCTTAAAACTATGGGATTTTTTTAAAAATTTTATCACGTATCCATTATTTCCTGTTTTGTAATACGTTTACATTGTTAATATGTTTCACTTGGAAACCTATTATGACATTTTATTTATTCTTCAACCTCATGATCATGGATCAAAACAGTGATACCAGCTCTCTGTCACTCACCTTTAGCCAGCGGCAGGCCAGCTGTTCGTCACTAGAGGGCTCAGGGGAGTGCCGACCAATCAGCATCGAGGAGGGCAGGCGCAGGGGACCTTCTGCACCAATCGGCAGAAAGAACTGGAAACCTGGAGGAGGAGAGGCGCTGTCCTCGTGATACATGGTACTCTCGGATTCCTGTGAGTAGAAGTGCGTATGTGTCAGTAATTCATTTCTGAATCATGTCCGACTCATCTTGGTTGCGGAATAGGAGACCACCTCATGCCCGAACAAGCCCGAACATGTTCCCAAAAAAAGGGTTCACATCAGGACACTGTGTGACACTGGACTGAAATGAATTAGTGTGTAGGTGAATTGAATTATGGGAGTAGTGTATAAGACAGTCTTCCAGCAGAACGCAGAAGAAAGGTTGTCTATTCTACACCGCAGACTTTGATTATTTCCAGTGATTTGAATCATTAGAATCAGTTTACCACAAAAACTCGAGACAAAATTTTTTGATTCATTTAATTTTTGATTCAAAATTGTTGATTCATTAAAAGATAAGCTATTTCTTCACAAAAGCATTTTATTCAGCGTAGTGAAAAAAACAGCCTCTTGTCTCCGCAGCGTTAGCAGGCGTTACGTTTTTTTTTTTTTTGGTTAGGCTTGCCTTCAAGTAGCTTTGTAGAAGGTTACAGGCAGGTGAGTTTTATCAGGGTTGGAGCTAAACTCTGCAGGACAGTGGCCTTTCAGGACCGAGTTTGCCCATCCTAGCTTTAGAATAATGTATTGTTCATCTAACAGTTTTGTTCAAAAGCAATAAAGCTGTGGGAGAGTTACTCACTGAGGCCAGCAGAGGCGCTCTGGGGCTCCAGCTTGCGCCACTGTCTATGGGAGAGGGTGGTGAGGGAGAGGAGGATGGAGACAGACTTAGATCCACAGCTGTGGACGATGAAGAGTCTGACATGTCCTTATCAGCTGCATCTGCAGAGAAGAAGAGAGGAGGTTAGTTTGTTACAGACTTTCTGCAGTTACATTTTTACACCACTAGGTGGCCAAGAGACTATCTAATCGGCTGTGTCCGAAAACATAGGCAGCTGAATTGTTTTCTCACTGCCCTATCAGGCAATGACTTTGCAGGCAGCGTTTGCACATGAAGGTTCCTCATGAAACTGATTTCGGACAGACTTCTGAGGCAGAGTAACGGATTAATGATCTACAGCAAAATAGAGAGAGCTTTGGTGAAAACTAAGTGAATATTTAATTACTACAAAAGTGATGTTGGTCAAAAACCAGACATTTACACACAAACTGACCACCAACCGCAACTTTCAGGCGCCATCTTTCTTTTTTAGCGCAACTGTCACAGAATGGAAAGCACAGGATTGTGGGATATCAAAGACAGAGAAGGATACATCTATGCTGCCTTCAAAAATCGATCAGATGAAGGAATCTCAGGAGAGAGGAAGTGAAGCTAACATTGGACTCGGACGTGCCTTTATGCCTTCCTACCTTGCAATGCATCCTCTGAAGGCAGCATTTTTTAGGATTTTGGACACAGCCATTGAGTGACTGAATCATTCATCGAAGCAATTAGTTCAAATACGCTGATTTGTTCAGGAACTAAACAAGGTACTGACTAGGGGTGTAAAGATTCACTCATTTTCTCGATGTATCGATTACAAATCCTGACGATCGATCGACTTTTGAATCATGAACAGTGGTGGATACAGAAAGTGGATGATGGGTGGGCCTCTAAAAGTGTAGGTGGGCTGGAATAATCACCCCATGTTTTTCAATCGGCTTAATTTGGAAGAAAACAAATTGACGGGGCGGTCCCTGCACGGCACTATAAACTCCCATGACTGTCAGGTTCAGCAACAGAGGACCCAGAAGCGAAGAATTCAAATCAACAATGCTTTATTAATCAACTCAAACAGTCACGCCGCCGAGTCTTGAGCCAGATCCACCAACAGGACTTTTATATGGATAAAAGTCTAAATTCAATCTGTTCATCATATAAAGCGATCGAGTCTCTTCAGAAAATTTGGACTAAACCGATTGATTCATATGGATTAATTTTACGATCTCTTTATGAACTTTTCAGTGTGGTAGTTGTGTGGACTGTCAATAGAGGGACAGAAATCTCTCAGAATATCTCCAATTGTGTTTCAAAGATGAACAAAAGTATTACGGGTTTGGAACGACATGAGGGTGAGTAATTAATGACAACGTTTTCACTTTTGGGTGAACTAACCATTTAACATGAACTTACTTGTAAAGGCCTTTTAAATCTTGGCTTATGTAAATTTCTACATACAGTATACCAATTTTTAATAAGCTATTAAAATAAATTCATGTAGCATCATTAAGAACTAACATGATCTAACAATGGACAGAAGATTTTTCCTTTGCTCCCACTCTCTGACCCCCTGAATCGTCTAGAATCTAATCATTTTGAATTTGCAAAAATAGTTCTTGAATGGAATCAAAAACCTATGAATTGTGAACCGAATCGATTCGCTGACTACCCAAAGATTTACACCCCTAGTTGGATCTACTTTGTCTGTTTATGTAGTGGTTTGTGTGTTTGACTAACCAGGGCTTGTGGACTTGTGCAATGCCCGGGATATTCGGGCACGAGCAAAGTGCAGCGGGGCACAGATGGACGTTCTGAGCGTCCTGTCAGGGCCGGAGGGAATCTTCAAGTCCAGGGGCTCGTCCAGCGACAGCATGGCTTTAATCCTGAGAAAATCAAACCATATTATTATATGTTACTAACTTCACAGTGGCACCAACACTGACAACAGTGATTTTGCAGGAAATACCCTCTCTCTCTCTCTCACACACACACACACACACACACACACACATGCAGACACACTCCCACACACGTGCAGCTCCACTTCAGCAACTGTAAGTCATTTACATTTCTTTCTGCCAGACAGGTCACGCACACACACACACACACACACACACACACACACACACTCACACAAGCAGTTCATCACACCAGCAGCCCCACTGCAGTCAAAACATGCAGAACGCATTACAGAGATATATAGATCTGAGTTCTTTGCTTTCCTTCATTCTTTTCCCCCCGTCTCAGTTTCTTTCTGTGATGCAGAGGAAAAGTTGATGAAGAGTGGGCCTCTGGCTCCATATCCGTAGGCTACGTGTGTTTGTACAAGGGGGTCCAAAAGTCCAAGACCACTAGTTAAAATTAGGAATGTGTCGATATTAAAATTGTGGTCGATAATTATTTTCGTGTTATGATCGATATTAAAATTCTGTAATATTTTGTGTAAATACAATAAAATAAAATAAAAATTAAATCAATCATATTTTAAGACCACTAGTTAAAATTAGGAATGTGCCGATATTTATATGTGCCGATATTTATTAAAATTCTGTCCAATAATTATTTCCATTTTATTTTATTTTTTATATTTTCAATTATATATATATATATATATATATATAATTTAAAACTTAATTTTGACATCACATGGATATTCATTTTTAGATTTGCTAAAAATTAAATCTTAGTTAAAATAAGGTGAAGGGATAGAGTAAAAATTAAATATCCAATACTGGCCAATATAAATGAAAAAAAAAATATATATAAATATCAATATATTGTGCATCCCTAGGTTTTTTTATTATTTTATTTTTTTCCATTATAAAATATATGAATAATTTATGTGAGAAGTGAAAACTTTCTATTGTTTATTTCCATATGAAATAATAATAATAAAAAAAAGATCTCAAATTTTTGGACCCTGCTGAATGACTTCTCTCCTGCCTTGATGTGCATTACATAAATATTTATCTAACCATATAATTATTTTCTTCACTTGCACAGGAATGTGGAAATACAGAACCTTTAAAGGTGACCTATTATAAAAAATTCACTTTTATAAGATGTTTGAACACAGATGTATGTCCACAGTGTGTGTAAACAACCAGCCTAAAATGGTAAAAATCCATTTTTTTATAATCCACATAAATCATAAACAGTTTCTCCAAATGAGCAGTTACAGATTTCCCCCTACTCCTATGTAAGCCCCGCCCATGACTGTCGATTATCTGCCCTATTAGCTTAGCTCCTCCCCTGAGTGAGCTGTACAATGTCTGACTTGTTTTTCTCCTCGCCAGAGCATTTAACAGCAGCATTCAAGTAAAAAAGTTTTTTTTTTTTCATTTTCATTCAAAGTTAAATCATTAACTTTCACATGAACGTGGTCGCGATAGAGATAATAATCAAAACCAAACAGATGTTTTTGTTTTTGGCAGAGTATCTGAGCCATGAGCTGTACAGACTCCACCCTCTTCTGGAAAGCGGGGTGGGGAGCAGCAGCTCATTTGCATTTAAAGATACATACACGAAAACAACATGTTTTTCCTATCACTCAAAAATGGGCATTTACAACATGGTATAATAAATGATCTGTGGGGTGAAACTTCACAGACACATTCTGGGGACAGCTGAGATTTATATTACATCTTGTAAAAAGGGGCATAATAGGTCCCCTTTAACAGACCCCCACATTCATCATTGCCCAAAGTTGCCTTTTTCTTGCTGGGAACATTTCCTTAACTGCTGAAATGTTGACCTCCCTGCAAACACTTCTGGCTTTTCAAGAACTCCTGCAAGCTTTCTTTTCCTCATTTCTCTGATTCGCTCACTCTTTGTGATATTACACAGTACTGCAAAAGGCTTGAGTGCTGAACACTTCCCCTTGTCTCCTCCCTCGCTCATTTTCAGTCACTGGCATGAGGGTTTGTTTTCAATCTAACTTCTTCCTCGAGCTCCACCCTTACTTTCTGGGCTTTATATACACACTAACACTGAGACATACTGTACAAACACCACAAATGTTGCATGCATTTCTGAATGTCGACCTCCTGGTAACATTCAGCAGGTTTTAAAATGGATTTTGAGTAGCTGCCTTACAATAGCTATTTTCCATCCACGTATTTTCTATGTGCATTTTGAGATATTGCATAAAAACGCTGGATGGAAAGCCAAGATGTGCATAAATTCTAAAAATGTGCATAAAAAACTAAATGCACTCAATTGAGGCAGATACATTTTTTATTATATCCGATAAGAAGACATAGGCATAAACTACGATGGAGAAACACATTTACAGAATAAATCTCTCAATGCGCAACAAAAAAAAACTCACATGACTGCCTCAACAGTGGATGTGTTCGAATAACTGGACAAACCAGTGGACTAATTTCATTGCCTAGCATCTCAAATGTTGGTTTGTTCGCTCTGAAATGCCTGAGCCAAAGTCTGCCATCAAAATGATTTGGTTTAATTTCCTCCCAGAAGCGTCTCACATGATTGCGTCTCTAAACACCAGGCAACCAAACACAAGAGAACATGACAGCGTTTATTACATTTCGTCTCCTCGCTCCAAGTCATTTATGATGTAGGAAAAAAGAGCCACAGTTTCTTCCCTGATTGCAGCAACTTCCATTTTATTTGTAGGAAGTGATGATTTTTTTGATCGAACACATGGAATGGAAACGTTACTTTATTCGCAAATGTTTTATGTAATATTCCAATTCTGCACACAAGTTAAATTCACAACTTTAGATGAAACATAACTAATGTGCAACAACACAGTGAGGTGGAGGGTTTGTGAGGAAAAACAAAAATAAATGCATTTTAATACATTTAAAACTGTATTATTATTTTTTCTTTTAATTTTGGGGTGAAATGCCAGCCAGAAATATCTGAAGGTCACTGAAGATCTCTCTTTATCTGTTTCTCATTCCTCCACATCTGCAAGTGTCTGTAATTCTGGCCCTTTCCCTTCTTTTGTTGACTCACACTGAAAAGCAGTGGGTGATCATTCCTTTCCTACTTCTCTTTTTCACTCCCTCCTTCCAAATCTCAGTGATGCAATCCCATTATTTAGCCTGCAATCTCAGTTTCTGGCATGAGGAAGAGCGACAGAAAAAGAAAGAATGAGGTTGAGTGCTAGTGCCTTTCTAGGAGGGGTTTTTAAACTTTTTGATCATGGATCCCCAATATATATATTATATATATTAGGGCTGACGATTTAACACGTTCATTTAATTAATTAAAGAGACCTATAATGCCCCTTTTACAAGATGTAATATAAGTCTCTGGTGTCCCAAGAATGTGTCTGTGAAGTTTCAGCTCAAAATACCCAACAGATCATTTATTATAGCTTGTCAAATTTGCCCCTATTTGGGTGTGAGCAAAAACACGCCGTTTTTGTGTGTCCCTTTAAATGCAAATGAGCTGCTGCTCCTGGCCACTTTTCAGAAGAGGGCGGAGCTTTAACAGCTCGCGCTTTGGTTGCTCAACAACAACAAAGCTGGAGAATCTCACGCAGCCAAAATGACGATTGTCAGTAAAGGAGGTCATCCTTACAATGTTCAATCCGGAGTTGGACAATGATGGAGAGACTCAGGAAGAAGTTACAACTTTTAGAATGCAACTGGACGTTTCTGAATGGTTAGTGGATACATGTATGTAGTTGCTGTGGAGTTGATTCAACTCATTGACTAGCATGTGCCGTTATGTTAATCGTTTGTGCAAATCCAGCGTTGAATTGACCCTCGTTTGTGAAGCAGTCCGGCATAAAATGACGGCATGGCAACAACACTCTACTACAACAACTCCTCCTCTTCTTAAAGCAGCCCAACATGGCCTCGCCCCCTTTGTCGCATGTTTCCGGGGGCAGGGTTTATGTAAATTTTAGGGTTAGTGATGTCACTAACCTGGGAAGAAGCTCGTTGTAGTCCCTACCAGCCATTTGTTGTAGTCCTTAAACAGCAAATTCTTTAAAAGAAAATATCACCCTTTGCATTTAACTTTTAGCGTCGTAATTTTGCAGATGTTGTTTATGTTCTAACAGCAACATTACACACTAACTAAAGTTAAAAAAGTGAAATTATAATCAACCATCCCTTTAATTATGGAAAAAATAAAGCTAAAATGATTAACGCATTTAATGCACCCGCCCCACCCCAGACCTACGTACTTCATCTAACATTTCATATAGTTGATTGGTGATGAAAATTAATACGCTAAGTTTCGGTTTATTTTTTTGACATGCTCCAGTTCACAGAGACAGAGATGGCAGAAAGCACATCCTATTTGTTTTCTTTATTTTACAAAAGCACAATGTTTTGTTGCTATTGTGCATGTACACAAATAAAATGAGACAGTTTCGAATGATGCATTACTTTTATCTGTATGACTAAAAATTATGAGTTATTACACTGTTATTAGGACAAAATGCAAGTGATTGCGCCGGCGCTACATGTTAAGTTAAACATGGCATGCAGTAAGTGCGCGACTAATTTAGCCCAATAATAGCGCACATTCATCTAGGTTAATGTTGAAGCGGCCATGTAAATTGGCTACTTACATGTTTCAAATAAGCCATATCTGCGTGACTTCCTGTGGAGCGACTAACCGACTAATAAAATTTTGGTCGACTAAGCCTCTTTTCGTAGACTAACGTTTAGAGGACTATTAGGGGGCAGCCCTATATGATATATCAACATATTTTTTATAAACGATATAGGATGAGGCAATACCATTTATATCAATATACAGTAGTTTGATATTAAAAGCGCATCTGAAAAATAGCAGAGGACACAGATTGAGCTGATTATGCTGAAGACCCCTGTTTAAAAAAACACTCTCCGCCATTCATCCATAACAGGATAAGGGTGGAGAGCAAAACACAGCTAAATAATGAATCACTGATGAGGAAGAAACAACAACATCCTACAGAAGGCATTGAGCACCACATTGCTCCCTCTCTCTTTCTTCATCACTCCTTCTTCACTTTCCACCCCCTGCGTCTGGCAACAGGACAAGGTCAACATAGCCTCCCCTCCTCTAACATTCTCGTTCCTTCTTCTCTCCTTCTCTCTCTCTCCGTATAGTCTGTCATCCAGACACACACACACATACACACACATTCCTCTGGCCACAGCAGATTCACCCAATTTGTTTCCACTGCGCTTTTAAGTGTACATTAGAAATGCAAAGAGAGAGCCAAGCTCATAAACAATAACAAGAACCAGCTGCGGACCGAACACGGCAATCGTGCGCAGCTTCTCCTGCGACTGAAGCAGAGAGGAAGTCTGGGACAATGACGCGGCTAAGAATCAAATGGACGGTGTGGATTAAGTGCAATTCGAAATTCTTCAGACATCATTTTCTCTCCTCTCGCGCTCTCATATTTCTCTCTCTCTTGCTCGCTCCGATTTTCCATGCCTTTCCTCCTCCCCTTGGATTGCTCATGATTCGTAAAGGCCTCCAGGAACTCTGTCCAACCTCAAACTCAAGCCAAAGGGGGGAGAGATTGAGAAAATAGAATGAGACATAAGGGTTGATGAAGAGAAAAGGGAGGGAGGGAGCTCAGGAATTCTCAGTGTTTCTTTTGGAAATGAACACATATTGCTCAATAGCGTGAGCTTACTGTGTGTACAATGCGTTCTTGTATAGGTAAAGTTTAGGACAATGTCACGAGGAACTACTGGAGACAAAGAATTTCAGAAGCAGCCATTAGTGGTTGGCGTTTCACAAGACAAAAATGTGTGGTTTCATCTCTCCTTTCTGCTTTCCTCACCCATTCTCTCCACTGAACCCAACGAACTCCAATGCAAGTGAAAACCACATTATAAGTCAAAACAGAAGTATTACAAACACATCCCTGAAAAATCACAGTGAACAATGTCTCACGACCCACTGAAACATTCATACACCCCCAGCCACACACATTGAGCCACAATCTGTCTCTCATTCCATTCCTCAGACTCTCTGTTAATGTTGCAGTTTGTTGCATCAGGACTGGGCTTGGCGTTGCACCGAGAGCCTCCCAAAGTACTGCCATATCCACCATAAACACTGAGCTGGACTCGAAAAACACCCACATATTCGGATTAGCAATCATCAGTATGGGATTTTCAATAACTGATTCTTAGACGCACATTTGATAGCCCCCAATCTTGAATATTTCCATACATCTGTGATAAATGTAAAAGTTAATGGACCTTAGAAAGGGCAGACACCATATAAACTATATATATATATATATATATATAAACGCTAGTAAACATGGCTTGCAAAAATTAGATATGATATAGGACCTTCAAACAGTACGACCTATTGAACTGAATGGACATCTATCCCTCACATCCTCATTAAGAAAAATTTATCTGTTAAAGGTGCAGCATGTAATTTTTTATGACTGTACTAAAGCACAAAATACCATAATATGTTTGCAGAGATTTAGGAAACAATGAGACAGCCAGTTATTCTACTTTGAAATGTGCGTTCCGTGTCAGAACGTCTGTTTTTGTTTTGGTCTGTGTGATTCCACCCGCTGCCAATTTACCCAATAGTATTTCAACACCCCGGGTTGCCAGTTGGCGGAAAACAACATATTGTAGCCATGGAAGCCAGCAAACAAACTAGGTCAGAGATCGCAGATTCTACCCGACCTAAAAAGCCTCCGCATAAAAAGCTCTATGTCCAGAGACTAATTAAAACGAGGATAAATCAACTCATCAACTTACAGTGAAAGGCTTGTCGCCTTCCGTTGTCCATTGCACTCATTCCTGTTGCGTGTTCTCAAACTGGCAACCAGCATGAGTGTCCAGTCTGAGGAGGAGGGGGTGGGGGAAACAACCCTCTCCAATATTTAGAATTTGGACTGCAGTACCCATTTCAACCACTAGCTGTCAATACTACAAACCTCACCTTTAACCGCACTTAACTTTAACTGCACTTAACTTAAATTGTTGTAGTTTATGAAGTGAAAGCACTTCAAAAAGTAAAAGTGTAAAAATTTATAGATTACATTTACTGTAAAGCAAATGTACTTCACTAAATATAATTTTTATTTAATATCAAATATAGCCTATTTTACTAAATAATTTGGACTCTAAAATTTGTAGAAACTCAAAGCCATGTTTAACCATGTTGTTTCAAATTTGAAGTTGATATCACAAAAATTGAGCCCGCTAAAAGGTTTTAAATACGGTTTCAATGTTTTTTTTCTAATTTATGATGATTCCTAAAATATGTGATAGGGAAAAAGGCAATAAAAAAGCACGCCAAATGTCCCGCTATACCCCAAGTATTGGTAGGTTTAGGATTAGGTGTGGGGGAGGGGTTAGGATTAGGGGTGGGGTTAGAATTAAGCAATCAGTTAGCGACTTTAACGAGGGGGGTAATAAGTTGGCAGGCAGTCGGAATTCGGCACAACACCGGCACACTGACAGTTAAACAGGTAAAATATGTATTTTTTCGTAATCACAAAAATGTCTTTTAAATTAGCTAACAGCTTAGCCTACTAGCATAGCATAGCGTGAAGTGGTTAAGAAAAGTTCTTCTGATTAGTTACAAGATATCACAATAACGCAGGATAAGATCTTTGTTGACCCTAACATAAAAATAAAATGAACATCAGGACTGCAACAAAAAGTGTCTTGTATGATGTTGAGAGGTTTATTTCGAACTGCACTGCACTGTAAGTTGAATAGGGAAGGCGTAGGACGTAGCGTAAGCTTTTTGAAATGCGAGAGTTTTACACTTTCTTAAGTTGAATACAGAAGGCAGAAGCTAGATATTTTACTTCATAACTTGTTAAATATGGACTTTTTTTTTTTTTTTTTTAACACAAACGCATCGCTTCGCTTCAGAAGGACTTTATTAACCCCCCAGCGCTGTGTGAAGTACGTTTATGATGAATGGATGTGGATGGAAGCACTCTTCAGCTCATACTCGTTGGTATCGCTCACTGCCATTATAAAGCTCGGATGTGTCTGGATATTTATTAATATATCTCCGATTGTGTTCATCAGAAAGAAGAAAGTCATATACACCTAGTATGGCTTGAGGGTGAGTAAAGCTACCTAATTTTCATTTGAAAGTGAACTAATCCTTTAATATGTGCAAAGAAAGAGACTACAGGGTAATACAGAAAAAAGTGTGAAACTAGCACAGCTAGAATATCTTTGCTTGAGACTGTCAAAAAAAAACAAAAAAAAAAAAACGCATTATACAAAAATATTTGACGTGGAATGTCACGACTGACCAATCAGAATCAAGTATTCTAGAGCGCTGTACAAAGTAACATGATATTACAGCATCTGGAACACAAATAGACTCCCACCCACGGCTCAGGTGTCCTCCGTTCACACCTGTAGCTGCCCTGACATGATTGTCACAAGTTATATAACACCAAGTGGTCTCTGTTTATGACGGAGTCTGTTTACCAAACCCATTTGAGCTTCAATATCTATTCCACATTTAAGAAACTGGGTCAGACTGTCTGGATAAAACTTGAGCAAAATAACCGAACACACACACACACACACAGACACACAACCCTAATCTTATTCTAGAGGTGTGTCGAAACATATTGTGTCTGTCCAGATGCGCTCGACATGCACGCTGTTTTACCTCAATAATGACGTTCCGTCGAATTCCGAAATACGTGACCCGCTGAGACGACTTGATGCGCGCGGTCCGTTTAACGCTTAGATTAAAACGCCAGATGTCTTCATCAAAAACACTCCTGGATCCAGTTGACCATTTTTAACTCACGCACAATGTAAGACTGTTTAGACTAATAAACGTAAACTGTTCTTTTAAGGTAAGAGCAGATAAAATTGTCGGAGAATATTAGCTATGTCAAGTTACGATAAATCGTTCCTAAATAAATACATTTCAAAGGAGCATCGCTTGCTTACGACGCCTGTCTACTGTCTCCCTGCTTCTTCCTCAATCTGAAAAAGAGACGGAGGGAGAGGGAGGAGAATAAGACAGAGGGTGGAGGACATAAAATGATGATTCTTTATTTTCCTCCAGATGTGGTCTCTCTCTCTCTCTCTCTCTCTCTCTCTTTCTCACTCTCTCTCTCTCTTTCGCAGATAACCGTATTATTCTCCCTCCATCCCGCCCTGCTGTGTGACCCCGCCCCCCATGAGGACGTACGTGAAGACGCCTGTCTCGCGTCGCGTCGTGAAAACTCTCGACTTCGGTCGAGGTGTGGTCGTATCCTCAACTCAACTCTCATTTTGTTTGTGTAAAAGAAAAAAAGAAGAAGAAAAACACATCCAGGTTGCTTACTTTAAAGCCATTAATTTTTGCAACATGTGTATAGCTGGATTTCTGCTTCGTCTACGACAAATGTTAAAATGTTTCTGTGCTAATTATCACACAAAAAAGTACTTTAGGATACTATATTCATATACCATAATGTAGGCAATATGAATGCTATAAGCTACAACAATACCATGTTGTAGCCATGCCTTAAAGTATTACCATGACAAAAAGTCCAAAAACATGGCTTTTTTGTTAGTGTAAACGTCTGTCCTGCAGAGTTTAACTCCAACCCTGATAAAACTCAACTAGTAATCCTGAAGACATTGATTAGCTGGTTGAGGTGTGTTCGATTAGGGTTGAAGCTAAACTCTGCAGGACAGTGGCCCAAGTTTGCCCATTCCTAGTCAATAAAAGCGCCATCTGGTGGTCACGTGAGATACTGGCTAGAATTAAAGTCACCATGAAATCAAAATTGACCATTCTTTTTCTTTTCTTTTCTTTTTTTAAAAAAAAAAAAAAAAAAAAATATTGGAGTCTTTATTACCATGAAAAACTTGGTAAAACTTTTCAAGCTATTTTGTTAGTTTATGTTTAAGTGACCAGTCACTGGATTTGGTCCCTCTAAGTGAACAACTGAATCTTCCTTTACAGTTCCACAGATTATTAGTCTGGTAACCCAGAAAGTAGGCAAAGGTTAAAGGCCATCTGATTGGAGAAGGCAGCTGCTCTCAGTGCTGACGCTTGTGCTAATGCTTCGATGTCCATGAGCACCGCCCCACCCCCAGACCCTACGCAGGCCCTCTTGCCTCTCTCCAGGGGTATATATAGACTGAGAAGAGAACTGGACAGTCCTGGTAGTCAAAATGAGGCTTTTCCTCCCCTTCTGCTGCCTGCTGTCTCTACTGGCACTCACCACTGCAGGTAAGAAGTTTCAAAACTGGAATGTGAACACAGGTGGGCTGCTGAACTAAGAGCTGCAGTTGACTTCTGTTTGTTAAGAGTGACTGGGTTTTTGTCTGGGAGAAATGGGCCTCAGTTTTAGCACAAGACAAAAAATGTAATCTGAACTGTAATCCTATATCAGATTGCTTGTCCTTGGTGAAGATGAGAGCTGCATCGGTTGCATGCTCATATTCGCATATATAAAGTGTTTCATGGAATGTATAGTACAATATGTGGTTTCTTGGTAGTGTAATTTCTTCTAATTTTTATCTTTATGAACTTGAATATGTGGTTAAAGTAAGTTGATGTAATTAAATAGTTCTTTGATCTCAAGTGTGAGTTATTCACTAAGAATCATCAAGTGCACTCAAGTACAGTATGTTCAGTGCGAGTGTGTTCTCAGATTCTGGATGTCATGTACTGTATGTGTAGTGCCGGCAAAAGTGTTTAGTGGACTCTCTGAGTTTAGCCCTGAAAAACAGATTCTTTTTACGCAGTTGAATTATGTAACTTATGAAAAAGTGGTGCTAAGACACAACATGCACTCAGTCTTATAGGAAAGGGGAGATTCATCTGTTGGGAGGCATGACAATTCATACATATTAAATATTAACACACTCTTATGGGTCAATGACAGATCAAAGTGTCCAACTGTCCGTGATAAAGAAAAGTAAAAATCTTTTTAAAATGCATACTAAGATGAAATATACTCATCTTATTAATGTTAGGGTACATATGATTTTAAAAGTTTTTATATATGCTTTTTAAAGAAAAAAAAAATTATTTATTCATAAATATCCGTAAGTATTTTGGGAGTTGCACCACATGACAATTTATAACCTGAACTATTTTGCCTTGTTGTAAAAGTATTGGTTGCACTTTATTTTACAGTACGTGTACTTACATTGTACTTACCTAAGAAAGTACTGGTAATATAAGGTGGGTTAAGGTTAGGTTATTACCCTAACTAGTTATTACCCAGTTTTTGTAATTACTACAGGGAACAGGTCAACAGGACTGTAAAATAAAGTGCTACCAAAATATTTTTTCAAGAAACGTATTCACTGATTTTTTTCTGCATGTTGGTTGCACCACATGACTTTTGATCACACGTAACTTTCAACAAATATTTTTCAAATATTAATAAGCAGTAAAGCAGAGAAGCTATTGGCACAAAGGCAGTCTGCAGTAACAAAACTAATTCTTATTTCTTATTCTTACAAATGTAAATATTCGGGGCCGTTTACACATCACTGATTTCAACTAAAAACGGATAATTTCTTGTAAGTTTTGGCCGTTCATGTTTTGGGGGCCTGAAAACGCAAACTTCTGAAAATGAGTTTCAAAGTGTAAGTTTTTAAAAAAGATTGTTTCCATGTAAACTACAAAAACGTGAATTTGTAAAAACGGTGACGTCATGCGCATGTGTATTACGTGTTCAATATATAGGCGCATAGTGTTTCTTTACACAGTGACATCGCCAACTACTGGCCTGGCATGAATAATACAGCGTTTTTAGTCATTTTCGCAGATCCCTGTGAACGCGGATCGTTTTGACAACATTGTCGTCTGTACGCAAAAAAAGCAAAGGAAAAACTTTTCCGTTTTTTGTACATCGTTATTGTGTAAACGTGCCCTAAGTTCTTATGTCTTGTTCTCTAAAATTCCTATTGAATTCATGATAGTTGGATGGTCAAAATTGCAATCAACTGTAAGGGAAACAGTTGGTGGCTTTCTTGTTTCTAAGTAGTTTACTGTTGGTCAAATAATTTGAGGCTGTAGCTTCCCCTGGCTTGCTTTTAAGTATTATCCTTGTCTGTCCTTGCATTGTTCTTGTTCTCCTTCTGTGTCTGTACGGTCAGGTGGAAAGGCCTAGAGTGCCCTATGAAATCAGATACTCTTCCTCTGGCGGTTGCGTGGTCATGCTTCACAGCTCCACTTACACGCCCCCTTGTACTTTATATCCACATATACACTTGCAGCCCACAGCTGCTGTCACAACGGTACTGTCTCAATCAGACTTTATTTCTGTCTTGCAGGCCTTGTAGGGGCAACCATTATGGTAACAGTAGGACTTAAAGCCTCTGTCCTGCCTACTGTATGTGGCCTGTTTTAGCACCTGGGGTTTTCCCTGTACAGTCCACCCACAGCAGCCAAGCATATGCAGACATTAGCTGAGTAAACAATGTTGCTATACAAACGCATACAATCAGCAAGCCGTACATACACACTTTAGGTATTTTAACACACATACAGTATACAAATACATGAAACCAAATCAGCAATTCGTAACTATTTTACGATTTGGCGAACCGGTGGCTAATTCATATGAATTTGTACGATCACATTCATACATTTTATGCTTGCGCCCTGCTGAGGGTTAGGTTTAGGGGTGGAACTTCAAGCATAATCTTTTTCTAAAAATCGTATATTTACGTACAAATCATGTCATATTCATTTAAATAAAATTGTCACCTCATAGGCTCATACAGTAATGACTCAAGTGTTACCAAATCCTTCAGAAGGAATAACTATCCAAAATCTTACAAAAAGTTCAAAAGCTTACAATAATTTCAGTCATTACTAGGGAGTTATCATATCATCTTCTGAAGGATTTGGTAATAATTGAGTCATTACTAGTGGGTTACCATTATCTTTACTCTAGAATTTATTATACATTATGCATTATTCACATCGATTATGAACCTGTACATTGGTTCTTAGTAGAGATCTGGGAACTATAAAAAAATAGTAGTTATTGATTAGCTTACAGTTAAGGGGTTAGTTCTCCCAAAAATGAAAATTCTGTCATTAATTACTCACCTTCATGTCGTTCCACACCCGTAAGACCTTCGTCTTCGTCAAAGATATTTTTGATAAAATCCGATGGCTCAGTGAGGCCTCCATTGACAGCAAGATAATTAACTTTCAGATGCCCAGAAAGCTACTAAAGACATATTTAAAACAGTTCATGTGACTACAGTGGTTCAACCTTATTGTTATAAAGCGACGAGAATACTTTTGTGTGCCAAAAAAACAAAATAACGACTTTATTCAACAATATCTGGTGATGGGCGATTTCAAAACACTGCTTCATGAAGCTTCGAAGCTTTACGAATCTTTCGTTTCGAATCAGTGATTCGGAGCGCGTATCAAACTGCCAAAGTCACGTGATTTCAGTAATCGAGGCTTCGTTACGTCATAAGTGTTTCAAAATTTCAATGGTTCACCACTGGTGGGCGTGACTTTGGCAGTTTGATACACGCTCCGAGCACGCACTAAGAAGGACTGGATCATAAGAGTCATTCATTCATCATAAGAGTCATTCATTTGTGAATCGGACATTGATTGCACTATATATTTTGGGCTTATTAGTAATGCAGCAAACTCTCAAAGTGTTCGGTGAAACAAAAGCTATGTTTCCATCCACCTATTTTTATGCGCATTTTGGAATATTGCAATAAAAAAAAGCTGGATGAAAACACCAAGATGGGTATAAAATGAGGTGGATACGTTTTTTTATCCGATAAGAAGAAATGCGCATAAATTACAATGGAAACACATTTACCGAATAAATCCCTTGATGCAAAACAAAAAAACTCACGTGACTTTGCCTCAACATTGGATGTGATTGGATAACTGGACTAACCAGCAGACCAATTTCATTGTACAGCATCTCAAATGTTGGTTTGATCAGTCTGAAATGCCTGAGCCAGAGTCTGTCATCAGAATGAATTGGTATAATGACCTCCCAGAAGTGTTTCACATGATTGCATTGGGTTTTGCCTAGTGACCACAGCTATCTTTGAAAAATCACTCCTGTAGATACGCCCATCACTGTCTGGATGTAGAGTAGAATAGAGTAGTTTGGCAGGAGGAAGTCAATGGTATAAAAAAAGGAACTTATAGCTCACATACCAGCTGAACCTCAATGTCATTTTAGCAGAGAATAACAGAGGAACTCTTTCTCAGCGTATAGGCTATTTGTGTCATGGTGAAGACCTGGGACTTGGGATTGAGCACCTGTCCATTCCTGTCCTCACCTCAGAACATGCTGTCGAAGGGGGATGGGCTGTCTCCGTCACTTACAACTTACTGGAAAAATGCAGATGATCTTGTATAAATATACAGTATGACTTAGTTGGTTTCATATTGGGGCAATTCATGATAGAGCTGCTCTTATTGTTGCTCCCCAGCCATTGTCTAAAAAAACAATACCTGTGTGGATTTAATTAAATCAACATGGCAGAATATGATACTGAGCTAGTCAACTCATATACTAGTAGCACACTTGTCAATTTCAGTGACATTTATAATAAAGACCTCATTATGTGGTCAAATAAATCAAAGTAGTTATCATCCCCCTCATCTATTTTCTTATTAGTATTATTCCACATTATGTTAGCATTGTGACAATGATGTAACCATAAACTTGGACTAGTAAAGATAGGAAGATAGCAGTAAAGTGTAACTCTTACGACATAACATGGCCTCAGGCCTTCAAAATCATTAGCACACACTCATGATTGCGTTGATGACACTCTTACACTATGTCTATGGCCTAAATACAGCTCTCCTGGGTCTGTGAGCATGTGTATAAGTGCGCAAAACATATCACATTTACACTGACCAGAGCCAATTCATTCAATTAGAGACTTCTAAGGAACACGCAAGCCTGTCAAGAGAGCATTTTTACAAGCAAGTGGTCAAATGCCAAAGGTGGAACATGTTTATCTGAACTAACTATAGCCAATCTGGTGCCCTCTGCTGCCAGCAGGATTTTAAAATGTTACTTAAGTCTATGGCTAAGACACTTTAGATGAATTTGGGGTTTGTCTTTTAAGGGTACACTCTTAGTTCAGTGGGTTTCTATAGAGAAACCTAGGGTTCTTGACTCAGTTGAACTCTTTATGCCAAAAAGGTTCTATATAGGCAGAAATGTGATTGCATAATACTTTCATGTTTAATGGTTTAATTTTTTTTCTAGTGATAAAGTATGTTTATGAGCTGTTTAATTCATAAAATTTAATTTAAAAAAAAAACAAAAAAATAAATAAATCCATACAATGATCCCATGATGGAAGCCCTTAAAAGGTTCTATATATGAAGCGCCTGACGGAACCCTTTAAGGTTCTATATGTAGAACCTTTTCTTCTACAAGTGTAATTTAAAAAGTCTTTTGAATATGCATTTTTTTTTTTTACATTTAAATACTCTAAAGCAGTTGTAACGTAGGCAATATAATTTAGCACAATAAAAAATCTCCATGTATTGCATTGTAGGCCACTGAAATGGCTATGAACTGAAAAAAACTTAAGTCTGCAACAGATTATACCAGAAAACAATATTAATCTACAAATTAAATCACTAATATTTACAATATGATGACTATTTGCACGAAAGCAGAGCTGTACTTTTCAGTGGAAACATGACATTAAACCTAGAGGTGGAAATCCTGGTACAAAGCTGCCATGCTAACACCCTTATCAGAGCCAGAGGACAGTATGAAAAATAAACTTTGCTCTGATGATCCACATGAACAGAAAAGACTTGGCGTTCTCTTCTCCTGCCAGCTCGGCTCCCTATTTAAGGATGTGATTCACATGAAAAGCATTTAGCTCTCATTGAAAGCATTCATTGCCGCATGAATCACAGACATGGGTCATCACCACAGACTCACATATTCACACCAAAGCAGCTCTGCCACCAAGTCATGCTGTTTAAATCCATAAACCATGGTATTACAGCTATGACATTTTAAGATATGGTTTTTTACATGCTTTAGGACAGTAACCATGGTTGTGTTTTGTTCACTTGAGTTACTGTGATGTTGTAGGTGATGCTGTCTCAAACAAAGAATGCTAAATGCTAATGTACCTACAGTACAGTGAGAGATATTTCTCTTCAGGGGAAGTGATGTTATGTATGTGGCGGGCAGTACTGGTGATGCACGACATTTCGGCAACCAAAACTATTCTGGCGAACACAAAAAATCTGTATGCACTTCACTATGACCACAAATGATGCTTGAGCAGCAATCATGAGGCGACTTGTTGCTAAAGAACTTTACTACAATTAGTTTATGACCTGTAAACACAACACCTTGAACAGAATACGAAATCAATTACCCAATTTTCAGCTAAATAAAAAAATTATAATCTAGGTTTTGGTGTTTTAGTAAAAAATCCATTTTGGTGCATCAGTAACTTGTAGATAGTCATTTTTGTTGCCATTATGTTGTAATAATTTAGATTTATGCATTTGAAGATATTTTTTATCCAATGCAACTTGCATTGTATTCAAGGTACTCGTTGTTATCATTTCTTGCTTTTCCCTGGGAATCGAACCCATGCTACTGTTTGAGCAACAGGAAGGCACGTATGCAAATATGATTTATTCTTTATAATGTGTGGATGTGCTGAGTTATATTCCATCACATTTTGGTGAATTTTATTGTTTTTTCTTAGCAGATGCAGTGGGGTCTGAGACTGACCCGCTTGTGCCGCTCCAGCTGAAGTCTGAAGGTGCGCTGTTCAACTGCTGTGATGGCACAGAGGATATCAGCCAAAGCTCCTCTAATGACACTCCTGCACCAAACAGACCTGTCTGCCAACCCTGTGGCACTGGTGCACATATTGACACCGCGGCAGAAGATGTCAGCTCTAATGAGGACAAAGAGGATGAGGTTGTTTCAGAAGAGAAATCTGAAGAGTTGAGTCAAGAGGAGGCCTCTTCTGAAGAGATATTTGAGGAGGAAGCACATGAAGAGGAGGCAGAAGTTGAGTTAGAGGCATCCAATGAAGTGGAGGAGGGGGAAGTTCTTGAGGAGGCACATGAGATCTCAGAGGATGACAGTGATGTAGAGGCACAAATGGTTGTTGAGGAATCTGTCGAAGAGGAGATTGAGGTGGTTGAGGAAGAGGAGGGTCTTCAGAGTGAAGATGAAGCAGGTGAAGAGGAGGTAGTTGAGGAAGAAGAGGCTCTTCATATTCAGGATGAGGGAGGTGAGGAACAGGTGGTTGAAAAAGAGGCAGAGGTGGTTACTCAGCCTGAAGAGCTATTGGAACAAGTGGAAGAGAGATCAGAAGAGGGAGCAGAGGAAGAGGAGGATGAAGAGGAAGCTGTAACAGAGGAAGAAGGCGCTCATGAGGTTGAACCAGAAGCCTTTATAAAAATGGTGGAAACAGAAGAGGCTGAGGAACTCGCAGCAGAAGTTGTTGAGGAGGTTGTTGAATTGGCCCAAGAGGTAACCGAGGAGCTTGTAGAACCAACTCCAGAACAAATTATGATCCAAGAAGAAGTTCCTGCACCTGCTGAAGAAGTAACGGTGGAAGAAGTGTCAGATGATATACCAGTACCCAAAGCATCTGTCAAAGGTACAGTATAGTTCACTCAGCATGAATAATATTGAACATTTAATGTTAATATGAAATAAGAGAATGTCTAATTGTTGAATTGGAATCAGTTTTCTAAAATGTTCTAAAATTTAGACAAAATAAAGCAGCTTTGTGTTGGTCAATGAAGCAAATCTGCATGACCAACTTGAACCCGTTTGTGTGGAAATCTTTTGCCCTCACGCTAATTTCTCAATTGCATGGATTCTTGTAGAAATTACTGGATTTCGCCTATGAAAATTCTCTGAACAACAGTAAATGCACCTCTGCCGCTGTTTGGCGAAACAAATTAACATATTTTTAGAAAATACTTTGACAATATACAGTGGATGATTTTTGCGAAATTTCACAGAATTGTTACTAAAGTTACCTTTTCTCTAATTTAAAATCTAATAATAAAGAGCTTCAGAATCATCACAAAGCGTCCGGTTAAACCCTATTATAGTGGAAATAACCTAAGAAGGAGCTATGTTGTTGTCCTGTCGTTAGGGGGCACTATTGTAAAAATTAGTTCCTTGTGCTTCTCCACCTGATACTTTGGTCAAAGGTGGCACACGAATAAACTCACCACCAAAATAACCTAACAGAAATAACCCTTGGCACAAGTCCATTGCCAATCATAACAATATGTTCTCTGGCCTGCATAGGGGATAGTTTTGTAATGGGGAAGAAATGTTTCAGATGCTTTTAATAGTACAGTGATTGTGTTTAACTGGCTCCAAATAGACAGCTGAGGTAGATGCTGCAGTAGATGGACCCAAAATGACAGTTGTATTCTGTTTCGGAGCTAGGTTATTATTGTCAACTAATATGAAAATAAATAAATCACTATCACTAGTATATCACTAACAATGGTCTAAACTTGTCTTTTTTAGCTTTTAGCTGTGCACGTAAATCAACAAGCAACTCATTGAGCTGATACATTGTTTCCTGTGATTGTGATTCTAGTGTAAATATAGATGCAGCTTCTTTCCTCAGAGATCTTGTTTACTTCAGATATAAATTTAAACTGTGGCAATAATCTGTTGATTCCACAACTGATTCCTTAACTACAAAGAATGCCACTGAAATGAAAATACATAAAAACAAAATAGTCCCTAAAATATATTTTGAAAATAGCATTTAGAAAAAATTGAAAATGCAAACCAATAATCTTGTTTTGTGGGAGCCATCCACATGAAATAAAATGTTAAGATGATATGAGATTCAGGTTTTATGATGGCTAAATTTTTCCTCTGGCAGTGGAGAAAAAACCCCCCTCAGGTCCTGCCACAAGAGATCGGTCTCACATTGAAGAGACGCTGCGTCTGGCAACAGCTGAACCTTCACGGGAATTTGTCGGTGAGTCATATCATGAAAATATTATGTAAAAAAGTATTACTTCCTGGGCTGTACAGTATGTACCATATCAAGTCAGTTATTTCTACATTAACCAATCACATTTTAGCTTGATCAAAACAATTTTGTGTGTGCTAATTTTTTGGGAACACCTATAGTGTGCAAAATCATAAGCAATTAATTGTTTGCTCAGCAATATCTTCCTTATTACTGTTTCAAGAATTTATCTTGAATCTTGATTGGACTGTTTATATAATTTATGTAGCAGTGTCTATAATGCATCCCCAAAATGATAAAATTATATAATTTTGGTTCATTCTGCTATTATTGTTATTTCTTTCTATATACCTTCCTGTCATCATTCAATCAACTCTACCTCTCATAGATGCTCTGAAGAAGCTGCAGCATGTCTACAACTCTGCAATTAATCCCTTGGAGAAGGCCTACAGATACAATGAGCTCAGGCAGCATGAAGTGTCAGGTAAATGGATGTTTTACAACATCATTCCTTTACTACCACAAAAAAGTGTCAAAATGAAGCCCTATCCTCAGTTAAATGGTTTGCTTTCCTCACGCCGTTCAGATGCAGAGATCAACTCTAAGCCCATGGTCCTGTTCCTTGGTCCTTGGAGCGTTGGCAAGTCTTCCATGATCAATTATCTTCTGGGTCTCGATGACACTTCACAACAGCTTTACACTGGTAACACATCAGTCATTAAATGGATGAATGTATAATGAAAGAGCCACAATAAATGAGCTGTTATATAAGAAAGTACTTGTTCAACATACAGCTCCATCTGGCTCTCTTTTGTTTTCTCAGGGGCTGAGCCCACAACCTCAGAATACACTGTCCTAATGCATGGTGAGAAGTTTCGTACCATAGAGGGCATTGTTATGGCTGCGGACAGTTCCCGCTCTTTCTCGCCACTGGAGAAGTTTGGTCAGGGGTTCCTGGAAAAGCTGGTGGGAATCGAGATGCCGCACAAACTCCTGGAGCGTGTCACATTTGTGGACACACCTGGAATCATTGAGAACCGCAAACAACAAGAGAGAGGTGAAAGGACAGCATTGACAAAGACACGAGAAATATAAAGAGAGATGATAATCAGACAAAATGCACCTCTGAACTGGAATTCATTATTGTTACATTCTGGCTTATTAGAAATAGGGATAGTAATCATGAATAATTTAAACATTTCTGTTCCTTAATGGTTCCATTAATGAAGACATTTATAATGTTAAAAAAAATATATGTTTAAATAATTATCTTATTATTTAAAATAATAATCCTGTTCTTTTGAATTTTCTATTCATAAGAATCTTGAAAAAAATGTATCATGGTTTCCACAAAAATATTAAGCAACACAACTGTCAACATTGATAATAATAAGAAATGTTTCTTGAGCAGCAAATCATTATATTAGAATGATTTCTGAAGGATCATGTGACACTGAAGACTAGAGTAATGATGCTGAAAATTCAGCTTTGAATCACAGGAATAAATTATATTTTAAAATATATTAAAACAGAAAACAGTTATTTAAACTGTAATAACATTTCACAGTATTACTGTTTTTACTGTATTTTTTGTCCGGCCTTGGTGAACATAAGAGACTTTAAAAATCAAAAACATGTCACAAACCCCAAACTTAAACAGTAGTGTATTTCTTTAACTGCACATTGTTATATGAACAACCAGTCATTGAGTAGTTAGTTGTGCATGTTTGACTCACTAAAAAGAATCGACTCATTAAAGCAATTCTTTTGTGATGGAATGAGATCCAGGCAATCCAGGAATGATTATGTCAGAGATTAAATTTGAATAAGGAATAATAAATGTATTAAGTCAAAATGTTGTCTTATAGAGACAAACAAACTAATCAAGTAAATAATAATTTATAATAAAATCCAGAGTATTGTATCTAACAGATGAAGACTCTGAAGATCAGAGTATAGAGAAAGGAAGAACAAAAGAAGATATTTGCAGAATGAAAGGAAAAGTAGAAGAGAAGAAACAGGAGAAGCTGAAGGAGTAGAAGCAGCCAGAAGTAGAAGTGAAGGGCAAAAATAAGAGCAATGAATATATATGCAGGAAACTTACACCATCTTTTGGTCTAATAAGAAAAGGTCAAACAGACTTATCCATTATGTCATAGTTGGTGTAACGGCTAGGTCAGAGTGACTGGTCAAATGTCAAAGATAGATGAAAATAGATATAGAAGGTGTTGTTTTAACACCTTTAAGACCTTTAGGAGAATGCTGCAGATCTTGCATTATCTCATGTCGGCAGAGATGGAAACGGACATATTTTGATACAAAGGTACATCACTTAATCAATTCTGATGGAAAATACACCCGATCGATCTTGCAGCACAGAAGAGACACCAAAGATCTTACATTTGGAAATATTCAAACATATCAGAGCATATAGGAAATATTTAGGCCTAAATGATTCAAGAAATCAATAACATGTAAAAGAATAATAATGTATAAAGAATAATTAATAAAATAAATAATATAAAGACATTATCATAAACATTGACCATTTTGAATACACCATTTGGGGAATTGGACTACATTTCCCAGCAAACATTTGGACGTTTAATGACCGTTGAAAAAGACGTCCCTCTGACACGTCCCGTCATGGCTGAAAAATAGTTCCAAAATGAAATTTGAACGGACGTCTTAGACGTTATCTTATTAATTAATTAATTAAGTACGTAAGTATTAGCTACAAGTAGCTAAAAGTCAAAGTAACAATTATACATGCAACCCCAGAGAATTGTATACATGTGCAAACGTATCTGAATGCATTTTTAGGAAATGTCTACATATTTTTTTAACCGATTTATGTCGTCCTACCGCGACTATTTTGGGCCAGGGACACGACGTTGCCGTCGGACCAATGTTGCTGGGTTGTTGCGCTGAATGCATTTGATTTAGCCTACTAAAATAACCAGTTCGTATGAATCATTCGCTTGAGGACAACTTCACTGGTTGCGCTTTCAGTTTTCGCGCCACAGATTCACTAGTGGACACTGAATACCGTGCGGTTTTCCCTCAGCATCTGCAGGACAGTGTTTTTTTTTTTTTTTTAAAGAACCATTTCTAAATAAAAAAAAGACTCAAAAATGAAAACATAAGTACAAATAGCCTAGCTACTTTATATTGATAAAGTATAACATTCTGCCTTTGTACACATTTACAAACTCTGTTGTTGTCCTTTAGGGTACCCCTATAGCGAAGTGTGCCAGTGGTTTATCGACCGTGCTGACCTCATCTTCCTGGTGTTTGACCCAACCAAACTGGATGTAGGATTAGAACTGGAAATGCTGTTCAGACAGATGAAGGGACGCGAGTCGCAGATCCGAATCATTCTCAACAAGGCTGACAGTCTGACAACCCAGGACTTAATGCGCGTATATGGCGCCCTCTTCTGGAGCATGGCACCCCTGATTAACGTGACAGAACCCCCACGCGTCTACGTGAGCTCCTTCTGGCCGCAGAACTATTCTCCTGACACCAACAGAGACCTTTTTAAACGTGAGGAGATCTCCTTGCTGGAGGACCTAAATCAGGTCATTGAGAACCGCCTGGAAAACAAAATCGCCTTCATCCGCCAGCACGGCATCCGCGTGCGCATCCACGCCCTCCTGGTCGACCGCTACTTGCAGACGTATTATGAGAAGTTGGGATGGTTTAGTGACCCACAGGAGGTTTTCCATGATATCGTCAGTGACCCTGACAAATTCTACATCTTCAAGTCCATTCTGGCCAAGACCAATGTGAGCAAGTTCGACTTGCCAGAACCGGAGGCATACCGGGACTTCTTTGGAGTGAATCCTCCCAACGGCTTCAAGCTCCTCTCCTCATACTGCAGCTGGACAGGAGGATGCCTGCTGGAGAAGATTGAGAAGGCCATCACAGATGACCTGCCAGCTTTGATCAGCAGTTTGGCAGAGAGAAGGGAAGCCAAGGCAGAGGCAGCTGCAGAAACCAAGGAGAAACCCCAAAACCGTTGGCGGAGACAGTAGAAGAACGGATTGAGGGATTATTTTCTACCTGAGGCACAATCAGTCAGTCTGAGGGCACCAAAGCGTTGAATGAATGGATGGATGAGAATACAGTTATGAATAAACGGTTATAAATAAAGCAAGGAAGGGAGAGAGTAAAAGAAGATTCACATCATTGGGAAGTTGTATGTGGGTCAATGACGTGACGGGTCATTTTTTTGTCCAAAGGCCTTAATAATAATAATAATAAAAAACAAAGATATGACATCCAAAGTATGTAAGGTAGTACAACTAGATCTCTTTTATTGAATCCAAAAGGTTTTAATTATATTTTGCTACATCTAAAAGGTATTTTAAAGATTTTGAAGTGTCAAAAGGTCATTCGGTTTAACCGTCCCAAGGCCAATACATTTCATTTGTGATTAAAATATCTAAAAATTTAATAAAAGTATATTTTTTTTATTCTGGCATGATTTTATAACATCATATATCAACATAGTGCAAAATGGTATTAAAATTATGTGTAGAAGTCGTTGCTTTGTTATGAGAAAGAATGTCCGGAAAAATGAATTTCATTGATGTCATTCGGAGTAACCAATATAAAGGGACCATTTTGGTTCAAGTCATGCGGTCAATATTATGTGACAGGATGTGACATCATTCAGACACCTGCAAAGGACTACATGGTCGTGAAATAAAGTAACTAACTCTCTTTTAACTATTTGAAAAATTCATGTTTTCACTTGCTCATATGCATGTCCCGAAACATCAGGTCATTCGGTACAACCGCTATAAAACATGGGAAAATGTTGTAATATTTTAAAAACTTGTACTAAATATAAAATGTTTGATTGTCCTTTTGCTATCTAGCTAGCAAGCTAACTAGCTAGCTAGCTAGATATCAGCTTGTTAGCATTGTTTGAAAATATCGTCATTCGGTATAACCAAAAGTGTCATTTGGTAAAACCGAAATTTTGGTTAAACCGAATGACTTTTTTGGTGGCAAATTTTGTCCATCTTGTAAAAAATGACAAAAGCAGTGTTAATTGATTATAACCCCCCCCCCCCCATAATCTCATTGTTAACAATTATCTCTATTATGTTTTTTTTTTTTTTACTTTTAAAAACCTTATTCGTCAATGACCCATGTACAGAGACTTAACCATTCTGTAGGCTATAAAACAGACCCGAACGAAGGGAATCAGTGTAGTCTTTCTAATATTCTTTTTCTTCCTTGTTCTAATTTAATCAGTTTGCAAAACATTGTTTTACTTATTTATACTATGTTCAGAATAAATAACGTCATATATTATTTATTTCTGGTTTGAATGTCGTTTTAAAAGTTTGAATATGCTACATGTGGTAGAAAGTTTATCTTGACTGCATTTCTTCAGTTTCACTTGTAAATACTGATCATTTTCCTTTGTACAATTCACTGGTGTATGAGTTGTTGGTAAATGAGATGAGAAAATCTATTACATGTTGTGTTTGCTCGCATTACTGCATGTTAATACTGTGGTGACATTAAATTGTTTTTTGTGGCTATTGATTTACACAATATTGAAATTAAACTTTAAGATGAATATTAAGTCAATAAAATACCTAAATATGTGGATGAATTGTGAGACAAATAATGATTTTGCAGCTGCAATTGATTCACTTCAAACTGTAGTTCATGAGAGGACCCCAAATGTCCACTAGATGGCGTACCATATCATTAAACTGACTGCAATAAAAATACTGATCACATTTCAATGCAGGAACCTTTGGTTTTATAAAAAGTACTGTTTTGCAGCAATCTATGCATTCATCTATATAAAAATAAAATTTCAAGCAGGCAATTTGTGTAAAACATTTACACACACGAAAGCAAGTATTTATGATTCTAATAAAAGGGTTAGAATTGTGAATGTTGAAATATCTGCAATAAAGTTGTAGCTTGAGTATACAATTGATAAGAGTTTAATTGAGATTTGCACTAAATACTGTGTTGCTAGTTATACTCTTGTGTGTTTAACAATCTGCAGCTGTGTTTTCTGAGTAAGAGGCCAGAAGTGACCACCAAGAAATAAAAGCTGTACATGTATGACGAGTCCACAGGTTAGTGTTGGTCAAATTCCTGAACACACTCTTGTGTCATAAACTTTCCCATCTGACACAACACAGCACGTCTCAGAAACTGGACATGATGAATGTCTGACACAGGAAGTGCGGGATGATTATCACTTGGTTGTAACTTATCTGATGGATCAAAGGTCAAGACACACCCAGAATCTCAGGTATGTTCCTAGGTGATGGAACATACAGACACACACTCATGTTTACTAAATGGGAACATACCATTCATATTACTATTGTTTTTAAATTAAGTGAATTATAAATACTACGGATTAAGAATAACCCTGAAGAAAACATTTTTTTTTTTTTTTTACAGACAACTTTTTCATGACTTCAGCAGTCTTTCATAATTACTGGATAATGATTATCTTTAAATATATTTTGACACAATTTGCACTTACAAAGAGACATTTCGATTCAATAAAATATTTTAGAGTTTGGAACAATAAAACAATAGCACCCAGCGGTTGGGTTAAATGTTTGCCCAACGTGCTGGGCAGTTTTATTTAACCCAACTATTGATTAAAAATGACTATGCTGGCTTAAAATGAACCCAAAATAGGTTGGAAATTAAAAATCAGACAATTACTAGAGGCAAAAATAATAATCAAAAGGTGAACATTTATTAATAAGCAATGTAATAAATGTTTATTGTTTAATTATTATTCATTAAACATATTAATAAATGTTAATTTCCAACATACTTTGGGTTCATTTTAAGCAAGCAATACAGTAATTTTAAACAATAACTGAGTTAAATAAAACTACCCAGCAGGTTGGGCAAACATTTAACCCAACCGTTGGGTTAAAACAGCCCAGTCGCTGGGTTTGTCCATTTTCAACCCAACTTGGGTTGTTTTTAACCCAGCATTTTTAGAGTTTGGGATATTATAATAGTTTTCATTACGTTTTAAAGATTTCCATTACTTTTCTAGGCCTGTAAATCACATTCATACTGTCTTTACTCATACTTGTTTGCCACAGCGACAATTATAAATTACTCAAGGAACAGGTCAAAATCAGGTTCCAGCTAATCTAGGCTGTGAGAATAAATAGTGTCATAATTATACTCAACGTACCTGTTCTTTTTATGACTTCACATGGGCTTCATGCCAAGAGAGCAGTCAAATTTGAGTATGAAGAGTTCTCTTGCGTGCGCGCCGCCGTTAAAGAGCCCTGCGTGCGCGCTCCCTCGCGACTCGCCCCCTCCCCTGTATTTCAACACTGTAGTTAAGTTGTCCACCCCACCGCACGCCCACAACCATCTTTTCCGAGTGTGCTCAGAACATGGTGGTGGAGCTCGTGAACGCAGCGCCCGGGTAAGCGCCAACCAGCGGTGTTCAACTCCTTACTGAGGCTGTTCGGCTCCCACAACAACGCCGTTCCCTTCAACAGGCTCGTGCAGACGGGGAGGAGAACCGAGAGCGAACGGAAGAGGACGCAAAGCGACACAGCTGCGATGCGTTCGGCTGGCATGAGCTTGCCTACGAAAACGGACTTGAACGGAGTTTTGGAGGAATGCTAAACAGACAAAGTGGGGATTAAAGAGACAGATAATGTTGGAGCATTGGCGTGGGATTTTAAGCAGTGGGGTGTGAGATCTCATTCTTGGTCTGAACTCCACGAGTGTTGAGTTGCCAGCCCGATCAAACGACTTGAGGCCTGGGGAAAAAAACTTTCGTCTTCATTTTGAACACTTTGCATTGAAATTATTTGAGATTGCCTCCAAGTAACTGGTTAAAAGGGATTACACACAAACAAGAACAAACTTTTCCTCAGCACTCTTTTTGACTTGTCAGAGTGCCTCGATGTCATCTGTATTTTCTTCTTCTTGGAAGTTGAAATCATAAGTATTATTCGTCTTCTGGAGTTGGCAGATATGCACAGCGGCGTTGCGCTCTCACGCGAACGGCTGATGTCATTTGGAGTTGTCACGACGTCATCTTGAGCTTGGAAGTATTTTAATGCGCTTTGAAAGCAGGAATATTCACGGTTGACATCCGGAGTGTGTGTTCAGGAAAGGACGGGGCTCCTCCATGGGAATAGGCCGTCTTCTGACCCTCTACAGGGGCAGAAGTGGGGCAGTAACAGGATCTGCACCGAGTTTTGACGGAAAAAGACGGACAGCTTTAATGTCTTACCACCAGCCGTTTATTTTTCTCCGTTTACGGGAGATATAGGACGATTCTTGCTTCTTCGTGATGTCAGAACAAAAGGGAGTGCGTTAGAGAGTTTTGAATCAATTTTCTGTGATTTTTGACACTATAAAGGGAAAAGCGGCGCGTTTTAAAAAAGTTTTCTCACAGAAATTGGCGCCTTTTAACAGCTAACTCTTTCGACAAATAGCAACCGTTAAGTTTGGTATTTGCTGACTTAAAACTGACATTAGCCCGAAACCGAGTACAAGAAATGTGTAAAATCTGGCATTTGGAAAAATGAGATATAAACTTGTATTACCTTTGCATGTAATCTGGAAATGGAAAGTAAATTCAAACATTGTCGAGCATTGGAGAGGGTGTTTGAGGGACAGTGTTGACTGGATTAAAAAACTAATTTGAAAACCGTTTCAGAACACCCTATGTGAACCAACCGCCCACTTTTTAAACGATACTTACTTGCTCTTGTTTTATTGAATGCGAATTAAAAACGATGTGCTCAAAAAAGGAGGCTCGAGTGGATGACACTGCGTCAGTCTCGCGGAGCAAAAGTACACACATGCGCGTTCACGCGCCCCCGAGCCATAGAATATAATGGAATCCGAGTGCTGACGTAATCTCAGCACGGATAAGGAACTGCTCAAGAGTCCAAGACGGTCCATCCTCAAAGTGAATGCACTTGGAATTTCGTTCCGGCTGGACTCTTTTCAAATACAAACTGTGTTTTTCGTACTCTTAAGAATCCATGTTCAAGTGCCACTTCCTCTGTACTGTCAGCAGTAGGTGATATGTGATAATTAAAAGTCAATTGTTGTCTCATTGCCATGGCATTGCCAGAGCAGCACCAGCCGCTACACGAGACGGAGGTTAGGTGTGATAGTGAAGGGGGAGCTGTTACTGTGCGGATAACTGACAGCCGCAATCAACAGGTGGGTCCAGACCAAGAGGTTGACCCTGGCGACATGGGCTCCTCCAAACCCTGCAAATATAGTATCTCGTCAAGCTGCAGCTCAGGGGAGTTGGGTGTTCCTAGGGCCATGATGACTCATCTGAGCAGTCCGCGGAGAGTGCCGCAGCTGTTCGAGAGGTCTGCCGCGCAGTGCTGGGACCCCAAGTTTGACTCACCCATACTAGAGGAGGCATGCAGGGAACGTTGCTTCCCGCAGATGCAGAGAAGATTCCGCTACATCCTGTTTTACCTGGCCACTGCTGCACTACTGTGGGGGATTTACTTTGGGATCAATAGCAGCAGGTGTGACCCTACAAACTTCCTGGTCCCCACGATAGGGTTTCTTGTGCTGTGCCTTCTCCTCCTCTGGTTTACGTTCTCACGGCCGTATGTGCGATTCTACAACCACGCCTCCTTCCTCCTTACAGTGATCATGTTTGGCATCACCCTGGCGCCCCAGACACAAACCGCTCTCTTTGCTCTTTTTGATAGCCAGAAAGCAGACAATCAGTCACTACCTGCTTCTCAAAATGCTCCTTGTATATCACCAGTTGGGACATTTTCACTCTGTATGGAGGTGCTGCTTTTGCTGTACAGTGTGTTGCATTTGCCCCTGTATGTGTCGGTGCTTCTTGGCCTGCTGTATTCTGTCCTCTATGAGGCTTTAGGTTGGCTGCACCTTGCTCAGTTGGAGGGTAGTTACGTAGGGTCGGGAAGTTCAGTCTGGCACACTCTGAGCTGGCTCGGCCCAGGAAAAGTCCTGCTGCACCTGTGCGCACACGTCATTGGCATCCACATATTCATTATGTCCGAAGTGCGCTCTCGGAGTACCTTTCTCAAGGTAGGTCAGGCGATCATGCACGGGAAGGATCTGGAGGTCGAGAAGGCGCTGAAGGAGCGGATGATCCATTCTGTGATGCCGCGGCTGGTGGCGGACGAGCTGATGAAGCAGGGAGACGAAGAGAGCGAGAGCTCAGGGAAACGATACAGCGCAGGTACGTGCTCCGCCGCCACTGCAGCTGCCGCAACCACGTCCAGCCCCAAAAGCAACAAACGTAAGAAGAACTCTATTCCTCGTGGACAAATAATCTTCAGGCCCTTCAACATGAAGCGCATGGAGCCAGTCAGCATCCTTTTTGCTGACATTGTGGGCTTCACCAAAATGAGTGCCAACAAATCCGCCCATGCACTGGTGGGACTGCTAAATGACCTCTTCGGCCGCTTCGACCGACTTTGTGAGTTGACCCGCTGCGAGAAGATCAGCACTCTAGGAGATTGCTACTATTGTGTCGCGGGCTGCCCTGAGCCACGCACCGATCACGCATACTGCTGTGTGGAAATGGGGCTTGGGATGATCCAGGCCATCGAGCAGTTCTGCCAGGAGACGTCGGAGACCGTGGACATGCGTGTCGGCGTGCACACTGGCACCGTGCTCTGTGGTATTCTGGGAATGAAACGCTTTAAGTTTGACGTCTGGTCTAACGATGTCAATTTGGCCAATCTTATGGAACAGCTGGGCGTGGCGGGAAAGGTGCACTTGTCGGAGGTCACAGCAAGTTTTCTGGATGACTGTTATGAGAGGGAGGATGGACGAGTGGTGGAACGTGTCGGACATGGTGTTACTGATCAGCTGAAAGGTAAGGCACAAGAATAATATATCAATTTGTGGAAGTTTGTTTTGAACACATGCAAAAGTCTAGTGAAAATGCTTCTGGTTTGCATTTTCTTTGAGTGAAAAATTTAATTGAAAATGAACATTTCAGAATTTAGTTTGTCCCCTTTTTGCTCTAATGACAGCACCACATGAGCTCCACAAAACCTGATGATCATGTTATCCAGTGTGATTTGAGAATGATCCAATGAGCATCTTGTGCTTCAATAAAAACAAAAACATCCAAATTTACTTAAATATCCCAAATATTTCTTTTACATTTTTCCTAAAATCCTAATGCTACTTATTTTTCAGGTTTAAATTTCATTTTGAGTCAATGAGTCATTGCAGATTTGCAATGTCAGACTTTTGGATTCCAGTCTGTGTCACTGTCTGGTATGTTTTTAAGCTGTGTGTATATGTGTTGTTGCCTACTTTTTTTATTGACTGCTGTTTCCCAGCTTTGCTGTGGTGGTGGTGATGATGATGATGATAGTCTTTTATTGTGCACCTTGTAGTCATGTCCTCTAAGGACTCTGTACAAAGGGCTGCAACTCTTCTCTAGTTTTATTGCACCCTCATATAATCTCTTTAGTAACTTAACTGTAGAGTTACTATGTAAAAAGATGATTGTTTTTGACCGTTTCTGCAGTCTGTAGCCATGTCCTCTGAGGACCCTGTATAAAGGGCTCCAATCAGGGTCCAAAATGACCACTTGCCTAGTGCCAAATGCTAAAAAAGCAGCCTTTGGGGCACAATTAAAACCAGTTGGTTGGTAACTTTTTATTAGCAGCTGTAGTGTAATAATTATTATATTAAATTGTAAAAACTGTAATATATTTTATTTATTATAATAAAGTGTTTTTTTTATTATTATTTAAAATGTAAAAATAATTAATTACAGTTGTTAATTTTTCACTCGTCATTGCCAGGTGTGGCAAAAAGCTAATTTTGGCTGCATATCTTTTTCACTTTTATTGTGCCCTCATATAATCTCTATTGTATCTTAATTGCAGATTTGCTGTCATCGAAGGCTTGTTCATCTGTAGCTCTATTGTATTGCAGTTGTAGCTCTTTTATTGTGGCCTCCCTTTGACACAGTCACCACGCATTCACGGTTCTGCTTTCTCAATAACATCAGTGTCTATATGAAGGCCTGCATCCAGCAGAGCTGTTGATTTAAAGTCGTAGTGACAGACACAAGCAGAGGTCTCTATTTTTTCTTTCTCCTTGTCCTGCACTCGGCCTCTCTCCCAACCCATGTCCTTAATCTGAACCCTGATGTTGTTCCCTAACTGAACCTTTCAGGATCTCCTCCCTCTTTATCAGCTAGCTCCCTTCAGACATCCTCTTGTCAGTCAGAGAAGGATGGCAGCTATAGTGATAGACTCTTGGCAGTGAATCATGACAGTATACCAACTTTGTAAATCTTTATGGTTTAGAAAACCGGTCCTGTATTTCACCAGCAGTGTTGTTGCAGGCTGCAGCATCTTTATTAATTTAGTAAAATCAAATTAGTGATTGGTGGTCCAGGGTCCTATAAGTCATTGAAGAATTAGCACACTTGTTTAAGTCCATTTCAGCTCAGACCTCTATCTCAAGCTCAAAGTAGGCTCTGTACTCCCTCTGTAAGATGGAAGAAAGTGAAGCTTACATTTGTGGACGGGGTGGTCTCGCAAATGGCCCTCTGCCTTGGTGCCAGTCATGTTACCCCATGTGACCGTCTGATTCCATTGGGTAGGTGGGTGCGAACAATGACACACGCTAGTAACCCAGCTGTGTGAGGGATGCGTCACTGTCTGTCTTGCCGCAAGCGATTCTATTTGCAGTATTTTCCCTGGACTTTACATGGCTGTGGTCTGACCCTGCTGTACACCTTTAAAGTGTGTGTGTGTGTGTGTTCTGTTTTCAGACAGGCTGGACACAAGCTATAAAACTATATTTATAAAAGTTCATTCTGGGGTTAGATGCCTATGATACCAATAATAGTTACAATTAAATTAATAATTACAAATATTATTACCGTTGTACAAATCTCTGTGTGAATGCGCCTTAAGATGCCCAGTTCTGGCCCAAATTTAATAACCTACAAAAAATTATGGAGAATGTTATCTTTGTTATTTTTCTTTTAATATGTATATGTTTTTGAAAGAGGTCTCTTATGCTTACTAAAATTGCATTTATTTGATCAAAATGTTACAATTTAAAATACTGTTTTCTCTTAGAGTATATTTTATAATGTAATATATTCCTGTGATGTTACGTGATCCTTCAGAAATCATTCTTATATGTTGATTTCTTATTATTATCAATGTTGAAAACAGTATTTTTGAGGAAACCGCAATACTATTTTTTCAAGATTCTTTGAATAAAGTTCAACAGAACAGAATCTTTTTAAAATGTTATGCATCCTTGCTTAACAAATGTATTAATTATTATTATTTTTTAAATGTGTTACTGACCCCAAACTTTTGAACTGTAGTGTATGTTTGGATTTGTGTGCATGCTTGACAGGTTTGTGTGCAGGTGTACCGGTATATTTGCATGTGCGTAATTCAGATATAATCCGTCCCACCGCTGTGCTCACACACTGTGAAACAAACAGACCTGTGAATTATAACTGCAGCATATTGAGTTTAATTAGAAACCAATTATATCTGTTTATTTCCTCCTGCCTGTTTCACCTTTGTATGAGGATCCTGCGGACCTCGGGCCCATGCGCACACTGACCACTGGGACCCCAGACTACTGTTTTATTTATTTATTTTAAATAATGTTAATGTTAGTCTAATGTTAGCCTACCAAATTGTCCCGTGGTGGCGGTTGGAGGAGGGCCGTGATCCAGCCCTGGTCAACAGATTCATAGTAGGTACTATTTATGTAAGTGTAAGCTGCATTTTGAGGGTGCTGATTGAGCCTGGTTTGAAATTGAACTTGAAGAAAGCGAATTTGGTTTCCAAATGCACAATCAGGGCTCTGCAACATTTTGAATAGGCTATTCAGTTTATTCACTTATATTAAATTAAACCTTGTGAATATGTGAATTTTAATGTACTTTTTATTTGGCTATTAATTTAAAGATTTAAATAATTAATTTAAATATTTACTACTTTGTTGTCTTGCAAGTATGAAAAAATTATGACAGATATTGTTTAGTTTTAAGATATTAAGATATTAACCCTGGTAAAATAATAGTCAGAAAAATCTAATATTTTGAAATGAAACAATTATTTTATTGAGCAAAATCTAAAATAAAAATCTAAAAATTTGCATATGTGTTTTGTTTTTTGGCTTTTATGTCTCTTATAGTCTGATACAGTGAGAATATGGAGCTTATAATCAAGGAGGAAAAAATACCTAGATTTATTCAGATGCTCAAACTGAGCAAAAACAAATTAAGTTACCATTTTAAATATTAGAATGTATATCAAATATCCTGAAAGGCCAATACTGCGATTTGTATATATTTTTGTAAAGCTATATGAGCCAGCCATAGTCCCAATGCAAGTTGTTTAGTTGGAGCAGATCGGAGTGTGTTCTTGCAGATAAGGAGCCCAACCCTGTTTACACACATGGACACACTCGTGCCAGGAGATATAGATGAGCTCTTTATTTGGGAAAGAAATTTCCTTTCTCTGTATGTCGTATAGACATGCGTATACAGTCATGTTTGTGTCATATACATATACATTCAGTATTATATACATGAAGGGCACAGAGCTTGAGCAGGACACACATGGCGTGGAGAGTCTATGTTGTCTATCCTCATTCCTCTTTCTCATATCGTTCCGTCACTCCAAGGTCATGAGTCTGGCCGAGCTGGACAGGTTTGTCCAGTCTGTCGAGGAACTTCAGCCACAAGACGCTTGTATGCAGGTACAAATACACACAGCTGTGAGGCTCTTTCTTTCTTTAGACTTTGTCTTGTTTTTGACGTGAATTTGAAATCACTGAAGAAGCAAACAAGTAAACAGCTGGCTCATCTATCCCAAAATGAGTTTGTTCTATATATAGGAGATGTTTGGAATGGAAAACTAGCTTGCCATATACTGCAGACCAAGTACATTTTGGGGCTTTTTTGCCCATTTAGGACAGGGCAGTAAGAGGACTGGATGGAAACCATGGGAAAAGAGAAGGCAATTGGACTGGGAAAGGACCTTGAACCGTGACTCAAACTCCGGTCACCTAAAGTGCAATTGCACCATTTATGCACTGCCCAGCCTAAACAGCTCTCTTCAACTACATAACCTCATTACACTGCATGTTTAATTCAGCGAGTGACATCCCAAAGTGATGTCTGTAAACCTTTTACTGCACTTCAAACTGCTGCTGTTGTTGTTGTTGTTGTTGTTATTATTATATAAATTTTGTGCAAAATGATGTATTAGCTTCAGTGTTATTTTAGTCTTATTTATATACTGTTAGTTTTTTTTTTTATATATATATTTTGAATTAACATTTGTCTTTTAATTTTTAGTTTTAGTAATTTTGTGCTTTTTTCAATCTTTATTTCCATTTAGCATTAATTTTCAGTTTTAGTTTTATTAATTTTAGTATTTCAGCTTGCCAATCTAATTTTAATTTTAAGTTTACATTTTATTTTATTGTATTTCAGATTTTTCAATCAACAAAAACAGTTTAATAGTTTTAGTTAACAATAACAACACTGTTTAGCTTTTTCCGGTCTGATCAAATAATACAACAAGGAAAGTCAAAGCCCATTGTATCATGGTATACAGCATTTCTCTTGGTATTTTCTGCTCATCTCTTGTTATGTACGGAGCCCCTAAAGGGACATGGTGGTGGAAAAAATATGAGATGGGAGGAAAAAACGTTCCCCTGAGAAACTTTGCCTTCGCTCTGAAAACTTTTGCGTTTCCTCCGTGTAAACTTTGCGTTCACTCGCAAAGAACTCAAGTTTTGCGAGCAAACAAAGTTTCTCAGGGAACGCAAACATTTTGCAAGTGAAAACTTAGGATTTTCCATGCATACAGAAAACTCAAAACACAGTGCTAGTGTTGTTTATTGCAGCAAATCTGCTCATTCAGCACCTTGTTTCAATGAATCGGTAAAAAAAGTTACTCAGAAGGGTTCTTGGAAGTTATTTATTTTTTTAATTATGTTTTGTTTGATTTAAACATATCAACCACCTCATAGATTTACATCCAAAGGAAGTTGTTGCAGTTACGAGATGCACAAACACTGAGTCAATTCCAGCAATCAACATCAAAGAACCGGTTTAAAAGAATGATTCATTCACAGATAAATCATTATCACAGCGTGGCCTGACTCATTGGGTCTCTTCAATAAGTAGAATTTCAATTATTTAAAATCATTCTTAGATAAACTGATTAATCAAATCGGATGCAGTTTATGCAAAAATTGTATTACGAACTACAGAAATTTCACGTTTTGCTTGTTTTGTGAATGAAGACCATTAGGTTTTATTCTGTGATAGTGTTTGTAAGACTAAAGGTGCGGCCACATTTATCATTGTTTGGTGAATTTTCGTCAGCAAAATCCAATTATTTTTATAAGAATTCAAATGATTGTAAATTTTGCATGAGGGCGAAAGATTTTCCCACACAGGTTTCACAATGGATTCAAGTCGTCTTGTGAATTTGCCGCGTTGACCAGCAGAAAGCTGTTTTGTTTGAAAGTGACTTTTGTGTGAGCTGTTCTTCAAACATCTCTACATTATTGACAATAGACAATGAACCTTTTTTTGCTTGCAAATGTCACTAATGCGACCACATCTAAAATCTGTCTTCTGTAGAAAATCATTGCTGTGAATTCAGATTCAACTCCATGAACTTTTGTGTCCTCATCTCTCAGCCAGTAAACTTTAAGAGATAGACACACACACACACATACATACACACCATGTTTTAAGATTCCTCTCTGCCTTGAGCTGAAGCTCTTGACTACAATTTAGAGTAACAGTCTTGTCAGGTGATGTCATGACCTGTTCTTGACTAATCTAAAAAATCTTCCTCTTTTTCTGGAGAAACATGCCATGGCATGTTCCCTAACTCATGCTCTGAAACTGACGGCATATTTAAGCTCCAGAGGTTTTTCATTTTTTCTTTTTCTCTCTTTCTCTTTACACTCAGCTTTTACATCACCACACCACTGTGCATGTGGTGTTGACACAGCTGGTTGGTTTTGTGTGTTTGCCAGGCTTTGGCCTTGGCGTTGCTTGTGAACAGGTCAGGGAATTACTTTGATAAGACACCTTCCTGTAGCCAGAGGTCAGAGTCATGTTGTGTGTGTGTGTGTGTGTCTGCATGTGAAAGTGTGCGTTACAGAGCATGCGCTGTGAGAGGCTTTTTATGTCTATGTTAGAGATATTTGGTAATTAGTTTTTTTTTTTTTAAATAGATAAAAATATGTAAATACCTAGGTGTGTGTTTCCATTACTATTTTTGTAATGTGTGCATTACACATTTTCTACTACAAAAGGTCGACTCAGACTACAGGATCAATCCACACACATGCACTGTGACCTTCAGTGCAAGTTGCATGACATGCATTGCATGTTTTGTACGTCAACACACCTGCCCACATACACGGGGGCTGTCACGTCCGATCTGGTATGTCACATTCCCAGTGGTGACACATAAAGCTGTGTGTGTGGATTTTTAAAAGTAACGATGCAAGCGAGTGCTGAGGGATCACGCGCACATACATATGCTCAGTGAGTGCACAGCCAGCACATGGGATGGGGATGTTTTCTGCCACAGATGAGCTTTTGTAATGCAAGTTGGAGGGCAGAATTACATGCTGAAATCTGCAGTATGCAATTTAAATTTAGTTGATTGTTACTTTTTGTTAGGTCAGGTAATGCTTTTTATGGTGTTGAAATAAATTAAGTTATATTTGCACATAGTCCAGATTTTGTCTGAATTTTTGGTATTCTGCAAAATAATTCAGCTAGGGCTGGATATTGGTACAAATTTCATGATTTTGCTCTCCATTCAATTTGATTCCAATCTCAATTTTGATATTGATTCATTTGGAAATATTTTAGGTACATTTCAATTTTTCTCAAGGATAAAAAGTCTCTCTCAACTTATGCTGTTTAGTTGAGTCTTATTCATGCATCATTAGACTAAAGGCCAGGACACACCAACCTGACTAGCGGCAACGAAAGCCGACGGTGTTGTCGCCTCACGTCAGCTGCGTTAGGGAAAAAATATGTGCTTGAACACACCGAAAGAACTTCAGCCGACTGTCAACTAGCACGCGTGTTCTGCCCCTGCGTATAAAGGAGATAACTGTCTATTTAAGCAGATATATTTGTCTATATTCGTCATTCAAAAAGGGAAAGCGAAACTAAGACTGCATGTATACAAACCATAAACAAAGCAGCGCTTGCTTACCATTTTGAATATCAATCATACTGATCACGTTCTTTATTCCACTCCACTCATGTTATTATGAAAATATTTGTGCATTCGAGTGCTCAGGTAAGATGACGTAAAATTAGAACAACCTTCTGTCTGTGCCGTCATGACTTATTTGCTTGCTTTCATAACTTTTGCTTATATACTTGTGAACTGACTCATTTGCCATACTGAACAACCAATCAGAGTTCTCTCTCTCTCTGTCGAATCGGCCGAAAAAAAACAGACGAGGACCAACTTCAGCCGACGGTGCGGAACACACTGAGAAAACTTAGTCGGCCGACGCACAAAAACTGCCCGACGGCTGACCGTCAGCTTGGTGTGTTCCGGGCTTAAGGGGGCGTTTACACGACACTGTTTTCAACTAAAAACAGAGAACTTTTTATGCGCTTTGGTCGTTCATTTACACGACACCAGCGTTTTGGGGACCTGAAAATGCAAACTATTAAAAACAGGTGTTAAAGTGCATGTTTTTGAAAATGATAGTTATCATCTCTGTGACCGTGTAAACTACAAAAACGTAAATTTTTGAAAACGGTGATGTCATGCACATGCATATTACATGTTCAGATAGGCGTGCATTTGTTTTGTTTTTTTTGTTTTTTTATACAAAGTGACCGCCAACTACTGACCTGGCAGCATAATACAGCGGTTTTGGTTGTTTTTGACTATCATTTTGACAACGTTGTTGTCTTGTGCAAAAAACTTTTCTGTTTTTAGTACATCGTTGTTGTGGAAATCTTAGGGATGTGCAACAGCGATCGAGTACTCGACCGTGACAGCGACGATCGATCATGTAAACGATAATCGAAATGGGTTTTTTTTGTTTGTTTGTTTGTTTTTTCCCCTCCTGATTGGTTATAGCAGCACTTTGGGCAGCGCCCTGAGCTCTGATTGTTTAGCTTGCCACAGCATGCGTCAAAAGACGTGAGAGAGACTGGCCTCGAAGTCACGTAGTGATGTCTGGCTTCACTTTGACAAGATAGATGAAAATACAGTTCAATGCAAGCTGTGCAGCGCCAAGCTTTTATCCTTTTTAAATTATATTCATAATTAATTAAGCAATAAGCAGTGATTTTCAAACGGTAAAATAACATTTTGGTTGTTCAGAAAGTGCAAATTGAATCCAAAATATTGCTGAAATATTAGAATAAATAAAAAAATTACAATAGTGACAGTAATGTAGCCTAATAGTAGATTGTGAATTTGTTGTGCTTTCGTTTCGTTGGCTGCGTTTTTATTGCGCAATCGGAGTTACACTTTCGGTCAAGCTCACGTTTGCATTCGCCAACTTTTTGCAGATGAAAGTTGTAATAGCTACATCTGATTAATCTAATATAGGATGCGTTGGGATATCAACATTTATTAAAGGATTAGTTCACTTTCATATAAAATTTTCCTGATAATTTACTCACCCCCATGTCATCCAAGATGTTCATGTCTTTCTTTCTTCAGTCGAAAAGAAATTAAGGTTTTTGATGAAAACATTCCAGGATTATTCTCCTTATGATGGACTTCAATGGCCTCCAAACGGTTGAAGGTCAAAATTATAGTTTCAGTGCAGCTTCAAAGGGCTTTAAACGATACCAGACGAGGAATAAGGGTCTTATCTAGCGAAACGGTCGGTCTTTTTTTGAAAAAAATGTAAATGTATATGCTTTATATAAACAAATGATCGCCTTCCAAGTGCTTCCGCCATGACGGCCATGCCCCGCCCCCCGCACACGCCCCGCCCCCCGAGTACTCGATTACTCGTTTTTGAAACCTATTGATGATTGAAATAAAAAAAATTGCCAAAAATGCCCATCCCTAGTAAATGTACCCTAAAAGATTTGTCTTGCAATTTCAAATCTATATCGGTTCTGTATCTATTAGGGTTGGGCCGATAGACGATGACATTGTCTATCGCCGATGCTGACAGTCATCACAATGTTGAGCCGGCATCGTGATTCCACCGGACCCCTGCATCCGGACCCCGGCATGTTTCCATCCGGACCGCGAGACAGAATGGTAGCACCATTTTACTGTTTCTAGCTGAAGTGAGCAGCGCTTCAAAACAGCGGTGCGGATCACACCACAAGCACTCAGGATCGTTTGTGGTAATGATATTTCAGCGCTATATCCTCTAGCAGTTTTATCTAAAGCCAAACATGCTTCATTTAAGCCCTTCCAGCTCCGTGCGCGTTCTCTCTTTGTCCAGACGCGCGCCACATTAACGGTGCGTGTCCACTGGCACGGAGCAGAGCGAGCGTATTTAATTCATTCCAATGAATTAAATCCACCCACCCATCCATCGCGATGTTTCACTGTAGACATCGTCCGATGCCAATTTGGAAGACATCGCCCAACCCTTAATATCTATATTTAAATTAAAATCAGGGAATCGATATTTAAAACCCAGTCCTAGGATCTATAAATGTAATTAAAACATGTTAAATAGAGCTGAGAGTACTGAACTCTTATTGGCATCTTAAAATGTATTCAAAATTGTCTAAATTTTGGATCAGCGATCATACAAGGGGTGAGAGATGTGTAGAAGTTTGTGAATCATAGGTGTCTGCAATTTCAATTTCTTTTTTTAGAGTGGCTTCTTGGTGTTTATCAGGTACTGTATAGTTTGTGTGTGTGTGAGAGTGGAAAAGAGACACACAGCAGAATGCTCGATCATGCCATCGGATAATAATGTGCTCTTGGGACAGGATATGGTTTAATGTATCAATGATTCAGCAAACCGTTGTACCTTTTGTGTGCTTGTCCGAGGGAGAGAAACTAAGAGAAAAGTATGCTCATCTCATCTATCTTGGTCACTGTTCGACTGAGGGACATTGCTGTAGGTCCATGTGTGTCAGTATGACGCAGCTCACTCACCCTGTGCGTCATCCTGTGTGCTCAAGACCAGAGAGAAATAGAGAGCGTGATTGAGTGAGATGGAGAAGAGAGAGAGAGAGACTCCCTTTGCATTCCCTGGCCTCATTTAAGTGTTGTAAGCAACAACAGAGTTTGGAATGGAGGGAGAGAGCAGGAGATGCCTACAAACATTTGACCCCAGCAAATTCTATACACCAAATCAAACAACTTGATCTTCACGGCCGACAAAGAATGAAGGCATTGTACAGTCTGGGATGGGTCATGATGGTCAGTTAATTGGCTTTTAATGACACAGACAGCAGCAGTTTTATATTAAGACCTTTTATATTAATACATCAGATTTTTTTCCCCCAACTGTTTACGTTCACTTAAGACATAACTGACTTTGTTTACGTGAATACGTGCCAAGACTGATATTTCTATATAATTCTGTGTATCTGATTGCAATACGCAGTGTTGGGTCAGTCAGTGCAAGTAACACTTTGAGATCTTTTTTGTGGCTTATTGCGCTTAATTTTAACATTTAAAGGTGCAATATGTAAGAATTTTGCAGTAAAATATCCAAAAACCACTAGGCCAGTGTTATATATTTTGTTCACTTGAGAACTTGCAATATCCCAAATGTTTGCAACTATTTGTAAATCGTGAGAATATTGCAATTTTAACCAAGGCTCCGGGACGTGTGAGGAGTTGCCGTGTTACGCAATCGCTCCAGCGGTCTCGTTCAGCTCCCACAACACTCGGTCCTGCTCTGCTTCATACTACAGTAACGTTAATAATCGCTTCCATGAACATGATTTCTTCCCGAGTCCTATCCCAATTCTTTTCCACCGGCCGTTGAGGTGAAGACCACATGTCCCAAGATTCCGCGCTGAAACTTGGCATCATCAAGCTACGCCTTTGTTTTGAATAGGTCTCTAGCGACCTCTAGCGGACAGAAAATATTACATATTGCACCTTTAAGTATGTCCCACACTTTTTCTCATTCATGCATGTTCTTTTCGTAGAAAATGAAATTTTCCCAAATATGTGCTTTCAAGTAGTCCGGTACGTTATCTGCGAACATCAGATGCAAGTGCTTTGCTTCTGAAGGACATATGCAACTTTTTTTGAATGAATATATAATAAAGTACTTTATTTACAAGGAAACAGTACATTAATATGTATGATATTTAATTACATTTTTTTTTTTAAAAATTTGTTTTTATGCATTGATGCAGAATCATTCACATCAGCATCGCGATGCATCATAAAAACGATTATATTCCACAGCTCTAAGAATAATAATTTAGTTTCCGTAAATTTCTTTATCACAGAATTCAAAGGGTTAGTTCACCCAAAAATGAAACTTCTATCATTAAGCACTCACCCTCATGTCGTCCCAAACCAGTAAGACCTTCGTTCATCTTCGGAACACAAATTAAGATATTTTTACCAATGAAATCCAAGGGTTTCTGAACCACACATAGGCAGCAACATCATTGCACCTTTTGAGGTCCAGAAGGGTATTAAAGACATCGTAGATTGTAAAATAGTCAACGTGACTGCAGTGGTTCAACCTTAATGTTATGAAGCGACGAGAATACTTTTTGTGTGCGAAAACAAAACAAAAATAACGACTTTATTTAACAATTTGAACTGTTGTCTTACGCAGTTGACGTAGTGAACGCAGTGCAGGCTTCCAGGTTCTAAGCCAGAACGCCGACTCATTATTGGCCAGCTTCTGCATCAGCATCACACGCATGCGTCATGCTGCTGTACAGCGTCGGCCGATACTGAGCTGGCATTCAGACGTAAACATGGAAGTGCTGTACTGCGTTCACTACGTCAACTGCGTATGACAGTTCAAATTGTTAAAGTTATTTTTTTGTTTTTGTGCACAAAAGTATTCTCGTCGATTCATAACATTAATGTTGAACCATTGTAGTCACATGGACTATTTTAACGATGTCTTTAATACCTTTCTGGACTTCAAAAGGTGTAATGACGTTGCTGCCAATGAGTGGTTCAGAAACCCTTGGATTTCATTGGTAAAAATATCTTAATTTGTGTTCCGAAGATGAACAAAGATCTCACAGGTTTGGCACGACATGAGGGTGAGTACTTAATGACAGAAATTTCATTTTTGGGTGAACTAACCCTTTAAATACCCATTTACATTTATAATTAATCATACTAAATTAATGCATTAATTCACCATCCTAGATTAAGTTTTAAATTATTTTATTCTGTACATTTTATTATGGTTTTCTGTACTTGTTCAGTTTCAGAGATTCTCTTTTGTCATTTATTTGGCAATAAAAAAAAAATTTTCTCATTCCAATAAAGCTTTAAATTGAATTGAGAGAGGGAGAGAGCAAGTCAGGGGTGGGAATTGTGCGTATCCTTGGGCCTCATCACTGTATCCTAATATGGTGTCATCAGAAACCGCACAGGACACACTCTTTTTCTCTGTCCTCTTCTACTCGTCTCTTTATTCCCCGCCCATCTCTGAGAAAGCAAGAGAAATGGAAACAGAATTATCAGCAAAACAGCAAGGACACAGTTCACAGAAGACACACGCGTGAAAAGAGAGTTGGAGACAGGAAGTCAGAAAGAAGAAAGAACGAGGCTATTGGACGAGTGGAAAAGACTGAGACATATTCATAAAGAGAAAACAAAAGATGAGCAAACAGGAAGCGGCTGAAAACATCTGGCCTAGATCCGACAAGCATCTTTCCATTCAGCTCAAAACTTGATGTGACCAGGTTTGGCAAGACAAACCTCATCTGATTGCACCCCAAACTAATTTCTGACAGAAATTTCTTTAAATTCATTTAATGTTTCTCACACTGATTCTAGTCTGTTCAGTTTTATCACTTTATCACCTCTTTGCATTGTTCTTTCATATTTGCTACCTTTCCCTCTGTTTTTGTCTGCACTACAAAGGTTGCCAAAACGAGTGGAAACATTGTGGTTAGCCAGGAGAGGAAGAGAGAGAGAGTGGGAGTAAGTTACTGCCATCTCTCAGAGGAAGAGACGCATCGAAAGTTAGGGACAGGTCGTCCTTGCATCACGCTAATTAGCTTGTTAAATTTCCACTGGATCCTTTTGTCACCCAAAAGATGTGTTTTGGGATAAACCTAGGCACTAGGTGCATAAAGTTGTCATCTCTGGAGTTGCAGGGCAAAGACCACAGTTGCTTGGGTCAAAGGTCATGTGACAGGAAGTGAATGCAGGGCAAGCTTGCTGCGGTCTGTTAACAGTACAGATCTCACTACTAAGATGCTCCGAAGTATTGCAGGAAAACCGCACAACAATCTGTGACATTTCAGAGGGTGTTTCCTAGGGCAAACTGTTGCTCGTACTTAAAGCTTAGGGATTGGAGCAAATCCATAACCCTAGTATTTTAAACTTTTGGGTAATCTGAATTGCCAGAAAATCCCGTAAGTTTGCGTTGAATCAGGAACCTCAGTCATATCTAGGTACCAAAATATCCTAGAGACTGAACTAATTGGACAAAATGCAGAATTATATTACTTTGACCTGGTAAGTTGAATTTTCTTGAGGGTTCCTGTTCTTCTTTCGTTCCTTCACTTCTGCAATGAATGGAGTAATATGAAGGGATTGACTCTGGAGACTTTGGATGCTCATGAGGAATGTCACAGTCAGTCCATGTGAAGAGGCAGTCTCTCAATCTCTTTCACCTGACACCATGGGCATCCTGCCCTGACAAGATGAGGCTTATATTTGGTTTTCTGTACACAGAAAAACATGCCAAAAACAAAGAGAGTGAGATGGTGAAACACTGATTGAATTAGCTTATAAGTTAAATTGCACTTGCAGGGAAACATTAAACTGATGTGTGAAGATTTTGTCAGAGTTAAAAGGCGTTATATTCTACACTTTTGTAGCATCTTTAGGAACAGGAAGTTGGGGGCCACTGAGGTGAGTAGTTCTCTTTTTAATGGTAAACCAAGGGTAGCCAACCCTGCTTTTGGTACTCTAACACACCCGCCTGTTATTTTTTAAGTAATCCTGAATATCTTTATTAGCTGGTTCAGCTGTGCTTGATATAGGTTGGCACTTGACTCTGCAGTATGGTAGCAGGAGCAGGGTTTGATAAACCCTGTTCTTGAAGGGTTACCATCCTACAGATTTTAGTTCCACCCTGCGCCAACACACCTGCCTGTAATCCTCAAGACCTTGATTATCTGGCTGTGTTTAATTGAGGTTCAAGCTAAACTCTGCAGCATAGTGAAACCCCTGCTCAGGTGGGTGTCCAGATTTGGGTTGCGATATCCAATTAGTTTGATCCACAAGAGACACCTCATGTAGGCCTAGCCTAGCTCAGACAGATGTGATGATAAACTCTTGTTAGCTTTCACATTTATTCCCCCAGGTCTCAGGTTGTTCCTCCTTGACCTGTTGTCTAGGTCTTTGCTTTTTGATTGCCCATCTATATTAGTTTTAAGAATACCCACCTGTGCCTTCCAGTAGGGTCGAGACGTCACTAGTCAAGACTTTGCCTCATCAACAAGTCCTTGACAGCTCTCAGCCTCTAGCCGTGTGATTTTTAGAGATTGTTGCCGAATTGTCAACTCTATTTTTATAGAGGCAACATCTGCCTTCAAACTACTCACTGCTGCTTCAGTTTGTGGTTCAGATGCCAGCTTTGTGTTTGCTCGGTCAATCAAAACATGTCTACAGTGACTTCATTTCCATTAGCACACAACTCACTTGAGCTAGCCTTAATCTGCATAGGTCAAAACCATAGACTGTAAAAAAAATATGGACGTAGTGTCCGTGACGTCACCCGTAGATTTCTGAAGAGCATTTTTGAAGCGAAAATGAGGCCGCTGCCATCTTAGCAGCACGTCACCGCACGTCACTCCCGGATAACTGAAAATGGGCAAAGAGGTGGGACGTGGTTGGAACTGAAGTGCCTGGTTGCTGAAACCACGCCCGCCTCGCGCGACGTGATCATGTTAACTGGCAAAGGAGCTATCGGTCTATCTTAGATACTATCTAAAATATTAATAAAGATAAGTTATATCATTAGAAAGTTCTAAAGGTCTACAGTGTCTTTTTTACGATATAGATGCTCCAGCACCAGTAATTGTAATTTGTGTCGGGTGTGCAAATAACAACACGTAACACGTTTCATACCTTTATAATGAAATGGCGATCGCGAGATGAATCCAATCTGTGGCACATGGGTAAAATGTCCATGAGTGTCCATTGAAAAACAGTACTTTTTGTCCACAAAAGTGTTAAATCCATGAAATATTGATATTATCCATTGTTTGCACATTTCTTCTGAATGATCTGCTCTCCATCATCAGTCTTCAAGAAATTATGCAGTCTGAGCAGCGTTTATGTTGTAAACATGTATATGATCGTATATATTTCACAAACAAATGAGCCCGCGTCCAAAGTATAATTTTTCAAAATGCAGCAGTTTTATAGTTATAATATCCAAGCAGTGCTGTTGGAGTTTTATATCTTCCTGCCATTGTTATTGTAGTAAATGTCACGAACAAAATTTTTAGCCAATGCCAAGATGATCCAACAGTGTGTTCTGTTTATCTTCCGCATCTGCAATGATCTACACAGACGCAAATCTGTCTCGAGGCTCGACCATTAACCACACAGCAAGCCATATTATTTTATAATTGTATAAAATAATCCCGAAAAAAGCACAAACACGGCAGAGATGCCAAATTCAGCGGCTGGAATTAGCTGAGGTAAAGTGACAGCTCACAGACAGCAGCGGCAATTGTACCTGTCACTCAAGTGACCACGCCCTTAATTATGCAGAACTTTAAGGTTTAATATAATTTAAACGGATGAGTTATAAAAAAATTCACCCCCTCAGAGTTGTCATGAAGGGCAAAATTAGCAGTATAGATTAAACCACAATTTGTACCAGCTGTAAACATGTTTTTTTTCTGCTGTAAAGTTGGGCTTTTAACATGGGGGTCAATGAGATTCTGCTCTCTTTTGGAGCCTGTCCCTAGCGGACAGTCGATGAATTGCAGTTTTAAGTCACTTCCGTATTGGCTTCAAGAGAAACTGTGGGAGATTGCCGCTTGGTCAAAACCTTTACATGCCTTTACTACTTGATCATTTTGTTTAAAAGCAGGGATGCACCGATATGAAAATTTTGGCCAATACAGATAACCCATAATTCTTTATATTTGAAAGCTAATAACCAATATTTTGGCCAATAAATCGAAATCCAAATTTTTATATAATTTTGAGAGCCTGATTACAAAAACATCTCACCATTAAAAGCCATGTGCCAAGCACTTCAACATAAATCAAACATGGACAGTACAGTAGCCTAGTTTGAACCAGTGTAAGTTTTAAAATTAAAATTTTACACTCCTATGGCCAACTTTATTTACAAATAAATAAATAAATAACAATTCCTAAATAATGCAAACAAGTCTTTAGACATCATTACTTATAAAGAATCAAAATGCATGTCATAGATAAATAAAATGGAATAGCACGGACAATAATGAAATTATTTTAATTAAACCATATTGTTGAAAATAATACGAGAAAAATAAAAGTGCTATTAATAATGCATCAATGTTTTTGAAAAAGAAACATCTACAATTAATATTACTGTTTCAAATAACAGTATTGCTGTTTGGGCTGCATGCGCTGAAGCTAAAGAGTTGAATGTACACCGAAAAACTGAAGTGCTTTGTTAGCGAGTCAGAATGTGTAATTCCTGTTGTGGATGTGCTCTTCCCATAACAATGCACTGTACTGCAACTAAACCTAAAGAATTCACAATGTTTTATTACAACAGTGTTCTCTTTATAATGTTATGTACATGAAAGTCCCAATCATAATTATTAATGTTGTGCATTGGCGTTTGAACTGCTTGCACTGAAGCTAAGATGATCACGGGTAAACTGAAGCACTTTATTACCATGTTAATCAACTTAACCAAACGCATCCTATGTGAGTTAAATCAGATTATATATATATATATATATATATATAATATATACAAAATAAACATAATATTACAACACACAATTGCACAAGACAAAAGGCTGTGGATGCACAAGCGAACTTGACTGTCACCAAAAAAGTCATTTGGTTTAACCAAAATTTCGGTTTTACTGAATGACACTTTTGGTTATACTGAATGACAATATTTTCAAACAATGCTAACAGGCTGATATCTAGCTAGATAGCTAGCAAAAGGACAATCAAACATTTTATATTCAGTACAACTTTTTAAAATATTACAACATTTCCCATGTTTTATATTGGTTGTACCGAATGACCTGATGTTTCGGGACATGCGTATGAGCAAGTGAAAACATAATTTTTTTAAATAGTTAAAGAGAGAATAAGTTACTTTGCTTCATGACCATGTGGTCCTTTGCAGGTGTCTGAATGATATCACATCCTGTCACATGATATTGACCGCATGACTTCAAAATGGTCCCTTTATATTGGTTACTCCGAATGACATCAATGAAATTCATTTTTCCTGTCATTCTTTCTCATAACAAAACAATGACTTCTACACATAATTTTAATACCATTTTGCACTATGTTGATATATGATGTTATAAAATCATGCCAGAATAAATAATATATACATTTATTACATTTTAAGATATTTTAATCATAAATGAAATGGCTGTACTGGCCTTTGGATGGTTAAACTGAATGACCTTTTGACACTTCAAAATCTTTAAAATACCTTTTATATGTAGCAAAATATAATTAAAACATTTTGGATTGAATAAAAGAGATCTAGTTGTACTACCTTACATACTTTGGATGTCATATCTTTGTTTTTTATTATTATTAAGGCCTTTGGACAAAAAAAGACCGGTCATGTCATTGACCCATATATAGATAGATAACGATATGGTGGCCGATATATTGTGCATCCCTATTTAAAAGACTTTTACATCTTTTTGTTTAAGATAGAAAATCCCAAGCTGAACTTTGTGCTGAGGCATTCTGGGTGGATGCTTCACTCTGTTAATGGCAATCAATAAAGTCCATCAGGAGATAATTCGCTCTCTCTATCTCTTTTACATGCAGATGGTCCATCCTCTTCTGATCAATGACCACCAATAGATAAATGTGCTCTAGATGGACACTGACCTGCATTTTATCAGATCTTTTATATTAATATTTAAAGTCTTATTTTCTTATCTTTTTCTTCACCTGTTGTTTGCTGCAGTGCACAACTACTGATGACAAATGCTTTCATTTATCCCTTTGAGTCATTTGAGGAATAAAGGTGCCAGTTCTGCTTGGTATAACACGCACATTTTCTTATGTTATCTTATGATACTTATGTCAGTTGTGATGCTACTTTACAAGGTTCCCAACTGCAGCCATAATAAACAGGTTCTACTGTAAATGCCTGAAGCGATAGATACTGCTAGAGAGGAAATGGCATATTGCAACTCTGAGTCAAAGCACCTGCCTTTAGTTCTGCTTGCTTTCCCCCCCTGAATTCCATTTATGTTTGTCAGTGTTTCTTGTACAAAAACTTGTTACTACAATTCAGTAGCAAGTCAGTCACCCTCTTACAGACCCTTAGAATCAAATATGCTGTTTGTGCTACTGTATTTTTATCTACATAAAATTTCTATATGTAAATGACTTCTAAAAAAAAAAAATAAAAGCTCAGTGTGTCATAACTAGGCATATTGTAAATAAAGCAACAATCACTTAAATCCATTTGCTACAAGTAAATACAGTTGGCAAAATATAATGGGGATACTGTCATCAAGGGGCAACAATGTCAGGAAGGTGCCACTTTGTTCCTATACTGTTACCAGAGATGCACCTTCTTGAACCTTTGCATGTGTCAGTATCTATGTGGCTGCATATGCTAATGTGCTGCAATGGAAATTCTAGTACCGTGAGGTTCTAGTAAAGTCTAGAACCTCACGGTTTAATCCCAGGCTGGGATTCCCAGCTATGTTGAATTATTTTATGGCAGTTCCCTGGAAGAAGGCAGTGCCTCCGGGGTTGTGTGTACTGCAAGAATATCCCCTGATCCCAGCCTGCTTTCAGTTCCCATGTTTGAGAGGTCAAAGGACTATTTATGACTTCCTTGAGTCCAGATCTCTTGGGAGGAGCAGGCCCATATGGCCATCCAGCTCAGACAGGTTCTGACCTAGAAGCTCATTAGCTCTGTTCCGAATTGTGGCTCAGGTCTGCATTAATCTGTGTCTCTAGGCACAAAGAGGCTAAAAGGGGCTTGATGTTCGTGAATGGCTCATTGATGTGGCCTCTGCGGCTCCATTGTGTTTGAACGATTGTCAATTTTATGTGTACGGATCTGTATGTACTTTGGCACCGAGCTTGTTCGGAAGTGGCCCTGTGTTTGTAGCTGAGCACGAAACAGTGACTGAATATCAATTTGTCTACTTGTGCTATGTGCTGGTGATGAGAAAGTACATACTTTTCTGAGAGGGACAACTTGCCACATCTTAAAGTTAGATCTTCAGGGTTTTTCCTGGGTCAAAACAGTGATCTTTGGTGGTGGAGGACAAACACGGTCATGCACACACACAGTACCAAGTTCCCTACCCAAGCCCAGTACTGACAAAAAAAATCCAAAAATAATTGTTAATATTAACTTATTCTATTTATTCATGAAACAAAAAACAAGGTGCTTAGAACTATATTTAAAAATCTGTGAAAATATATGTAAAAAGTCGCTGAGTGACTGATTTAAAAAGGAAGTTATCGATAAAATGGACAACAAAATAACACATTACATCTAGGCATGGGCTGGTATGAGATTTTGACAGTATGATAAATATCACAGTTTCAATTATAGCTCTAAAATTTTAAAATGTCTGGTTAAAAAACAACTTCTTTCCATTGAACGCAATATATAGAATATTTGGAAAAGTAGTAAACGTATGTCAGGTTAAATAAATAAAATAAATAATTTAATTCTTATTATTTAAATTAAAATTATATAAAATAAAATAAAATAAATGCAGTCATTTAAGTGAGTCAGGCATGTGATCAGCTGAAGACAAAAAAGAAGATATTAATTGTTATAATGAAAATATTAAAGTGTTAATAGCTATTATATGATATAAATAATTTATTATTTTTTTATATTACAGAACAACAGTAAAGTTACAGTACTAACATTTATGGATGTCTTTATTTCTTGCTTTCAAATGTTAAATCATTGAGCTTGTATTTTGGTGGAAAATCACAGGGAGATCCAGGAAGACATTTCTCTTTGACAACAGATTTATAAACGACATGGTACGGATGGTTGGTGCACGTCGCGTTCCCAAATGCAAATTATAAGCGACTCAAACACACAGCACTTGCAGAGCAGCATTTTCTGTGAATCAAAACTGAAAGCTGTTTTACACTATGCAGCGCGTCAGACTATATATTTAATTACATCACATCTGTTGCGATTTGATGATCGCACAAAGATGCATCACATTCTCACATTCACGCATTGTCAAAATTCATAAAAAAAGTTAATAATAACCGCTTCAGCCCTGATTTTTACTCTCATTTGGCGCTTTGATCCCTGGTGAACATGCTAATGGTTTCCCGTAAATGGCGCTCCTTCGGCCATCCTACACACAGGTGACTGACTGCTTGCACCAATGGAAGGGGGAGGGGTCGTGTTACTCTCTATGCTGCACGCAGTCTGGAGGATTCCTGCACTTTCCGTCTTTGACGAGATAAAAAAAAAAAAACAGCTCATACCACAGAAATGGAAAATCTTAGTGGTTTTGAAACAGTGACGTTTTCAAACCACGGTTTACCTTGAAACCGGTAACCGGCCCATGCCTATTACCTTAGAATTAGATGTTATCATTTTCAACATATTCAGTCACGCATTTAACTGTGGTTGTCAGTCCAGAAACTTTGAAGTGTGTAGTTGGCAGCATGAAAAATGTATACATTAAGCGAGCAAAGATCACTGCCATTACAACTGTGTACCTCGTGTTAAACTGAAGCAATTGACAGGCAGCTTTAAAGCTGCACGCTTGTAAAAACTCCCATTGTAATCAATGAAGCTGTCTACGCTGTGCAATAAATCTTTTATTGACATTGTGTTAATACTTTGGTTATAATGAAAGGTTTTGAAAGCGTGCAGATCTCGCCCTGAACAAAACTATGCCGTTTTGAGCGGATTTTGACTAACTTAATCATCTGATTGGCTATTGCGTTCATGTGCTCAACAGACATGTCTGTGATTGGCTACAAAGATCAACGCTGCAAAAACACGTTGTATGCTCTTCACAGAACACTCTCACGGGAGCTTTTTTAAGCAGCCGGCTGTCAGGGGGGACCGGTACTGCAGAATGGCAGGTATCGTTGCATTAAATTATCAAATAAATCTCTAGCAGGACAAAGATTCATTTTGGTGGCTGCCAAAATATTTTCAATGCAAGATCAAAACCCTGATCTTAATACCACAGACTCCATTGTCATGAACCGTGCATTTGCACATCAACATTAGCATCTAGCTAAATTAATTCTTTATATATATATATATATATATATATATATATATATATATAATATATATATAATAAACACTTTCTTGGATCATTTTAATGCAATTAATAAGCCATTTATAGGTTGACTTTTTAAGAGTATAAACATAAAACACCAGAAAAACGGTCTTGTTGCTTTAGTAGTCTTGTATGTCATTCTGCCTAGGGCTCTCATGATCATTACATTTTGGCTAATGATTAATTGTCAAACAAATAACTGCAATTTACAATTTAAAGGGTTAGTTCACCCAGAAATGAAAATGTCATTTATTACTCACCCTTATGCTGTTCCACACCCATAAGACCTTTGTTAATCTTCGGAACACAAATTAAGATATTTTTGATGAAATCCGATGGCTCAGTGAGGCCTCTATTGCCAGCAATGGTACTTCCTCTCTCAAGATCCATAAAGGTACTAAAAACATATTTAAATTCATGTGAGTACAGTGGTTCAACCTTAAAATTATAAAGCGACGAGAATTACTTTTTGTGCGCCAAAAAAACAAACAAAATAACGACTTTTCAACAATATCTAGTGATGGGCGATTTCAAAACACTGCTTCAAAGCTTTATGAATCATGTTTCGAATCAGTGGTTCAGATCGCGTATCAAACTGTCAAAGTCACATGAAATTATTGAAATTTCGAAACGCTTATGACGTAACGAAGCCTCGTTTACTGAAATCACGTGACTTTGGCGCTCCGAACCACTGATTCGAAACAAAAGATTCGTAAAGCTTCGAAGCAGTGTATTCTGTATTCACAAAAAGTATTCTCGTCGCTTTATAATATTAAGGTAGAACCACTGTAGTCACATGAACTGTTTTAAATATGTTTTGAGTACCTTTCTGGATTTTGAGAGGTTCAGTGACATTGCTGACAATAGAGGCCTCACTGAGCCATCGGATTTCATCAAAAATATCTTAATTTGTGTTGAACGATGAACGAAGGTCTTACGGGTGTGGAACAACATGAGGGTGAGTAATTAATGACAGAATTTTCATTTTTGGGTGAACTAACCCTTTAATTCTTTAATAAAAATTTGAATAAAACTAAATTGTCAATAAAATGTATTAATATTTACATTTCTTTTTATGTAACCTAGCCAGCATTCAAATAAAATAGAACATTAGAGAAATAATAATATGTAAAATACATTTTTAAAATATACTTTTTTTTTTTTTTGGCTGGCAACATGTGACAAGCCTTTCAAGTGCACAATAATGGTCATCACAATTATATGAACATATCAAATAATCGTGTAGAGTATTGCATGGTTGCTACTGTGTTGTGTATGAGAAACAGCAGAGCTGATCTTTATGAGGGTTTGTTAGGCTGGACGCTCACAACTCTGAGTTATGGCCGAGAGTGCAGACCTGTTTATTCTCAGACGTGTCTTTCATTTCTCACGGAAGCTGTTTGAGGAACTCTTTTGAGAAAATGTTCCTGGAGGCTACATGTAGTTTATGTACAGATATGCATAGACATTTCCCTGCAGCAGTGTTAGCACTGACACTTAGCCTGTGTATGTTTTAGGAGATTATATACGAGCGTAACACGGTTAGCTTGTAAGCCTTATGTTTGAACAGGCTGATACTGCCCTGCTGTAATCGCTCTCTGTTTGCTTTTGCCTGTATTGGTGCAACAGAGCTTCTCCGCTGGACACTGAAGTGTGTGTGAGTGTTGGTACAACAGAAGCGCTCATCCTCGTGCTTAGTATTGTTTAATGTAAACACCAGTGCTGAAACAAACCTGCTCAGGTGCTTTCAAGCACTTGATGTGTGTCTGCGTAGTATCAGCGGGGGATCAGTCCTTGTTTGCCCTCATAGGAAAAGTAGATTTGCGGAAATGAGATTATCCAATTACAGTTCATTTTACGGTAATAAATCATTACTCGTGTAGCCTAAAGCTAGATGTTTTATAAGAACCAATATTATAATGACATCATGTGAGATTGTTAATGTTAAAAACAATTTTGTAAAATCCATCTTAATGGTTGTTACCTGGAACCACTACTGTGCTACTGTGGATTCTTTTTTCAATTATTTAAAAAGAAATAATACTTTTATTCAGCAAGAATGCATTAAATTTATCAAAAGTGACAGTAAAGACATTTATAATGTTAGAAAAAAATTCCATTTCAAATAAATGTTCTTCTGAACTTTCTATTTATCAAAGGATCCTGAAAAATATATCACAGTTTTCACAAAAGTATTAAGAAGCACAACTGTTTTCAACATTGATAACAATCATAAATGTTTCTTGAGCAGAAAATCAGCATATTAGAATGATTTCTGAAGGATCATGTGACACTGAAGACTGGAGTAATGATGCTGAAAATTCAGCATTGAATCACAGGAGTAAATTACATCTAACAATATATTCAAATAAAAAAATCTTACTGACCCCAAGCTTAAACAGTGGTGTACAAAGAACCATATAGTCTTTTATAAATTAGCCTTCAAAGAAAAATTACATGATTATTTTATTTGCAGCCAATGTTTGAACATTAAGGAATAACAAATCTGCATATAGATTTGTGAAAAACTTTCTAAGGACTGCTGGGGAAATATGTAGAGGAAAATGGCATGAGGGATTTCAATACATATTTCTTTTGTTTGTAGGTTTAAAGACGTATCTGATCTCGGGCCGGAAGATGGGCTCACAGTGTGGCTGTTCCCAGCTCAGTTTTGGTCGAGACTTTGGCGAAATGTTAAGCCCATCCTCAAACACGCACACTCCAGATCTCACACACAGCGCCATCACAGAACCTCTCTCACACGGCAAGGTACGTCCCTCAACACGTACAGAAATGCTGTTTTAATTACACAAATGTGAAGTGAATAGCTCTAATAATTCTGTCATTATTTACTTACCCTCATGTCATTTCAAACCTTTATTTCATTTTTCTTTTTCTTACTGTTGTCTCTTTCTCTCCATAGCCTGTGTGTAGCATCTCCGTAGACGCCGTTGACAATCCGATAGCAGATGAGGCAACTCGAAATGGCTGCCAGGATGAACATAGAGTCAACAGCAACAAGGTACATAACAAAACTAAACTAACAGTTATCAACAAAAAACCTCAGTAAATTGCGCAATGGAAGCACACACCTTGGTGCAACATATTCAATTTCAGCAGGTGTTCATAAGCAGATAATGAAATGCCAGTATTCACTGGCTCTGGGTAAATAAAATATTGTGCAATGTTAAAGTCGATGCAATTAGTAGAAGTATAACAATTGAGCTGAGAGGGTTTTATGTACCTTTAGTCCCAGAGGTGGCAGATTTTTTGATGTGGCCAAACGCTGCTCTTTTCCATACACACTACTAAAGTTCAATCATTTAGTCAACATTAGAACGGATTCCTGGACAAATGGTTCTTTTTGATCCGTCAAAAACCTACAGCACGACCAGTGCAGTCTGATTCCTGAACAAATGAATCTTTTAAACTGGTTCTTTTTAGTGAATCATAAATATACAATGTGGCTAATGTAGTCTGATTCCCAAACCAATTACTCTTTTGAGCTAGTTCTTGTTAATGATCTTCATTTGAACCGATGCCTGGATGAATCGCTCTTTTGAACTGGTTCTTTTTGATGAATCAAAAACCTACATCACAACCAATGCAGTCCAGTTCGTGAACAAAAGAATCTCTGGAGCTGGTTTCTTTTACTGTATCGAAAAAACAGTTTAGTCCGATTCCCAAATGTATGACTCTTTTGCACTGGTTCTTTTTATTGACCTGCATTAGAACCGATTCCTGGATGACTGTCTTTTTTAAACCAGTTTTTTTTGATCAATCAAAAACCTACAGCACGACCATTGCAGTCCAATTCCCAAACAAATGAATCTTTTGAACTGGTTCCTTTTTAGTGAATGTTTTGAGCTGCTACTTTTTATTGATCTTTCGCACAGTTTCCTGCTGGCCGCAGCCCTAAAACCCTGAACGGGCTGTTGAGTCCTCTGTGCGAGGAGCGGGTGGGAGTCAGCCAGTCGTCTCTGTGTGACAAACTCCAGGAGAAGGACAGGAGCTGGGCAGGAAGTCTGACCGCAGAAGGAGGCGGCAGCAAGGACCACTCAGCGATCCTCCCGCTACGCTCCAAAAACTTTCGAGAGAAAAGTGACGTACACTTTGTGGAAGTGATAAAGGAAGACAGGTGAGCGAGAGAAGATTTGTTTGGATGGTAGTTTTGTAATTCAGTGTTTCATTTCCGTTCCTTCTCATTCTTTCCATATTGTGTTTGTGTTAGTCTGATGAAGGATTACTTCTTCAAGCCACCCATCAACAAGCTGAGTCTGAACTTCTTGGAAAAACCTCTGGAGTCAGCTTACCGCACCAGCTACCGTGAGGAGGTAAACGCCAGGGTTATTATAGTTAGCTAAAATCATACAAAACCTAACATAAAATATATTAAAGAGAATCTATTATGCCCTTTTACAAAGTCTTGTTTTTGGGGTCTACTAGAAGAGGTTTTCATGCTTGAACATTCAAAAATGTATCATTTTTTACATATTTGACATTGTTGCAGCACCTCTCTTCCCAGTCTGTCAGTAACGCTCTGGGGTGCGTTTCCTAAAAGCATCGTTAGCCAACTATGGTCGCAAGTTCCGTCATTACCAACATAGTTCAAAGATTTGCTGTTTCCCGAAACCATAGTTCCAACAAACATTCGCAAAAAGAAGCTTCTTGTTAAAATGAAATATGGACTTAAAGATCATGCTCTTGGGCACAATAATCAAGCTAATATTCAGTGCATTCTGTATCTTTCATTCTATTTGTGATGCGATCTGGGAAAACCCGTCGGATGTCTCGATGGAACGTTTTCAGTAAAGTCAAAAAATAGGTTGAATGTCTTTTTTTTTTTTTTTTTGGTCAAAATTGGGTTTTCATTAAATTATAATTCTGTAACATCTTGTCTATCATCTCTGAAAATATCTTGGCAAAATTCGCCTGTTAAGTGCAGAAAAATAGCGATTTATAGTGGCAAGGCTGTCTTTCTCTAACGTTACTGTTTAAGAACACACCCAGCGGAGGTAAAAAAAAAATAGCTTTCCCTCTCTTAACACTACAAAGACAGTTCACCTTTCAAAATAAACCACATAACATGTAGAATGAAGGTGTATTAATGCAAATTTCCCGCCAGTCCTGTATAAACTACGGCACGCAAAGATTTTTTTTCTAATACGACGTTATCGTGAGAAGGCGGCGCACAAGAGAACGGAGCTATAATGAACACACATGTTCTAATTATGTTTATTAGAGGTTGAATTCAAATCAAATACTGCCAAACTGCCCATACTACTTCTGAATAGGATGTCTACTTCATAAAATATATGAAAATATGGAAATATATGGTTCAGATCACTCAAATAAATGGAAGCGCCCTTAAATGGTCAGATATGGAGCTTGGGGGACATCTAGTGAAAAAGTTTGGTACTGCGCCCAAACAAAATCTTACTGAAAGCTCATTTTTGAAATATTTCAACCTAAAATTTGGAATGTTGACATTTTTGGCTTTTATTTTCTTACAGTTTAAGAGTAAAACATGCTTTGTAATATATTATTATAAAATATAAACAATTATATTTTTACATTTTCATAAACTTAAACTTCTATAACTTTTTTTTTTATTTCACTTTCATAATTTATTTCACTTCTACAATAATCTGACTAGTGTCTTCTTTAAAACAAGACCAACCTTAGGTCTATATTCCAAAGCATTCTTGAATTACAACCATTTATGTTTGGATAGTGCATTTTCATATCTGTGCGAAAAAGGATTATTTAAACCTGTTTTTCTCAGAATTCTGTTCCTGAAAATCAGAGCGATCAGCCGACTTCAGATAACCATAACTTTTGCTACAGACAAGCTATGAAAGAAGTAAAAACACATTTGGAAAGGGCTCGAATCTGTGATAGGTAAAATTTCACCATGTGATGGGTTTTCCAGATCACATCACATTTAAATATACATAGATTTTAATCTGTATATTTTAGTGTGTCAACAATCTGCAAAAGGGAACTCTGGAGTATGACCTATGAAGGGAACCTGTGATGAATCAAACATCAAATAAAGCAAAATGACATGGAACAAAAAAAGTGAAGTAATCATTAGGTGCCGTGTTCATTACAGCAGCATTTCAGAGATCTTGAATAGATTAATCAGCAGAAGTTATTATTCCTCTACCTGCGTGTGATTTCATTAACGTCAGTCCTATATTGTTGAACCAATGTGGTTAAAATGACAGAGGTGCGACCATGTTACTACAGTTTTGGGAAACAGTCATGACTAGTTGGTTAGTTTTTCCAATGATGCATCATATTGTGGTAGTTAATCAGCGAGTTACATTGTTGTTCAGGCAACGCACCCCTGTTTAGTTCCTTTCTCTATGAAGCCCCTCCTTCCAAAAAGCACAATGTGCTCTGATTGGTCAGATGCACCAGTGTGTTGTGATTGGTCAACTGATTTGAGTGTGTTTTGGAAATGTCACACCCTTTACCATAACCGCGTGTTTCAACACACTTCTAACTAAATCAATTAAGCCTCACACCTTCATTTTGCGTATGCCTTTGGCTGGAATTATTTAAATGAGGAATACTGTGATATATTCGTTCCCAGAAGGAAACTCAAGACTACGGGTGTGTCTCAATCAGCTCCCTAGCTCCCGAGCTCGTGAATCAGTATATCGTGTACACAAATTCGGGCACTGGTAAGGGCAGTAAAGGACGCTGGTTCACTACATATTGGAACACTTATGACTCTATTTCCGGCAACATGACAATGTCCTCATTGTACAACATCACTACGAACAACAGCAGAGCTGATATCTGTCTGACATTACTTGTACATTATGATAAATTCTTTGCTTGTTACATATACGTGCAACATTTCAGCTGTAAATAAATTATAAATGTTAGCTAGATTATGTTCATTACCTGTCTAGCGATGTATGTTTATGCTGAAATATAATAAAATAATAGTTTGTAGTTTTAAAAACATCTATCAGGCGTCGTTATGTGTAGTGAGTTATTACTCACGTGATTTAAATTGCGCGGTTCAGAACTTCCGTTAAAGGAGCATAGTGAGCGTCGATGCTCCCTGGTTTTCACGGTGCATTGTGCATAGATGCAAACTCCTCACCTTTCAGTGACAACTCACCTCTTTGAGATCAAAATAGGTCACCTATGGGATTTGCATAGATCCAATGTGAAAGTGTTTTATGGGGGGTGGGGGGTCTTACAAGGGTACTTGTGAACTTACAAGAGTAAAAGAACTGGTTGTTTCAATAAGTACTGTACAGTGCTTCCTTTACTCTTTACTTTAAAAACTATGTCTATAAAGGGTAATATTTTATGTATTTAATGTCTGAGATGTGGGAACGGTGAAGAGAGAGAGAGGGCAAACAGTTTGCAGTTTAGCTCAGTATTGCCGTCTAATCAGCCAATACCGTCTTAAATAACGTGCATATACTTGATCTTTTGTAACATGACCCAGTGTTGATTTTGGTAAAATGTTGCAACAATATGTTAACTTTTTTTTTTTTTTTTTTTTCCCTGATTGTGGGACTTTTTAGGGAGCGAACGTTTCAGTGCCCTGGAAGGATTCCTTGATTGAGACAGCCCTTAAAATGGCCGACTCCCTGATCAGTGCCCTGACTACTGAACTAGGGAGCTGATTGAGACGCACCCTGTAATCGAGGCGTTTCAGAGTGTTCAGAAACCGTGCACACTGATATAGAGAATAACTCTCTCTGGAGTGACTTTGTGCTTTGTAACTTTGAAGACCTTTTTCATGCTTAAGCTGAAACATTACACACTAAAGAAAGATGAACGTGTTAAAAAAACATAATAGGTCTACAAAACTATTACCATTATTGCTTATTATAAATGTACTTATAAAATAAAATATAAGGCATATTTAAGGCAATATTTTTAATTTGATTTAACTTGCTTTACTAAAATAACTACTAAACTATAGCGATTTAAAAAAAAAAAAAAACTGCGAAAAATGACAAAAACAACAAAACTACTGAAACTTTAACTAAAATTACAATGAAAACTGGAAATCTAAAAATAAAAATTTAAAATATTAATAAAAATTATAATAGTATCTCAATGATGGTAAAATAAAACACTGTGGATCTTAAAACAATCATGCATAGACCTCTTCTGGTTATTCAGAGTACTGCAGTCTCATCTAGTCATTGTCCAAATGTGAATGTCTTCTGCTCTGCGTTTCCACCAGGTGGTGAATCACGTGCCGGTGCAGACGTTTGCGAGTCCAGTGTTCAGCTCTCTGCTTGATGTTTTGCTGTCTTGTGCCGTTTTCCTCGCCCTGACCATCGCCTGCTTCCTGTATCCTCTTGTTTCCATGGAGACGCCCCTGGCAACCACGCTCGGACTGGCAATCACTGCTGCTCTGTTGGAACTGGTTTCTCTCGTGTTGTCCATTCGGTAAGTTGGACTGTCTTGTAAAACAAAGGGGTCAAATCATGGAGAGTTTGAGGTACCGCCCATACAGTTTATGAAAAGGATAATTCAGAGATCTGTGAGCATTTTTAACATCTGTAAGCATGGGCTGTCATATGATATATATGGTTATTGGTTGATTTTGGATATAATGATTCATGCTCATTTTCCTTTGTTTTTACAATTAAATTACCTTTACTATCATTTAACATTCACTTAAATTATTGGTGTTTTTAAAAATGAACTTTAAGTTATAATTTATTATAATTAAACTGATCGTTTAAATAATTTATAAATACATTATTAGTGTAAATTATTAACACCATTGATTAATAATTTATTACAGAGCCCTGCATATGTCATGTGGGAAAAAAAAATTATATTGTAGCAACGAATTAAGAACTCATTCCCTCGTTTTACTAAATTGTGGCCACTTTGTACCAATTCATTCCCTAGTTTTGATTTAACTAAAACAAGGGAGTGAATAATTACAATGTGGCAACGATTAAAAAAAAAAAAAAACGAAAGAATTTCTTATTTGTGGCCTCAAAATATATATAAGATTACATTTCACTGTTAAATTACGGAACCCCACATATGACATGCAGACTATGTATATATATATATATATATATATATAATATAATATAATATTGTCTGCATGTCATATGTGGGGTTCTGTAATTTAACAGTGAAATGTAATCTTTAGCAAATCTCAGTCAGTATCCATTTTTCATACTGTACATTATAATGTTATGATGCCTAAATTAATTTGAAACATTTGAAACAATTATAGTTTTTAGTGTATAATTTTGAATTAGACAAAATAGTGTGTAACTGCAATATTGGTCATTTGTCGGTTATCAGACATATATTGAAAATGATTTACACTTTATCGGTCATAATTTTAATATCAATGTAACTTGCAATGTAATCCCTGTCTTGCAGTATGATCTTTTGCCTGGATGATGTACAGAATTGTACCCGGTCTCTGTTGAAGCTGGTTTCTGGCTGGATCCCACGTCATGTGATCGGGGCTGTGCTTGTTTCACTTCCTGCTGTGTCTGTCTTCTCCCACCTGGCTTATAGTTTGCAGCTGCCCATCCAGGTGAGTGAGAGCGAAGGAAAGTGGCGTCCTCAACATCCCTCCTGCTCTTTTTAACTTTCTATTCATCAAAGTATCCTGGAAGAAATAACACTTTTTTTTTTTTTATTACTCAAAACTGTTTTCAGCATTGATAATAATCAGAAATGTTGCTTGAGCATCAAATCAGCATATTAGAATGATTTCTGAAGGATCATGTGACACTGAAGACTGGAGTAATGATGCTCAAAATTCAGCTTTGATCACATGAATAAATTACATTTTAAAATATCCAAATAGAAAACAGTTTTAAATTGTTATAATATTTCACAATCTTGTATTTTTGATCATATAAATGCAGCCTTGGTGAGCACAAGAGACTTCTTTAAAAAATATTAAAAAATCTTACAGACCCCAAACTTTTGAACATGTTTATGGTTCAAAATGCTGGAAGATCAAAGGATGAAATCATTTAACAAATTAAAACAAAGAAATATAATCTTTAACTTCTGCGTTCTACAGTCTCAACTTGAAGTTAAAGTTCTCAAATATAATGTAAACAGCCTTTTTTTAACAAACATAACTTAATGCATCTAGAATAGAATATTATGAAATGTATTAAATGTTAAATAAATTAAAACAAACATGGGAATTTATTAAGGGGCTTCTTTGCATTACATTTTAGTTTTATTATTATTTTAGCATTTAATTGGTACTCTTGGCATCCCGAGATCCCTTGGAGAGTTTTAATCTTCAAAAATCTGTATGTAAATCAAAGTAAACATTCTTCTGAACACAAATACACAGTTTACCATCAAAAGTGATCTCACAAGCTTAGTATAGTATACTTCATATTAAAGGGTGATAGTTTTCCCCAGTTTCTTGAAGCCTGTTTGATCAAAGTGTATCTCTGAAGGCTTGGGTAATTAGAGGAAGAGTTTTGAAGCTTTGAGGATGTTGAGAACACTGTTACTCTACACAGATCAATGTATTGAGGCTTTTATATTTGAATGTATTGTATGCCGACAAGCTCATTACAGGTACACAGACAATCACACAGCCCTAGTTTGTAAATATGTGCATCTGTGATTGGTTCACTGTTTAAACTTGTGCTTTTTCCTGTTCTTGGTCTGTAGGTGACCATGTTCCTGTGCTGTGCTCTCATTATTGCCATTATCCAGTATTGTAACTTCTGCCAGCTGAGTTTCTGGATGCGCTCTGTTTTGGCCACTGTAGCTGGTTTGTCTTTACTCATCCTGCTCTACAGCGCCACCACCAGGCCCAGGTCAGACATCCTCAGCTTTTATTACCAGTTCAACTAGCTTTTTATTATTATTTTTTTATTATTATCATTATTAACTGAGTGTTTGAATTAATTACATAAAAACTGTATTATAGTTTTAGAACATTGTATAGGTTTCTGTTTTTGGACTCTCATGACTGTTCATGATGGTACATGTCCACCAATGCTGAAGAAATATTCCCAATACTACCCAAACAACATGAGTATGTCTGTAAAATGTACAATGGTATGGGTGTTTCATGATCTATAATTGCTTTCATTACATGGTGAATAAAGTCATATAATTTTGAAAGCAATCATTGGAAGTCCTTTTTCAAATTTTAGAGAATGAATGGAAAATGGCCGCTCATCTCCAGTGATCATGTACTGTCAGGTTGTACAGTTGTTGTAGAGAAATCTGATTTATGATAACTCTTTTCTTTTGCAGTGCCACTGACATTTTTCCAACATTTGGGTGAGTGTTTCTTTAACTGCTTCCTTTTAACATTTTGGGAGATCTTGAGATTATACTTTTTTTATATGAATGTGTTAATCTTTTTCTGAACAATTAATCCATGCATTCATTTTTTTTAAATGTTTTTGAAACATTTCGTAATTTTTTTTTATCAGTCATAACTAGTGTTTCCTGTGAAAACGACAGACTTCTGCTGAACTTCTCCAATCATTTTTCCACTTAAACCCCTTGCTAGTTCACGTTCATCTGCCTGCACTTTTGAGTGCAATGCTCACATCTCAAAATCCAATCAACAGTCCCCACCCTACATTTTTTTTTTTCTCTTTGTCGATAATTTGTTACACTCAGATGGACATCACAATACAGAAGAAATGATTTTTCACTACTTCAGTTTCATCACGACTTTAAAGTCCCGTTCACACCAAGGATAATAACTATAATGGTTACTATAACTATAAAGTTTTAATAATGGTTCTAATTCTATGAGAATACATGAGTCCACATGTCGGCTAGAATGTTACTGATGTAACGAGGAACAATATCATTGGAATCATTTTCAGAATGTATTTTCCCAGCAGATGAATGATAAAAACATTGACCACCAATCAGAATCCACCGACCTTAAAGAGCTTGAGCATTTAAAGCAGCAGAAGACAAAACTGCAGCTCAGGCTTATAATAAACAGAACGTTATCACACGTGGTTGCTAATATAGTCATCTTTATAGTTATCATTCTTGGTGTGAACTTGAGGCTGGAATATACTACACGACTTTTAAGACCTTAACAGATTTTAAAACACTAGGCATCATACACTTGTCGACTTTATAAATGGTTGAAGAGGAAAGCTAAGCATCATACACTAAACGACTGAAGATCACACAGTAGACTTTGAAGTCGTTCTGAATGCAACAAACTCTTGCAGAAACACTACACAATTTTCTGTGGAATCTTTAAGCTCTGACTGCTGAAAATCCGCAGACTTGCTCTGACTTTCAGCAACAATTGTCGACTGACTCCAAGACTGCAAATTAGGGCCTTTAATCTCAGCTTCATACATTCCCAAAGGTTAGAAGGTTTTAAGAACATATGGCATTTAAAATGTCATATGATAAGAAGATGGTGACAAAAACAAAAAACTCAGGGCTTAAGCCCACCCCTAGCAGCCCATGGCTGAAAAGTAGAATTAAAACATCTCACAATTGAAAGGGCATTTTTGAGCATCTGTTATTGTTGGTGTAGTTATTCTGTAGAACTCTATCCATGCAATCAAATCTAAAATCTCTTTTCCTTGGCTCCAGGAACATGAGTAACCAGAGTGTTGAAGTAGATCACACAGGTGACTCTGCGCCCACAGCTCTCGACCTGCTCGTCCTAGAGACCGTGCTCTCCTTCTTCCTTCTGCTGCTGCTGGTTTGGTTCCTCAATCGGGAATTCGAGGTCAGCTACCGTCTACATTACCATGGTAATGTGGAAGCCGACAAGCATCGCATCAAGATTCAGACCATGCGAGATCAAGCGGATTGGCTGCTGCGTAACATCATCCCCATCCATGTTGCCGAGCAGCTGAAGGTGAACCAGAGTTACTCTAAAAATCACGACAATGTCGGGGTCATCTTCGCAAGTATTGTCAACTTTAGCGAGTTCTACGAAGAGAGCTACGAGGGCGGGAAAGAGTGCTATAGAGTACTTAACGAACTCATTGGAGACTTTGACGAGCTGTTGCGCAAGCCTGCTTTCTCCAATGTAGAGAAGATTAAAACCATTGGTGCCACCTACATGGCAGCGTCTGGATTAAATGGGCAGCAGTGCCAGGAGCAGCTGCACCCGCACGCTCACCTACGTGCCCTCTTTGACTTCGCTCTTGAAATGATGCGCGTGGTGGATGATTTTAACAAGAACATGTTGGGCTTCAAGTTCAAGCTGCGAATTGGCTTCAACCACGGGCCCCTGACTGCCGGCGTCATCGGCACTACTAAGCTGCTTTACGACATATGGGGCGACACGGTCAACATCGCTAGCCGCATGGACAGCACAGGAGTGGAGTGCCGCATACAGGTTAGCGAAGAGAGCCACTGTGTGCTCAGCAGAATGAATTATGCCTTCGATTATCGCGGCACTGTAAACGTAAAAGGGAAAGGGCAGATGAGGACTTACCTGTTTCCCCAAATGAACGAGGGCAGATCGGGATCCACACAAAGCCTGGAACAAGGCCAGGTGGATGGTGCCATTGGGTATTTAGAGCCCAACAAACTCGTCAATACAACATCCGCTGCACCACTAAACCCTTCATCCACTTCTCCTAATGTTGCCTCTATCAGTGGCCACGGTGTGCCTCAGGGCCGTGTATTAGGCCCGTCTCAGATTACAGAGGAGTTGCACCAAGACACTAAGGACACTTTTCCTGTCCCTGAGCTCAAAGAAAAGGATTACGAGAGTCCTTATCAAGCACCATCGCTAAGTGGTACACAACCTCCGTCAATAGCACAACTGTATGCTCCATTGGCCAGACCAGAGACACCTTTACAAGGAGAAGATGATGAAGTAGATGAGCATACAAAGCTCAGGGCAGTGGAGTGATTCAGATTTCCTCCTCACCTCGGCTGACCAGCGGTCCTTCCTTAAGAGCCAATCAGCTGTTAATATCGAGGCTCTACTTCCTTGAAGGGGCTTTTCTGACCACAACTGTTGGAGTTCCAATGAGTAGCATTAGCAGTCTGTATAGGGGCATATGTGTTGATAATATGACCTAAATAGAAAAATGGGTGCGCTAAGCATCTGCTGTGTGGATCACAGTGTAGCACAGAGGGGAAAATGGATTTAATATTTCTGATGTTCTCGAATTTGTTTTTTTGTTTATAAAGTGCCTTTATGATATGTAAACCGTATAAGATCAGTCAAATGAACAACTCAAAGAGATATTTGAACAAATATAACAGCATGGCTTTTTGAAAGATGTGGACAGTGAAAAATGCTGTTTTTCGTAACGTAAAAATGTAATGTATTACACCTCTTATGCCATATTCATTTTTTTTTCTTAATTTCAGTGTTTTTTCTCTTTCTTTGAGACAAAATAATTGAAAAGTGCCAGTTGCTATTTAGAAACAGGATGACAGGCTAATGTATTATGGTTATTATATTGAATATACAGCGTATTAGTTTCACTACTCATTGGGCAGTCACCTACATCACATTATAAAGAAACCAAGGAAGACAAGGGGGGATAGATAAAGATGGGCTTCCGGCACTTATGTCCAAAATGCCCTTATTATTATCCAATATATCTGGCAGCAAATAATGTAGCTTTTATCAACAGGAGGTATAAGTGGCTCACGCACAATAGCACCCTGAACTCATGAAATGAGGAAAAACGGCACAATCAGCCTTATTTGTTTGAAATGCAATCAAGAAAGAGGGCAGAAACCGTGCTGTGCGATCTCTCCGCTTCATTAGAGGACACAAGGGCCGGTGATTGTAATGCATTCAGAAATTCAGTGTATAATGTTCATTGTAAAAATGTTGTTGTTGTTTTTTTGCATACAAAAATGTTGGTCTCATAATTTAATGTTTCTCATTGCCTGACAGGGAGACAAGGGAATGTCCTACAGGATTCAAAGTGAAATGAATAAACTAATTTTTCAAATAAGCATGGCACTTAGAATATTTAGCAGAACGAGTGGCACTGTTTTTCGCTAAATATACCCAGTGAACTCCTGCCAATGAGGCCTTCAATGAAGTATTCATTTGAACAAATTTTGTAGCTGACTTGTTTATCAGTGCATTGTAATTAATTTCATTCAGTGCCTCAAACTTTTTCATATCAGAATCAGTTATTTTTCACTGTGATCATACCAGGAGAGCTCGAGTTGGTTATCGCCATAGTGTTTGATCACTGTGCACTTGTGATACCTGTTCACTCCATGGCCTTGAGGAAGATGGTTTTTGTGTTGCCATCATTGGCAAGCAGCTTGAGTTGCAGTTTTGATATAATACATTTACTTTCTTAGTAGATTTGTATGTTATAGCCAGGTTTTTTATTTTATTTTTGAGTGTCGATTCTGTGTTGGGATTTGACAGCAGCTTTGAGGGGTTTTCTTCCAACACGATTGTGCAGAGAAAATTAGATTTTCTTTGCTTCTCTTTACCTGATTTTTGTCTCAAATGCATTCAGAACACTAGAGAATAATCTGCAGTATATCTTTTAATGCGTCTTACATTTCAATCATCAATCGAGCAAAGCAATTTTTTGTTTCTCACAAGAAGCAGAAATGAGCAGCAAGTCCTCTATTAGTCCACACCAGTTGGATCAGTGTCCTTTGCCATCGTGTATAATGAATAAGCTGGCCTCTGAGGTTGAGGAAAGATTTTTTTTTATTTGTTTTGTTTACAGAGCAATCACTAATTAGTAAAAAAAATCCTTTTTGTTGACACTTTTTTCCCTTAAATTGCAATACCAGGTTGTTTCAGTGTCAAAATATCAGCTTTCAGAACACCTGCAATATTATGTTATTGTATTATATTATTATTTCCTCTTTGATGTGAATTATAATTCCAGCCTTTTTTTTTTTTTTTTTTTAAGAAAATGTACACTGTGTATCTTTAAATGGAACTTTTCGGGATGGAAAAGGGATTTGTTTTTGCTGTTAATTGTTTTATGGTGCACTGCTTTCCAGCCAACACATTCACCTTTGTGTTATTGTATCACTCCATTGGCTAAAGAAGCCCAGTGCTGACAGTATTGAATTATAATTACTTGTGCATAATGTATGTGGTTTTCTTTTAAATGCATTCATATTTATTGGGGCTGTGCATGAATCGGTGTGCAGCCACAGAGCCTAATATCAAAATGGCATATTTATGAAAGGGAGCCACTTAAAGCAGGGAGGGATCATGGGTCTTTACGACCAGTCCCACCTAACGTAACAAGCACCTATTTTAGTCCTCAAGGCCTGAACTCTAAAAAGTGCCTCAGATTTAATTCTACTAAAGTTTTATGATATTTTGAATGAACTAAAATGGAAAAGTGTGACGTTAATCTTGATTTATGTGTGATTGTTTCCACTTCTCACCACTGCCTGCATCCTTGTAGGTTTTCTGTATTTTAGTTTTAAAATGAGGCTTAATTTAATCTTTCAGTTTGGATGAATTATGTTGTTGTTTTTATTATTTTGCCAATTAACATGTCACATGGCTTTCACTGCTTAATTTTTTTGTATGAAAATTGAACAAATCTTAATTGATTAGGAGACATTAGAGTGCAAATCAAATCTAAAGTATTGGTGCTCAAGAGTGTTAAAAATGTCCCCTTAAACATGATTTCACAGGCTTTTATTAACTGTGTATTAATAATTTGTGGCTTTTTTGTGGGAATATGTGTATACCAAAGAATTTTAATAGTGTGGGCAGAAACTGCAAGACAGAGCTGTGCATTTTGGGCAAGATGCAGCACATGTTCTTCAATAATTTGTTCTTATGCACATGAGACACAGCAGGTATTGATTTATTAGCCATTGTATTCAGGCAAAAGCATAATCTGTATACATTTGCACAGTGCACTCACTTTGTATGTACATATCATGTATTGTTTTATTTGATTTTTATTTTTCAAAATTGATGATACATGTGCATGTGCCAGATTTCGAGAGTAGCGAAACAATGAAAAGATATCAGAAATGGTGTGTGTCTGTTTTATGTGTGGGCCAGATATAAAAAAAAAAAAAAAAAAAGTGAATATGCAACTGTAAAACTTAAATTTAGTCACCAGTGATGCCATATTGAATTTTACATTGATGAAAATGACAGTGGTATTTACTGTATAAAGGTACTAAATCATGTAATTTTCAAAACTCACAACTTTCAAAATGGCTACTTCTATCCTTTACAGCCTCATTTTCATTCGTGTCAAAAATTAAATCTGGTGCTACATCTGTTTTTACAATAATTGTTTTATAACTTTAAATTATTTACCATTACATATGAACATGTTTTAAATGGGCATGTCTGGTATCAGAAGTGGCATTTGTACTATTTATGTGGGTCAGAAGATGTTTATTCTTGTGCTATAAATTTAAGTTTTATATATTTAAAAATTAATATCATTTGGGTTTTAAGAGTAAGTACAATTTCATTTGTTTTACTGCAAACTATTAGGGCTCTAATATTGGCTAAATTTAAAACTATTAATTTATTTCAAATTCTTGTCCCAAATACAGCTTTGTCTACATGATTATTGACGCAATTAAGAATTATTGAGCCAAAAATGACAGTCCAGTACTCATTTGTGATCGTCTGCTGCCTCCAGCGGCCGCTTTGCGCGTTCACAACAGGTTTGACGTAGGGCGTGATTGCGCTCTCGCTCCCCCTCCCCCTCGGCTCCGTCTATCTGGAAAAAGAAAAAAAAAACTTTTTGTATCGAAGGAATCAACAGCCGCCATCTTGTCGCGGCTCGGAATCAGGATTTCGATAGAGCACTATTTTTTATTTTTGGACACGGAGCATCCAAACCGAGGTTTGACGACACCGTTCAGCGGAAAATGACACCTTTATATCGCCGCGAAGGAATTTTTGGCGAAAAATCCTGGATTTAATCGGCGTTCGTCGCCCACAAAACCCTCGTATATCTGATTTCCCCTTCAGAGCGGCGCTTGCGTCCGTATTTCGCTGCGAGCGGTTATTGTTTATCGGACGCTTTTGGAGGACTGACAGCGCCGAGGAGACTATTTTGCAAAAATATCTCATTTTTATGCAACCGTGCATTTTTACACGGAGCCAGGTTGTTTTTGCACGGAAAAAATTGACGTCAGAAAATGGATCGCATTCCGTTGCAAAATTAACGACGCTCGTGCGCAAGGATTCCTGTGGATATTTTAATTTGGATTTTACGTTGAATTCGCGGAAAGGAGGCGTTTTCTCTCGGTAATATAACGATGATAATGTGGGTGTTGGGTGTTGGATTATCATGGGGTGAATGGTGGTGGCGACGCGGGGCGCTGTTGCTGCTTTTTTGAGAAAATCCTCCGCCGAGCCGCTCCACACTCCCCACGTCTTTCAAAAGTAAGGTAACATCTGTTCTTCTGACGAAAGGATCCTTCACTTTGCATTTCCCCCCACAACATTCGGCCAGAAGCAAATCCTAATCGCAATGGCTGAAAATGTGCTCGATGTTGGCCCTTCAAGCGCGAAGCGAGCGAAGCTGACAGCACCTGCTCCAGACGCACCAGGTAAAAGTCCAGCAGGCCTGATCCCAAACCTGCAAAAGACTCTTCATACACTCTTATGAAGCACTATCATACACCTATTCATGCGCCATGTGAAACGCAGCTGTCAAATGAGCCCAGAAACAGTTCAGTCAGCTTCACTGCTCGCTTAAGGCACCCCAGAATGAAGTTTGTCATTATCGTATACTCACCCAGCTAATATGTTCTAAGAACGTTTTTGTAACGTTTCTATTACGTTATTTATGAACGTTCAAAACATCTAGTTTATTAAATGTTTTATTAGCGTTTTTACTTGGTTATCCGAACGTTGCGTTACTGGAAGAATGTTTGCTCATAACTTTGAGAGAACCTTGCCAGAACATTTGCTAAATTTCTGAGAATGTTTGCTGTTAGCTGGGAATCCTCATGTTGTCCAAAACTCGTATGACACTGAAGGAGAAACGAGCTTTCATCGCGTCGTTTTCCATACAATGAAAGTGAATGGTGACTGTCACTTTGTGCTGTGCATAAGAAAGTTAGTCCTACGTGTTTTGAAATGCAGGAGGGTGAATGTGTAGTACTTGCATAGAGTTGCTTTGCAAATAAAGCTTAGGGAATGAAGTTTGGTCGACTTTAGGTTAAGAAATAGTTACCAACCAAAATTGTGTGGATATAGAAAAGTCCAAATGATCCCCAAGTTGCTCATCTAATAGGCCCAGGTGTCACTTTAATAACGTATTGCATCAGTCTGGCAGTGAAAATCAGCACATCCGTACTTCAGGCTTCTTTCAGATCTGCACATGGAAAGAGTTCCAGTTGAAAAAGTCTATGAAGCAAAGGGACAATTCCATGAGACTGTCCCTGGACAGCTTCAAAAAGTGAGAGTTTTAGTTTGGTCGCTATGATACAGTCACAAAGGCAGCTGCACGATTGACAAAAATCATAATGGTCGATTATTCCCTTGAAATTGTAATTGCGATCATTAATTACGATTATCACAATTTACAGTGAATGATGTTTTCAGTAGCTTTATGTCATTGTTTGAAGCGACTACATGCCATATAGTTATATCAACATAAACAAGCTGAAAACACTCTTTCTGAAAAACTTTTATTCCTTTTCTATAGCATTAAGCCTCAAATGTCAAATATACATTGGTTTGGTTTCTTCTTTAAATAAAAAATAAAATAAAATTATGCGTGGTATTTTAATGTTATACTAAAATTAAAATTAAAACAATGGAAAAAAATCTTAAGATAACCACATTTAAATACGCAGAATAATCTAAGTGCACTTATGAACGGCTACATAAATTGTGGCATCCGTAATTGTAATCACGATTACAAATTCGATTAATTGTGCAGCCCTACACTCAATACATTTTTGCTCACTAGAAAGTTTACACATTAGTAAGTTGCATCATATTTAGTCACTTTTTTCAAAAGTGAAATTGCATTATTATTATAATTATCGCATGAAGCTGGGATCACATGACTAGCTTTGACTCAAGGTGCTTTACAAAGCTTAATCATAAATGCACATCTAAAGAGAACAAGCAAAACTAAACTAGCGAAAAGCCAAACTAGCTAAAACAAAATTATGCTCAACATATCATGTTCAGAGACATTGGATCATACTGTTTATCTTGTTAGCCATAATAGTTGATAATTGTGTGCTTAGATTAATTAACGTTTGGGATTTGTTGTATTGCCCAGTTAGAGCAGTATGTTCTAACTGTTTCTCCATTACTTTGAAGTGTCTTATGACGCCTTACCTCAGTTGTCATTAACCACAAAAATGGCTGTAGTGACCGTCGCAGTGTGCATGCAATAGATTTGCATCATGCATGCAATGACTAGCGCTCAAATGTGTTATAAGCTGTCAGTTAGTACACACAGGTGGCATAAAGTTCAGCATCCCCTCGTTTACAATAATCAGCATGTAATGTGTCAGATTATCTGTCCGCAGGCAGCTAGTGTATTTGTATGTAAACTTGAGCTCTAGCTTTGTTAGCCAAGAAGTCTTGTTGCACCTGTAGAGACTTGTTTCTCTGGCTTCTGTGCTTGTTTATTCACAAAGTAGTGCTTGTTGGACAATCACACGCTTCAGCATCCATCTTGCCTACGTGTGTTCAGACTATACTACTTAATAATCCGATGATTTTTACAGATGAAGTGTGTAATTTGTTTCAATAAGTGTTTTTCCACCATCAGTCCGAACTGTTCCAGTTGCTTTTGCACTTGAGCAGTGCTAACCGTGCTGGTACAGTGCTCAGTCCAAATGAATCCAATCTGATTTCCAGCAGAGTTCCTATGCAGTTTGAAAAAGTATGGAATTTGATTTAAGTAATTTCCAGGTCTGGATAAGTATGGAAAAAAGAAAACGGAGTATGGAAAAAAATATTTGAATTTCCAGACTATTACCCTTGTTCAGTTTTCTGATATATAAAATTAAGAATGTCTAAAATTAATTTATCGTAGAAAGAGAGGCAAAAGTTTAGTGATTGTCAAACACGACTGAATGAATTAAAGGCACACATTTTCATTACGCAAAACTGTTTGTCTTTACCATAAGTGAGTGTCTTTTGAACTTCACTAAATGAATGTGTGTGTGCCACTCAAACCAGAAACAGATTGAGCAAACGATCATCTAAATCAGACTGTACTTTGCTGTTTGTTGATCGTGCAACATCAGACCACGATTACACTATTAAACTGATGTATCAGAGGTGAATATATGCAGGTTATAGTGTTTTAGGTTTAGGCATGTTATCACTTTGAGAAAACCAAAGAGAAAAAAAACAGAAAATAAGTGTCTTCAGATGACTGTACTATAAATATAATGCTGTATGAACCATTTATGTTAGTTATGGTCTGAAAAATCTACAGAGAGGTTTGAAAATTTGAAAAGTATGGAATTTTGAAACGAAAAATGTGTAGGAACCCTGGATTTCATATTCGGAAAGTCACCAGAGACTGAGAGTATAATTGCTTTTTTTTTGCTTTGATGACATACCTAAACGGAAAGCTGTCAAATATGTCAGAAGAGCTTTTTTTAAAGCAAATATTTAGTGAATGTTAATTTTACTCCACTGACTAGTTCGTAAGACATAAATAAACACGCACTTTCATAAGAAGCAAAATGTAAGCTATTTAAACAGATTTTTATAAAAGGGCTCTGGTAAACATACACAAACTTGCGTGAGGTATTTTTGAATCTGATTGAGAAGAGAGTCATATTCAAGCATATACAGTATACAGTTTAGTTTTTTCCTACTGATTGGATTATGTCAGGTCTACACCACCACACCCAAATCGAGGTTTCATTTGGATCAAGCTCAGTCGAATCGATTGAGGTGTTTACATGTGGCCGTTTCAATCCGATTACTAAGTGCAGATTATTTAAGTGCATGTAAATGTAGCTACTGAGGTAACTTACATAGGGATATCAATTTACACATTCCCATGATCGATCGTTGTTTAAATTATCGATCAATTAATCGGTAGCCTTAATACTGCAGTATGCGTCTACTGCAGTGGCATATAGTCAACAGCATGACAGGGTCTGCAAATGCTGCTCAAAACGGCATGTTCCTCAAATGAATCAGAAGGGTTTTTAGTCTGAATAAAAGGCTAGTATGATTGTAAAATGAGTCGATGTGATTAATCATTTAATTAAATTACTTATTTAATAATCAGATATATTGACTAATACAACAACTCTCACCAACGCCGCCTCAGATGTGTGCTAGTCAGAATGTACTCCTGTTGTGGATGCGCGCTTCCTTTTTCGCGCTGAGACACGGCAACTAAACCCAAAAAATTCACATTGTTTTATTGCAATATGACCTTGCTTAATCGATGATCGTTAAGTTTATTAAACGATTATTCGTCAGTTAATCACTAGAGGCCCAGAACTGCACGGTTTTGTATTCAGCATTGAAATATAGCTATTAAAAATATAACTATGCATGGCTTTGGTTGTTTTTGAAAATGTGTTGTCTCTCAAATGATGAACTCAGCATTCCACATATTGTTTTTTCAGCTAATTAAACGCATCATCTGTGTATTTAAAGTGCACTTTATCTTTTTGGAATTTTCATTGTGAAATCACTATTTATACTGAAAAAAATGGCATAGAATAGTGCATGAGGTTGCAAATTTGAGATGCACCTATAGTTTTGCAAGGTTATAACTAGGCACAGAACATGTAGAAAGTTTGATGTATTTCCCATTTTTCCCATCTTCATTTAATGGAACTGGTGCTTTTGACTTTCTGGCTACCAGTGCAACTGTAAAGTTCTAAGCTAAATTTGACAGATTTTCCCCACAATCAGTTCAGAGAATGTGGAAAGTGTGTAGTTTCCATTTGGATCTTGTTATAATGAAATGGCTAGTGTGCAGAAGAAAATCGCTTCTCAAATGGCTGTCATTTGCGGCTCAGCACGCCATTCTGGGTCTGTTATGGGTTTTTTTTTGCGTGCTCTTGTTGACTGATGTGCAATAGGGCTAGAAGTGAGTTTGTGTTACCTTTTCTTAAATAAAAACCCTTTAAAAACCCATCACCCTTCCAAACTGATGTATAACCAGAGTCAGGCATAATCAAGAGGGTCGAAGTCAGTGCTGGAGATATTTTGCTAGAATAATTCTGACACGGCACACCGGCCGCCCCATTGTGTGGAGTAATTCAGAGGCGTTTTAGACGGAGAGTGCAGACCTGCTGAATTATCTCAGTATTGATAACACATTACTGGACATTCAGGCTTTTTACATCCACTGTCCTTAGAGAAAACACTAGTAAACCAACCAAACCAAATGTAACACAGAGAAGAGCACACCATGGTTTCTTAAGCGACTTTCTAAGACCACAAAGACATTTTGTCATATTTCTGTGCTTGCTGCATGAAAAAAAGGTTGTGCAAACCTCCATATTTTGGGTTAATTGTCTGATTGACTAGTTGACTAGTGGTTCTTCAGGGGCTGTATTACAGAAAAATCCTAAAGGCCCCGATATACTTCAAGCGAAATCGAAGAACGAACTGGTGTGATGTAATTTCGAACAAAATCAGGCCAAAATGAAGTTTGTTTAGAGTTTGTTTTGGGAGTTCGAAACAGCTCATAAATAAACATGACGGGACTTTACTTGACTGGAGTGTCGAATTGTAGCGTGCAAACATCCATCTATTACCAGATGCTCTCTTTACTGCTGCCTTCTCACCGCTGTCATTTTTGTTGCAGCACATACTTACATATTCATCTAAACGTCACTCTTAGCAGCGTGGGCAGTGTCGGGATGTTTGCTAACAGTATGTTGCTGCAAAGGTATTTTGAACTTCTTTTTACCCCTAAACGAAGAGCAAAAAAGAACTTCGCTGAGAGTATATCAGGGCCTTAACTCAGAATCCTATCCTATCATCTTACCATGGTAATTTCACTTTTTCAAATCTAAAGTCAATACAAAGCCAAATTATTATTTTATAATTACATTATAATTACAATTTTATAATACACCCTTGTACAATTAAGCTAATTTATAGTTAAGTGAACTAAAAGATTTTTTTTGTGCAAATGCTGAATAGTCTTCACAACAGAGCACAGTGGATTGAAGTCTGTGAAATTTTCTTGAAATTTTTTGAAGATGTTCAGTTTGTTAATGGGGATTTTGAGACAGCTTCTTGGAGAGGGAATTGCATGCTAACAGTTACTGCTAAAGCACAACATGCTGTCAGCATGATAAAACTATCAGTAAATTTACTTTTCTAAATTCATCTGTTGTAAAATAATTCATATAAAGCTAAAAATTCTAAGAAATCGTAATGCACCAAAATTAAAATACTGAACTCTCTGGGGCGTATATGCTTATTGTAAATGAGCTGTTCTTTTGAATAACTACTAATTCTGTTAATGCTATATTCGCAAATGATAGTAATTTTTTTTTTTTTTTATAAATTGACTGTATAGAAAAAAAGTGTAAAGTGTAAAAGTTTTTTTTTTTTTTTTCTACTTTAGAAATCTTGCTTGACATATATGCAAATTTTGGGGAACTTTCTGTTTTAATTGAAAACGAAACCTTTTTCTCCAAACACTGAAATGTTCTGATTAAGTTGTTAAACCGAGTAACCTAAAGTGAACTTTGTTGGTTCAAACCAAAGCAGGGGTTTAGACAGAATGCAGTGCTTGTGAACTGGGATGAAAGAAGGAAACATGACACTTTTACAAGATGCGATTCAGCCCAATAAAAACTTTTAGTGGTAAGCCATGTGACCAAACCAGCCCTGTGTTAACCTTCCATCACAGAGCCAAGAGTCTTCTCGTGTCTCTCCTTCAACTCCACTGCCGTCTATCAGCGACAGGTCTGGTTTAAACAGCCTTGTGAAACCTGAACCCGTCTGCTGCTCAGATCCGGCACATGCTTGCAGTCTCTTGTGTGCAAACACTGCTAAACCCGAAAAGGATTTATAGGGATACATCCCTTAGATCTTCAAATCCTGATTCACACTTTGTTTTTCTGCTCTTCTTAGGCCAAAAAGTAGGGCTGGGTAAAAATATTGATTTAAAAAAATAAAAATGTCAATCTTCTTTTGAACATCTTCATATTGATTCTTAAAATTCTAAGATCTTTTACTGTATGTCAGTGTTTCCTGCACCACATTTCACCATGGCACTGCAGAATTTAAAAGTTAAGTGTTTATGAGTTTATAATTTTATAATGATTTTACACATTGCTATAATTCGTTTTACACAAGAAATGCAATTCAAAGGTTACGTCAGTTGGTATCCACAGAGATTTTGGTTATTGATTATGTCTGCCTTGGGCCCTTTTGTTAATTTTAAGTCATATTTCAACCCTCTACAATGTGAGTAAAACGCTCTCATATGCGACTAAATCTTCACTCTGGGCGACTAAATAATGTCTGTCATTAGCCGTTGGCTAATTAATTAATTATTAGATTTTACTCGCCAGTGTGTGTGTTACAGGCTAAATGTAAGTTTAGCATCGAAATATTTTCACTCGCTGAACACACTGACTGACTGAGTGCTTGACAGTTTCGCTCTCCGTCAAGCGATCTGTACTATTTCAGTTCAGCTCAATGGATGCGCAGCGTACATGTAGAATCGATGCACTACATGTAAATGATATTATTTGTTGTATTTTTCTGTCAAAATAACGGGGTTCATTTGGAATTATTCAGCTTTTAAGAACAAGCAGAAGAGATGCCGGTTTTTCCGGTAGTGGGTGGAACTAATGAGCAAAAAGCAATCTAATTGGCTGGCGCACATCTATTTCTGTCCCTGTTTTGATTTCAGCAAATAGTATATCAGTCTGGCGAGTAAACTAAAAATATTACTAGCCAATGGCGATTCTGTTGCCAGGTTGTGTAGAGGGTTGTACTTTTGTAACGTGCCACTTTAGAAGGTTTGCTGTATCATTTGCTGAATTTAGCTTTGAGAGAATTTCTTCATGTGTACACTATCATTCAAAAGTTTTGGGTCAGTACCATTTTAACATTTTTGAAAGAAGTGTCTTATGCTCTTGCGGCTTATTGCAGTTTTGATAACTTTATTATCGAGCACATCCTGCAGTTAAGCAACATTAGACTGCATTTTACAACAATCACTTAGTTAGCTGATTTGGACGTTAAGTTTGGGCTTTTAGGGTGGAACGAAAGCGCACCACAGTGAAGGAAAGAAATGTACTAAATTCGCACAGCCCTTTTTTCTTGCTGTTATTGCTGCAGGGTTGCTGTCATTGCAATGTCTGCAATGACGTTGTGAATTTATTGTCTTTTTGAGAAACCTAGACTGGGTGAATGTAGTGAAGCAATTTTGACTGCATACAGAAAAATTGTCTTGTGAATTTTGCGTTATCTGGTCTGCTCTTCTGATCAGCCTTTATAGAAACCACCGATCAAACTATATAAAACGATTATTGGCCAATAACAATTGGCGACCAATCGATCGGAGCACCTTTAATTCTAATATGCTGATTTGCTGCTTAAGAAATATTTATTATTTTTAATATTGAAAACAGTTGTGCTACTTAAACTTTTTGTGGAAACCATGATATTTTTTTTTATGTTTAATTCATTATATAATAAAAAACATAATTTCTATAAAATAGATGGAATTAAATTATAAATGTCTTTACTGTCACTTTTGATCAATTTAATGAATCCTTAATGGAAAAAAAGTAATAATTGTACTTACTGACCCCAAACCATTGTATGGTAGTGTAAGCAAAATCAGTATTGTAACTGAAAAATGCCTGAATGAATCAGAATCGAATCGGAACAAATTTGGAATGACAAATTATGACGGATCTCTTTAGCAACCCATGGCATAAACACTTGAATATGATTGTTTTAAGAAGACTGAGTTGTGGGATTTAGGGAGAGACTGAAATTGATATAGATGGATAGCCGAGCTGAAAGTCTCCGTTCATGTGGATCTGTTGCCATCCTCCCCATCCGAGTGAAATCCCAGGCGAGACGCACCTGTCCCAGCTCAGACGGCCCGCTATCTTTTAGACTCCGTGAACGACAGCTGCGGTCTACTGCCGCGCGGAGACACTATTTATAACCCACCGCCGGAGCCACTATAACGAGCTTCAGCACAATGATGGAAGAAGAAATCTGGATCCCCATTGGGACTCGAGACTCCAAGGTGCTTCCAAACCCAAACGTTGCTTTGCATTTTGGCTCGGCTTCAAGCTCGTAGAGGGCGGGACGTTGGCACTACACAGCTGAGTGTGTAAGTGAGCATGTGCACGAGTCTGGCTCTGTGATGTGGGTCATTAAGCAAAAGCAAAAGAAAAGGGATGATCCCTACTCCTGCCTCGCTCATGTTTAGCACCTGCTGTGTCTGGCAGCGTGCTTGTCTGTGTTTACTCCTGGACTGGGGCAACCTCAGTGCTACCCATGCTGCATCTCAATCAGAGCCGTGGATAGACTGCACAATGTTGCTCTGGGAAATACCACTCACACATTGACCAAGTTTTTTTTCAAGGCTACTAATGGGTAACTAGTGTATGGCATATCGTGTAGTATGTACTGTGTTCTGCTTACTGTTTTATACAGTAAAAGACACGTGAAATGATATGCCATGGGAAAGATTACAAATGCAGTATGCTACATTTTCATTTGACCTCACTAGTGTGCCGTGCTCTATGCAACATGTACTGTATACTGCTTAGGATTTTATAAAAGCAGTATATCAAAAAAAGAAGAATCACTGCGCTCAACCCATTTTTTGGGTGCATAGATCAGTGAAATTAGCAATACTTTCAAATGAAAAAACAAAAGATCTGCACTCACTTGTGTCTTAAAGGGTTAGTTCACCCCAAAATGAAAATTCTGTCATTTATTACTCACCCTCATGTCGTTCCACACCCGTAAGACCTTCATTCATCTTCAGAACACAAATTAAGATATTTTTGATAAAATCCGATGGCTCAGTGAGGCCTCCATTGCCAGCAAGACAATTAACACTTTCAGTGTCCAGAAAGCTACTAAAGACGTATTTAAAACAGTTCATGTGACTACAGTGGTTCAACCTTAATGTTATGAAGCGACGAGAATACTTTTTGTGCGCCAAAAAAAACAAAATAACGACTTTATTCAACAATATCTAGTGATGGGCGATTTCAAAACACTTCTTCATGAAGCTTCAAAGCTTAACAAATCTTTTGTTTCGAATCAGTGGTTCGGAGCATGTATCGAACTGCCAAAGTCACGTGAACCATTAAAATTTTAAAACGTTTCGAAACACTTATGACGTAATGAAGCCTCGTTTACTGAAATCACATGACTTTGGCAGTTTGATACACGCTCCGAACCACTGATTCGAAAAAAAATTTGTAAAGCTTTGAAGCCTCATGAATCAGTGTTTTGAAATCGCACATCACTAGATATTGTTGAATAAAGTTGTTATTTGTTTTTTTGGCACACAAAAAGTATTCTCGTCGCTATATAACGTTAAGGTTGAACCACTGTAGTAACGAACTTTTTTAAATATGTCTTTAGTAGCTTTCTGGGCATCTGAAAGTGTTAATTATTTTGCTGTCAATGCAGGCCTAACTGAGGATTTGATCAAAAATATCTTAAAGATGAACGAAGGTCTTACGGGTGTGGAACGACATGAGGGTGAGTAATTAATGACAGAATTTTCATTTTTGGGTGAACTAACCCATTAATGAATTATTAAATTCCTTTATTTTGCAAAGCACATATACACCAGACGCTTTGGCAATCAGCCTTCTTCAGTGAGTCATAAAAATAAAAAATAGTATAGCATACTATTCAGTTTGTACATGCACTGCCTAGGATTTTTTAAAATAGCATGTAAAACAGTCTTTAATGGAAAATGTTGCAAACAGTAGAATGCTACATTGTCTCTTGTCCTTACTAGTGTTTGGCACTCTATGCCATAGGTACTGTACAGACTTTTAAAAATAGCATGTAAAACAGTCTTCCATGGTAAACATTATAAATAGTTGTATGCAACGTTGTTGCTTAAACCACACTAGTGTATGGCATAGTATACAGTATGAACTGAATACTGCCAGTGATTTAATAAGAATAGCATGTAAAATAGTTTTACAAACAGTAATATGCTACGTTGTCACTTAAACCACACTAGTGTGTGGCATACTATGCAGTATTTACTGTATACTGCCTACGGTTTTATAAAAGTAGTATATGAAAAACAGTACACCTTATTGTCATTTGACATCACTAGTGTACAGCATAGTATGCAGTATGCACTACAAATGATTTAGTGGGCTCATTCTCATTGGAATAAATGGAGTGAATCATTATCAAGTCCATTATTTTATAGCCCTTGCACCTGAATCAGTGGTGACATCATCTCTTAGCATCCCTCCTGTTGTGTTGGTGGCATTTACTCTGCTAAACATGCAAACAGCTGTCTTTAGTCTCTCACAGTCACGGAGGTGATGGAGAACGTCTCTTTCCTCCCAGCTGTTCTGCTATATCATACGCACTCCCGTGTGTATATAAAGCATCAGTTGTTCATTAGCAGATTTTAATAGATGAGGTGGATTTATTAAGGCTATTAGCAGACTCGGTTGCAGATCAAGCCTCATGCAGGCATATTGATTTAGACTGCTGCTACTCTCTCTGCTGTTTTCCCTCACAACGTAGAGCTGCTAAAGCAATATTTTCATGGCGTCAAAACCACAGCTTAGATAAGACCCTTTAATAATATGAAAGTAGACAGGATATTTATTTTGCAGGAATGCGGATTCATCTTATGGCAAAATTTGTTGTTAAATGAGACATTTGAGATTTCTACAATGCTATGCAAGATGTTGTTGCAGAAACAAGGTTGTGTTGTTGTCAATGTGCAGGTTGTCCAAAAAATTATAATATAATGGACACATCTCTGTAGTCCAGTGATGACGTGTCTTCACTTCTTTTGTTGGGCATCATTGCAGGTCAGCCTGGAAAGCACATATAGGAACAAAACCATTTGAACAAATTGTGTGAAAATTGGAGCAAGAGGGTTCAAGTGGTCGTGGAAATGAAAAACCTCAAAACTTTGAAAACTTTAAAAGTAGTCCAGCCCCTACTTGTTGTTTTTGGTGTAGGCCTTCGAACATAACGTCATTGTTTTTGATGAATGTATTTTACAATACAAAGAGCAAAATGTAACATTTTACCAGATTTAGTGCTACACTTATTCACTTTTATTTGTTCCCCAATAATGTTTTTCCACTAAATGTTTAGATTTTATGCGATTATTGTGCCTCATGATTTTTCTAGAGTAACTTTTGCTGCTGAATTATCCACTAACCTAGTTTATAATAGTATTTTTGTTGTAGATTATGATTATACATTTTTTCATTTGTGTTTTTTTTTTTTTTTTTTTTTTTTTTTTTTTTATAATGTAGTTGTCTGTATTTAGTAGATTGTGTTTAACTCATAAATGAGTGATTATCAGTTCGATGCACAGAGATATAGAAATTCTACGTTGATTTAAAAATATCAGCCGAATTTATGGGATCGGCTCGGTTCTGAAAAAATGATATCGGTGCATCCCTAATAATCGGATTTGGACTGACAATTAAATTTCTCCCTCTCTTTCTTTCCTCAGAGTTGGGTTCACTTTCCTGGGATGACTTGGAGAACGATCTTCCAGATGAGCTGATTCCTAACGGAGACCTGGGGCTGATGTCCATGCCCTCTAACGGTGGGGCTGCAGGTACAGGCGGTCATGGCCCCATGGTGCCCGATGCTGCTGCCAAGCACAAGCAGCTCTCCGAGCTCCTACGGCCGGGAAGCAGCGCTGGGATGAACTCGGCCAGTCCACAGCCTGGCGGCATCGGACCTCAGCTGGGTGGGCTTGGAAAGAGTCCCCTGGGCCAGGGCTCCCCTTCTCACCCGTCTCAAACACAGAAACCAGGTGGTACCCCAGGGACGCAGGGCAATAATGCTGGCTCAGCTGGCATGGGACTCGGCACGGGATTTAACCAGGCCATGCTGAACAGCGGCATGATGGGACAGAATGCGGGCACCCAGCCCGGTCAGGTGATCAATGGAACTCTTGGGTCTGTAGGCCGCGGTCGAGGTGCGCCGGGGATGCAGTACCAGGGTGCCGCAATGCAGGTGGCAACTTCTGTAGGAGCGGGAGGAGCAGCGGGGGCGGCAGCACCAGGAGGAGCAGCGAGTGTCCTGGCAGAGACGCTCACACAAGGGGCACAGCAGATGGGCATCAACACCCAGCAAGGCGGCATCAACAAGGTGAGATGACCAGTTTCCTTTGCTGTGGTTTCACTTTCACCCATTTAGAGTTCATAGTCATGTTAAGAGACAAAGAAAAAAATTCTACTTTGCATCCTTATTCTCATTAGCCAGGTTTCCATTCAATTATTTTTATGCACATTTGGATAAATAAGCTGATTGGCAAGAATGTAATAAAATTTCCAAAGTGAAAATAAAAAATTGAGGTAGATAAGGTAAGACGTGCACAGTTATCATACAAATTCCTAGATGTGCATCACAAAAATCATGTAACTTTACCTCAGGTCATGTCACTAAATAATTTACCCAGATGAATGGCTATTATTACTTTCCAGGACATTCCGACGCAGAAATAAAGCTTCTGCTGCCAAGTGTTTTTTTTTTTTTTTTTTTATAAACACACTATAAAGCACGCTATAAACCACACATAATTTGTTATATTTAATAAAATAGCTGTGGTGGTTTGCTCAGTGGCTACAATTTCCATTTCTATTCTTCTTCTGATTTATCCGTAACTAATGAATTTGTTCCCCATGGGATGGAAGTGCTGATTTATTCGCAAACAGTTTTGTGATATTCTGCTTTTTACCATTTCAGTAATTGGCCTATATATAATAATAATTTATTTATTTTATTCTATTGTCTAAAAAAAACTTAAACGAAAATTAGAAAGGTTTACTTCTAACTGAAATAAAAGTTGAAGTACTAAAATTAACTAAAATAAAGCAAAATAGAAATTAAAAAACAAACAATATAACAATGTAATAAAGTTTCTACGGCTTAAACTAAAATGAAAATGAAAACTGTAAATATAAAATATGAAAATTAAAGCTAATTCAAAATTTAAAAAAATACTGTAATAGTATATAATAAATACTAAAATAACACTGAATTGTGCAGCTCATTTTCTATTGTTAGATCATATCACACTCATTCAATGGAAATTTAACAATAACAACAATAATAATTTAATAAATGGTTCAAATTTCAAAAATCCACATCAAGTCCCTGTTTCATTCTGCAATAAGTTATGACAGTTATGTTTGGTGAAATTTGTTTCATGTCTGTTTTTAGAGCTCTAGCATGCTGCTGGAATCTGATCAGTGTGTAAATCAGGCTGTACATCCAGTTTCATCTGCCAGTGTAGCAGACGGACTCACATTATCACTCTTTATCTGGAGCCGCTTTTTGCTGCCTCATTGTTTGATTGCATGACTCATCCCTGCACTTGTGTTTTTTATTAGGCTTAAATGCTTGCGTTACGAGAGCAGTTGCGTGCCAGAACACTCTTAAACTCTGCCATTTTGTTTGAAGGCCTCCGATAAAGGCAGCTGCAGAACTATGCTTGATAGGAAGGCAAATGAAAAGCTCTCGACGTAAAGTGCCATGTTACATGCATATGCATCTCATCCGTGCTCTATGCAAATTTGATGAATAGAACGTGTCTCTCTATGATAGATGGGTTATTGACTGATGGGGTCTGAAAGCAGCACTCGGGTGTCAAAATTGGCAGGTGTGTGCATTTGTATTACAAATTCAAATCCTAATGCGCAAATAGCTAGTGATTTATTGGGGTTAGAGCTGGAATATGCTTTTATTTTGCTTTTTTTTTTTTTTTAAATGATTCATTATCACAAGTAAAACAATTGGAGAGAAACTTTGAATTAAAAAATTATCATGAATTTAAAACGCCATTTGATAGCGTGTGAACGCAAGCGTTCGACATATGCACTCTAGAAAGTATCTGTCCAGTGTCTGTGCTATTTTTCTCCAGAATTTATGACTGAAAAAATGTCTTTGTATTCTTTTAAACTAAAGTTGTGGCTATCTCTTAACCCCCTCACGCTTCGGTACCTAGTCGGTACTGAAATTTAAAAAATGTGGCGCTTTGAGCGCTGTTGATTGAATTTGTAAACACCTCTGATTGGCCATTGTGTTGACGTGCTCATCGGATTTATCTGTGATTGGCTTCAATGATCAACACTTCAAAAATATTGTACATAGACATCAGTGACGCTCACCGAGCGCTTACACAGATACACACAGGAGCGTTTGAAAGGAGGCGTCTATCGCGGACCAGTCCACTGATAGACACCTGCTTTCAAACGCTCCTGCTTTCAAAACGCTTTCAAATTCAAACACTTCCATGTGCTTTCAAACACTGCCGCGCATTTGATCATTGTAGCCAATCACAGACATATCCGATGAGCGCATCAACACAATGGCCAATCAGAGGTGTTTACAAATCCGCTCAACAGCGCTCAAAGTGTCACATTTTTAAAATTTCAGCACCGACTAGGTACCGAAGTCGGTACTTTTGACAACTCTAATGTGATCACAATCCAGTGGGGGCAGGGAGGAGCAGTCGACCTCTGGTTCGGACCAGGCAATCGAACCAAGTGTGAACGCACCCTTTGTTTTTCGGTATGGTCCTAGTATCGTGTTCTCCAGCATGATTTTGAGCTTTAAAGAAAGACCATTGGACCATCTGTCACATGATCAGTGTGACCAATTACAAATAAACAATCTGCAAAAATATAGCCATTCGTACTCGTACTTGGATGCTGGTGGTGTCAGATGGGAGGGAATGTTTTCTGGCCTGTGGTACCACCAGGAAGCTGTTGTACCCTTTCGGTGTCATGCAGGTGGTTAAATACTCTCACTGCACAAGAGGCTCATCTGGAGCGGCTTTCGACTGTACAGCTCGCTCTTTTCAGCCACTTTTTATCTTGAGTAAATGATAAAGCAACAACTGTTCACTTTTATTGTTGCTCTGCTGTTACTGTTTGTAACAATGTTACAATGTAACTGTTTGAAACAATGTAGTATTGCGTTCTGTCTGCACTATTGTTGTCTCCAGTTGATAAGGATTCAAGACAAACTCAAGCTTTTGCTGCTTGTACAAGCATATCTGCTCAACTTATTGAAGCATCTGTGCTTCCCGTTAGGCCACGTGTCCATTGCATTTTTGGCAGTTACATTGTCATACGCATTTTTTCAGCATCTTGTGCAGGTCATTGTTTAAAAATACTTCAGCTTTTGTTATGGGCCACATCAGTGTCATTTTTAAAATGATGGGCCGTTTTAAAGAAGTCCGGGGCAGTGTATGAATCTCGAGTGAATGTAACATTTGTGTACGATAGAGTCCCGTTATTAAGAAAGTTAATATGTTCACACCAATAACGATAACTATATTAGCATCCACACCAATGCATGATAACGTTCTGTTTTATGTTGTCTGCTGGTTTAAATGCTCAAGCTCTTTAAAGTCCCCCCGTAGTCAGTAATTTTATCCCTTAACTCATCTTTGATCACCAAAATGGCATATTTAAACATTTTTTTTCTGTGAAAAAAATGTCTTCATGCCTTAAAATACCTTGCTTTATTTATGAATATGCTAATTAGCCCCGCCTCCACTCACTCTCACGAGCTCAGAGATCCACTTGGTCAACTTACTGAGGTAAACGCTGCACAATGGTATCGCTCTTTACTAACTTTTCTTCAGTGTTCGACTGAAAATTAACATGCCTTGTGTCCACCAAAGCATTTATAGTCGGCTAAAAAGCCAGTTGCTCTTCTGAAAACGTCTAGCTGTGGGCGCTTGAAAGCTCTTCGGCGGCTCAGTGTTTTTTTTTTGTTTTTGTTTTTTTTTTTTGCTTTTTTTTTTTGCTTTTTTTTCAGTTGTGGCACATCTGAGGAAGTGTTACTAGTATCTGATTTTGCAGATAGTTTGTGTCTGATTATAAAAATGTTGACACAATGTAAAGTACTTGCTCTGGTTCTTGTTTTGGATGATTTTGTTCAGTTGATGTGCTTGTTATCATCTGTTGCCATTGTACAAGCAGGATGTGGCTGTTGGTCAATGTGGTATTTGTCCCACCCTCCCCCACTGTGATTGGGCGTCTGGTTAAAAAGGGACAGTGACGAGTGCTGCGTTTTACCCAAAGTAGAGTTCTCAAAAGTACCGACGTCGGTACCTAGTCGGTACTGAGATTTTAAAAATGTGGCGCTTTGAGCGCTGTTGAGTGGATTCGTAAACAACTCTGATTGGCCATTGTGTTGACGCGCTCATCGGATATGTCTGTGATTGGCTACTCACACAGTGAGTAGAATTGAGTTCTCTTTTGTGTTTTCTTGCACTTAAATATTTAAATTCACAAGGCTTAAAACCACATGCAAAGCATAAACTTTCGCAAAGATGTAGCACTGGCGAGATCGGGACAGTGACTGTGTTGCACAGTTCAATTGTCCCGAGCGTTATTCATGCTGCCCCTGGGTGGTCCTTATTGACGAGCACTGCTGTATTTTGTACAGATTTCATTGTGTTTTGGCAAATATTTAATTATTTCATTTAGAGAAAAATGTTGGATTATGCAACAGACATTATACAGCTCAGTGCCTTCTCGCAGTTAATAATAAATCATCGGTTTGTTATATCTGCCTTTTTCATGCTATAGCCGATGGTTGTAAATTGATCAAAAATTGGCCGATAAATATCATCAGCCGATACATCGGTGCATCTCTAGTTCAGAGTGAGGAAATCCTGGGGACGATGCAGATCTGCTGGGAAAGAGAATCCTGGCTGCTCCGAGAGAGAGAGATAATGTGTGTGTGTGTGTGTGGATGAGTAAGCAGAGAGAGTAGCGTGAGAAGTGTGTTGGTGTTCATGAGTGAGCAGAGAGGAGGGGCTGCTGGTGCGTGTGCCACTCCGCTGGCCTCTTTCATCTGGTCTGCTGGAGCGATGTCAACAGAGGAGAGTGGACGGCCGGCACACTGCTGGAGATCAGCACAGAGAAAGACATGGGAAGAGGGAGGGGAGTTTGTCTGATGGGGGAAGCCCTTCTCTGCTCAAGATCATAGTGAGCTGCTAAAAATGTAGTAATGCTTAGATCAAAATTGTTTCATTGATATGCGTGTGGGACAGTAATATTTAATTGGCTGCTTGCTGTTGAGCCATGAAGTTTTGCATAATGCAAATGCTCACGTTATATGAATTTAATGGCAAAATAAGGTAAATGTTTTTTTTTTCCATAGAAATGTGTATTGTGAGGGTTTTTAGTGCCATCACTGAATAAAATGGAAGTGTTACTATAGTTAACTAAAACCATAAACATTTTAGATAATAGAAATAAAATAACTGAAATGAAATAAAAAAAATAAACTTATTTTATTTCAGCTAGTTGCCAAGGCAACATTTCTCATTTTCATTTAGTTTAACCCGATGTAAAAAATAAAAAAAATAATTAAAAAAACATTCAAAATATTAATAATATTAATATTAATAATAAAAACTAAAATAGTATCTCAATGATGCCTGTCAACATGTGTTTCCATACCTCCTTGTGCACAGACATCACGCGTCATCAGCTGGTTCAGTAAGGCTATGCTGAGTTGTAGACAGACAGTCACCGAGCACCACAAACAAACAGCAGCCGCCTTTTACAGTTCCTCCTAAACAAAACAACGAGCTAATGCTACGTTCACGCCATGCTGTAACTGTAATTACCAGATGGCAACCCGTGACGTTCTATGTGATTTAAACATGAGGTAATTTAACGCCGTCTCTCGTGAAGCTTTGCAGACTCTGCTGTGTGCGTTCATGTGTTTTGGAGGAGGCGTGGCTTTGGAGACGCTCTAAAGTGTGGGTGGGATCTCATGCTTTCAGAGCTAGCTTGCTATTGCTAGCCTCTCCGAAATTGCCTACCCTACCTTTAAGTGAAACATAGCACACACACAAGTCACTTTCAAACAAACTAGTTTTATGTTGGTTAACGTGGCATATTTGCGTAACCAACTTGAAATTTTTGCGTTCTCTTGCAAAACTCATTGATTCTCGTCGAAATTACTGGATTTTAACCGTGAAAATGGTAAATTATCCCATACTACAGTAATGAAGATCTTTACAACACACAAGGAATGTTGGCGGATCTTCCTTTAGAGAAATCAAATTTTGTGTTGTTTACCAGATGTAATTTTAGATGTGAGATTCTGTGTCTGGATCTTCTGATGACTCATCTGAAATAATATTTCCATTTTTCTTCCTCTTGTAGATGGGCATGGCAGGTGGCAACAGTCCGTTTGGTCAGTACCAGGGTGGAGGGCAACAAATGGGCACGACTGGCGTGAACGCTCAGAATAAAGGCGGCCTTCCCAACAGCCTGCCCCCGTTTCCAACTGATCTAAAGGGAGCGACGGTCACCAGCGTGCCAAACATGGTGAGTTTCCTATCATGCACACAAACTGGATAGAGCTTGCAGGCAAAAGTTTATTCTGTGATGCCGTCTTTTGCAGCCCCAGCAGCAGCAGGTGTCGGTGGGGATGGTGGCAGGTCAGGGCGTCTCCGCAGGCCCCACGGCTGACCCGGAGAAGCGCAAGCTGATCCAGCAGCAGCTGGTTCTGCTGCTCCACGCCCACAAGTGCCAGCGGCGCGAGCAGGCCAACGGCGAGGTGCGAGCCTGTGCCCTGCCACACTGCAGGACCATGAAAAACGTCCTCAACCACATGACACACTGCCAGGCCGGCAAATCCTGCCAAGGTGAGTCGACATCGAATTTTCTTTTCCACATGACTCTCGTATGGGCTTCAGTACAGCTTCAACACCAGTGTCACACACTGCTTGACCACAACATGAAAAGTTGTGCAGATAGTGTTACAGAAGGCCGATATTACAAAGCTGATAAACAGAAGGTGGCAAGAATAGACAGTACAGAGTAAATAGTGAAAACAAGCGAAAGAAAATGGTTGTGAGTCTTGTTCTAAAAAGTATGTTTTATGCTGCCTTACAAGATCTACTTCTTTCCAATTCCTAACATTTCTGGTTCCTTAATGATTCCATTAAGATTTTTTTTAGTACTTACTTATTGGAAAAGTAATATTTGGAAAAAAGAATGCAATTCCATTGCCAAATGATGAGATATGTTTGATTTAAAAAAAATTAAAAATTAAAACAATTCTTGCAGAAGGTGCACACACTTTTTTTATTTATTTTTTTTTATTTAAAGAATGAATATTATTAATGTTATGTTAACTTTGTTAATATTTTGCTAATTAATATTAATTTTAGTAATATATTAAGTAACAGGAATTTATAGGTTAACTTATATATAATTTTTTTAATATAAATAAATTAATAAAAAAATATGTCTGCAAAAGTTTGGAACAAGTTGTGTTTTGGATTTGGGTTTGGAACAAGGGTTGCATGAAGAATGATTTTCGTGCATAGAGTGTGTGTGTGTGTGTGTGTGTGTGTGTGTAAATCCATTGAGGTGTGTCAGCTGTATTTTGTGGGGTGAGGCGTGTGGTAGCAGACCTGTTTAGTCTCAGCGAGAGCGGTAATGAGACGCTTTTGTCCTGATGTGGGGTTTAGAGCATTGTGTTCGTCACACAACTGCAGTACTATACTCAAGTTTACCACTAATTTATATACCTAGCTATCTGAATAACATCCGATGTAATGGCACGTTTGAAAGTTGCCCAATTGAGGTTTGTTACCACCACAATAATGGATGTCACGTTTTTGCACTTGCATAGAGTATATTTTTGGCCTAACACCATTTGGTTCACAACCAGTAACATTTCTTTCGCAAACACAGGGAATTTCCCGAGCAAATGCTTTGCTCCGTCTCAAGTATAACAGTCCATTTATAGAGAAAATCATGCCTTTATGGTATAATGCAGTATTAAGGAGTTGGCAAACGGCAGGAGAGGGCTTGCGGCAGCCTGATGCTGCCCGGCTGCTTTGCTCTCAGTGCTGTAGTTGTTGTTGGACCCGGAGCACAGGGCTTCATTTCAACTCAAACGCAAGTGTGGTGCCAAGCGTGCCCTCCACGCTGCCAGCTCATTTCCTTTTGTTCCCTGCCCGCGGTGACACGCGTATCTCTCTCTCTTGTACTCCTGGGGAAAGACATGAACGTTTAGAGATCATTCTTAAAGTGTCATGTTCTTGCAGACTTTGATTCCTCCTGAAGGCTCTCTTGGCAGAACTCGCTTCCTTCTAGAACATCAACATCAACCTCATTCAAATCAGGATCAACACACAGAGCAGCAATAAATCATAATTGTGTCTCAACTGAAACCGAGCAGTGTGACAACTTGATCGCTGTGTATGATAAAACAGATACTTAAGTACAGTAACTAATTATATTTACCCAAACACTTGACACTACTGTCAAAATACATAAGGAATAAATATAAATAAAGATAGTAATTTTCCAAGCTGTCGCTGGAATTTCTTTGGTAATTGAGGTGTAGGTTTGTCTTCTAATTCGGGATCAGACTCTTGCTCAAACATGTATGGCGAACATCGGAAGTTTTCAGAACAATTCCATGTGTGTAGAGAGGATGTTGAAAATTATTTTGATATGCAAAACTATTACTCAATCATAGCAGTGGGCGTTTAAAGAACATTATACATTTTTAAAAAATGCAGTTCATAACCCCTTTAAACATCAATTATGATCTATTTGGCTGTAATATTTGTCATTTGTGGTAGTTTTTCACTTCCTGTGAGGACAGAAAAATGACATCACAGTAAAGACAGGGTTCTTGGCCCTGGGTTTAGCAAATGTGTGTGCGTCTGCTGCGTACAGTTCCTTGAAGACCTGCTTTCCCACAGGACCTTTATGCTCCCAGTTTTGCAGCGTTTGTACTTTGGCTCAGGCTTTCTTCTCTCTCTGTCTCTGCAGTGGCTCACTGTGCTTCATCGAGGCAGATCATCTCGCACTGGAAGAACTGCACGAGGCACGACTGTCCTGTCTGCCTCCCGCTGAAGAATGCCAGTGACAAGCGCAACCAGCAACGTGAGTCTTTCCTGCGTCAAACATCCCCCTCTTCTTTACTTCTCAACAATACATTTTTATAATAATAAAAATAATATAAAATAATGCAAATGTAATATTTCTGTATTTTATATTAATAATTATTTATTAAATATATTTATAGTATATATTTATATTACATCTAAAATGATAACACTGATCATGTATTATAATTTTATTTAATAAAAATGAAGCGTCTATAAAATAACAAATGGAAGCATGAGAATCATAAAAGATGAAATATAAACTGATGAAAACAATTCAAAACTGCCTTACATTTGAGTTTCTTCAAATTAGATTTGTCTAGATTCCAGCTTTGCATTCTTTGGATGTTCTCTCAAAAACTTTATGTGAACTTTGTGATGCCCATGTGAAAAAGGACACTTTAACATATTTTTAAAAAATAGTATTTATTACAGACGTGGTGTACTTTAAAAGAACATAAAAGGTTTTGTTCACCCAAAAGTGAAAATTCTGTCATTAATTACTCACCCTCATGTCGTTCCACACCCGCAAGACATTCGTTCATCTTTGGAACACAAATTAAGATCTTTTTATTAATCTGAGAGATTTCTGTCCCTCCACTGACCGCCTACACAACTACCACTTTCAAGCCCCAGAAAGGTAGTAAAGACATCATTAAAGTACTCCATGTGGCTCCAGTGGTTTATCCTCAATTTTATGAAATGACGCAAGTTCTTTGTTTGCGCAAAAAACATAATTTACCACTTTATTTACAAAATATGAATCTCCAACGTGCGTTCACGTGACAACGTCTACTTTCGCATCAACACAACACGCATGTTTCGTGGTGCTCTCTTGAACACGCATTGGAGATTGATATTTTGTAAATAAAATGGTAAATTATATTTTTTTTACACATAAAATTTAGGTTAAACCACTGGAGTCACATGGATTACTTTAATGATGTCTTTACTACCTTTCCATGGCTTGAAAATGGTAGTTGTGTAAACTGTCAATGGAGAGACAGAAAGCTCTCAGATTTCATAAAAAAGATCTTCATTTGTGTTCCGAAGATGAACGAATGTCTTGCGGTGTGGAACGACATGAGAGTGAGTAATTAATGACAGAATTTTAATTTTTGGATGAACTAACTTTTTTTTTTTTTTTTTTTTTTTTTTTTTTTTTAAATATTCTTTTAAGATTTAAAGTATAGCATATTCAATACAATTAAGTGCACTTCTTTTAAACAGTATCACTGAAAATAGAGCAACACTTTATTTTAGTGTACTTGTTACACCATACATGTAGTTACCATAGTAGTAGCTATATATTATGCATAATTACATGCAACTAATCCTAACCCTAACCCTATAGTAAGTACATGTGGTTAATTAATGTTACTCAGTATTTAAATGTGTAGTTGCACTGTAACAAGGACACCTTAAAATAAACTGTAACCAAAAAAGTTAATATGTAATCACTGTTTATATTTGTCCACAAATCAGGCATTTAGGCATAAACCTTTAGATCAAAATGTTTTTGAAGTAAGAAACAAATTCAGTTGCATGTTATTTTCTGGATATGTAGTTATTCAGTTGGATTCTGTAAGGAAAGGCGTCATTGTAGTTCAGTAGCTGCGAGTGCATGAATGTTTTATGCGACCCGTGTATGTTTGCAGAGTTGTTCAGCTGAGGGGGAGGGGCTCGAAAGATGAGGAGAATCGTGCCGCCCCGCTGGCTGAGCGGTGACTCATTAAAATCTCACGCTGTTACAGCTCCAGCAAACCTGCAAACTGCCTCTCCCTCTGCCAAGCGTCTCTCATCATGACTCTGAGAGTGCGAGGCAGCTAAAGTGTTTGTTTTATCGCTGGGGGATTTACATGTTAGAGACTCTGCGTTGTGATATTTCTTCCTCATGCAAATGGCGTCTCGAACCCCCTCCCCTTCCTTTCTACTTCCCCCGTTTTTTTTTTTTTTCTCCACAAATAATGTTTTCTTCCAGATGGCTGTTTGGCAGGTTTTGAACTTTTTTGCTTTTTGTTTTGATGGACAGATTCTGCCAAATGTTTAAGCAGAATCAGACACAAAATCTCACGCATATCTTGTTTGAAATATGCAAATGTCGTCTTCCCAGAAGGCTTCTAACATCTCATTCCTGCATTACAGCAATGTTGAGTCCCCCCAACGCTGGTCTGCAAACCCCCATCGGGTCGGTCGGCACGGGGCAGCAGACGGCGCCCACGCTACCCAGCTCCACGCCCTTCGACCCCAGCTCCATGAAGCGGGCATACGATGCCCTTGGCCTCCCCTACAGCAACCAGACCCCCACACAGACCCAGTCCCCTGCACAGACGCAGGGCCCCGGGCAGCCGACTGCGCAGAACCAGCACCAGCAGCAGATGAGACCCATCAATGCGCTTGGTAAAAACTTAATATAATAATAATGATTGATATTTTAAATGATATTTATTAAACCATTAAATAAATGTTTTTATAATATATAGTAAAAAATATAATATTGATTATTTTTATTAAATGTTATTTTTTATATATATGTATAAAGAATAAAAATAAACGTATTTATTTAATAATACATTTTGTTTATATAAATTATGTATATAAGCTATATGTATATTAGTATGAGTTTATATTTTATGTATATTTATTCATTTGTTAGTGTGTATGTATATATAAACATGAAATTTTATAATAAATAAAAACAAGTAAATATATATATTATTATTATTATTATGTATGAATTTTGTTTATAATATATATATAAACTATATATAGTGTGAGTTTATATTTTATTTATATTTATTTTTTTTTATTGTTAAATGTTTTTTTGTGTATGTATATTTATAATTTTATTTATGTATTTTTATTTGTTTTTTGTTTTGTTTTTTGTTTTTGTTTTTTTTGTTTTGTTTTTTGTCCAGGTGGTCAGATGAACCCAATCGGCGTACCGACATCAGAACAGGCTAAGCTGCTCCCAGATGGCACCATGTCGTCAACCCTTAACCCTAACAAGTATGACACGGACACACACCAACTAAAACACATGCCCAGCTCTTAATTGCTAAAATTGATGTTTTGAATCTGTTTGCTAACTTTCTCCTGATTCCCCTCATGCAGTCAGCTGATGCCGGACGGCTCTACAGTAGGCAGCATGGGTAACCTGCCCACAGCGGCCCCTCTGTCAGCCACCAGTGTGAGGAAAGCCTGGCACGAGCATGTCACTCAGGACCTCCGCAACCACCTTGTACACAAACTGTTAGTAATACCTGCTCTTAAACTATATATATTTTATAAATATTTTAAATTGTTTTGCTTACCAAGGCTGCATTTATTTGATTAAAAATGCAGTAAAATTTTCAATTTAAAATAACTGTTTTATATTTTAATATATTTTAAGATGTAATTTATTCCTGTGATCAAAACTGAATTTTCAGCATTATTACTCCAGTCTTCAGTGTCACATGATCCTTCAGAAATCATTCTAATGTGCTGATTTGCTGCTCAAGAAACATTTATGATTATCATCAATGTTGAAAACAGTTGTGCTGCAGTTTGAAAATGTTTGAAAAATTTAGGAGCGCATAAAGAACGTAACTGCACGATGACAATTTGTTTTTCTTAAAAAAATGGGATACAAGGAGACGTACAAGCAAAATGATTTAATTTATTTGAATACAAAAAGTATGCTAGGTTTTTAAATATTTCTGCTTCTATTTATTTAACAATTATGGAGTAATATATATTCTAAACATTGGATTAAATGCAGGATATAGTTTATTTTGTAACCAAAATAACAATAATAACCAGATAAAAATAGGTTCTTCGTAATATGGGACACTTACACTGGGACTCTTATTTTGAAATGTTTATTACTTACAGTTGCTCCTCCAAACATGATGATGGAGATTAAAATATGCACTCTTACAACCATCTAAAACATAATACAATACAAACACCATAAAAGTAAACAATGTCATAATTCATCAACAGTAGATCATAAGTGTGTTCTCTGAAACCTCTAGCCTGTAGAATGTGCAACAGCGCTGCGTTTTCACTTTGAAACGTGCAGCACTCATATTTATTTAATAAAATCCTTGCCTTTTTGAAGTTTAATAATCAGATTGAGCCGTATTGCAATTCCTGCTTTTCGGCACCAAATTTAAGACCTCTTAAAGTTAAAATAAAATTAAGACTTCTGTTATATCAGGGGTGTCCAAACTCGGTCTTGGAGTGCCACTGTCCTGCAGAGTTTAGCTCCAATTTGCTTCAAAACGCCTGTCTGGAAGTTTCTGGCATGCCTAATACGACCTTGATTAGCTGGTTCAGGTGTTTAATTGGGGTTGGAGCTGAAAACTGCAGGACAGTAGCCTTCCAGGAACAGGATTGGACACCCCTGTGTTATATCATTTAAGATATAATGTATATTTTGAATTTAATTAATGTCCAGTTGATCCAGGGGGATTGTTCTTTGTAATAAGTAGCTTAAACTTAGAAAAAACGTAGTTTTGCTCTCTGTGTGTTTTAGTGTGCAGGCCATCTTTCCTACGCCAGACCCCGCCGCCCTGAAGGACCGCCGTATGGAGAACCTGGTGGCGTACGCACGTAAAGTGGAAGGGGATATGTACGAGTCTGCCAACAGCAGGGTGAGCACAAACCACAGTCAAGCTTACACCTCATCCTAAAGGCCGATTACGTGTGTAAAGTGAATTCTTCAGTGCCAATTATGTTGATTTTAATAATGTAGTTTATGTGTGTTGTATAGGACGAGTACTACCACTTTCTGGCTGAGAAGATCTATAAGATCCAGAAAGAACTGGAGGAGAAGAGAAGGTCTCGATTACAGAAGCAGATTATTAACCAGACACCCATGACTGCAGCGGGACAACAGCCACCGGCCCTCAACCAGCCTAATGTCATGGGACCACGGCCACAGAGTGAGTCGTGTAACCCTAAATCTGTCATTATGCTGTACTGTCACCAAATATATTGGATTCGATCCTTTTATCAGCTTGTTTTTTCAATTAGCAGGTTTTAAATTTCTTTTTGGAACTGATTGATTTGAGCTTTTTCAGCGGCGCTGGTTTCCGGAAGTATTTTTTCCATTCATTTCTCCCATAGGGATTTCAAAAAGTCTTCATTAAAGCATTATAAGCCATGAACCAAGTCAACCAGCTATGCGGTGAATCATAACATTACAAACTTTGATTTAAAGCAAAAGAGGATTTAACGGCTTTAGTGATGGAAAGAGCTACAATGCGACGAAGCGTTGAGAACAACATAATCAAATTAAAAACAATGGAGAAATATAAAACTTCTGATTTAAAAATGTTGATTTAAATAAAAACAATATATTTTAAGTTTATTGCAAAATATGCATATATATTCAAATATTTAAGTATTATTAAGTATGAGAGCATTGGGAGACCAACACAATTACATCATTCACAGTGATTCATGGGAATGGGCGGAACTAACTACATTTTGGCGCATTTTGTATTGTTTCGACTATGATTGGTGGAATTTTCAGTAACACTTTACAAAAAGGTTCCATTAGTTAAGGTTAGTTATTGAATTAACTAATATTATCTAACAGTGAGCAATACAGTAGTTACAGTACTTATTGATCTTTGTTAACATTAGCTTTAAAAATACAACTGTTTTTTGTTAGTTCATGTTAGTTCAGGTTCATTAGCTGTTATCTGATAAAACTTTTGATTTTAATAATGTATCTTAAGATTAACATTAACTAAGATTAATAAATGCTTTAGAAATATTTTTCATTGTTAGTTCATGTTAACTAATGTAGTTAACTAATGTTAACAAATTAAACTTTTTAGGAAACACTGTTACCTAATTTTCTGTACAGCATCATGAGTAATGTAGTTTTTCACCACAAATTCTTCTGTTAAACTAAGTTGATTTAATACAGACTAAAAAAAATACCATCGATTAACAACCTCGTAGCTCACAGTAAGGCTGTCTTTAAAGGTTTAAAGTTATTGTTAAAAATCAATTTCTCTGGAAAAATTGGAGTTTTTACTTCCGGAACCGACTGTTGGGCTCTATTGATCTGAGCGTATGCGCCTCCGTGTTTGAGTGATACAAGTTCACTCAAGCTTATTCACCTCAAGAAAACTAAGGTGCATAAGCTCAGATTAACGAGATCTACGATCAATAAGTTCCAAAGTTAAAAAAGTACAAACAATTATTTGGGAAGTCATTATACCCTATGTGATCAAAGTCATTAAGTTTTGGTCCAATATTAATTAGTATTGTCAGGAGAAAAAAACCTCTTCGGGTCAAAATAACCTGAACACACAAGTTAAAAACACACACAAAACACTCATTTTGTCTCATCCTTCTCTTCAGATGGACCTGTGCCTATGCCTAATGTGCCAAATCAGATCATCAATCGCATGCAGGTGTCTCAAGGTACTTCGCCAGTCCCCTCGCCGCAAATCATGTCTGGGAAACACATTTGTTTTCTCAACTCTAAACAAAAATTTCCTGTGTAATCAATCTTGTGTGATGTATTTTCTAATCCATTCAGTGAATCCATTCAGTGCAATGCCCAATGTGCCGATGTCTCAGGCTCCCATGGCAGCACGTGCCGCTTCTCCGATAAACCATCAACAGATCAACATGAACCAAGTCCCTACGGTCAGTCTTCATTTCTTGTTTCTCATTCCTTCTTCAATCAGTTCATTTTTATTTATATGTCACAAACAAAATGCAGTTCAAAGTATTTTACAGGCTAGAACAAGCAATTGATACTAGGATTAAAATAACAAATTAAAAATAAGACCCAAAAATAGATTATAACACTAACATATTAAAAGTATAAAATGGAAAATCAGTGATGATAAAAATGATTAAAACTTTTATATTTTCTGCACATCTCACTTCCTCCAGAAGGTTGTTCCAGAAGTGTGTTGTTTCTACTGTCTGGACATACATCTCATTGCATCTTTCTCGCCATTTTCGTTTACAGATGAATATGTCTCCAACGCGAATGCCCCCAACGCAAGGCATGCTGGGAGCTCACGGTGGGAACATGGTGTCGCAGACGGCCAACCAGACGCCGTTCATGGCTCAACCGCAGTTCCCTGCCAACACCAATGCCATGAACGCTAACATGGGTCAGCCCAACGCGCAGGCGGCCGTTTCGCAGGTGCGCGCATGCACTCACGTTCCTAATGTAATCTCATTTCGCATGACGACGTCCCCTCTAAACATGTTTTGTCCCTGCTTGTGTGCGTGCAATCTCTCCTTCCCCAGCAGCAGCCGAACGCTAACCTCCCCCTGAATGCACTTGGCCCCTTGGGCCCCTCACTAGGCTGCCCCGCGCCCCCTCAGGCTCCACTCCGCGCCACACCACCCCCCAACGCCACCGCCAGCACCACTAACCTGCCAGCAGCACTGCAGCCCAGTCAGGCCTCCACACCCACCCCCGCCCCTGCTCAGGGCACCCCGCCTCACATGCAGCCCCAGACGGAGCTGCCCCACCCTGCTCAGCAGCACCCTGGAACACCGGTGAGACCCTGCAGATCCATCTTCCAACCACTGTTCCGAAACCTAGTGAGCTGTCTACAAAAGGCAGCATCCTGAACCAAATTAAACCTTATAATCTACTCATTCACGATATGGACAGCAATCTTTGGGCACCACACAAATTGCACTTCATAAGATACAAGGGCTACGTGATTTGGGGGAAAAAAATCAAATAGCAATTCCCCCCCCCCCCCCCTTTTTTTTTTTTTTCTTTTTCTTTTTAATTTAAATGGCAATTTAAAATGTGCTTTGTTTTGGAGAGGCCAGGTTTGCGATGCTTGTTTGTAGGGTTGCACAATTTGGCAAAAAAAAAAAAAAGTGATTATATATCAATATAAAAAATATAAAATAATAACCCTAAACCAATAATAATATTAATTGTCAATAAATTAAATAATAAAACAAAAGTAATATTACTATAGTGATACTTTTCTGTAAAATAAAGTAAAATTTTACTAATTTTTTTTTACAAAAAAAGATATAATTTTATTTTACTGGATAACTGTAAAATTATAATAATATTTATTTCTTAATATCTTCAGGGAACCCTCGAAGCTTCTCTTTTGTTGAAAACAGCTGGTTTATTTAAGCTGCGTTTCCACCGAAATTACCCGGAACAATTTGTGCTAGAATATTTTTCTTTTTCCCCCCAGACCTGTTGCTGTCTGCATTTCCATCGCAGGTCTAAAGTACCGTGAAGATAAGGCAAATTAGTCTGGTGACGTAGGACTGCGTGACTTTCCAGTTCCTGCTGAATTTCGTCCTCCACATATAAACTTAATAAAGCCTGAACCTCGTCGTTGGTTGTATTTTTTTAAACTCCATTGTTGATCCGAATAGCAAACAGCTCTTACTGCATGCACCGCAACACTTTTAAAAATGGTGGTTGAAATAAAATGCTGCTTGGAGTCAACCAGTCAAAATGCTGTGTGAACTCAAGCAATCAGCATATTCCCCAAAAGTTCCTGAACTTTGAAAAAGTTCTGCCTCGTGAGCAAGGACTTTCTGAGGAGGAACTTTTTACCCGGAACTTAATTTAGACCCTGGTCCCTGCGGTCGAAACACACCCCAAAGTCCCTAGAAAGTTCCTGCGGTGGAAACTCGGCTTTAGCTTCACATTACAAGTTTGGGAAGATGATTGGTAAGTTTTTGTGTTCCCAAATGCACGTTATAAGCAACCAAAAGACATTGAAAACACGCAGCACATTTATTTAATTAAATAGCAGCCATTGTGATATGATGAAACCGAAATCACAATATGGCTTAGTAGGCTTATTTCAGTTGATCTTGCAGCCCTACAAGAAATGCACAGGAGACTCAAATCACAATTGATTCCAATAGTGATTCTAATAGCACAATGCAAGTATAGAATGCACACATATTTTTTTTGTCAATTTATAGCACTCTTTGGTTACATAATTCAATAAGCTTATTGTAATGCATTCTGGGATACATGAACTGCTGCATGACTTTGTCCTGGTTTACGAAAGCCGACTGTGGTTTCGCCTCACGTCGCCTGCATCTAGGCCAAAAGTTGCTCTTGAACACACTGCAAAGACTACAACCAATGGCCAACTAGTACGTACATTCTGTGCCTGCGTGATACGAAATAACTCCATATCAGCAGGTGGCAGTAGTTGTTATTCGTACTTAATTTTATTCCTTATTCAAAAAGGGAAACTGAAATGGCTAGGACTTTATACAAACTGTACATAAAGCCATGCTGGTTTACCTCTTGACTTCGTCGTTTGCTTTTTTTGTAACTTCTGTTTTTTTTGTGTGTGTTTGTACTAGTTCACTAAACCAGTCAGAATAGCCAGTCAGAGAGATCACTGTCACCGACAGGCTTCACTACAGATTCAACATGCTCAGTTGGCCAAAAAGCTGCCGACAGCTGTCTGACTAGTGCTGATGATGCAGAACATGTTGCAAAAACTATGCCGACAGACACTCAGCGACAGCCTGGCTTGGTTTGTAACGGCCTTTATTGTGTGCTAACATTTGCAGTTAATCAGCGAATTTTTGCGACCCCGGTCATTTTAATAGTTATTCATGAAAACAAGATGCAAAAGATTTCCCCATGCAACGGGTTCAAGTCGTTCACACAGATTTGCCATGTAGACCAACAGAAAGCTGCTTCATGCATCACTGCACTATTGACAATTGACCATGGACCTTTTTGCCCGTGAAATTGTGCTACCTTTTTGGAAAAAGGCGCACATTTGACCTCAGTAGGCCACTCACTAGGTTTTAGAACAATGTTACGGTATTGTTATCAAACTAAACGGTGCCATCTGCCAAATATGAGAGTAATTTTTCAGTTTTAAGACAGTAAATCGGATACTCTCTCTTTCAGAGTGGTGAAAACCGTGTTCCCACCCCAGCATCAGCAGCCAGTGCCGAGCTGCACTCCCAGCATGCCGTACCTGATGCACCACCCAGTGACACTAAAACAGAAGAACAGGAATACGACATAAGCGTCAAAACAGAACCCAAGATGGAGGTGTGTTTTGTGTATATATATATATATATATATATATATATAGTATGTATGTATTGTATTGTATATTCAGATTTCTGAAGGATCATGTGACACTGAAGACTGAAGTAATGATGCTGAAAATGCAGCTTTGACATCACAGGAATAAATTACAGTTGAAAAAATATTAAAATAAAAAACTCTTTTTAAAAAAAATTAAGAATAATTCACAATATTTCTGTTTTTGCTGTATTTTTTTATCAAATAAGTGCAGCCTTGATGAGCATAAGAAACTCTTTCAAAAACCCCAAACTTTGCGTTGAATGTGTCAGATTCTGATGATTGTTCTGGCCTCTGTTAGACGGAGGATGACACAGGCTCCCTATTGGTCAAAAAGGAGGAGCAAGAGGGGTTGGAGACCAAGCAGGAGCCAATGGAGACAGAAGACAAGAAGATGGACATAAAGACAGAGACCAAAGAGGAGGATGAAAGCAGGACAAACGGCACAACGTCCTCTTCACCGTCCCAGTCTCGCAGGAAAAGTATGAACCAATGTTTCTGTTTTCGTGTTCATTCCTGGAAGAAAACTCAGGGAGTTCAGTGCTTTCTAATATAGAGAATAACTCCAGAGTAGGTCCTCATTAAACTTGTCTGTCCCTGTCTTTTGTGTTTCCTGCTTTCTCTTCTCAGTCTTTAAGCCAGAGGAGTTGCGGCAGGCATTGATGCCCACTCTGGAGTCTCTGTACAGGCAGGATCCAGAGTCTCTGCCCTTCCGACAGCCTGTGGACCCAATACTTCTTGGCATCCCTGTGAGTCTCACATACATGCTTACATCATTGTAAAATTATGGAAATGACTGGAAAATATATTTAATACCCATATGTGAAAACTGTACATTTTTGACTGAACTATGAAGGTGTTTTCTTTCCTGCTTTAAGGACTACTTCGATATCGTGAAGAACCCCATAGACCTGTCCACTATCAAACGCAAGCTGGACACTGGTCAGTATCAGGAGCCCTGGCAGTACGTAGACGACGTGTGGCTGATGTTCAACAACGCGTGGCTGTATAACAGGAAGACATCGCGCGTGTACAAGTACTGCTCCAAACTGGCTGAGGTGTTCGAGCAGGAGATCGACCCGGTCATGCAGGGCCTCGGTTACTGCTGCGGTAGGAAGGTGAGATGATCACTGACTTTCAGTTCAGATTCTCGTCATATTAATTCCACAAAGATAACAACAATAATGAGTATTAATTATGTGCAAATAAATGTTTTATTGAATACTGAACTGACTTCAGCTGACCAATAACACTGTTGTCTTGTTAGAGAATTGAACTCTGTTTGCACGATTGATTCTGTTATTTTCCTGTTTATCACTGTAAATCTGCTTTGAAACTATCTGTATTGTATAAAGTGCTATATAAATAAAAGTGACTTTGCTTTATTTATTTTTTTTAATAAATGGTACAGTTATATTGCTCCATTATTATTAATATTATTAATAATAATAATAATAATAATAATAATAAATGTGCTAATAAATACGTGTAATGTGTGTATATTATTGTATAATAAATGTTTATACAGTAATATCTCTCCATAAAAGTAATAATAATGTGTGCAAAAAAATGTATATGAAATATATTAATGTTTAATAAATGGTTGCTGTATAATAAAAAATAGATTCATGAAAATGGTTATAAAATATCATTCCACAAAATAATAATGTGTAAGTAAATGTGTATTAAATATATCATTGTTTAATAAATGGTTATACAATAATATATTTCCACAATAATAATAATAATAGTAATAATAATAACAATGTGAAAATAAATGTATATTAAATATATCATTGTATAATAAGTGGTTATACAATAATATTGCACCACAATAATAGTAATAAATGTGCAGGCAAATGTGTATTAGATATTATTGTATAAATTGCATAATGGTTATACAGTATATCTCCACAAAAATTATACATTTGTATTAAATATATTATCATATAGTAAATGATTGTACAACAATCTCTCCAAGATTATAACAATAATAATAATAATTAGTAATAATGTGAAAATAAATATATTATTGAACAATAATTGCAAAAATGTCAAAAGGCAAAATATTTGGATTTATGGAAGCGTAAAAATCAAGTGAATATCTAACACATCCCATTTTTGACATGCCCTGGTTTTTTTAAGCATGTTATTCACATTGCACATTATGCAGTTGTCTTTTTTTTTATTTTTTTTTTATTGTTTATTAATTCATTATTTTTGCCAACATACCTTTGGTTCAGTTTTTGTGGTGCAAGTAATATTAATACAGCGGTAATGCCATTATTGTCATATTTTCACTACTACAGTTGAAGAACCTCCAGTATTTTGATATTAGCTAGTCGACTGACTCCTGGTCATCATTACACAAACTTGACATGAACAGCATTTTCCAGTCATGTTTCTAAACTCTCCTTTCCTTTCCTCCCACAGTACGAGTTTTCTCCTCAGACGCTGTGCTGTTACGGCAAGCAACTGTGTACGATACCCCGAGATGGCACTTACTACAGTTATCAGAACAGGTGAGATGACACACTTCTTTGAGGTAACATTCATGTAGTCAACAGCCATGGGAAACATTTAAGGGGACACTCGTGTGGTGTGGTTTGGTTTTAGTTGTGTATGTGTTGTTTGGCACGGAGCAATAGCTGCATTTGAGATTCGGGCAGTCAGACACTGGCATTAAACCTCTCTGTGTGGATATATGTACGCTGGCATAGTTTACTCTCAGGCCTGTTCATATGTATTTGCTAAACATCAAACTGCATACTTGCTCTCAACCCCCTCCCCCTTTTCTCTTTCTTCAAGGTTTCTCAGCTTGAAGTCTCCAGCCAGTCCTAATTTATTGGCAGTTGTAATATTTGCACTGGCACATTTATTAGGTTTTTTTTTTTTTGAAGAGAATTACTCATAACAGGCTCCCTTGCGCCCCCTGCAGCACAGAGCATGTCACTGCAGCACCTCTAAATAAGCTGATTGGCAAACAGAAACAGCCGCTCTCGCTCGCTTATGCACTCACATCCACTCTGTGAATTTAGTCTCTTTTCTATGTCAATATTTGGCAGAATTTCTCCTTATTCTTAGTTATAAACATCCTGGTATTAACGTTTCTCTTTTAACTCTTGGAAGCGTTCACGTTACAATTGATATTCTATCCATGTTTATTAATAAATAAATAAATCACTCTTGTGTGTGCTTGTGCACCTCCATGTAATTCCTGAAGTGATTCATGACTCAACTTGTGTTTATTGTGACTGTATAGGTATCATTTCTGCGAAAAGTGCTTCAATGAGATTCAGGGTGACAGTGTGACGCTAGGAGATGATCCTGCTCAGCCACAGACGTAAGTGATTGTTCTCGAAGATTTTATGGATTATTGAATCACTTGAGTTCAAAATCATACAGAATTATTCTTTTTTTTTTTTTTCCCCATTCCATAATATACTAAAACCTTTGAAATATGTTTTAAATGTTCAACAAATCTGATATTTGATCTTCTTTGTATGCAGCATGATCTCTAAAGACCAGTTTGAGAGGAAGAAGAATGACACGTTAGATCCTGAGCCGTAAGTAAATGCTAAACTTTGTTTCCCAGAATTCCATGTGGCAGCAATCAACGCACTATCAAGTAGCACATGGTCTAATAGTATGGCCATACTGGTCAGTTTTGCCTTATACAGTTGTCCACTCTGGACTCGTTACACCACATGGTTTCTGCTGAGTGGCGCCCCCTGCTGTAACCAACATAGGGCATACAGACACTCCCACCACACAAATATAACAGTGTCAGTATCAGTATTATCCTAAAGTTGTCCAAGTCCACACCTCCTACAAAGGCGCAGTTGCATTGGCCTGCTTGCAAATGCGTAAGAACTGGAGGAAAAGTAGCTGAATGATGTGTTTCATCTTAACGACCTGCACTTGCAGTTAGTGACTACACATTCAGACAAGTAAAACCTGCCAGTATACAGAGCTTGTGAACATGTTATCCCCCATTAATTAATTTTCCTCTTCTCAGGTTTGTTGAATGTAAAGATTGTGGGCGGAAGATGCATCAGATATGTGTCCTGCATTATGATGTCATCTGGCCCTCTGGGTGAGTTTGAAAGCACTTCAGAGCGAACAGTGTTGCTTTGATATCGATTCTGGACACGATGCAGGAAATCGGCACTAATGAGCGTTTCTCTCTGCAGTTTCATCTGTGATAACTGTTTGAAAAAGAGTGGAAAGTCGAGAAAAGAGAACAAGTTTTCAGCAAAAAGTAAGTAATGTGTCTGTTCATGTGATGCATTAATGTTAAATGAATGGTTCACCCCACGAAAAATGAAAATTCTGTCATCAATTACTCACCATTGTGTCGTTCCAAACCATAAGGCTTTCTTTCATCTTTGAAGCACAGATATAGATATTTTTAATGAAACCTGAGAGATTACTATCCCTCCTTTTAAAGTCCACGCAACCAAAACTTTGACGATTTAAAAAGTTTATAAAGACATTGTAAAAGTAATCCAAATGAATTGAGTCTTCTGAGGATGAAATCTTTCAGCTATCATTAAAAACTATCCCTTTAAAATTGTTTTTGTGCTAAATGTTGCCATCTTCGATCCAGGGTTGCAGACAACGCGGTTAGGCACGTACATAGAGGATCGGGTGAACAAGTACTTGAAGAGACAGAACCATCCGGAAGCTGGAGAGGTGTTTGTGCGAGTTGTAGCCAGTTCAGATAAAACGGTGGAGGTCAAACCTGGCATGAAGGCCAGGTAAACTTAACCTTGCTTACCTTTTATTTTCCTGTAAGCCAATCTCATAATATGTTGTTTTAGCCTTCAGATGACCCTTCAGAGGGCAAATTTGGATGTTGATCCAATAAGTTAGCTGGTCTGGTTGATGTGTTTTTAAATGCCATGTTGTGTAAAGAAAAAAATCATTTGAAAGACTTATTTGCCTGATCAAAGTTTTACCTATTTCAATATTGGTTCATTACTCATAATCTTGATGCTATAGTGGCGTGTTAATGTTTGTTCTTTGAAAAGGTAAAGGTGGCTTAATCCCCTGCTTCGTTTCAGGTTTGTAGACATAGGAGAGATGAGCGAGAGCTTCCCCTACAGAACCAAAGCACTTTTCGCCTTTGAGGAGATTGACGGAGTGGACGTGTGTTTCTTCGGCATGCACGTTCAAGAGTACAGCTCTGATTGCCCTTTCCCTAACACCAGGTAAACTCTTACCTGAGTTCTTTAGCGAAAAACAGATGCTTACGGCGACACTTATAGTGCACAGCATGCAGTGAAGTTAAAAGTTTCTCTTTGTCTTCTTTTTTTTTACCAACCTAGACGGGTATACATATCGTACCTTGATAGTATTCACTTCTTCAGACCTCGCATGCTGAGAACGGCAGTCTATCACGAAATTCTGATTGGCTATTTGGAATACGTCAAGAAGCTTGGGTAGGTTTCAGCATACACTTTTTCCTCAAATCCCATCAAATACAGTTGTCATTCATGCTCTGAACTTTGAACATTTCCACTGTAGATACGTTACGGCGCACATCTGGGCATGTCCGCCTAGTGAAGGTGATGACTATATCTTCCACTGTCACCCTGCCGACCAGAAAATCCCAAAACCCAAGCGCTTGCAAGAGTGGTACCGCAAAATGCTGGACAAGGCCTTTGCTGAGCGGATACTGCATGACTACAAGGTATAGCAGAGACCATATGATCTTTTAAAAACTTTAATAAATCTCTTTCTATTTTACAAATCAGTGTTTGATTGTGTATATGCCGTAAAGTACCGGAGTGTATGGTATAAATAAAAGGTGTTTGTATTTGATAGGACATCTTTAAGCAAGCCACAGAGGACCGTTTGACAAGTGCAAATGAACTTCCATATTTTGAGGGTGATTTTTGGCCCAATGTGCTGGAGGAGAGCATCAAGGAGTTGGAACAAGAGGAAGAGGAGAGGAAAAAAGAAGAAAACACGGCTGCTTGTGAAACTCCAGAGGTGAATGAGAGAAGCCTTTTTTTAAAATATTTTGATACCCTGTAGATGTTTAAGTTATTCCTGTTGTTTTATAAACCCGAAACATTCTATTTAGACATCCTGACATTTTCATCCTTTCTAACAGGGCACGCCAGGGGACAGTAAGAATGCGAAGAAGAAGAACAATAAGAAAACAAATAAGAATAAAAGCAGTGTGAGCCGAGCTAATAAAAAGAAACCTGGGATGCCGAATGTAGCCAATGACCTTTCTCAGAAACTCTACGCCACAATGGAGAAACACAAAGAGGTCTACTATATGTTCTTCATCTGACTGTTAACCTGCTCTCTGAGGCATTGCATGATTCATGTGCTTTGTTTAACTTCAAGTTCTTCACTGTTTTGAATGTCAGCTTTTGATATGCATGTAAGCCAAGTGTTTTTCTTGGGAATAACTTGAAGAAACCACTTACCTGTTCCTACTTGTTCTCGCAGGTGTTTTTTGTAATCCATCTGCACTCTGGGCCCATGGTCAACTCATTACTACCCATCATTGACCCTGACCCTCCGCTGGCCTGCGACCTAATGGACGGAAGGGACGCCTTCTTGACGTTAGCACGGGATAAGCACTGGGAGTTCAGCTCTTTGCGGCGCTGCAAGTGGAGCACCATGTGCATGTTGGTGGAATTGCACAACCAGGGCCAGGACCGCTTTGTCTACACCTGCAATGAATGTAAACACCATGTCGAGACACGTTGGCACTGTACTGTCTGTGAGGTAAGATCCAGAGCTTCTTTAACACACTATAGCTGTCCTTGATTATCAGTATTGGATGGGTGTGTTTATCAGTTTTATTTTGATTGGAGCGGAAAAGAAAGAAACCTCTTGGGAGTATGATATCTGATAGCTACTATTCTACCTGTAGTGTAAACACATCTTTTTTTGTCCATTTGTTGTTAATGCATCTTAACCATTATTTGACTTCTTATAATGAGAAGACTTTTTATATTTCTGTCATCCCATTTATATTCCTGTCATCTTTCCTCAGGACTTTGACCTGTGCATTAGTTGCTACAACACTAAAGGCCATGAGCACCAGATGGTTAAGTGGGGTCTGGGTCTGGATGATGACAGCAACAGCCAAAGCGGCGAGGCATCCAAGAGTCCTCAGGAGAGTCGGCGTCTGAGCATCCAGCGTTGCATCCAGTCTCTGGTGCATGCCTGCCAGTGCCGCAATGCCAACTGCTCCCTGCCATCTTGCCAGAAGATGAAGCGTGTGGTGCAGCACACTAAGGGCTGCAAGCGCAAGACAAACGGTGGTTGTCCGGTGTGCAAGCAGCTCATTGCACTCTGCTGCTATCATGCCAAGCACTGCCAGGAGAACAAGTGCCCCGTGCCCTTCTGCCTCAATATCAAGCACAAACTGCGTCAGCAGCAGCTGCAACACAGGCTGCAGCAGGCGCAGATGATGCGGAGACGCATGGCCACTATGCAGGGCCGAGCCATGCCTCAGAGTCTGCCATCACCACCTGTATCAACAGCCCCCAGCACACCCACCTCGCATCAGCAACCCAACACCCCTCAAACACCGCAGCCGCTGTCCAACCAGCCTGCTACGCCCAATGCAGGCGTCATGTCTCCGACCTATCCCAGTGCACCCCGCAATGGACAACCCCCTCCTCCAGCTTCACAAGGCAAACCTGGCCCACAGGCTTCCCCACTACACCAGCAGCAGTCTCCGCTCCCGCAACCTCCCCAACAGCAGCCACCTCCGCAACAGCCTCCTCAGCAGCAGCCTCCGCCTATGGCGGTCAAAATGGCACGGCATATAGAGATGGTCGCACAGGCTCAACACAACCAGAACTATCGCATGACCATGAACGGCCTTCCCATGAACCACCAGCAGCCGCGCATGCCAGGCCCCATGCAGCCGCCCATGCAACTTGTCGGACCACGCGGACAGCAGGTCATGCAGCCCATGCCGCAAGGACAGTGGACTGGAGGCCCTCAGCCAGGCATGCAAGTGGCTCAGCAGCAGGTTGCTCCGCAACAGACTGCACAGGGCCCTCAGCAGACTATGCCTATGCAGAGACCCACGATGCCCCAACAAACGCAACAGCCGCGTATGATGGTGCCCACACAGGGTCCACGACCGCAAGCACCCCAGAGACCTGGAGCCATCGCCCCCAATGCCTTGCAGGACCTGCTACGCACCCTCAAATCACCCAGCTCGCCCCAACAACAGCAGCAGGTGTTGAACATCCTCAAATCGAACCCGCAACTCATGGCCGCCTTCATCAAACAGAGGACTGCGAAGTACCATGCCAACCAGCCGCAGCAGCAACAACCGCAACAGGGCATGCATGCAGCACAGCCAACGATGCAGAACATGGCAGCCATGCAGGGAGTGCCACGACCTGGCATGGCACCCCAGCAGCAACAGCAGCAGCCTGCACCACAAGGCATGGCAGCTCTTGGACCGCAGAGTCAGCTTATGAACACTGCGCACGCCAACAACCCACAGCTGCAGGAAATGTACCGCCGCCAGCTTTTGCGACACCAGCAGCAGCAACAACAACAACAGCAGCAGCAGCAGCAGGGAGTGATGCCGCAGGCACATGGCCAGTTCCCGCAGGCTCAAGGGACTGCTACCAACTACACGCAACTTCGAATGCAGCAGCAGCAGCAGCAGTTGGTCATGCAGGGAGCAGGTGGACCCATGGGCCAGCTGCCCCCCATGGCCCAGATGGGGCAGGCAGGGCTGGGAATGGATGGCACACCCAACCTCCTGCACCAACGCATGCTCCAGCAGCAGCAGCAGCTTCCGCAGCAGCAGGTCGTCCTCAAGCCTCCAATGGGCTCACCAGCGCAACCAAGTCCCATGAGTCCACAAGCTCACCTGCTTTCCGGTCAACCGCAAGGTGCGCACCTACCCGGCCAGCCCATGGCTAATGCACTCAGTAATCAGGTGTGCTCACCGGCTCCCGTACAGTCGCCTAGACCTCCGTCGCGGCAACTTCCTCCACATTCCAGTCCTTCCCCACAGGTTCAGCCACAGCCATCACCGCAGCATGTGCCGCCTCACACAGGATCACCACACCCTGGTCTGACGACACCCATGCCTGGCTCCATGGAGCAGGGACACCTGGGCACACCCGAGCAGAGTGCAATGCTCCCGCAGCTTAACACGCCCAACCGCGGAGGGCTGCCCAGTGACTTGGGTATGGTGGGAGACACGACGGGAGACACGCTGGAGAAATTTGTGGAGGGATTGTAGCGTTTAATGGGAGACTCCACCCACCATAGTCTCCCCATTCCTCTTTTTTGTGGCTCTGTTGGTTTTTCTCTAATATTCTCAAATTTTTTGTACTGACATGTAAAAAGTTTGAAGAAATGTATGAAAAAAAAAAATAAATAAATTTATGTCGACAAGGATAGGGAATGTTGATGTTTCCTAAAAACAAAAGACTGATTTCTTCCTTTTAAGAGGGATTTGAAAATTGTTGTTTAAAAGAAATATAAATCACAAAGAATATATTTTTTGTTCAGTTTAGACCCATGTGTGGTCAATGTTTTGTTTTACAGGTTAATTTTTTTTTGTTTTGGGGCGGGGGTCTGGTTTCATGCCTTTTCTTTTTTTTTAAGAAAATTACGAAACTTCATTATGATATTCATACCTTTTGTTTTGTACCTTATCTAACTTTACAGCATTTTTGTGTTGGAAGACTGTAAAATAATTTGTCTGGGAGTTTAGGTCAGGGTTTCTCCGCTCTGTCTGTCATCCTTCCTGGCGATTGTATTCTAGTGTTGTACCTTTTTTTTTTTTTTTTTTTTTTTTTTTCAGACATGCATTCGGAGGCGTTTCCTCCTTTCCTCATTGTGAAGTTTGTATGAGGAGAACTATTTGTTTGTATTGATAGGAACTGTGCATACGCATGTATGCAGACACACGTGCATCGCTCAGACAATACAACACCGAATCCAAGAGGACATGTACACATTTACAACATCTCACTGGCCTGGATCCAGAGGTTCTGTCTTGCAGATGTAGAAAATTGTTGCTTTTTGTCCTAATTTTGTTATACAGATATATAAATGTAAAGAGAGCTAGAAAAAGAGAGAGAGAGAGAAGGAGGGAGAGGGAGGGGCCCCTAAGCTGAGCGGGAGGGGAGGGAATGGGCGATCAAGCGCTTGATCAAGAGCAGTATGGATTCTGGTATTGACCCTCATTCCTCTCAAACAAACTTGAACAGGGGCTCTACTTTTTCCCTTAATGTAAATCAAGCAAGTTATTAAGCAAAGTACTATAAATATAAGGAAGAGAATGAAATCACTGTATAAACTGGTTGAAAAACTTATTTCTTACTTATATACCATATTGTTAAATAAACTGTGTGCAACAGATCAAACCCATGTGTCTTTAATGTTATTTTTATATATTATATTATAAAGATACTTTGAGAAAGTCAACGTTGATTTCTTGAGAAAGACTGTTGCGTCCGTGGGCTTATTTAACTACTGTCAGGTTTAAAAGTATAAAATACATGAATACTTAATGTAAAATCATGAATTAAATTAGTTATTTTCCATATTTGGTGTTATTTACAATCTTTTTAGCAATTTCATCATTTCGTAAGTAATATCACATGATTGTTTCGCAATCGACGCAGTCACTGCGTCACCGCGTACTTTACGTCACCGGAAGTAGACGGCGGCGGTTGCGGGACAGTATTTTGAACAATATAAACCTCCACTGCAGCATATTTTACAAGAAAATCGTCGTTTTACGACATAAAATCATCTGCATTAAAGACATAAAATGAAGTGCGTCTCGCCAACGGTCTGAATTTAAATTGTTATGAAATAAATCGTGATAAAAGTACGTTAACCGACATAACTAGCCTATAAGGTTCGAATAGTGGCAAAGTAAAATGTAAACAAAGGTAAATATGATGTATTTAATTACGTACAGCTATTCCTTGGACTTTTTCAAACCAAAGTTCTTATAAACGGACAAACCTGATATACATTTAATCCACAATATAAAGATTCAAATGATGTTTATTAATCCATAAACATGGATCCATATAGCAACTAATGTGACAGATCATGTGTGTGATTGGCTCATCATGGACGACTCGGATCAGGACTTCACCGACCTCTGCTCTCGTCTCCTTAAAAGAGTGAGAAGGAAAGGAGCAGGAGGATCTGGAGATGAGAAAAGATCAGCAACCAAGGATGAGGAGCCATCCTCCCCCTATTCTAGAAGAAACCCCCCTAAGAGGAGAAAGAAGAAGGATGCTGCTAAGACTGAAATAAAGAGTAATATCAACAGGACTCAGACTGTAGTGTCTGACGATGTTTCCCAGCCCGTCGCTGATGTATCTGGCACAGGGAAGGCCAAAGATGCCGTGATCCGCAGAATGCAACAGTTTAAGAGAGCCAGTCCAGAAAAACTCCTACATGCAGAGACCAACCAACCCACATCCACAGAGTCTGAGGGAAACTATCCCACCACTGCCGGGATCCAGCACACAGGTATGGGTGTTGAGCAGGGGTTTTCAATCTTTATAGACCCAGGGATCACCCACTCAAGCCTCTCAATTTTCATAAACGCATGAACTTATTTTGACACATCATATTATGTTGTGCAGATCATTGGGTATGAAGTTAGAGGTCAGTTAATAACTAAATTTCTGTGTGTTTTACAGGCCTCAGCAATACGTATTTTTTATATATTTAATTAAAAGTCCATAACGGTTATAAATTAATACTTCTGGAAAATAATGACATATAGTGCAAAACATGACTAATTGCTTTATGACTTTCAACCAAAATTGACACAATTTGTAAAATATTGTTCAAATTGTAATTAAAATTAGTTTTTATGGTTTTAAAATTTTTTATGATCATAAAAGACATTTTTTCAAAAGTGTATGTGCATGTTGTCCTACAGAAGATGTGAGCGGAGATGAAGTCCTGGCTCTTCAGCTCCAGCAGGAGATGGATCGTGAGGCTCGGGCTGCTGGGGACGTGGAAGAGGCGGGATTGTTCTTCTGCCAGCTCTGTCAGAAAGATCTGTCAAGCATGAGTCCCCCTCTACGCACTCAGCACATCAACAGGTGCATTGCCACCACAACACACACTAGATTATGTGGCATCATTCATATCGGTTTCACAAACAATGTAGGGTGAGCTTCACATTTGGCTTCTGCCTTTTTCTCCTGCTCTGCAGATGTCTGGATGCCAATGAGAGCAGTGCTCCCTCGGCGTCCCATCATTCCCACCCTAGACCACGGGTCCCAGAGTGTCCCATTTGCGGAAAGAGTTTTAAATCAGAAAAAAGCCGGTCTGTCCACCTAAAGCGTTGCTCGACTGATATGGGTGTGAAGCCCAATGATCTTCTCCAGGCTCTGAGGAGACAAGCTGCTGAGACAGTGAGCCACAACACCACCGACCAATCGTAAGTCAGCTGCTGTCTGCTGGTTGACTTTGTAACATATTCACCTTTTTCTTTATTGTGAGATTTTATTTTCTAAAAATAACAAAATTAATTTAAAAATAAAATTAAAAATAACATTAGTTAATAAAAATACAACTGTTAATTGTTAGTTCATGTTAGCTAAGGTCCATTAAATAATATTAACAGATACAACTTTTGATTTAATAATGCATTAGTTAATGTTGAAATTAACTAAGATTAATAAATGCTTTAGAATTATTTTTCATTGTTAGTTCATGTTAACTAATGTCGATAACTTATGTTAACAAATGAAACCTTATTATAAAAAGGGTTACCAATATATATATATATATATATATATATACCGGTTAAAAGTTTGGACACATTACTATTTTTAATGTTTTTGAAAGAAGTCTCTTATGCTCATCAAGCGTGCATTTGTTTGATCAAAAATACAGAAAAAAATAGTAATATTGTGAAATATTATTACAATTTAAAATAATGGTTTTCTATTTTGATATACTTTAAAATATAATTTATTTCTGTGATGTAAAGATGAATTTGTAGCATAATTTCTCAAGTCTTCAGTGTCACATGATCCTTCAGAAATCATTCTAATATGCTGATTTATTATCAGTGTTGGAAACAGTTGTGCTGCTTAATATTCTTTTATAACCTGTGATACTTTTTTCAGGATTCTCTGATGGATGATAAGTTTAAAAAGAACAGCATTTTTTTAAAATAGAAATCTTTTTTAACAAAATATACTACCGTTCAAAAGTTTGGGGCCAGTAATTTTTTTTTCTTTCTTTTTTTGAAAGAAATTAATACTTTTATTCAGCAAGGATGCATTAAACTGATAAAAAGTGATAGTAAAGAAAATATTTCTATTTTGAATGAATGCTGTTCTTTTTAACTTTTTTATTCATCAATGAATCCTGAAAAAAAAAAAAAAAAATAGAAAACTATTATTTTAAATTGTACTAATATTACACATTACAGTTTTTTTTTTTTTTTTTGTATTTTTGATCAAATAAATGCAGGCTTGACGAGCCTAAGAGACTTCTTTCAAAAACATTAAAAATAGTAATGTGTCCAAACTCTTGACCGGTACTGTGTACATATATATATATATATATATATATATATATATATGAGATTAATTGTAGTAAAGTTCAGGCTAAAGGAAGAGGGAGGAGGGAACCGGCAAATGGTCAAGTTTAATGACAAAGTGAACCATACAAAAGAACAGCAGTGACTTTTCTGCCGATTGTCGCCAATAACATAATATAACAACAACTTAAAATGTCCCAGGCCTGGTCCTCTCTCACCTTTCATTGTCATCCCTACATCCTTTCGGAGCTCCTCCATGGGACTCGAGAGCGGTGTGTCGCACAGGTGTCTCTCATTGTCATTCACTCCATTCCCATGGCTCTCGACCCCGCCCTGCTTCACTCACAACAATAAAAATTGTCCCCAGAAGATCTACATATTTATATTACATGTTCTGTGTTCTTCAGACGACAAGTAAGTGGCACAACAAGGAGGGATGGTGTGCCTGTGAAAAAGATGACCAGGAGGAAAGCCCAGAAGATGGACGAGGACACCATGATGGCGCTGGCTCTGTCCCGGTCTCTACTTGAGCAGGAAATGGAAAAGGTGCGAGAGGTGGAGGAGGAGAGGGAGATACTGGCTCAGCTCTCCAGCCCTCCTGCAACGACGGCTCCTGTATTACAGTGGAGACCTGGTGCAGGTAAACTCACTTTTTCAGTTAAACATATGCAATAAAATTGCATGTTATTACAAATAGCATAATCATTCATGTTCTCTTTCAGGTAAAGGCCGTGGAAAGAGAAGGAAGGGAGCGTCTCCTGTCCACCCACCCCTACTCCTCATTCAGGACCCTCAGACAGCACTGAATCGTCTACAGGAGCGGGTTTCGTCTCTCCTGCTCCATTCCAGACCCCCCTCTCCGCCCACACCCACCCTATCCCCCTCCACACTGCCTCTCCATCCTCACGCCCCCCTCTGGGACAAAAGTGCTCTTCACGGAGGAGGACCAGACTCAGTTTCAGAGTTTTACACATCAGAATTAAGCAACTTCATACAGCCATGGGTTGCACCAGAGGTCAGACATTTACTCTGAGAAGAAATCCCCCTTGTCTTATTGTGCACAATTTTTTAGTGTGCATTATTCCAAAGAAAAATGTTTGTTCATAAAATGTTTTTTTTTTTTTAATCAAAATGTAGTAACTATAAAAAATGCATTTTTATACACATGAATCAACATATATATATATATATATATATATACACACACACACACACACATATATATATATATGTATGTATATATGTGTGTGTTTCAGTACAACAAATTTATGTAATTATAATTTACAATAATAGCCTTAAATTTAAAAGCATAACTTCATGACAGCTATAAATTCATATTTTTACTGGAAAATTTATTTTAAATTCCCTTTGTGTTATTGTGCACAGTTCACCAGTGCGCAGTAGGTCAAAGAAAAAAAAGGATCATGAAAAATTTTATATTTTTTTAAATGCATTTCTTAAACATGTTAACTAAAAAATTGGAATTATTAAAAACATGAACATTACTACATTATGAAATGTAGTACAAATCATTAGTTAGGAATTTAGAAACCAATTTATTTTTAGAGATTTTGCGATGTTTTACAGGCCCCAATAGTAAGGATTTTTTTTATGCTGGTCGGATAGGGCCAGTAGTTCAGATTTTTCATTTCTTCCTAACATTTTCATTTTTCATTCAAATCCCAGTGGATAAAATCACATTCTACATTATTTCTCACTGAATATTTTGTTTGTTAAATATGTGGATGCTAGTTCTTAAAGTTTCTTTATAATACTTCAGAGGGAAAAAGTCAAGTCTCTTGAAGTTACTCCAGTCAAGAAACCACCAGTTGTGACCACAGAAGCCGATTTGGTCCAGGAAAAGCCTTCGGATCAGAGCCCAGCACAGCACAGGACTACCTGTCCTCTCACTCCTTGTTCGGGTACACCAGGCACCCAGGCTCTGCAGGACCTGATGGAGCTTGCAGAGGAAGGCATGACCCTCACCCAGTATGGATACACCAAGCACATAGCCGCAGGGGACAAGTCAGGTAATACAGGTATTGTGTCACGAAAAGGCATAATTGTTTATTACACTTGGCTCACACTGTCCCATGTTCTTTAGAAAAAGACGACGCCAAGAATGAACTTCCCTCAAGTGGGTTTGTTCCAGAGACAAATAACAAGAAGACACCCAAAAAAGTCTCAGTAAGAATTTCCTTCAATTTTAACCTCCTAATACTGTACTCTATCATGATTGGCTCGATATTAAATGTTATATAGTACTTTTCTATGTCCCTTTTTCAGGTGTACATTTCAAAGTTATCATCAGATCTGAGCAGTATGGTCAACAACCCTCAACTCAGTGATGTGCAGTTACAGGTGGACAGTGGGGACGTCTTCTTCACGCACTCGTTTATGCTGTACACACGATGCCCCCTGCTGGCCAACATGGTTAGTGCATCTCTACTCTGACGCCATAAACATTAACCATTAAGAAGTGCAGATAAATAACCAAGCTGTTACCATGTTTTTGTAGGTTCATGACTCGGGTTTTAGTGTTCAGGAGGAGGGTATGCCTGTTGCTCAGAGGGTGTTGTTGGGTGATGTGCTTGGAGAAGCAGTACTGGCCCTCCTGCAGTATCTTTACACAGCCCACTGTCCTCTGACACATACACTGCTACCACACGTACAGGAGCTTGCTGATAGGTCAGCAAGACAACCCCAATCATGTGGTTCAATTATTTGAGCATATAAATTGCTTCTAGACAACAATATATTGTGGATATTAAATCTGTGTGGTTTGTTTCAGGTTTGGTTTGACTGAGCTGCAACAGCAGTGTGAGGAATATTCCGGAAGCGCGGAGGAAAACCCAAGAGGAGAGTCTAAAATGTTTCCAGCACCTGAGCCTCATCTCAGGGACCAAGAAGACCAAAACTTGGCAGAAAGCAACTTCTTGGAGCTTCTCCAATCAATGTGGCAGCATGGGGACAGCGAAGAAGAGGATGATTTTAGAGAGACTGGTGGAGAGGAAAGAAACATGGAAGAGGAGCGAGAGAGAGGAGATGGAGAGAAAGAGGACCAGGTGGATGAGGAAGAGCTTGACGAGATATATGAGTTTGCAGCGACACAAAGGAAGATGGAGACGATGTTGGAGACTGCGACAGAGGCTGAGGAAGAGGAGGGAGATGCAAATGCGTCCCTCGAAAATGAAAAGAAGGATGAAGGGATAGAAAAAAATGAGTCAGAATCCCTCTTAGAGAAGTCTGCCAGCAGTTGCCATAGTAACAAACAAGGCGTGGATGGGACAGAGGCTGCCATGGTAACAAGTCCAACAGAAACCCTTAAAAAGCCCAGTCCGGAGACTGAGAGAGTTAGTTTGATTCCAGAATTAGATGCTGGCACAAATGAAAACAGAGACCCAGATGCCTGTCTAGACAAGAGCTATGACCATTTATTCTCCCAGTCTGTAGGTGAATACATGGAACCATCACAGACGCCAGCATCCTGCTCTCAGCAACAACATTACAAGCCATCATGCGCACTACAGCGAAACACGCCTGCCCCATTTCGGCCTTCATGTGTCAGTGAGGTGATTGACCTGTCTATAAGCCCTCCGCTAAGCTTAAGTGTGTCAGGTGAGACTTCCTTTCCCATGCCCGGTGTGTCTCCTGTTTCACATAAGGGTGAAGATACAGTAGGTAAAGGTAAGTCTCACCTAAGAAAAAACAATTCAAGCTGGCAAGGAATAGAAAACCCTCCTTCCCCTCCAAATTCACACAACAAAGAAGTTGAGCTCATTGTACTCTCAGATGATTCTGGTGAGGAAATGGATGTGGATGGTGACAACAATAATGCAGCTACCACTAAATGTGCTTTGTCCCCTCAGTCTCCTTCCAAATCTCCCTCAGAATCTCCTCAAATATCCACAAGCTATGTTTGCAAAGTTAAACTCACAGAGAACAGTTTCAAAGAATCAGGATCCCAAGGCCATGCCGGAAAACAGGTAAATGCTTCCAAGCAGGTGACGACTGATACAGAAGCCAAGTCTGACCGATCAGAGCAATATAGTCCTGGGGTTGCAAATGAAAGTGTGTTTGATGGCTCTACCGAGGTTTCCTGGCTGATTCCAGCTACTCCGGTACCATCCACACGCTGTAGCTCTGCCCAGACCTGCGTTAGCATGCGCCGAACCCAACTCTTCCCCAAATCTTGCTCTACATCATCCTCTTCTTCCTCTTCCTCTGTCTCGGACAGTTTGAAACCTGTTAGCTTTGCTTCTTCAAGCAGTAACTGCCTTAAAGAGAAGCCGGTAGCCTTGTCCAATCTGTTCAAATCAGATCAGAGTCTCCTTAAAGAACGCCCTAGCACTGATACAGATCAATCTCCAGGTTACCAGAGACCACTTCAACTTCTAAGACTGTCTCGAGCATCTGATGGCTCCCACACTGGCACCATCATGGGACGTCCAACCCAGGGTATCCCACAGCCCTCAAGTAGCACTCCTCTCCATTCAGACTCTTCTTTACAACGTCAGATCCCGTTTGGCTCCCCTATGGCTGGTGACTGTGAGGTTCAGCCCAGGGATAGCAGAGGTAATAGCAGATCTTTTGGTAGTCAGGGGAAAGTTGGCCTAGTGTCTCTACAACTGAGTTCTCCTTCCCCTAGTAAAACACCTGAGAAGAAGCAGAGTAGCTCTCTTCAGCATGGATGCTCCAGTCCATCCCCAAACTCTCTGAGTTACAGTTATTCTGAAAGAGTAAGAGAGAGCAAGAATGATGGCATAGAACAAATGGAAGTGGGAGAAGGACATCCAAATCAAAGTGTTGAAGAAGTGGTGGATATTGCGGGAAACTCATTCTGTGACAAGGATGAGCTTGGAAGAAGTGTGGGAGAAGACCATGCAAATCAAAGTGTTGAAGTGGTGGATATTGCGGGAAACTCATTCTATGACATGGATGAGCCTCCTATAGCGTTTGACGACTCCTGGGGCTTGGATGGAGTGGTTGGAAGCCAGAAGCCCCACTTTAGTCTAAAACTTGACAGCAGTGAAGGTACAGTTAGTCCACCAGATCTCAAGGGTAAGGGACAAATGACAAGTCTACATGCCACGTCTCTTCTTGCATCTGGAGCTTGTAACAAAACTCCTGATCCAAGTCCAGGTCCGTTCAATCACAGCCTACCTGACCCTGACATGTGGGATGATTGGGAGGAGGAAGAGGTTGCTCCCTTTCCTCTTTCTCAGAGACTGGCAACTCCCTCTGCCAAGAGAGTTGCCGAACTAAAGACTCCAGGTAAAACATGTTGTCCTCCTTTTTGTCATGTTAATTATGTTTCCCTGGAGCTCTTATTTTTTTCTGACATGACTGCACAGATCTGTTAATTATGCATTCAGAAAGCCCTGTAAGATTGATTTTGTTTTTAGAAAACCTTCTTAAAATCAATTTTAACTTTCTGCACAGTTGCTTGCAGAAAGACGAATAAAGGACCGCTGGTACCCATCACCCCCATGCCAGGCTTCTCCGATATGGACACACCTGAGCTCAAAAACAGACTCAATAGGTGAGCATAAAAGGAGTATTTAGACACTGTCACGCTTAAAAATGTATTCATGTCTTTGCAATAGTTAGCAAAATATCAAACCAAGTGGAAAACATTACTCTGAAACTTTTTATTTTCAGAACTTTAGGAACTTTTAAAATGGACTTTTAACTAACTGGTTCCAGGGACATTTTTAGTGCAAGTATGAAGTCAGTTCCCCTCAGGGTGTTCACACAGGTGTCCAAGTAGAGTAATTCATCAGAGTTCATCACAGAAGCAATGGGCGTGATTTTTTTTTTTTTTTTTTTTTTTTTTTATCCAAGTACTTTGTCTTAATTTTGAATAGTGTGTTTATTGTTTTATAATGTAAAACAAACTTTCCTACATGCCATTTCTTAAAGGGTTAGTTCACCCAAAAATGAAAATTCTGTCATTAATTACTCACTCTCATGTCGTTCCAAACCTGTAACATTTTCGTTCATCTTCAGAGCACAAATGAAGATCTTTTTGATGAAATCTGAGAGCTTTTTGTCCCTCCATAGACAGCCTACGCAATTGATACTTTGACACTTCAAAAAGTTAATAAAGAGATCGTAAAACTAATCTATATGAATTGAGTGGTTTAGTCCAAATTTTCTGAAGAGAAACGATCGCTTTTATATGATGAACAGATTTAATTTAGGATTTATTCACATATAAACAATGATCAGCGAACATAAACAGAAGCTCAACCAAACCTGCTTGATGCGTGAGAAAAACCTCTTCTGGAAGCTCAAACATGCTGCGCAACACACGAGAATGAACCTCATTGGTTCTCGCACGTCAAGCAAACATGATTGAGCTTCTGTTTACCACAACTGATGTGCGAGTTGATGAATGTTTACATGTGAATAAAAGCCTAAATTCAATCTGTTCATCATATAAAGCAATCGTATCTCTTCAGAAAATTTGGACTAAACTTCTCAATTCGTATGGATTAGTTTTACGATCTCTTTATGAACTTTTTGAAGTGTCAAAGTGGTAGTTGTGTAGCTGTCTATGGAGGGACAGAAAGCACTCAGATTTCATCAAAAAGATCTTAATTTGTGTTCTGAAGATGAACGAAAGTCTTCAGGGTTTGGAACGACATGAGGGTGAGTAATTAATGACAGAATTTTCATTTTTGGGTGAACTACCCCCCTCAATTGACAGTGGTCGTCACATTAGGAAACCAGTTTAGACCAAATCAACATTATGTACATCCTAAGAATCGTTTTTTAAAGTATTAAAATATTCAACATTCTAATGAGAATCAAATGCAGATGTTGTGGAACTTTGCCCTCACAAAGCCAAAGCAACATGTTCAAAAACACAGAGCTGCATAATCTTGTTTTTTTCTCTAGGTTTGGTGTGCGTCCGCTGCCAAAGAAACAGATGGTTCTGAAGCTGAAAGAGATCCATCAGTACACCCACCAGCTGCAGAGCTCCGAGTCTGAGGAGGAGACCTCTGGACCCCAACGCCCCCCGAATGCCTCCAACTCCCAGTCTGCGCTGCTCTCCTTTAAGCAACCTACAGCGCCCCCTGCTGTCTCCCCTATGAAACTGCCACCAAGTGAAGAAGATGAGCTTTTATCAGCCTCTCAAAACTCTAACACGTCCTCCACTGCGGAGTCCGAGAGGTACAGCTCCTATATGGCTATAGACACAATTAATACCACAAAGAAACTTCGTTCAACTCTTTTCTTCTATCCAGGTCGAACCCTGAACTATGCGTGTCTGAAGACGATGACTCGGACAGCGAGGGCATCACAGTGTCTCAGGCTGTTGTGCGTGAGAAGGACAAACTCCTCGCAGTGCGTCAGTTCATCCTATCCGACCCAAAACTGTACGGACGCGTGCTGCAGTACCAGCCTCTCTCCCTGGCGGAGCTGCGGTCCAGCTTGAAAGCAGCAGGCATCAGGTTAGGTGCTGCTAAGCTACTAGACTTCCTGGACTCCCAGTGCATCACTTTCAGTACGGCCAAACAAGGCCAGAATGCTTCTTCCCGCAGGAAGCCAGGTGGGAAAACGAAAACTAATGGTGTTGCAGCCGGAAGAGGGAGGAAAAAAGCAGCTAAGCCCAATGGAGGAGTTTCATGAGGGCTGAAATAAAATAATGTGGCAAAAGTACATCATTGTCAGAATAAATTGTTAAATGACAATAATGTTCATCTTTTCAACAGTAGCTGATAAACGCATCTAATGCACACTCAGGGTCTTACGTCTTTCAGTGAAGGGATTTAAATTTAAAAGTTTTTGTATTTTTTTTTTTTTTATCAGCTTCATATTGATGTTTATTTTGTACAATGTATGAAGTGAAAATATTATTTTTAAATGAATTTAATTTAATGTCTGGATAATGTAATTAAAATACATTTCTTTATGCGTCTCATGTTTTTATACAATAATTGGTTCATTTCAACTATATCGTTGTAATTAAATTTCATCCAGCAGCTTTATATATTCTTTCAATATATATTCATTCTTTTATATATACACATTCTTTTTATATATTCATTCCAAATGTGCCTCTCTCAATCAAACTCCTAGCCAAAAACAAGTCATGAAAACGGTCATGAAATGTGCGGGTCATATTTTAACAAATTTTGCATTGTGACAATATTTTCATGACAAACAGGCACATTTAACTGCACTCACCCCATTGGCTTTAGCCTGTAATGTAAAGAAAAAAAAAATTGTAGACTACATATGTAAGTATATGTAATATAATGTGTCCAGAAATTATGATTTTCATTATTGTATCACAAATTTTAGTTTTTGTTTTTCACTTGTAATTATAAAAAATAACAATGCAAAAAATAGAAATTAAAAGGAATAAAAATTATATTTAAAAATATGACCCATAAATTTCTTTGCAAAATTCATCCCATGATTTCAGAATGTAACCAGTGAAAAAAAAAAAAGATCACAGAACTAAGATGTCTTGAAAAATTTTTACTGGACTTTTTTTTGTTTGTTTTATAACATCACTTTTTTTGCAAAGATCTGTGGAGAAAAACAGACATCTCACATTCTAACAAAGAAAGAAAAGCAGAAGAAAAATCTCTGATCATCTTCCGTGTGCACGAGAGAGAATCTGTGTCCGACTGGGCAAACAGTTCCACGGGAAGGGCTGAATTCACACAGCGTGCGAATCTCTCACATTATCACCTGAGCTCATCAGGAGAGTCAGGCTACACTGCCTCAGTCAGGACCACTCAGCCACATCTCCTCATGCCCCATCATGCACCGGTCATGATAGGTTGACAATGTTGGCCAGGAAACGCTGGGCCCACCACTCCTCAAGATCAATAGGCACAAAATCTGTCAAAAGAGAAACTAGGTAAGTTCTTTGAGATTGCAAACTATTTGAGTTAAACAATACCACACAAAATAGACATTTTTTCTTTCATAGTGTGGAAGCAACATGAACATTCTTCAAAGTACATCCTTTTGAGTTCCTGAAAGGCAGTCATGCAAGTTTGGAATGACATAAGGGTGAGTAAATTACAGAATTTTTATTTTTACTTGAATAATGTGAATATGTCCTACTGACAGTGAAGGCCTTCACAAGGGCTGAGCAGAGAGAACAAGTCAGCAGAGTAGAGACTATTTAAAGAAAGTAAATAGGACAGAAGCCATAGACTGACTTTTCATGCCGGGATTGGGGCTTCTTTCCGCGTACTGCACCGGGCCTTTCCCGTTCTCCGGCTGGGATCCCTCTCCAAGCTTCTGTTCCACCTCTTGCCAAGCTGCAATCAAAAACATATTGTATCAGCAAACAAGTAAAAATTATAGCATGTATACCATAAATTGTATTAGGTAAATGATATCATTTGGGGGGGGATATATATTTGCACTATATATAAAATTATATATATCAATAAGTAAAAATAAGTATATAAAAGTATATAAAAATAAATACTATTAGTAAATCCAATTTGAATCGGTTTCAATAATTTATTGAAAATAATTGACTAAATAATTGACTCAAATTAGACATCAATATGGTTTGCCAGCAAGTTTGTAAAACTTGTCAAATTATATATATATTTAATCGGCTATATATTGCTCTTATGCAGTGTAAAACGTTCCAGCAAACCATACTGATGTCTAATTTAGGAGTCAGTTATTGTTTTTAGTTGATTCTTTTCAATTAATTTTGAAACAAATTCACAAAATAAACTGATTCAATGATTCATTGATTGATTCAGTTGTCAATCAGTCTGAATCTGAATGGCTTTTAAAATCCGTTATTCAGTAAACGAAAACCAAAGTATGGGGTCACTGTAAATAGCATATTATTTAGGAATACATGTTTTATGTCACAACACAGTAGTTCTGAAAACAGTGCCATGTACTCCACCAAAGAACAATTTACAGCTGGAAAAACATGCTCTTCTCGTTGGGAACTTGGCAGAAAAATAGGTGGACACATTTTACCAATTCTGATCACTTCCTTTACACTCCCTAAACCGTTGTGAGATTTTACCGGATTATACAACTCTTTTCTATTGACTGTAAAGCAGTTTGAGAAAACATTAAGCCTCAGTTGAGTAGCCTGTCATTGTACAAAAGAGCATAAAACCTGCCCTTGAGGGGCTGTTGCATCAGCCTGTGGAGGTGGAGTCTGGCCTCCAGACAAAAACCCTCCTCTTGAAGATAACAACTGCCCTTCTTCACACAAACTCTAGTGAACTTACCTCTCAAAGTACAATCCTAGTCATTCAGAATTGTGGTAATAGCTCAACATCTAATATGCACCATTAAACTCTTGTGACAAGCCGCAAATTTGTGACAACTTAGAGTAATTGTACAGCCTTGAATCCAGTTGGTCTCTCTTCAAAGTTCATTATGGTCTTGGCAAATACTACCCAACCTTGGCCCTCCTCAAGGTCTTAAACATCAAGGTAACCAAAATACTGGTGTTCTGGAAAATTCACTCACCCTCATAAACAAATCGAACATTCTCCTCGTGTGCTGGGGTGAATCCTTCAGTAGTACTGGCAGCTTTTGGAGAGGTGGATCTGTGGTACCGCTTTCCGTTCAGCCGGTTAAATACAATCTTCGGTGCTGGTGAACTACACAAAGGGAAATTAAAAGATATACAATAGTTACATTGATCAATATGGGTTTTCGATCATCCTTGATCCTTTTTTTACATTGCATTAATTTATCATACTTTCCATTTAAATAAAGGAATTGTTTATTAATTTAAAAAGCCTACCCAGTGATTTTCATTATGAGAGCGTGTACATTCTTTAACATATTCATACATGTTTGTAAAGACTTGAGGGTGAGAAAACGATGAATTATTTTGGGGTGAACTGTTCCTTTAAGGCCAAATACTTCCTTCCTTACACGATGTCGTTTCTATAGTGACAGCCACACGTTATGAAACCCAGTTGCTGATTATATCATCACCGACATAAATTGATCGTTATTGAAATATCAAACACACAAATGACAGACAAAAACGCGAATGTGTGTCGTAAAATTTGCTGCGACTCTCTAGGCTTAGAAAGCAGCACGCGGAGCTGGACAACGTCCTTGTGGGAATAAAAGGGGGGTGTGACAAGCACGTGTTCGCATTATTATAACTCCAAAAGATTAGTTATTAAACCCTCTACAGAAATGAAGACGAATAGTATCTCGACAGACTCTTCAAACACGCCGTCTTTCCACGCGCTCACGCGCACGCGCTACACTTGCAAGGTCACACGGCGTAAGAAAAAACAAGGGACTTTGGGAAAGGCATAAAAAAGGAAGTTCTGATTTATAAATGAGGGCAATTTGCTCGGTACGGATAGTTTTAAGAGTGCTAAGCTTATAAACGAGACATGGACGCTGGGGTATTTTTAAAGGTGCAGTTAAACCATTCTTAAGTTTCCCCTCAGCGACAGGAGAGCATCGCAAGCTCAGGTATTACATATAAATTTTATTACTCACTCCGATGCAAGCCAGTGGCTTTGCTTCTGTTTCAGGTCGTTGGCTTTGCTCTCAATCTGTTGCGTAGGGCCTGCAAGAAATAATATCTGTTAATACGTCTCTAAAGTAATGTCAGCAACCAGAATAAAGGGTCATTCGTGGTTTATTCTTAAAATATCTACTATAATAGCGTTAAATTACCTTTCAATGATGGCGATTGCGCTGATATGTATTATAGACTGTGCATGCTGTTCAAAACTATACCTGTTCTCCGTTGTGTAACAAGTTTGCTGGGACCTCTGGTTATTGTGTACATCATGTGAGAGACGGTTTCTGAAGAACCCCTGCGGCACGATAGATCCACGCGAGGTCTACGGATCGGTCAGTGCGAATGTCACGATTATATGCACGCCAGAAAACGTCACGCGATCCCCCGTCAGGACGGAGCTCTGTTGACGCAGCCACCTTGGAAATAAGCAGCGTCGATCCGGTTCGCAAATCTGTCGTTCAGTCGCCTGCAGCCAACATATGCTATTGGACTTAAGCGCCGTGTGTTTACTTACAGCAGGCGTAAGGTCAATCAAGGTTAAGAGCGTTTATCACCCTAATTACGCGTCGGGTTAATTCGCTGAGTGTCCGGTGTGCGATGTCTCGCTGCTGAGAAACTTTCTGAGTTCTGGTTCAGTCTGGACTCTGCTGTAAAATTCGGACGTTCAGATCGCAACCTTCCTCCATGACGTCACGACACGCCCCCCGCGACGTACAACCGGGGTCACCTTTCACCTACTCACCTTGTGGACCATCAAGCGGGCGATGTGTTCAGTCTAAACACGGGTTTCATCATGCCGACACACGTACTACTGATAAACGCGCATAAAAAGCGACTGCGTGATAATGATAACTTCAGGCCGCGCACATGTGCGCTGCAATGAGGCGCTTCACGCACCATGTGGGAACCATGCAAGCAACGGGCTCTTGTGTAAAATCTAAACATTAGTTTAGTCATGCCTTCAAACATACAACTGATTTAACCGTGCAATATGACGAGCACGTAATTAAGGCAAGGGTTTGCGCAAATGTGCGCAGCTATGAGGCGCTCCACGCACCATGTGGGAGCCAGACAGGCTTTACCTGATGCACATTAACAGTCCTGAACCTTGCTGTGTTTGTGTTAATTAAACCATATCGATAATTTCACTAATCTGCGATGCAGGTACTGAAGTTACACCTTTCACTTATTAAACACTGATTGAATATAAGAGGGGAAACCCGTCTGATGCAATTGTTACACAACAACTGTTGTACAACAGTCCTTGAAAAGCAACTTATGGGACAAAATGACTCTTAATTAAGAATTTATTCATTTTATTTTATTGTAATCACCAGAGAAAACGGAAAACATGCCACTTTCAAATAATCCTGAATTAGTATTTACGTGTCCAACATAAGGTTGACATTTGGAAGCTGCCTGAGAACTGACCTCAGATCAAGACCACTGTTATTGCTTATAAATTTCTTGCCCCCTATTTGAAAGATATAATTATAGACATGTTATTTTAAATGTAACCTTTTTGTTAGCTATTAATACTAGACTTTCAAACATGAAGCAAACCCAAATACCAAGGTATGCACAACTAACGTCATGAATGAGAGAGAAGCCGTACATTAGACTGAATATTCTGTAGCGCAGCCATTTTTTCAGTGCTGTTTCCACTTGAATTAAGTTGCAATAAAAAGAAAAGCAGGCTTACTAAATGAATTTCCTTCACTTTCTGTCAAAAAATGACCTCCTTCAATGAATAATGGCATTAAAATTGTAATTGTATCAAATTAATTATGTAATAAAATCTATATAGTCATAATTTGGCTCACCTGAGTGGGTGTGTACAGTACATTCGAACACTGATATTTACATCTCCCATATTGTAAACTGCACACAAAGAAAACACTTTGTTACCCTGTAAATTTAAGTCTCTAATGCATGCTGCCTAAATCAAAGCAATTCAATACAGATACATATTGTTATATTTCAAATAAAGGACAACAGAGATTAGTTGGTCAAATTATAAAAGGCCTAATCTAATGATTGTACATTGTGACGTTTCAGTAGTGAGGTTCACAGTCTTCTACGAGACTGTCAGTGATGTAGTTGATCTTCAGTAGCTGCTGGTAGTACTGCTTCTCTACAGCCGTGTTCACCGTCCAGCTCACCACCTCCACACCTCGGGCTGCCCAGTATTGCACATAGTCCCTGATGAAAGAAAACACAGTGACCATCTCAAAGCCGTATACACACTCACACACTGTAGATGGCGCTGACGTTTAGATAAACTTTGAATGTTCCTTCTTACACAGATTCATTTTCAGATTTACTTCCATGTTCTTGTTTTTTGGTTAAAGTCCTGAAATAAGGGCTGTGGTGAACACAAGTTCAAGATATTTTCACATTTATTCTACAGCATAAATACATCAGTACTTACTTTTTTAGCTTTTAACCTCAAACGGATAAGCTCCGCACTAGTCACTTTCACACCCTCATTGTGTTTATAATTGCGCTCTTACAAACTATTCTAACTCAAATTTTCCAACTTGTAGACAGTGTTTTGTGTTTTGCACAGTGGCTCATTCAATTCCTTTGTGTATGTGTGAGTGACTTTTTTATTTGACAAAATTAAAAATAAAAAAAAGCTCTGTTATAGGCTCATTCAGTGGCTTTCAATGCAATGCTTTTGTGTGAGTGTTTTTTGAGTGTCATTTATGTGTATGTATGGTCTGCATTGTGTTGGATTTATTGATTTTTATTGGACAAATAATAAAAAAATTGCTCTGAATTATAGCCTTTCCCATTCATTTCCTATGGGTGCCCATTTTTGTCCACGAAGGACCAATTAAGGAGTTTTTTTTTTTCCCAACCGCTTAACATTATTGAATCAAGCCAATTTTTTTTGTGTGTTCAGGTAGCAAACTTAGGAAAAAATTGCCAAGTCTTGTACCAGATTATGGAAACTATTTAAAAAAAAAAAATAAAAATAAATAATAATTATTTTGCCCAAATTTTTCCCAAAGGACCCTTTAGGGTTAATGTAGTATTTATTGTCTCCGAATGTTGTTTTAAAATATTACAAGTTGTGGAGGAATTCCAGTAAGGAAGGAAAGTAATTTCTATTCTCAGAACAAATATAAAACAAACACAACAGAAGTATATAAAGGCTATTCACACGAGCATGTTTAATCTAAAGGATTTATAGTTTACTTAATTTGATACGCTACTCCACATATAGGAAGAACACACATGCTAACTAGTTACTGACCTGATGCAGACTAATATACAAATAGCTGAAGCAGTTTGATATCACCTTGGTTTTGAGCGAAGTTTTACGTAAGGTTACGTGAAAATAAACAGGGCAGTCTCAAATCTGGCTCTCAATTCAAGTGTGCTGCAGTTCCATTTTTCACCACAGATTTACATGGGAAAATTGTGGGGCGCTGTAGAGCTGGGGAAGACACAGGCACCCGCTGCCCTGCTTAGTCTCATAATCAGGGCCTAAATATTTGATTTTTTATTTTACTGGCCATTAACTGTTTTTGCAACAACAGCCAGTTATGACAATTTTAGATTCCAGTGAAAATTCACACTTCTCCATTCCACTTTTGATACCACAGCTAAAACAACTAGCCTAATATAAATTTAAAACATTATTAAAGACAAGTAACAGTAGTTTTCAGGTAGAGACACTGAATAATTGAAATGTCAAAAATCACTGTATAAATTAAACATATATTAATACTTATTAAAGTTTCAAAAGTTAAGTCGAGCAGTGAGTGAATTTTTTTTCTTTGTCCTTTTTGTTTGATTAACATTAAAAACAGACAGCACCAGAATTATTAGGCTGCTGTCACTTTAAGACCTAATGCACGGATCAATTGTACTGATTCTTTCTTGACTGCTTGCGTTTACTCAAGCTACATTCACTGTGTTTACTAAGATACTCGCTGAGGCTTTTTTTTTGTCAACTTTGTGTGAATATGTCTATTCAAGCACAAGAAGACGTGAAACAGAGCTCATTCCAGTATTTGCGCACTGTGAGACGCGGCTTTCTTGGGCACATTTCAGATGTGCGCACACAAAACTTTCCAGACAGCAAGTTCACTTTTGTGTCTTCTTGCACTTTAATATTTAAATTAGCAAGGCTTAAACATTTTCGTGACAAGGGCAGCATCACGTTTGTTCATGTTCTCACATGTTCTCACAAAATTGCATTGTTAGAATTCATGTTACATGTTATGTTAGAAATGTTACCGGCCAACTACTGATTGACATTGATTCATATAGTCGCTTACAAGTATTTACTCATTTACTCGCAATTGTCGCTTGCCGAGTGTTCATTTTAGGCTCTGATCATAATAATAAAGTCATACATTAAATTTTAATAATCCTGCTTACTTTATGACTTAAAATAGTCTAGAAAATCTAAAAAATATTTGTTGCAGAATTCCGAAGACATTTACAATTTATTATTGATTCAGTTTATATAGAGGTCTATGTTTTGGATGAATATTTTGGTGGGGCTCTGCCACACCTGTCCTTACAGACGAGCCACGGCTGGGTTACATACAGTGGTTGCTTTACTGTGAATGGTGCAATTTATTTTAGGACTTGTGGTAGGTGTGTTAAAGACCTTACACAGTAATGTAATGCACATAATGACATGGCTTCACAATAATTATATAAAATGAAATGACCAGTTTTGGAAATGAGATAATGACTCACGGCGAGATGAAGTTCTTCTGCACCAGGAAGGCAGAGACTCCGCACAGGTTCCACAGCAGGTGATGATGGGCCCAGTCGAGGAGCACGTCCAACACCTGCATCCAGTGTTGTTTCCATGCGGATGAGAACCGCGGCGTCCCGTCGCCAAAATAACTCAGACTCCATGGCCGATGGGTCAATGCGGTCACCACATTAGGATCCGCCTGCCGCATCTAGAAAAGTGGTGATCTCAGTCTAAAAGATGCTCTAAGAGGAAATTCAAGTCCCATCAGCAGCAAATAAACTGAATTATGTTACCCTATAGATGACTTTGGGCTCAAATGAGCAGACGATACTTGTGTTGTAGAGCACTGGATACTTCCGAAATAATTCCTTCAGTGCTGCAGCTGCCTATGGACAACAGATAACACACATGAAAGCATTACCATTCTGGTCTCCTGATGCAGGAATCATTAAATCAATAAGCTCCACCAACAATGGACTCATGCAGAGCAATGTAAGTTGCGACAATACCTCATCTGGATGACCTTTGACATCAAAGTAGATGGTCAACTGGCGCTTGATGCATTCTTCTACAGCCTCCTGCAGCGTTGGAACTTTCTCACCTCGGAAACGGTCACTGCTCGGCAACCAACAAAAACATACCACCTGCTGTCTTCAAGTTGGTCTTGCTCATTTATACTCTATGTTTGAAACAAGTCTGTCGTTCTTCCCAGCTAACCTGAATCGGTGTTTGGCGGCTGCGTCTAGTTTGCACAGTTCAGAGAAGAGTATCTTGCTCAGTGGTCCCGATCCGTTTGTGGTTCGGTCCACAGTGTCGTCGTGCATCAGTATGGGAACCCCATCAGCGGTGAACTCCAGGTCCAGCTCCACACCCGTGGCTCCATTCTCACTTGCCTTTCAGTTAGAAATTAGAGTCATTTAAAGAGGAAGAAACCAGTGCTTAGATCTGTAGATTGAGGAAAACCACAATTAACGCAATGCTTTCACAATGTGTAATACAAGAAATGAGCTTCTGAGGTTGAGCATGTGTTGCTGATCACATGTGCATAGTATGTATTATGTATCTCTAAAAGTGACATGAAAGCAGACATTTATATAATAGTCAAAGCGCAGTAAAAGAATATACAAATACTAACAATTGGTTAACCCCGCCCCCTCTTTCATTCATTGGCAGAGAGTCAACTTCAAGTTATCTGATTGGCTAAGGGGCCATTCACACAGAACGCGTTTTTGTGTTTGAAAACACAAGACGCAGGTTTGTTGAATGAAAAAAAAAAATGTCTGCATTTCTCCTCTGCTCTAGCTTGTTTTCTAATACAGCTTTCTAATAAATGTGACATTGTATACTGCGAATATTGTTTGCTGGCTCTGCTCCTCTATTGTAAGTCGCTTTTGATAAAAGCATCTACTAAATGCATAAATGTAACTTCAGTTTTAATCACAAGTCGCACATGTTCGAAAGAGACGAACAAGATTTTCTGTTTTCTGTCACTTTAAAGGTAGGTTAGGCAATTTTTTTCTTCACATCCTGATAGCAATCAATAATGGAAGTGGTTTAAATATTAAAACATGTACATATATCTTCTGTGGAAGTCTTAGGACCAAAAGATGTTTGTCCAGTCAGGATTCGGTCCGATACGATGTCCTACCTGCCTGTCAACATATATATTTCCATAACTCCGCATACACAGACATCATGTGTGACGTCATCAGTAAAGCTGTGCAGAGCTGTAGACAGACAGTCACCGAGTGCTGCAAACAAATAGCAGCTGCCTTTTACAGTTCCTCCTGAAACAAAACAACGAGCTTATGCTGCGTTCATAATTACCATAATTAAGAGATGGCAACCCGTGACGTTCTACCCGGAGCTATTCATGTCCTCAGACTCAGATATATGCATTTCTATGACAACACTATCAAATGAATCTGCAGCAGTCAGATGGTACAAGTAGTTTACGTTAACATTACGCCTGTGAACGCTTTATATAAATACAATATAGGTAGGTCTAAATCTGGATGATCACTTATATCAATGTTATATATATCGTCCAGCCCTAAAACTTGTATAGTTTTGTCAGTGTTTATTTAAAAACACCCATTTATGCAGAATAAAAGATGGGAAATATTTAATTGATGAGTTGTCAATACAATAAATAACAAACAATATGTAGGGTATGATTTTACCCCAAAATCCAACAGTTTGACACAAAATGATAACTGCAAATCCACGTTTTTCTGCCTGAAGTCCAGCTGCTTCTGTGAATTGCAGCGATCCCTTTGCTTCTTTTTTCTGTAGCTTTCGGCAGTCTGTAAAAATATACCTCAGATTTCGTGTCTAATCTATTAGTAAAGTAAATCGCAAAGCTCTTTCCCGTTTTGGATGTGTTTTGTGTATTTTTCGCGGCATTCACGCTGAAAACCAATGCTGCCCCTCAGTCTTTTTGCGTAACCGCAGTCACAACGGCCGACGGTGACGTCACGTACACACCTTCTATTGCTAGCCTCTCCGAAATTGCCTACCCTACCTTTAATTAATTCGTTAAAAAACATTTGTTTGAACCAATTCATTAAAAAGTTCAGACTCAAAAGAATGATTCGTTCACGATGATGTGACACAGGTGTTTTCTTAGGACATTAGTGATAGCCTGTAAAATATCACTTTATGTATGGCCTTTAAAAATAAGCATACAGGCTTTAAATTAAATGGGGAAAAACATAAGCATTAAACAGAAAATAACATAATGTGCTCACCGCCCGTATAGCAGCTATGGTGTTCTCGGGAGCGTCGTGTCCACCACCGCGGTGAGCCACCGCTGACACGCCGTTCGACGATGCTCTAGCCCCGGGCCGCAGCACCTGTCTGGCCCGGCTGGAGGGCACCTGGGGAAACCGAAACATCACCAGAAAGAGGTAGAGAGAGGCCGTGAGCACCGTGGGCCAGACGGCGCTTCTGGTTCCCACCAAAACCACGATGAAGACAGTAGAGAATAGTGTGAGCCCATCTCCTAACTGAAGCATGATGAGGAAACGAACCTACAAACCCAAACCCAAGAGCTATTTCTGCAACTAATCAATCGGTGATCAATAAACATAAGACTCTGCTCGAACGATAAGATAAAATCCGCATTGCGAGTGTCTTCAAAATGTTGACACATCAGTGTTCAGTCCTGACTCATTCATTGCCACACAACTGTGTATCAGAAACCTGCTTGCATTAATGAACTGTCATGAAAATGAATTGATGACATCACGAATACATCGCGAAATTGCGCGCATGACTCCTGACCTCATCACAATAAAGAGCATCAAGTGATATTAAAGACATCCTAAATAAATGCATTTACACTCCGTGTCGATAACCTTTTTAACCTGCTTTACAAGTAAAGAGCGCAAGATATCTAATATAGCCTAATAACTGTCTATGCGATGCCGTGGTGGACACTTCCTAGTTCTTATAATAGAAAATGATAACTCGACTAAGGCATAAAAGTCCCTGTGCGTAAATGATTTTTGGTTGACGAGTATAAATGTAGCAGTTTATGTTATTATTCGTCTTTAATATGATAATATTAGGTTTTTTTGTTTGTTTTTTTTTTTTTTTTTGCATTTGCATTTGACAAGTTTATATACAATTATTTTATTGCGATAAAAACCTAAGGACCTTTATTTTGAAGTGCATATGTTCACAGCAGCACTGCACAATGAAATTAACTTTTGTGGAGATAAGTGCGTTCAAAACATAGGTTCAAAACTGCACAAATTGTTAATGTAATACGTTCTGTTATATTATTTTGACCATTTGTGTGGCGTATTTTCTTTGTCATTATTATGTCTCAGCTGCCTAGAATACGGTAGCAAATGTCCTCCAAAGTGACTCAAGGATTGCCCTTGACATACTTTTATTATCTTGACTAAAACATAAACGTCCCTGTACGCAAAGGATTTTGGTTTATATAAGAAAAAACTCGCAAAAAAATAATAACGTGTCAAAGCAATAAGAAAAGTTTATTATTTGCTTTATTTTGTATTTTACAATTGAAACCAATTTTTAATTTGACAAGTTAGTGTAAAATTATTGTATAGCAATAAAAACTCAAGGACTTTTATTTTGAAGTGGCATGACTTTCTATTATGTCCAGCTTCACAGAAGCACTGCGAGATGCACTGAACTTGTGTAGAGATGGTAAGTGCGTTCAAAACAGCACAAATTGTTACTATTAATACATTTTATTGAATTATTGTGGCCGTTTTTGGTGTATTTTCTTTGTCATTATTATATATTAGCAGAAAACTAAAACACCAATCTAAGTTCACAGGATTGTCCTTGACAATCTGTCTTTAATTTTATTAACAGAACAGAATAAACGTGTTAAAAGTATTTTTAAGTAGGCTAAGTGAGCTATATTACCAAAGTTAACAAGTTAATTTTTGGCGTTGTACCAATTATAACTATTGTTGCCATGGTTACTCTCTCCTCAGACGATGTCAGCACGCTTAATCCGCATTTCCCGTCTTCCTCTATATGTGTGCCGGTGTCATCATGCAGGACTCATTTCACAAGCTCACGTGCAATACAGCGGCGACCTGGCACATGCGGGTCGACGGATTCCCATTACAGTCTCACGCACCCTGCAGATTCAACCTGTTTCATTCTGCTCTGACTTTGCATCAAGGAAATACAATCTAATGTATGCTTTTCCGGCTATCAAAGGTCTGCGAGCTCTTTCAAGGCTCAAACTGATGCAGACGGGCATCACTGTCGTCTTACTGCCCACTGTGTATTACCTCTACCTGCAGGGACAGGCCTCAGGAATGCTCTTGAGTTACTCCACAGGTATAGCAGTGTTTGCTGGCGTCATGCTGTACTCCATAAGCCACTATGTCAGAAGAGTGGTTGGCATGATGTATCTGGATTCAACGCAGACCGTCTTAAAGGTGTCACACCTGACCTTCTGGGGTCACAGACGGGATGTATACATGCCTGTGTCTGATGTCATGACTCTGGGAGATTCAGGGGACACCAAAGGAGAACCAATCCTTCGTTTAAAGCGCTACAGCAGTTCTGATACGATGTACTTCTCTACCAGACTGGGGCGAGTAGTGGACAAAAACGCCTTTGAGAAGGTTTTTGGGAGTTTGTCGTGAATTCATGTTTTTTTATTTAACATCATGTCATATGCCACTGGATATTGTTTTCTCATTGAAAAGTGACAAATAAAGATGTGTTAAAGTATATATTGATTTTATCTCGCATAATTAATGAAAAATGATAATAGAGTGCTGCAGTAATGACATATTTTTGTAGGCCAACCCAAAAGTTCACATCACCCTGGTTTCCCTGGCCAATAGGATTACAGCAGAAAATAAGCTGTGACCAATAAAAGTTTATGATTTTTATCAAGAAATGAACATAACTTGAACACAATTAGTCTAAATACAATCACCATTCCAGAATTAAAAATGCTAGTTATGCTATAAATGAACTACACCACAGTCACATGACTTCAATGTCACAATCACTAAGCTTCCCAAAACTCTTCAATCTATATTTAAAACCTACAAGTTGGAAGGTTTGAGTTGGAATAGTTTGCAAGAGTGCGAGTACAAACACAAAGAGGCTGTGAAAGCAACTAGTGAGTAGATCAGTTTACCTGTTTGACATGATGACGTTTAAATATGTAATGTTAACTGGCTTTTTCAAGACACATAAAAGCTTTACACTGTGTTTCATATTATTATGTAAGTTACATATCAGTAGGATTTCAATACAATAAACATTCAGATTTTACTTTTTCAAAGAAAATGTTTGTTTTATTTTCCATATCTTTTTAGATAACTGGTATCAATCTCAGACAAAATAATTAGCCAGGTCTACTTAGGTTAATGGAAACCCTACTTAAAGAGGTTGTTCCACATTATTAAGCAAGTCACAGTTCTCATGCAATATGGTGAGGAAGAAAGATCTTTCTGAAGATGAAAAGCATGAAATGGTGCAATGTTATGCAGAAGGCATGAAAACAACTAATATTGTGTGAAAACTGAATGGAAATTATTGAACTATCATAAGATTTGTGAGTGATTTAGAGCAAAAAAAACTCGGTCAGATAAAGGCTTATTAATGGAAGTTTCTGGTGTCTCTGGAGTCTCAAGAACCTCTCCTTGCAGGCTGGCAGTTGTGCATAAAGTTGCATTATTACAGTGGGTTTAGAAATACATGAAGACTCATTTTTAAATAGATTTATTCACTGACTAATGCTGAACTACAATGGATGGTGTAGATGGATGGATTTCTGGATGGTTGGTGAGTGGCCACCACGTTCCAACAAGACTGCGACGTCAGCAAGGATCTAACAGTGATGATTTGGGCTGGAATATTGGGAAGTGAGATGGAAGGTCCCTTTAGGGTCTCTGATGGTGTCAAAATGACTTCTGTAAGATATGTGGAGTTTATTACTGACCATTTTCTGCTATGGTATAAAAAGAAGGATTTTATGGTATAAAAAGAAAGATTTTCATTCAGGACAACGCACTATCCCATGCTGTGCTGTAAATTACTCACAAATCTTATGATAGTTCGATAATCTCCATTCAGTTATCACACAATATTAGTTGTTTTCATGCCTTCTGCACAACATTGCACCATTTCATGCTTTTCATCTTCAGACAGATCTTTCTTCCTCCCCATATTGCATGAGAACTGTGACTTGCTTAATAATGTGGAACAACATCTTTAAGTAGGGTTTCCATTTACCCAAGTAGGCCTGGCAAACTACTCCACAAACCTGTCTGAGATTGATACCAGTTATCTAAAAAGATATGGAAAATAAAACAAACACTTTCTTTGAAAAAGTAAAATCTGAATGTTTATTGTACTGAAATCCTACTGATATGTAACTTGCATAATAATTTGGAACGCAATGTAAAAAAAAAATCACAATTGGGGTATTTGTCTTTATGTTGTAGAATAAATCATGAAAATATCCTGAGCTTGTGTTAACCATAGACCTTATTTCAGGCATTTAACAAAAAAATAACATTCAAATGTTTCAGAATTGGAACTTGTTTTAGTTCAAAAATGCGAACACATCTCTGGGTTTTAGGATCTGTGGCCCCACATAGAGCTTGAAGATGAAACCCAGATGGGCTTTGCATATGTTGCCTAGTTGGGCCTCACCTAAAGCCCAGTGAAATCTTGTATAAAACCCACATGGGCGATTGGCATGGGGCCAACATGGAAGCCATGGACAAACCCACTTACAACCTGTATTTCAGCCCATGTAATCACCTTGTAAAGCCCACACAGAACTTAAAAGCTGGGACCGAGATGGGTCTTGCGCATGTTGCCCAGTTGGGGCCCATCTAGTTGCACTAAAGATTCATTTGTGACTGGCCATTCACTTTAAGCTTTATAATGGCAATGCACAGAAACCACCTGTTTGAACCTCAAAAAAGTGCACCCATCCATCATAAATGTGTACTCCACACGGCTCCGGGGGTTTAATAAAGCCTTCTGAAGTGAAGCGATGTGTTTGTGTAAGAAAAATATCCATATTTAACATGTTATAAAGTAAACTATCTAGCTTCCCCCAGACCACCTTCCATATTCAACTTATGAAGAAAGTGTAACTGACATCGCGTCAGTTATGCTTGTTTCGTAAGTTGAATATGGAAGGTGTAGGACGTAGTGTAAGGGTTTTGAACTGCGAGAGGCGTTACACTTTCTTCGTAAGTTGAATACGGAAGGTGGTCTGGCGGAAGCTAGTTATTTACTTTATAAAGTGATAAATATGGATATTTTTCTTACAAAAACTTATCACTTCTCTTCAGAAGGCCTTTATTAACCCCCTGGAGCCGTGGAGTACATTTTTGATGGATGGATGCACTTTTTTGAGCTTCAAACAGGTGGTTTCCGTGCACTGCCATTATAAAGCTTAGGAGCATCAGGGTGATTATTAATTTAACTCCGATTGTGTTCATCAGAAAGAAGAAAGTCATATACACCTAGGGATGGCTTGAGGTTGAGTAAATAATGAGGTATTTTTCATTTTAAAGTGAACTAGTCCTTTAAGCTACTAAACTGTTCAGGCCTGGAGGATAGTGCACATAGTATACAAAATGTTTGAATTAAGAATAGAGTCTGGTTTTTTAATGTGCATTTTGGACAATTTTATTGATTTTGTGGATGTAATAGTTTATTTGATATGTACATGGATGTGGTTAGTGTTCTTGCTGCAATCACAGTTCCCTAAATGGGACAATAAAGCCGAGTCTAAGTCTCCTCTGCATTTCCATGATTTGGGAAAACATGGACCTAGAAATCTGGTCAGACAGCATTCTTTTGAATCATTCACTGCACCACAGTGATGTACCTGAATATATTTTCAATGAAAATGTGTATTACAATGTGCAGCAGCAAAGATACAGTTCTTACATTAAAATGTTTCATTTCAAGCAACTCCAATGCCTTTACTTCTTGCATGCCCTTAATATTGTGCTTACACTCTTTACTAAGAGTGAAAACAGGATAAAGAATATCATTTTCCCTCTCTCAGTATGACTAAAAACTCGCATTGTATTTAATACAAATACTGTATGTTGTATAGACTGAGGGTCTAGTTAAGGTCTTTAAGCATTTATATCCCAGTGAGTGAAAGATTTTCACTTTGAAGTCGAGCAGTTCCTATTTTCATTTCTGATTGGATGACTCGGGCAAAGGTGATCACATGAGGTACCAGGCAGCCAATCCGGCAACAGCAGCAACCCATGTGGCCAGAATCACCTGTACTGTTGATTGTCGAAGCAGCATCTTGGCAAACTGACACGCGTAGGCTGTGTTTCCACTCACCGCTAGACAGACAAGAAGGTAAGCATTACAGTAAAAATAACAAAACATTTCTAAATATATACATAATTTAAAACTATACATTCTGAAATAGAAATATCTTTTTGCCACCAACAACTTCCTCACCCATTTTGGCTGCATAGTAGGGACATTTACTGATGTCTCCACCCATATCCCCATGTGCAGGGAAGCCAATGTCCTGCACTTCCTCCTTTATGTCTTTCCCAATCTCCTGCAACTCTGTGAATACCTGACGGAAAAGCAAAGAAAATTACTAATATTTATGTATTTATTTACATAAATGCACATCACTTAACTTAAATGATCTGGACCAATAAAATGAAGCAGTATTTGATAATCCTCTTACGTCCAAATTAAATTTAAAAGCCAGGTTGGCTTCGTCTAGCAGCTTCTCTTTGGTCTCAGCATCCACTTCCAGCTCGTTCATCCGACTGCGGTATAGCCTCTTGAAGGCCGTGGGGTTGTGGATGCCCTCAAAATGGTAGAAGTTCAATCCTTCACCAGTAGGGGGCAGTTTCAGGGCCCGTTGAGCCACTTTCTTTAGAATCTGGCCTCCTGATAGGTCACCCATGTAGCGGGTCCAAGCGTGCGCAACCAAAAGAACTGGGTCGTTGCGACCCACCTCGTGAATGCGGTCTACGTAGGGCCTCGTGGCCGCTGAGCAGGAGATCTTGCTCTCCCAGTCTTCACCGTAGAGATACTCCAGGTCTTTGGCCAAGGCATCTTGCCGGTGAAGCTCAGAGGGGAAATATAGTGGAGCAAACATGGGATGGTCCTTATTCTTCTCAATCTCTTCCTCAATGGCAGAATAAACGTAGTACAGGGCAGTTGTGCCAAGCTAAAGTTGATGAAATGACAAAATAGCACAAGCAGGAAGGTCAGAACAAGACAGGCTCTTTTTTATCAAACCTACAAGAGTCCATGGACAATAGAATCACCTTAAAAAGTTCTCGTTTGATTCGGCCCCTCAGGAAGTCCTTGACAAATGGCGAGTTCTCGGCTTTGTCGTGAGATTCCTTGGTTCCAGCAGCCAACACTTCTGACAGGTCATTAGGACTGAAAAACAGATTTATCAAGATAATCATCTTTTACGCTCTATACTGACATCTATTGGCTTGGATGCTTGTAATAGCCAGTTTGAGTTTTGAATTTGTCGACAATGATTAACTTACTGAAAATTACTGAGATAAATTGTGTAATTTTGGTAGGTCATTTGATACCAACACTGTTGCCACCCCAAGATAGTGAGCAGTATATAGTATATACTTTAGTATATACAGACATGTATAGTATAATACAAACATGTTTGATATATAAATATATAGAATATCATATATTTATCTGTCATGTCTCCAAGAAAGAAAAGCATGTTTCTGCATGATTTTGTTGTGTTCTGAACAAGCCTGTCAAGTTTTGACAAAGCCAATATGAAAGCTTTCTTGTCGGTTTCATGTTTTTTTGTCAAAAGTAAGCCTACTATTTATTTCTTTGGGTGTAAAACGTTTTTTTAACATGGAGAAATTTAATGCACCCTCAAAAACAAGTACATTCAAGGTCAATTTGATGTGCTTTCTTAAGATACATGTTTTAATAATGGAATACAGTACCTGAGAATATCATCATCGCTTTCAGTGAGGATGTTCTCTGTTGAATCTGCAGCCATTATGTTATTTATGTCTGGTTCTCCTCTGCTTGATAAATAAAGACAAGTGCTGAAGATGAGCTATATCGTTTAAAAGCAAACACATTTAAATACTGTTCTGTCAATAGTGATAAACCATATAATCATCACTGTCTAGCGTTAGTCTTCATTGCGCAACTCATATACATTGAGACATGAGCGTCCAACAACAACGAACACTCTCATGACATTGACTTGTGTAAGAAAGACAGTCAGTTGTGTAAGTTTATCCAACGAAATGACTGTAATTACATTAATTTGGATGCAGTTAAAATCGGATTACGCTTTTTTCAGCTATGTAAAACAGGACCGCCGTTGTTTTACCTGATATGCAGTGTTTACAGTCTGCAGTCCGCTGCAGTTCACAACATATTGTATGCGTGTTTACAAAACTAATCCCGCCTCAAACAGGAAGTAGAATGGCGTCCGAATTCGCTCAAATGAGTGACACAATATTTCGTTTATATAAACCTCTTTAACATCAATTATTTGTCTTTTTTATTGAACGCTTTTGACAAAATTGTGTGCCAATTACTAACCTGTAAGAGTTGTGAGGTATTTTTTCTTTGTTTATATCAAAATTCTCACTGTCATAGGCTACAATATGAGACTGAACTGACAAAAAAAAAGGAACTGAGGAAAAATGTATAGCTTGAATACAATGTATGTCATTTTGGATAAAAACGTCTGCTAATGATAAATTAAATAAATTATAATATTGTTGTCAATAATATCAGGACTCTGACAATGTCAATCAATAATATAATATAATATAATATAATATAATATAATATAATATAATATAATATAGAGTTTCATTCTGACCTATAATAATTTTAACTGGTTTAAATCAACCTTCACCAGTAGATGTCAGTAGAAACTAGATAATCTCTGAAATAACGCGGCGGACGGTAAAACGGGAGGGAAAAAATCACCTGTAGTCTACCGTAGATTTACAGTGCATTTAAAAGGGGCCACACACATTTTTAGGCACTGGAACGCTACTGAGACTTCGTAGTTGGGTTATTTTTAATTCAGGGTGGTAAGCACCCACCCAGAACAAGAGCTTTAGCATATTCTGGTAAAGTCGTAGGTGCAACTCGTCGTGACGGTGAGTTTTGTCCTAGCAAGCAGCACTGATATGTTCAGAAAACGCACAAATCTATTTCTTTTCTATTGGCTGTGAGGCAGAAATGCCACTTTTGACCACAATATCTACTGTTAAAAACCTCTCAGAACTCACAAAGGCCCATGGCGTATATGATCTTGATGTTCTTGCATGAGCCCCGTATATTGTTATAACAATGAAAAGGATTTTATTCATGCTTACAATTCGATAGGATGTTGGAAGCACATGTGTCAGACACATTTATCATATTTTATCAACATATAGGCCTACTACATAATCAGGAAATCATGTTTTCATAAAGCGTTTAGCGATGTGAAGTACTTCCCCCTATTAATGGAGAATGTCAATGTGTTCTTAGGAATATGGGAGCAGCCTGCCATGTGTTTGATTAGGCATGTGTGACCTGCACATAAGGATACAATACTGTTATAATGCACCTTAGATCGGACCACAAGACAAGCCGCTCCACTTAAACAAAGGAACAAAGACGTTTTCCCTCAGCAAAACGTCCGAGTATTGAAAAGACCTTTGGCACCTTTAGCTCTTTTATGTCTTCAAGAGCTCCCGAAGCCCAATTTGACTTCTTTATTTTGTGCTCTGTGTGATGACCGCCCACCTCTGTGTTTATTAGGGACGAGCTTCCTAAGATCAACAATATTGCTTTGGCCTTGACTTCACTGCTGTGCTATTTCATATTCATTGTGAGTTCCTTTGTTTATGTGCATATTTCAGACTCCAGAGTGATTATCACCATGGGCTGAATTCCTGTACACGTATCACAGGAGTATACTTTGAGTCGTTAATAGTGGCGGTGACATCATTCTGATCAATTGTTAGTCGTTTAGGCTCAAATTTGTCATCCAGATATTTTGCCCTCGCATTGTTTCAAGTAGCCTGAATATTTTTGGCACTGCAATTTTGAGTCTCGTTTTATAAAAGGGGAACCTTCCTGTCTGTTAGGATTTCCCCTTGTTTTCTCCAATGAACAGTTTATAATAATCAACAAGGGTGTGACAAATCTGTGGAACATTTACTCTCAGAAAAACAGGCGGAACCTTTTTCAAAAACTGATCCTGTTGAAAAAGAATTAGGTTTTAGCTGGTTTAACCTGGTTTGGATGGTCTACCGGTCTGATCAAGCTGATGTTCAGTTTATTTAGCTGGCCTAACCAGCTGACAGCGGCCCCTAACCCCTTTACAAATGGCAAACTAGACCTGCTAACTATAGCTTAGGATGGTTTAAGCTGCTTTTTCAACAGGGGATGAATGTGAAAATTTTTAGAAAGCCCTATGCATCATAAATATGTAATTATTAGAACTGTGAAATTAAAAATATATTTTTATTAAAGGTGCAGTGTGTAAATTTTAGAGGCATCTAGTGGTGAGGTTGCAAACTGCAACTAAAGGCGCACACCCCTCGCTCCCCTCCCTTTCGGAGAAGCTACGGTGGCCACCTGGCCGACATGTCGTCATCTGAGAGAGCGGAGAGTAGCTTGTGTTAAGCAATGAGGTTTCTTCTTTCATCTAAAATAAATGGTCTCTGCTTCTAATAAACCCGACGATGACTACTACTACTACTACTACTTCGTGCGTATTCAATGTAGTGAAGCAAGCTGCCTCTAAAAACACGAACAATTTAGAAGAAGAACAACATAGTGATGAAACACGCTCTGTAGAGCAGTTTGTCCATTTAGGGCTGCTGTAGAAACATGCCGGCGCATAATGGCGACTTGACATGGAAGGGGACCCGCGGTGTATGAGATAGAAATGGCTCATTCTAAGGTAATAAAAACATAACGGTTCATTTCGTAAGGTCTTTATGTACCACTGAAAACATAGTTATGTATATTATATTGCATTTCTGTGAATGGATCCTCCCAAATTTACACATTGCACCTTTCAATAAAGGCTTTATTAGAAAGCATGTTAGTTTATCTTACAGTACTTCTCTAGTGTCAATGATTTAATGACTATCTATCTATCTTAATTAATTTCTTTCTTTCTTTCTATTTTTCTGTCTGTCAGAATGTCTATTGTATCATTCTATATATCATTCTATCTGTCTATCGTTCTCTATATACATCTATCTATGTTTCTAGGAGCCTTGTACAGTGCAGAATATGAAGATTTATAATTATTAGATATTTTTGTCCCTTCTCCAATAGGAGTCTATCCAATGAAAATCCACCCTTTTTATTGTCTGTTTTATTGTCTAAACAAACAAGCCACATGATTTCAAGTAGGGCTGCACGATATTGGAAAAAACTGACATTGTGATATTTTGTTTTTTTCTGCAAATGCATTGCGATATAAAAAAAAATTCACCAGATGACTTGAATAGCTCTCTTTGGAAAGAATCATTCTAGAATCATTGGGGTGATTTTGTAGGTGAGTGAATACGCATAGAAAATAATGAACAAATTACAAGCATAGATAAATATAATAGAACAAAGATACAAATGAAATAAATAGTGCTTTATATTTTTCAGCTAAGTCTAACAGTATTCAGGTACAGAAATTGAATAATCAAATGTAAAATAACACTGCATAGTCTTCACTGTATAAATTAAATATAATTAATCTGTGTTAAAACTACAAAAGTGATTTTTCTCTTAGTCTTTTGTTGTTTGATTCACATTCATGACACAGAAAGCAGCAGGAATATTAGGCTGTTGTCACTTTAAGACCGAATGCGTGGATCCAAAATACTGTTACACATCCGGTTTTCGTTCTCAATCGTTTAGTTCACCTAAACCATAAGCAACTGTATTTAAGAGGATACTCAATGTTTTAAATGCATTTTGATAATTTGTTTTGCACGTATGTCTGCGTTCAGGCACAAATAGACACGGAAGAGAAGGGAAGGGAACTGTGTGCACACAGAAAACAGCCACTCATTCAGAATTGAGTTCTCTTTCGCATCTTTGTGCGTTCAAATGGTTTAAAATCGCTTGTTTAAACTGACAGGACCTAAAACATGTTCAAATGATAAGCTTTCATTGTGGTCAAACTTTGCAATTATTCTGAGAATCACGTGCGTTTTAAACTGTGGTGTCTGGTCCATATGGATTAACGATCCCTATATACTTGACATCGCACATTCTGCAATGTGACTATCACGGATGCGCACATCGCGATATCAATGCTAAAGTCATAGTCATAGTCATTCATGTCCGTAGCACTACTGCAGGATGAGTTGCCAAAATGGCTGAGTGGTTTGTTTGAATCCGTAAGTATTAGCAATAGTAATAGTGACTTTGCAAACACCACCAAATAGGTGATATGGCATAATATATAGTTTACAGTAGTACCTTTAGTGCTGCATTGATTTAGCACAGCAGAGTCTGAGTGAGTCTCTGTGACTGTAAATCCAGCGAGTGCTTCTCCTCCACACTTTCAAGGGAAGAGTCTCTGGGTCACCTGCACCATGAATCACATGTTGGCGGAAGCCTGCTGCGTCTCTCCGCTGGACTATAATTAGAAACATGCCTCGCGCTACATGGAGAAAACAGTTTGGATAACAAAGAAAGGAAAGTGTTTGCATCAGGCAGGCATGTACTGTGATTGCAGCTTGGCATTTCTTCTCGGACTTCTCCTGTTCCCTCATTACCACACACAGGTTGAGGAGCATTGAGAGGAGGCCTCGAGGGGCACACAAACCCCGGCTCCTAGTTGACTAACGATGAATAATCCTTGACTACAAGACTTACACACCAAGACGCCATTCATGTATTGTGTAGCAGACGATTGAGTAGCCGTTAATAATATGTACTGGACATTTGAAGGGTTTCTAAACATTTATGTTGGCTTGACTGCATGCTTTACTTAAATATACAAGGCCCGTAATCACAGGTGGGACATGGAAATGGTTCTTAGATAGAATTTTACAGTTTCCCCTAAGATACAGAGATTGCATTGTGACACGCATGCACGGCAATGAATGACTCTCAAGGGTGGATCGGGTTATGGACTGGGTAAAAAACAGCTCCTGTTGACAGGTTTCATGTAGAAGGCTTTCCCTGAGCCCCACTGAACACCAGATGCACTGTATGGATATATATCAACCACGAGTAATAGAATATGCCACGAAAGAAAATAAATGTTTCCGAACTGTCATAGACACTTGCACGCACTGATATTTCTGTCTACAGTCATTCTTGAAGAAGATCCGGTCTCCAGTTGACAGGTGTCACCAGTGTTGGGGATAACTCATTACAAGTAACTTGAGTTATGTAATCAGATTACTTTTCCAAGTAACTAGTAAAGTAATGCATTATTTTTTCAATTTACAACAAAATATCTAAGTTACTTTTTCAAATAAGTAACAAGTTACTTTTTCACATTTATTGACTGACAGCTCTCCTGTCCTCATGTTGAGAGAAATAAAGTGCAGAGGTGTTGTGTACTCTGTGTGAACATGATGATTATTGTAGCTCTAGACTAAATGTGACTATAAAATATAACTTTTTTTGTTGTTATTAAAAAACAAACACGCAAGCCCAGCCCAGGTGAGAAAAAGTAACGCAAAAGTAATGTAACGCATTACTTTTCATAAAAAGTAACGCGATTACTTTTTTAAGAAGTAACACAATATTGTAATGCATTATTTTTACAAGTAACTTTCCCCAACACTGGGTGTCACAGTAACAATGGATATAGGTTATAAATCCATCCATCCATCCATCCATCCATCAAAAGCAGACTGTGTTGTCGCCTCGTGTCGGCTGCATCTGGGCTAAAAACCTGCACTTGAGCAAAGACTACAGGGGACTGTTAACTAGCATGTATGTTCTGTGCCTGCGTGTCTATAACTGTCGACATCAGCAGGTATCAATAGTCTATATTCGTCATTCAAAAAGGAAATCTAAAACTAGGACTGCAGATATACAAACTATATTGGAAGGCTCAGGTAAGATGATGTAAAATTAGAAAAGCCTTCAGTCTGTGCCATCTTGACTAGCCTAACAGACGCTCACCAACGGCCCAATGTTGGCCGATCGTCGGCTTGGTGTATCACACCTTCAGTCAACTGCTTCATCTTCTGTTTAATACCAATTAGTTCAATATATTTCTTTTTTTTTTTTCTCATCAGAATGGCATCGCTAATCCATACAGCCGCCCCAGTCCCATCAAAGGGAAATGTGTGACCAACTGCACAAACACAAAAACCCTAAACTTTGGGTTGATACTACTTCCCTCAGCGCACTGTTGAGTGGTGCACAGGTGTGTGTCACACAGTCCACATATATTAAAAACTACAATGACTGGGGACAAGCAGAATCTGTTTTTCAGGAGGGGTACCAAATACTGTAAGGGATGGTAGCAAATGTGAGTCAATTTAACCTTGTCAAGTCAAGTCATCTTCATTTATATAGTGCTTTTCACAATACAGATTGTTTCAAAGCAGCTTCACAGTGATAATAGGAAAATTAATTGACAGAGATTGTTTTGGCTTTACAGCAGCTCTAGGAAAAAGTTATTATCGAGCTAAAGTAGGTTTCTGATTGAATCACTTCCGGTGTAAAAATTATTAACTTAGTGGCTGCTTAAATAACACCTTTTTAACTGAAAACAGAAGACTTTTAATGCGTTCTTGCCATTCATTTACCTGTTTAGTCTATAGGTTTGTGCATTTGAATGTGTATGTGCACAGACGCTTAGTCTTTTTTACAAAGTGACATTGCCAAATTACTTGTCTGGCCCGCATAATACAGAAAAAATTGTCGTTTCCTCGGATCTATGCGAACTGGAATCATTTTGATAACGTTTTATCTATACATAGGGAAAGGAAAGGGAAGGAGGCCTTCGCAGGGGATAGTTTAGTTGACACTTCAGGGCTGCGTTTTCGTCATGTCTAGGCGATGTCTGGATACGGTCTGGATCTGGCAGGCTACGGCAAACCTCGGGATAAACAGAGAGAAACTAGTATTAGCGTAGACGCCATTCTTCTTATGATGTAGCGAGTACATCAGGTCTTATGGGAAGTGTTCCTGGTTCCGGCTGACCTAATTTATGCAGCCTAACAATTTACATGATTTGAATTATAGAAGTAGATAATATGTTATGTGTATGCCAGGTTAAAGAGATGTGTTTTTAGTCTAGATTTAAACTGACAGAGTGTGTCTGCTTCCCGAACAATGCTAGGAAGACTGTTCCAAAGTTTAGGTGCTAAAAAGGAAAAGGATTTACCACCAGCGGTTGATTGTGATATTCTAGGTATTAGCAACTGGCCTGAATTCTGAGATCGCAATAGATGTGAAGGACTATAATGCGTTAAGAGCTCGCTCAGGTACTGGGGCGCTATGCCATTTAGTGCTTTTTAAATAATTAGCACGATTTTAAAATCTATATGATGTTTAACAGGGAGCCAATGCAGTGTTGACAGAACCGGGCTAATATGGTCTTACTTCCTGATTCTAGTAAGAACTCTAGCTGCTGCGTTTTGGACCAGCTGTAGTTTGTTTATCAAGCGGGCAGGGCAACCACTCAGTAGAGCGTTACAGTAATCCAGCCTTGAGGTTATGAATGCATGAATTAACTGTTCCGCATTTGTCATTGAGAGCATGTGTCGTAGTTTAGATATATTGTCACAACTGAACTTACCAGAAGTCCCAATCCTGGATTTTGGTCTCAAATGTGGCTTCAAAATCATTGAGTTATCTTTATGGCATGACCAGGCCCTAACCGAGCTCCACCTTAATGACAAACTTGAAATAACTCATTTCAAGACCAATATCAGGACTGCTGGCCACTCCACAGTCTACACATATGTTGAGGTACGCAACATACACATTAGAGGGTGGGCAACTCCATCCTGAAGAGTTTAGCTACAAGCCTACTCAAGCAGACCTGCTTCAGAAGATTCATTATTAATTACCCTAAATGTGCTTTTTTTAATGTTGAAATTCAGGTCCTCAACCAAGGACCACCGGTGGAAGAAATCTTCATCTTTGGCCTGTCTGATGTCAACGGTGAAATGCTCACGCTCACCAAAGACTTCAGTGAATTCACAGCATCTCCTGACCTGTTTGATGAGACCGTGGACTCAACTTCCACTTCATTTGGAGGTCAAACACAGCCACAGAAAAATTGATAACCTACATTAAATTAATGCAAATTAATGAAATTTAAGTTATCCATTCTAAGTCAATAACATGCTTTAGTGTTAGTGGTCTTAGATTTTTTTTCTTATATGTTTTCATGAGATTCTATCAAAGCTATTTAGTTTTGATATATTCTAAGTGTCTTACACGTATTGTGTTGGACATAAGACATAACACATAGGATTGTTAGAAGATAACAAGCTGAGTGTCCATTCTCTGAGTCAATGTTTTTTCCAGTAATAGTGCTCTTTGCGCTGATATTTTCACTAAATGAGCAAAGCTAGACATCCCCATACAATAGACAATAGACAGTTTTCATTTGGGGAGTTATTGTTTAGCATGCCAAATGTCTGTTAAATTGATTTTTGGAGTTCATATAGTCTCCTGTTTGAACTGTTACCATTTTTCCTTCCATTTTCACTTGGGAGTCATCCTTTAAGAATCCAAAGCTGCTATTTTTGAGAATCCTCAGCAGATTTTTTTTTTCCCTCTATATTTTTCTATTTTTTACATTTTGAATGTATCTCTCTCATTCTTTTTCATGGAAGAATGGACTTAAAGATAGAAACATTGCCCTATTTGGTCTGGTTTAAATATATTTCATATACTTACTCAAAACTTAATTCACCCTCATATGGACAATTAACTGCCTTATATTGGTTTGATTATATACGAACATTCAGAAGTCTCACATAAATGTTATGTGAATGCCAGTCTTAAATTTTGATGCCTGTACAGAGAAATAGAATTGCACTAAAGCTTGAGATGCAATCTACTGTATGTTGTCTGACAACATGCACTAATTAGCTAGGAATTATGACCTAATAATGAATTTTTTTTTTATTTATTTTTTTACTGAATTTAAATAATTTATAAATATTTAATTTTTTTTTTCATAGTGCATTAAATAATGTACAGATATTCCTTAATTTAATGCATCATTGTTAAAATATTGAATAGTTTTATGCATTAAACTATATTAATGTCAACTATTAATCAATAAAAAGATATTAGTATATGCAGAACTTATATGCAGCAATCCAAATGTCAATCCTGGTTTGAAACTTTCCACTTTTTGTACAATGGAAAAATGAATGTTAGATATAGAAAACAGAAGAATGTTAGAAAACAGTGGGTAAATGATGACTTTTTTTAAATATTCCTTTAAGCTTGCAGATCATCAGATGTATGGTGACCACAAGTCTGTTCTCAAGGCTGGACAAAGGGATTGAGCTGTATGTCTGAATAGCTCTATCCCAGGCCTCTGTCTCAGCAGGGGGTTCATATAGTGAATACACCCAGGCTGGCTCAGATTGTTCTGTACACATATGTACACACACACACACACACACACACACGCATATACATATGACAATCCCTCTCTTACAATTTACATGGTTCCTGTTACCCCTTTCCCTGACTCCCTCGATCTGTTTCTCAAAGTCTATAATCTGAAGTGAACATGGTTTATGGCTGATAAGTTGATTTGTTGTGTTATGTTTGGCGGCTGATTTCAGATAGCAGGTCTCTGGGAGTAGGTGATCCTGCTTCCCTGCACAGAAATGGCCCACAGAGGGCCAGTTATAGACCATTACAAGAACTGTATGGGACCGAGAACAAAGCCTTGGGGGATTCCTGCTACACATACCATTAGTACAATATACAGCCGTGGAAACAATTGTTTATTCATAGATGGTCTGTCTGCAGACTCCAATATAAATTATGACATGGATCCATTGTGTGGTCCGCTGATGGTGTTGCCAGTAATGCACAACTGCTGCTAAATACGTTTCTCAAAAGAGCAGTGAATGTGCGTTCAGGTTTGAACGCACATATTTGTGTGCTGACTGACATTTCGGCATATATAATTGTTGCCAAACTTAAGTGTGCATGCAAGCATGTTTGCCGTCATGTGTGAGAGTGTGTGCTGCCATGTGTTTGGCATTTGAGGATAAATTTGTTGCCGTGTGCTGATGTTGTTAACATTAACAATTTGAGAACAAATTATAACAATAATAATAATTTGCACGGTTTGATGTGATATGAGCTAAGCGATCGTTAGATTTAATCACCATTGGCAGCGCTTTTTGTAGCTTTGTAATATTGTAATGCTTTTTTTTTTCTCAGTTGGTCAGAACAAACGTGGCAGATTTGTTACATACTTGTTCAGATGACATTTTCCGGTGAAAATTCTTATTTTGGTCATATTTCCAAAACGTGATTCCGAAGTACAGTATCCACAACGATGTGGTGATTGACAGCAAACATTAAATTCATCCGCGCTGAGGAGCCGTGCCGATGCACAATCCAGGTAAAGATCATAATTCCGCAAATAACTGCAATTGCAGGTTTCAAACAGAGATGGCAACAAAGAGGCAAACTTACGGACTGCAGCTTTAAGGTTCATTTTTAGTAATTTTGTTATGGGCTTTTGTCATTATTATTTTTTTTTTTTTAAATATTACTATTTATATTAAATTTTATTTCAGTTTTAATTAAGTTTTAGTTATTTATTTCCAGTTAGTAATTTTAGTGCTTCAACATACTAAAGCAACATTTCCCATTTTTGTTTAGTTTAAGTTTTTCATCTAAAATTTGTAATTTTTTCAGCTTTATTTAAATTAATTCAAATGTTTTTAATAGTTTTAATTAATGATAATGACCCTGGTAAGTAGAGCCGCAGGTCTAATTGTAATTATTTATATTATAACAATTATTTATATTATTTTATATTAAATATATGAACATTATTCAATACAATAACAATATAATATTTTATATTTTATATTAAATATTAAATTTTTATTAAAAATATATGAGTGCAGGATATAATAACTATATTTTTACGTATACATGGTTTTTATGTTTTCTTTAAAAACGTGTATGCTGCTTTCCCATGTTGCTAGGTGGATTCAAGTTTGCTCTTGGATCTAAGTGGTTGCCATTATGATATTCTAGTACCTAGATACAGCTCAGATCCCTCCTTAAATATAAATCCATGGGATTTTTTTCACCAATCATCCAAGGAATGGGATTGTAGGAGTAGGAGAGAGGATTGGGTTATGTGATGTAGCGCCACCACTATGCCACAACTATTCTGTTCTTTCCAGAAATATCTTTTTACAGCATCCCTCCCTCCGTCCCCTCTCGCTCTCTTTCTCTGATTAGTGGACGTGTGATTCTCCTCTCTTTACTCCCTGTGTCTGCTCTGTGTCTCTGGTATACTGTGTTCCTGTATTTGTGGCTCTTCCTGTCTCCTGCTGTCACTGCTCTGCAGTCGCCAATGCTTCCGTAGAGGGCGGCATTGGCCTCGTTAGGGGGTACACACACAAACTACTAGCACACCACACACCCAATACCTCATTGTGCTCAAAACCCATGTGGATACCTCTTTCCCAATCTCACTGATCAGTGTGTCTCTAAGGAGAGAGAGGACTTTCCCTGGTAAACACTGAGGCAGGTAAACATCTCTTGATTCTTATGAACAGAGCCATCAAATACAGGCCTGCATGAGTCAAGTGCCTTCAAGACAAAGAAGAAATCTAGACTTTTCTTCACTCAAGTTTGCTGAACCTACCTCAGAGTTTGCAATATATGTATATTAAAATAGTAATTTTGCCAAGATTTGTGTATTACTTCAGGCATGAGGGAGGTTTTATTAATTGGCCTGCAACAAGATTGTACTTCAGTTATTTTCCCATTTATATAAAATCAAATGGCCCAGAACTACAAGTAATTTAGCTTGAATCCTTTACATCATGAGTTGTACTGCTCAGATTATCTGCTGTGAGGTCTCTCTGCAGAAGGTTTATTTGATTTAGACCCCAGGGCTTCCTTTTATGTTGGATTTGGCAAATTAGCGCAACATTGATAGTGCTGACAGTTAGTGACTAGTGAAGCATGTTAAAACTCCAAAGTATTTGTTCTGGATTTTGTTCTGGCTCACTCAAGCAGGGCTAAAAAGACAAAATGGAGTTTCTCACTGAAATACACATGTTCTTTAAGGAATGTGATGGGTCATATGTAGGAATATTATTTCAGTAATCATCACTGTTTTAACTGCTGATTGTGTTTTAAGGGCCACGGCTGGGTTTTGTCTCTCATGGCACTTAAAACTGTCAAGAAACAAATATTGCCTTCTTGATGTACTTCATATCTGGATATTTTCACCTTCTGATCTAGCAAGAGCACTAATTTGGTGTCCTTTTACCTTCAGTTACGGTAAATTATGTTTTCAGACTCTTTTGATCTCACTAAATGCTTTTATTCCCAGTAATTCATATAGATAACTTCACATTTGCATTTACCATCTTTCTCATCATGCCTCCATCATGTTCCCCCCTTTTTTGACCCCTGGTTTCCTACGTTATATTTACTCAGCTGCCGCGTAGAGACTTTGAAGCCCACAGGCCTTCAGCAAGTCTCTTAAACGACATCAGTTGCCATTTATTCTCAGAATAAGTCCTGGTTTATTATGTTAACACCTACAAAGTGTTTTTAACCAAACCCTCTCACTCACCTACAGCTGGATCTGTTCTACGCACATGTGCGGATGATGTTCGACTCGGGTGCTCTGGGGCGTCTTTACCAGCTCCTCTGGAAGACCGTTGAAAGTCTTGGGTCGCACTCTTCAGTTTGCATAATGGCTGCCCCAGGGGCGTTTCTGATTTGGTGTAGTGGAAAGGTAAGCAGGGTTTCTGTCTGCAGAGCTATAGAATCCTGAAAATAAACTTTGAAATGGTTGTTAGTGCAATAGAGCTTCAGGAAAGCCTGGATTATTTTAAAGATGTATTTTACATCCCCAAGACCTGCTTTACATGCACATACTGGAATTATTAGTGGTGTTTTATACTCTGTTATTCTCATTTATACTGTGAAAAATACTGCAAATAATATTAAAAATTTAAAAATGATAAAATCTTTTTTTCCCAGTAAGATAATCTTATTAATTTACACGACAACAGTATTTTGAGGGCCTGAAAACGCAAATTCGTAAAAATGGGTTTAATAGTGTACGTTTTTGAAAACGATAATGTTATCATCGCTAGAAAAACGCAAATTTGTGAAAACTGTGACGCAATGCGCGTGAGTATTACATGTTCAGTCTATAGGCGCGTAGTGTTTCTTTATTAAGTGATATCGCTAACTATTGGCCTGGCATGAATAATACAGTGTTTTTAGTCATTTTCACAGATCCGTGTGAACAGGGATTATTTCGACAATGTGTTTTTAGTGCATTGTTGTCATGTAAACGTACCCTAAGAATGATGGTAGCAAGTTGTGTGCAGTGATCCAATCCTCACTTTTTTTCTGAAAAACTAGTTTGCTACCATTATGCTGATGGCAATGAATGTGTCAAAATTTATATAAAACTGTATCGAGCAAGTGCGCCCCACCCTGAGAGACTAACGTCCAACTGTTAGACTAATAAACATTCTGCCTGGCCTTCGACATGTCAAACAGGAATCAGAACCTCCCTTTTCACCCACAACACAAATGCAAGCAAAACAATCCTCCCAATAATTCAGCACTGTCCTAATGTACTCCACTGTACGGCTATAGCCCAGTTCATTTTAAGGACAAATTTATGAGCAGGGAGTAGCATTGCTTTTTTTCAGGGTAATATATACTATCAATAATGTTTACACAAACCTTTATCCTGAATATGATTTCGGGTTTTCATTCGATAGAACTCTGTAGATAAAGGGTGCTTTGTTAGCCCAATGTTGTGGTAGTGGGCTGAACGGTTTTTATATAAAACATATGGACCTGTAATGAAATTCAAGTACATCTCTTCACAGTGTCAGTTTTAAATCCCGGTGGGCGGCGGGCCGAAGATTTGCATGTAACAGCCTTTGGTGTATGTAAAGTTATTTCAGAACGAATCAGGCGGATGTCACAGTCCTGTTTTTGAGTCGGCACTGATGGGCTCTGTTCAAAAACTTAGTGTGCTGCTTTCTGCATATGCAGCACCTTCTAAGACGACATGGAACATGTTTAAACTAGAGTTGTCAAAGGTACAGACTTCGGTACCAATCGGTACTGAAATTTAAAAAATGTGTCACTTTGAGAATCTGCTCAACAGCTCTCAAAGCATCACATTTTTAAAATTTCAGTACCGATGTGGTAGGCCTACTGAAGTTGGTACTTTTGACAACTCTAATTTAAACCTTTAAAGACCTTACTTTGAGCTACGAGGTTGTTAATCAATAGTATTTGCTTCTGTTGGAGTCGTCTGTCCTCATTATTTCATCTTAGTTTTAAAATAATTGTGTTAAACAGTGGAATTTGTGGTGAAAAACTACACTACCCATGATGCTGTACAGAAAATTCCACCAGTCAGAGTCTCGAAACAAGCAAAAGCGCCAAAAGATCTCGTTAGCTCCGACCACTTCCATGAAGCACCACAAATCACATAAATGTCAAATACCGCAAATGTCTCCCAACGCTTTAAAAATACTTAAATATTTGAATATATTTGAAATATTTGAATAATATATGAATATTTTGCAATAAACTTAAAATACATTGTTTATATACTGTATATATACGTACGTATAATCAACATTTTTTAAATGAGTAGTTTTACATTTCTCCATTGTTTTTAATTTGATTATACTGTTTGGAATGCTTCATGGGATTGTAGTTCTTTTCCTCACTGAAGTCTTTAAGTACACAGTCTTGGACCTTTTTCTTTTTTTTTTCAAAAACTTTTTGTCTTCAAATCAAAGTTTGTAATGTTATGATTCACCTCATAGCTGGTTGACTTGGTTCATGGCTTATAACGCTTTAACAAAGACTTTTTTTGAGATCCCTATGGGAGAAATGAATGAAAAAAAACTTCCGGTACAAGCACTGCTGAAAAAGTGGGCGGCGCTAATGCACTCTATTGATTCCAACAGAGTTTGATGTTAGCATGTTGCTAAGCTAACAATGTGTAAAAAAAATACATAAACACAAATATTGATAATTGTAAAATAGTCAAATTTTAATTAGATTTAACTTTTTTATTAAGACTTTTCATTATTGAATGAAATACAAGTATCTTTGTATAGTAAACATTTCGATTGACTCGTCGGCCATTTTGGATGATTTTTTTTTCTCTGAGCTAGTCACAATTTGGGGATTGCCTTGTATGTGAAAGATACGTGAAATTCTGTATTAATATAGCAACAATATTGCTGCCCACCTTTTGGAACGCAGACTTTGTGTTGTCAAAAAATGCTTTCTATAGTAGGTACTAGTTATAGGCAGCTCACTAGATTTTGAAACAGAAGTGTAGTATAAAAATGACTGATGCTCACATTGGAGCACTGAGTTTTTTCTGGCATATCTGCACAAAACTTATTTTACACATCATGTCATCACTAGTTTCTTTGCACTATTGAAAACTGAAGCTTATATTGGCGATTGTTCTGGCAAAAAACATGACAGGTGAACCTTAACACATCTGTTTTATTGCTGTTTTATATTGTTTAACGTAAGCCATGCAATATATCCTGCTGAAAACACAATTTTATATATTCATTTTGTTTTGAGTGTAAATACCCTGTTCGATTTCTTTCATTTCCTATGAACTTGCATGCACCCCTGTTAAATTTATTCCTGTATAGCTGAAACAGGCTTTTCAATACTGCCTCGCCTCTAAAATAAACAAGTCTTTCTGTTCATAATAAAAGGACATTTCATCTCAATTAAAATAAGCCCCGGGACTTACCACCAGCAGTTAATTTAATGTGACACATCCTTTGTGAATACTTAAAACGCGGCTCACATCTGGAATACTCATAACTGCTCTAGGAAGAATCGCATTTACGCTATTGAACAGATGATTTAAACACATTTCTACTTTTTAGAGTGGTGCGAATGATCATGCAGTCATAAACGGATGGCTTTACTTTATGTTAAAGGTTAAACGTCTGTTGAGAGATAATTTAAGCCAATGCAAATTGTGTAAACTTTAGAGAACTTTAGAGTAATTCTTTTGGCAGAACATGACAGGATGTACTAATAAACAAAACGCATTCCAAGTGACCAAAATGAATCCCACAGAGCATCATTAAAAAGAAAAATTGACCTCCAAAAAGCTTCTCCTGAATTTGCAGATCAAGCCAACAAAATGTGGGGTGCGAAATTGAGACGTCCTTTTTAAGATGCCGTTTAGAAAAAAATAAAGATTGAAACCTGTTGCTATATGATTCACTTTTAAAAGCAGCAGTTTTGGACTATTTTGAGTATTTGGTTTTTATTGCAAACTTAAATTAAGTTTATTTTTCATACCCCATTACTAAATCATTTATGTGTGAGTGTTTTAAGCATAAATCTAATAATTTTTTGAGTTTTATCTAATAATCTTTTTCAAATTATATTTTCAAGATACATTCCAAAAAAACAAGACATTATTATTAATACAAATACTGAGTAAAACTGTACATTTTTATTCTTAATATGGAACTTGACTCATTCATCATAATTATTTTTTTCCACTCAGCTTGTTGCAGTGCATTCTGGGATAGTGAAGTTCAAATAATATTCAAGATATATTCCCTGAAAACAAGCTTTATTATGTTACACAGTTTTGTGCATCAAGTAAATTTATCTTGTTTTTAGAATATTTACATATTTTTCAGGACAAGCATAATATATGATGCTGCTGTGACCTGTGCTGTTTACCACAAATAGCTGAATAATTTTCTCAAATAACTCATATTGTCTGTTTGAATACAATAAATAGGACTTCCATCAACATTCATGCCTCTTGCCAAAGCATAAATTTGGTCAAAACTCTTGCATCTTACTGTATCCTGTCTTTGCAGCTCAATGTCCCGCTCCTCTCACTCCCATTGGGTCCTCTGTGGTCTGACTGATGGGGGGTCAAAGATGGGTTCCTAGAAGAGAAAGCATATTTTTCCCATATTTACAGCTATTTGATGTGCGTAGCAGAATCTCAGGTCTCAAGCTAATATCCACTGGCATCCGTCTCTCGAGTCCAAGGTCAAGTCATTTGACCTCTCCACTGTAGACCTGGGCAACTACCCAGGCAACTACTCAGTTATGTGGCCATTTTTGACATGCTTCAAAACATGACGTTCAAAATTCCCACAACAACTGGGAACTGTGAGAACCACTTCAGAATTTGATATGCACTAAAGACAAAATGAATGAATCACAATTTACCTATTTCTTTAAAAAAATGTCATTGTGTAATTATGATTATGATTAAATATAGATTAAATAGTTATATCCTATATTACTTCCATCTGATTATTCATTTTCCCTTTAAAAAATGTCACATTACTGAAGTTAAATGTGTTATGAATGCCATGTCATGTCTTTAACAATATAGTGTTTGTGTTATTTAGCTTCACTATAGCTTTGTGATGTCTTAGCCATTAGCTAACAGAAGTTTCCCTGAACAAGTAAAGCATATTTTAATTATTGTTTGTCATATTCAGTTATAAAATATCATACTAGATTACTTTTATAGGTTTAATTACACATGTAGAATAATTTCTTCATTTCTTTCTGTGTAATTGGTGAAACGTTAGCACAGTTAGCATATAGAAATAGATTAGCTTTGTGAAAAAGTAAGGCATATTTTAATTATTGTTTGTCATGTTCAGTCGTATCAGTATCATATATACTAGATTACATTTATAGGTTTGATTACACCTTATATAGAATCATTTTGTAATTTCTTTCTGTGTAATTCGTGCTACATTAGCACAGTTAACATTTAGAAAAAGATTAGCTTTAGCTATGTTGTACACAAACAAAACAGCCACCACTCAGGTAAGTTTGATAACACTTTCTCATTTATGTGATATGAAAACATAAAGAAGGGCTAATGTTAGCCATTTCTATTACTGTTAGGAGTGATAAAGGTCAAAACAAACATCAAGGAGTTGAGCTGTGTGAGGGTAATATATTTAGAACATGTATGGATATAATCCAAGTATTTCAATGATAACGCCAAGTATTTTTTTATAGTGGTGATTAAGATCATGTCATTGTCACCTTAGCTAATACTATAATTATGGCAAAAACATAAGCTAGCTATAGCCTAAAGAAGTATGGTGGCTGTTAAGCTGGTGATCATGTTCTGGCATAAAATATATCTCATATTTAACTGACTTTTCCAAGCAATCTTGTCATCTACTTAATTCATCAACATAATTTATTGTAGCTCGATATGACTGTGTATGGTCATTGAGAGGTTTCTTTCTTTGTTATGGGAGTGCCCGGTGTGTCGTTGACTCTGATATGACTGGTCAAAGTTGAAGATAAATGGCCAGAGGTCAGACCTCTCCGTCTCAACCTTTTGTTTATGGTCCCAGGATGGTGATGAAACTCTGCCAAGCGGTTCTGCGAACATGGAGACCAATACAGTCACATAGCATCACTCCCACAGAACCCACTGGCATTAGCCATTTCTATTTGTACACCGCTTTTACCCTGCTGAAACAAAATCCTGCCTAACTGGTTACCAACTGGCCTGGCCAGCATTTCTCAAAAGCATTGTAAGATCATAGAATCATTGCCACCAACAGTCACTATGATAAACTTAGCTTACGATGCTTTCGAGAAACGCAGTCCTGGTTACCTGGTAATTAGCTCATTAGCTAGTTCAAGCTGGTCTATAGGTCATTTGCTAGTCCAAGATGGTCATTAGCTCATTAACTAGTTCAAGGAGGTCTATAGGTCATTAGCTAGTTCAAGTTGGTCATCATCTCATTTGCTAGTCCAAGCTGGTCTATAGGTCATTTGTTAGTCCAAGATGGTCATTGGCTCACTAGCTGGTTCAAGCTAGTCATTAACTCATTAGTTTGTTTCAATTAACTAGTACAGTGTTTCCTAACCCTCAACAACACTGCACATTTTGGATCCAGGAACAGGACTAGGAAACACTGAGCTAGTAGTTAGTCCTAGCTTGTAGACCATCTTTGGGTTTGGAACATGGTGGCTGGTTGACTAATAACCAGTAACGTGCTGCAGAAATGAGTCGTAAAATCTGGAAACAAATGATCATTTTTGCACTTCTGTTTCATTGTCCCGAAGTCATTTTTTTAAATGGGTTTTTGGTAAATGTATTTAGGCTTCAAAATTCATAAAGGTTGTGTTCATTTGTAAAGACTATCGCAATGAGCAAAACATGTAAGAACCATGAAACCATAAACTTTTGTTGGTCACGGAGCTTATTATCTGCAATAATCCAAAAGCCAATTGAATCGAGGGAACCAGAGTTGATGTTAACTTCCAGGTTTATGCATAAATGTTTTTACGCTACCCAAAATGATCCGTGAAACTGTTCCCACTGCTGCTTCATGATGTCCTCAGGATACCCCAGGGGCGCCATTTGGAGAGCATTCCATCATGCCACCCAGACCAGCGTCCCATGACCTTTCACCTGTGTGGTCCTTCTGAAGGTCAGACCAGTCTTCATTGAATCTTCTCTCATAGCTTAAAAAAGGTGTCTGCTTATAATAGACTGATGTGCTCCCAAGACGACACTAGAGGAACCTGGATCGGTTCATTTGCTACTGTGGTTATTGCTCCTGTAGGAATAAAAGAGGCTCCTTACGTCTCTGACGCAGCCTAGGCTGAGCGACCCAGTCGACCATATATCTCATCTGCTCTCAATGAAAGCTTTGCTTATTCGGCCTCCAAAAATAACTTCCTTTAATTGCAGATAGGAAGCCATATCGCAGAGCAGGTTGTTCCTATTTGCATGGAGTAACAGGGCCAAGTCATCTATTAAATCAGGTCTAGAATAGAGAATAATACTTAATATTCACTGAAGAATGTGCAAGAAATCAGCTATAGTGTTTTATAACATGGTTTTATTGCTCTTCCAAGTGCTGTTAGCACTTGGATACAGTTCAACAATGAGAGGATGTCACACAGAAAGATCTGGCAAGCAGAAATGTGGGTAAATATGATATTGGGTGCTTTTAAAAAAGGTTAGGTTGATGTGTGAAACCATTTATGACCAACTTTGTGTTGCTGACCTTGTGAAAATATACATGTTCATTTTGGAATAAATAGTTTTCTGGGAACTCTGGGCTTTTGGCTGACTTCAGTGTGACTTGACAACCACTTCATTCATGTTGATGTGAAATCTGGTCCTTCGTGTTTGTACTTTCTTGCCAAACTTATAGACAAACTATGTATTTTCAATGAACTTGTGCATTTATGTTTTGAAAGACTTAGTATTTCATCTCTTGTACACTTAGCAATTTTTAACCCTGACCAGGGTATAGTTTTTGCATTTTTTGTTTCAAGATCCAAATGGTTCTGCCAAGGAACTGGTTTCATTCTGAACTATATTCTCCATGCACAGGTCAGCCAACAAAAGAGACATGAACCCATTGCTTTGACAAACCCCAGCTAACACAATATATCAGAAACCTGTTGTTCTCAAGAAAGTTGCTAATGTCAGAACAAGGCATTAAAACGTTTCTCACAGCCTAGGTTAACAAACATTATGGTTGTGTAATTTAGGTTAAATGATTTCAACACCAGGCAGCAGGTCACCAAATTGATTCTGCAATTTAGTTGCAGTCCTTAAATTTGATTGGCCAAGCGGCACTTGGCAACAGCACTTTTTTTTTACTGTTTGTGTCACTCCAGGTTGGTGAGGATTTCTAGTGACCCTTTCAAGATGGTCCTCACTGCAGAACACGAGATCCAGGAGGCGGGGTTGGATCTGGATCCAACTCCTCCCACTTTACGTATCCCTTAACCTACCCGTCTCCGCCCCCTGGATCTAAACCTACCCATCTCCACCCCCTGGATCTGGATCCAACTCCTCCCACTTTACGTATCCCTTAACCTACCCGTCTCCGCCCCCTGGATCTCGTGTGTTCTGCAGTGAGGGGCTACTGACCCTTTCTGCAGGTTAGCCTATGTGATTTCTTCAGTAGGCGGCGACAAGTGCAATATTGAAAGAGTTTTTGAATGATTCACTAAATTGATTCGTTCAAAAACATTGATTCATTCAAAAACAAATCACCACTGTTGAATGTTGAATCGGAAACGGATTTGTTTGCTTCGTTTGGAACTATTTGCGTTGGCGGACCAAAAATGGATAACGTATCAGGCCATATTGTGTCTAAAACCGTAAGTAGGCAACTTAATATGAACTTCTTGTTTATTGGACTGGCTAAGCGGACACAACACGGACATGATTCGTGATTCGTCTGTGTGGCACGAAGCATAATCAAAACAACAACGCTCTTGCTCGAGTGATTGCCTAATTACTGTATGTTTATGGACTCTGAAGATATTATATTCAGAGATATTTTGACCTCTAATTAATCATTTCAATTTTTGAATAAATCACGTTGAGATTTGTCAGCAGCCTGTTCATCCAAATTGTTGTTGTTAAATCTTGAGATAGTAAATATCATACAATAAGAGATGGAAAATGGAGTCACTGGAGCTTCAATTCAAATGATGCGAAACAGGCCTTTTGGTAAATATAGGCTACTCAAGTTATTCAGTAAAATAAGAAAAGTTGAAATAAGCTGAACTCACACATAATAAAACTAACATATAATCATTTGTTATTAAAAAAATCAAGACAAGTCCAAGGGCGCCGCAATCTTTTGGGAGTCATGAAGCCAAATCCTGAAATGATTAATCTTAAATGAAAAGTTACTAATGGACATGACGTAACCAATGGATAAATTCTAGACAAAATGCACAGACAAACTAAGAAATTATCCTATGAGTAATGAATGAATCCTGTATGGCCATAGAAATTTCCGTGCCAGTGAAAAACCAGAGCTGCTATAACATGGTTGACAAATCATCCCATTAAAATCACATCAATAAAGCGTGTGCCCAAACCCGCATATGAATCAAAGGTCTCACCTTCCTCTCCCTTTTCCATCTTTCTCTGTCTTGTTCTTCTGAACAGCCTGTTTTCAATAGGCCCACAGCAGCAGTGTGACCCTTCACTCCATCCCAGGGTTAAGGAAACAGTTTTCCCCGAGTCATGATGGATCTTGGAACATTCCAGATCTGTTTACAGTTACGAGCGGCCCATTATGGATGTCGCTTGTCAGACATGATAGGGCGCTATGAACTTTTTGTCCTGCACTAAGACATTTGTCTTTCAGGACTGTGATATTGTTAATGTAGCCTCTGATCATATTTGACAGCCTGACCCAAACCAGAGAACTGTAATAGCTCTTTCATATTAAAGCTAGTAGATTTTCATGTTGTTTTGCTGGCATGACAAAATGTGTGGACAACATCCCATAGATTTCACCTTGATGGAGGATATAGGCCTACTTGAACATACACTGTGTTTCAAATTATTATGCAAGTGACATATCAGTAGAATTTCTGTACAATAAACATTCAGATTTTAGTTTTTCTAAGAAAGTGTTTGTTTATTTATCCATGTCTTTTTAGATAACTGGTATCAATCACAGACAAAAAATAGTTTGCCAGGTACTTAGGTAAATGGAAACCCTACTTACAGATGTTGTTCCACATTATTAAGCAAGTCACAGTTCTCATGCAATATGGTGAGGAAGAAAGATCTTACTGAAGATGAAAAGCGAAATGGTGCAATGTTGTGCAGAAGGCATGAAAACAACTAATATTGTGTGAAAACTGAATGCAGATTAGAGATTTAGATTTAGAGCACAGCAGAACTCAGATAAAGGCTAATTAAGGAAAGTTTCTGTCAAACAAGTTAATTGTATTAAAAAGGCAGTTCTGCTGTGCTCTAAATCACTCACAAATCTTATTATAATTCGATAATCTCCATTCAGTTTTCACACAATATTAATTGTTTTCATACCTTTTGCACAACATTGCACCATTTCGCTTTTCATCTTCAGAAAGCTCTTTCTTCCTCCCCATATTGCATGAGAACTGTGACTTGCTTAATAATGTGGAACAACATATTTAAGTAGGGTTTCCATTTACCTAAGTACCTGGCAAACTATTGATACCGGTTATCTAAAAAGACATGGATAAATAAACGAACAAACACTTTCTTAGAAAAACTAAAATCTGAATGTTTATTGTACTGAAATCCTACTGATATGTCACTTGCATAATAATTTGGAACACAGTGTATACGTATTAAACTTTGTGTAACTGAATCTGCACTTTTTGCAGCTTTTTAGGTGATTAGAGTTATGCCTGGCAGATGAAAAATGGGTGCAAAAATACCATAGACACTGATAGAGAGACTCAAGCCATAATGATAGGCCTCTTTTAGCTAAAAACCACCAGGAACATCTTGGTAACTTACAATGCCATCTACAACACTGTAGCATTGTGGCAGTGAGTTTTGTACAATTAACCAACCATATTTTGTTCTGAAAACTTAAAAATCTAGATGATCTATGAAATAATATCCCCAGTTTGATCCCAACTACAAGATTCATCCTCTTCTTGTAGAATTCATTTTTTTAACTTTCTGCTTCTGTAAAAGACATTAAAGTGAATTAAATATTAATAAAAACAGTTGTCAGGATACGTAACATACACTCCACATCAACACTGGAGGTAAGAGATATTCTCAAACAGGACTGACCTGGTTCAAACTTCTGTTTAAACCATTTCATATAATGCATGTTTTGATAGTCTGATGTCATTGGTGAAGGAATACATTAGTATTTTTGTCTAAAAATGTAAAACATTTATTTATTAAAATATATTTATGCATAAAATGTCTATCTATTTTCTTAGCCCAAATAGAATTTATGCTTTTAAAAAAAACTATTTTACAATGGATACATTTAAGATATATTCTCTAAAAACAAGTTAATATCTTATGAAGATTTGTTCTCAACTAAATATTGTTTATTTAGATTTTTTTTTACTGGAAACTTTTTTTTTTTTTTTTTTTTTTTTTGCGCTGTATTAAGTCTCTCTGTTGCAGTCTATTAAGTCTGTTTGCAAATAGGCTAATTGTTTAGACACTGATTTTCCAGTTTCTGTGTGGTTTGGAGCGGTTTCAAACATTTCGGATCCTAATTCACTCAATTTGCAGAACCTCGAGAACCTTTCAAGAACGTCCAAAATGAAGATCTACAGGCGTATCAGATGAAATAGCACGCTACAGATAAGTCATTTATTTGGCTCACAGATACACAGTTGAAGGAAATGGACTTGTGTTTGAGGTTGAGGAAATGTGAGTCAGTTTTCCTCAGCATCGCGGAGGAAAGACGTGACAAATTACCGTGTGATTTGAGCCCAGCGCGCTGCGGTATCTGTCCGCCCCAAAGCACCAGGCCTGTGTGGTTCTCATTAGTACTAGATTAAGCTGTTTAGATCTGTACAGTAAAACATGACCGAATCTCCAGGGATTACTCCAGCTCTCCAGAGACGCTATAACATGGACCGCCGCTGTCCCTCTGTATTAGATTTGTCTCGCTCCTGATTCGAGCTGAGTAAGTTTGATGGCCTTTTATGAATTTAGTCATTGAACCATAAGTAGAAATGTTTCTTTATCGAAGCACGTACTATACGCCGCGCAATTAGGCAGAACGTCATTATATTTCGGTAATGAACATCTGGATGTAAGAATCGGAGGTCTGGGGCTTGATTTTGGTATGCGGCTCTATTTATATCCCACAGCTAAACCCACTCGCATAGCCTACTTGTGTAGCGTATGATTTCATTATTAGTATCGCTGATTTATACGTTTTATACAATTCCTAATTACTTTTGAAAGCACATTTTGAACCCGTCCACATAAACCGTCCCCTCTCTTCTCAGTATGAAAGCTTAATCAGACGAGAAAGCAATTTGCGTCCATATGTATTTGTAGACCGTCCCTGGTGAGGTGGACTCGTATCGAACTTTCACTACTGATATTATACACTCGGGTGTTCAAAATAAGTCCAGGGGTCCCGCCTTCCCTCGAGGTCAAACATCTCGAAGTGTTGCTTTAAGCAGCAGCAGAAATGACTAGTGATTTTTACAATAAATACCAGCTGTATTGATTTCACCGCTCTATTATTTACTGACTGACAATCACTGATAGACACAAACCAACAGTGGAGTTAAACTGAACCACCTTTTTATAGGTGTGGTTGCAGATTACCTCTCTCAGAGATGATTTTTTGGTAATTATTATAGAAAAAAGTGATTTATAAATGTAAAAATTTCAGTTCTCAGTCCTGTCTCAGTAATTAAAATCATCCTTGATAGTCTTAGTAAATATTAATGCATTTCATATGTCACATAGGCCGGTCCCGCAAATGTCTTTTCCAGAAATCCTTGTTTTAGGGTGCAGACGACTGGCTCTACGGCAACATTCACACTGGGGCCTTTTTAATAAGACATTTTTACAATAAAAAAAGTCGCATATAGTAACAGTGGAAAACAAAAGAAACATCTGTCCAGTGCTTATTAGAAAGACCTGATGAAAAGCACATGTAGGACTGTTTGTTTATAAAATGTGCTTTACAAAGGTTTTATTTTAAATGATCTTACACAGCATACACTAACTCGGACAAATGAATAATTGTGGAAGTGTGATCTTTGATACAGAAACTCCTTCATATTGTATGTTGTGTTTTTATTCATATTGATCAATACAAAAATAAATCATTACATTACAAACTCCTTATATTTTTAAAGTGGCTCAAAATTGTTACAGCAATTGGGCAATTGAGTCAAAACATTATCAGAACAGAAACAATGTGTGTTAGATAAATGTGTTAATGTCATGGAAACCAAAATCACAGTCATATCCCTTAATTTTGTGGATAAAAACAAAACATGATACATATGGAATACATAAAGTAATATTAATTTAGACTACAAAATCGCTTGCATTTATGCGGTTCAGTTTTGGTCCCTGTTCAACCCATTTACTGACAGCCATTTAGTGCTGGAGAATATTTACATGTTGGTTGTTCTTGTTGGATCCAAGTAACAACCGGTATGACACACAATTAGGCCACTCGACAGTAAAGATCTGTATGCAAATGCTGTTAATTAAGGCCTGAGTCACGGAATGTCGCTCGATACACATGAGCAGAAGTTTTAAGCTGCCATGGCGTGATTACATTAACAACACCTGCTTTAAACATATAGCACATCTGCTCTAAACGGCATATTTCTTGGGTTTCAGTGTCTGGCATTTGCTACACACAGGTAGCAGAGAGGAAAAGGAAGGCAGGAAACTATGATTCTGCTTCCTGTAGTAGCAGCCCTTAGTCAAACGTGTCTCTGTTCCAAAACCTTTTATTTCTTGCCTAGATAGTGCACTGCTAAGTGCACTACACATAGGCCTACCGCCTACTCTCTTCTAAGGCTACGACAATGATGTGCTAAAAACGGAAAGGTTTTCTTTTTCATTTTTCACGTTCGGACGACAATGTTGTCAAAACGATCCTCGTTCACACAGATTTGCGAAAAGTACTAAAACGCTGTATTATTCATGCCAGGCCAGTAGTTGGTGATGTCACTTTGTAAAGATACACTACGCACCTATAGACTAAAAAGTAATACGCATGCACATGACTTCACCGTTTTCATAAATTTGTGAGACGATAACGGTATCGTTTTCAAAAACGTTTTAAAAGTTTGCGTTTTCAAGCCGTAATTGTCGCGTAAATGAATGGCCAAAACGCCTAAAAGTGTTGTGTAAATGGTTGTAACCGTTACGAAACTTTGTAAGTGATTGATTTGAAACACTCCCCAAAAATGTTAATCTCACAATTGATTCCAAACAGTTTGACGTTAGCATGTTGCTAAGCTAATTACACAGTTTTTAAGAATAAAAATACATAGAAATACAGTGGGAAAAAAAACAGTCAATTTTTAACCTTTTATTTAGTATTGAATAAAATGTGAGTATATTTATGATTTGCTTTTCACGTCTGCCATCTTGGATTTTGAATAGAGCTTGTCGCAATGCATTCTGGGATTGCTTCATTTGATAAAAACAGCTGATACTGCCGTAAATTTTAAAAGGCAGTTTGTTTTGTCGTTTTCGCATTGGGTGTCCAGGTAGGCGGCTCATTAGGTTTTGTAACAGGGCTAGCGTTAGCATGCTAGATCATTCATGTGTGCTGGTGAGCTTTTAAACACCGAGACTACAGCAAAAGTGAGCTTGAACAGGGGCAGGTTTAACTTTCTGCTTCTTTTTCACTTGCTTACATCCCTTACTAATCCCAAACTATCCTAAAGGTTAAACATCCTTCACAGCTATGACACAAATCCACAAACTCTCATTTTTATTGCCTTTTATGTTGCGGAAAACCTGTAAATATTTCTCTTGCCTTCCCATTCGCACGTTCAAGGTCGCGTTCAATCGCTTCATTCACTCTCACACACACTCGTGCACCAGTAAACAGTCACAGCCAGCAGTAGCAGTGCGTCAGGATGAATGTGTTTGGTTGTGTTTTGGTGAGCTACAGGCTGTCTGGGTGCTTGAGAGGCAGGTTTAGGTGAAGTGCTGTTTGTGCAAGCAGTCCAGAAAGAGGAAGAGTGATCTAAGAGAGCGAGAGAAGAGGATGTGTGCCTCTTTAGAGGTTGGAGATGCACTGTGATCCTCCCCACACATCCTCATGTGTTTACTCTGAACGTTTCTTTGACTTCTTTATTCTGAAAAAGAAAGAAAAGTCATATTATTAGAGATGAACAATTGCTTATTTTGTTTTCCAGTACTACTTTCAAGACTAATACTGTAGATGTAAATGCTGATACATTTATTAAATGAAAAGTTTTTGCGATTTCTGAGGATGAAAGTTGTCTTTGAACATTTCTGTGTGAACTGTTCTGTTAACATAACTTTATGCATGTAACATTTTTTTTTTTTTTTTATCAGTCTAGAACAGTTTAATCAAAACGTCTTTTGCAACTACGTCACTTGGAACAAAAAGATTACCAAGTTTTATATTTATTGTAACAAATTTAGATAATTCACAAAAATGAACATTTTTAATAGTTTTTGTTTTAGACAATAACAGCACTGCTCCAGACTGACCCATAATGATCAACACGTCAAAAGTTTTTAGTTTTTTTCTTTTTTATGTTTTAATGGCATCAGTCAGTTTGGCTGTGTGGCACAATAGGAGGCCGATTATAGTGGTGTAAAACCTCTCTGCTCTGCCTGTTACCTCATCATTAATCCACAATTAGTGTAATTAATGAACAGGGGTTAAATGCTTAGGGCTCTGTGGTGGAGCGTAATTACCTGCTTAGGTAAACGTGTAATTTATATAATCTTAAATTACCCAATAACATTCCACATATGCCATTTAATTGTTAGGAACAACAACTTGTAATTTGCTGCAAAGATTTCTGTTAAAACACTTAAAGCTAATGCACATTTGAATTTGTTTTGATGTAAAGTAAATTGCGTAAATTAATACATTTTGTAAATTACAAGAAAAAATCACTTCTCTCTGCACATTTAATACTGTTGATTACATACAGATTACATATTTTAAATTTTATTATTTCTTTTTAATAAATCAGTGTGATTCCATGATAGGTTTTCTTATATTAAGCATTGTTTTACATGTTTTTTGTTTGTATGTTTTTTACGTTTTATATGCAAAATTGCTGCAAAGGTCATGGCTATTCCAGTTTTGACAAAAGAATCTCCAAGTTGTACATGAAAATGTTTGCTTTTGAAAGCATCTATACTTTTGAAATTGCATGTGTCGGTGTTATGTGTAAAGTTAATTGTACATTTTACGTGCAAATACATAAACGTTACATACTTTTTTTGTATGTAAAGTATACACATTCCTTTTTGTTACATTTATTACTGAAATTACTAAGGGTATGTTTACATGACAATGATGTGCTAAAAATGGCAAGTTTTTCCTTTGCGTTTTTTTAATAAACAGACGACAACGTTGTCAAAACGATCCCTATTTGCACAGATCTACAAAACGACTAAAAACGCTGCATGATGCTGCCAGGCCAGTAGTTGGCGATGTCACTTTGTAAAGAAAGACTATACACCTATAGACTGAACACGTAATACACATGCGCATATCACCACCGTTTTTGTAGTTTACACGGAGACGACAACAATATCGTTTTCAAAAACTTGCACTTTGAACCCGTTTTCACAAGTTAGCATTTTCAGGCCCACAAAACGGCGTTGTCGTGTAAATGAACGGCCAAAACGCATAATTTTTATTTTATTTTGTTTGTTTCATCAAACGGCTTCTTAGAATAAACATTTTGTAGTGTAAGTTTTAAACATTATTATTTTTGTTCAGTAGACTTGTTCAAATTTTAATTCAAAGTTTTTAAAAGGAAACAGACAGTATTTTATCCCATGATTCTCAGTGAATTGTTGTTTCTTGTGTAGAAAGAGCTTCTTCTTACTTGTTAATGGCATTCTTTAGATACTGCTGAAGCCATTTGGTCTTGGGGTTGATGCAGACCTCTCTGTTGTTCTTCAGCTTGGCACTGGTAATGAGAGAGAGAAAAGAAGGGATTTGTTTCGGAGGAGAGCAATAGAGAGACTGTACCTTTCTCCCTCTGCAGTTCTACAGTGTGTTTCATCAGATCATATCAGCTGTCCTTCATGGATACATTTCAGCCCTCTCTATTCTGCTGTACTGGCTAGAGTCACTGCACTGCATCAGATAACTGGACTGAATTAGAGGAGGTTCGTAAGGACAATGCTGTGCTGTCTGGAAGTTCTGAATTTTTGATGATTCGAAAGATTTTGACTGAGATTCCCAGAACTGTGCATGTGCATATAATTTGTCTAAAGTAACATAAATTATTTTATTTCCTCTGAAATTAAATGGATACTATGTCAGTAGACTGATACATTAATATTAAAATTATATTCAAACTAATATCTTCGGATTAGTATTCAAATCATATTAAAAAAATCTATAAAATTTTAAATCAATTAACAAATAACTTTGATCAAAGACTCTGATCGACAGCCAATCAGAATCCACCCTGCTTTAGAGAGCTTGAGTGGTAGAACACAAAACTGCAGCGCATGCCTACATCGTAATGTAGTTATCGTTACAGTTATCTTTGTAGTTATCGTTCTTGGAGTGAACAGCCTTAAATCATGGCTCAAAATAAATGGACCCTTTTCACAGACTGTAATGATGCGTTTCTACAGTTATTAACATCGTAAATCTAGCAAAGGTTTTTTTTTTTTTGTTTTTTTTTAAGAATTAATGTACATTTATAATACCATACTTTGTGTTTTATTACCTTGACATTAATAGAAAACTGATTAACACTGCTGTGTTTTTTCCTCTTTTGGAAAGTCATAAAAACGGTATCATAGATTTTTTTTTTTTCTTTTGCTAATGGGGCAAATGGTAATGCAAAAATTATATTTATTGTCATTTTTGTTCACCATAGAAGTTTACCCAACTATGATGAGTTTCGCTATATCTATCTATCTATCTATCTATCTATCTATCTATCTATCTATCTATCGTTCTAGCGTTCTAGCGTTCTATCTATCATCTATCGTTCTATCTATCTATCGTTCTATCATTCTATCTATTGTTCTATCGTTCTATCGTTCTATCTATCTATCATCTATCGTTCTATCTATCGTTCTATCATTCTATCTATCTATCTATCTATCTATCTATCTATCTATCTATCGTTCTATCGTTCTATCTGTCGTTCTATCTATCTATCGTTCTATCATTCTATCTATCACTCTATCTATCTGTCTGTCGTTCTATCGTTCTATCTATCTATCATCTATCGTTCTATCTATCTATCGTTCTATCATTCTATCTATCACTCTATCTATCTGTCTGTCGTTCTATCTATCTATCTATCGTTCTAGCGTTCTATCTATCATCTATCTATCTATCTATCTATCGTTCTATCTATCTATCGTTCTATCATTCTATCTATTGTTCTATCGTTCTATCTATCTATCTATCTATCATCTATCTATCATCTATCGTTCTATCTATCTATCGTTCTATCATTCTATCTATCACTCTATCTATCTGTCGTTCTATCGTCCTATCTATCATTCTATCTATCTATCTATTTATCTATTGTTCTATTGTTCTATCTATCATTCTTTCTATCTATCATTCTATCTATTGTTCTATCTATCATTCTATCTATCGTTCTATCTTTCTATCGTCCTATCTATCGTCCTATCTATTGTTCTATCTATCATTCTATCTATCGTTCTATCTTTCTATCGTCCTATCTATCGTTCTATCTATCATTCTATCTATCGTTCTATCTATTGCCCTATCAATCTATCTGTCGTCCTATCTATCGTTCTATCTTTCTATCGTCCTATCTATCGTTCTATTATTCTATCTATTGTTCTATCTTTCTATCGTCCTATCTATCATTATATATATCCTTCTATCTTTCTATCGTCCTATCTATTGTTCTGTCATTCTATCTATCTGTCTGCCTGTCTATATTATGCAGCAATATTTTTTTACATCCTTGCAATTAATAGGCCTACAGCATTATTTACCAGGATTTTTGGAAAAAAAAAAGTGAGATTGTTTTGGTTAATGACAAATATAAAGTAAAGGTTCTGAAATCTTTTTGACTGATATCTGACCTCCAAACTTGCTTTGGCACAGCCAGGAAAATCCCCTCAAACGCTTCGTTCACCCACACATGGAGAAAACCACGCAAATGACACCCAGACTTCGCACCTCGGTGGCAAAAGGTTGTGTTTGAGAGTTAGCGGCTCACGTTGCCATTCAAATGGCTCCTATTCGTATTGCTTACACCTCACACACGGATCTCTCAATCTGTCTAGACAAATGGAGCCTGTCGGCTCAGATAAAAGATCCGCTTAACCCCAAATCTACACACGAATCCTCACAATCAACCTCCCGATCAGTAAGCTAACTAAAAGTGTAATGCTACCCCTGTTTGTTTTCCGCAGGATGTCTTCCATTCAGTTTATCTTGAGAGAGTTTGTTTTATTTGTTTGTTTGTTTGTGATTTGGGCTCTGAGTTAATCTAGCTAGTCTAAACGATCTTTTGCGCGAGCTTGTCGGTGGTCTGGGACCGAGACAGCAGGTAGTAATTACCTCACAGCTAGCTAATGCTAACAACAAAATGAGTGATGTGCGTGTCTAGGGGGGAAAGGGTAGGTGGCTGTCTTTCATCTAGGCCAATGAATCCGAAAGGATTTCTAAACAAGATGTGTGGAAGATGGCAGATTAAAGGTGATTTCCTCCGGCCAAAGTTTGTTCCCGAAATGACCCTTGGCTACATGCTAACCTCTCTAACCCCTGTAACCTTGATCCCCTGTAGCGCTTTGGCTTTTTGCTGCCGACAGGGTACAAATGGTTCAGTTTAATAAATTCCAGACCACTGAAGTAATACCAAATGCTGGTAAAATGAAAACGACAAGGTCGCCCATAACACAAAGCTAATCATTTTGACCCTTAACAATTATTGTGTCGTGAAAACCTGAATGCTCATAATGGACAAAATCACTCTCTCATATTTTCTCATTTGATCCTTTTTTGTTTTACACATTTCTACTTTCCCACACTGTTTTGACTCAACTGTGGAAATTTGCAACTTTAAGAGCTATTTCTGGAGCTCTTAAAATGACTTTAGTTGGATACTTTGTGTGAAGCATGAAAAATGTGGTACTGTTTAGCTGTTGAGAGATAGACGGCCGTGGGATGTTGACTCACATGACTTGGAACGGGCAGCTGGGTGTGTGGAGGAACTTAATCTCACGGATGCTCCTCTGCGGGACGGTGTTGAGAGTGGACCGGCACCAACATCTCTCCACCAGACTGATGGGTTTAGCTGTGATGTGATCAGAACAGAAAGAAAAATATGAAAAATGCCTCTTATATTGAAGAGATTTGAAGTTACAGTTTGTAAGATAGTAACTGCTAAATTAATACACTGCTGTTCAAAAGTTTGGGGTCAGTATGTTTTTTTTAAAAAAATGATACTTTTATTCAGCAAGGATACATTAAATTGATTAAAAGTGACAGTAAAGGCGTTTATAAAATGAATTTATAATCTCTAAATGCTGTTCTTTTGAATTTTCTATTCATCAAAAAATCTGGAAACAGACTGTATCACCATTTCTACAAAAAAATTAAGCAGCACAACTGTTTTCAACATTGATAATAATGGGAAATGTTTTTTGAGCAGAAAATCATTATATTAGAATGATTTTTGAAGGATTATATTTTAAAGTATATACAAATAGGAAACGGTTATTTTAAATGGTAATAATATTTCACAATATCACTGTTTTTAACTCTATTTTTTATCAAATAATACACCCATGGTGAGCAGAAGAGACTTCTTTTAAAAACATTTAAAATGTTTCAATGGTAGTGTATAAACTCTTCAAAATATAGATATTAGAATAAGATTTTACAACATTTAAACGATAATAAGATCCCTGTTTCTCTTCATAGTATTTTCATTAATTTATGGAAATATAGCTTAAAATGTATGTTGTGCTGATTTTTTTTTTTTTTTTAAAACGGAAGAAATCTTCTGTTTTCTATTTTAAAATTTCATGTACTAACAATGAAATTACCTACTCATTTTTTTTTTACATTGCCACAGATTATCACACTTTTTGTAAAGTTTTTATAGATGCATATACAATAAAAAGATGGATAACTTGTACAACAACTTTTTCCAGTATAAAAACTGAAAATGTGCAGCTGTTTCTAGCTGATCTGAACCTTTAAAATTACTTTGCAAAACCTTTGTATTGTGAACTTCAACTTAAAGACAATAAAATCACATTTTAGAAACTTAATTTCCAACTGAAGCAATCCATAATTCATGTTAATGCAATATAATCATACAGTACAACACAAATCACTGCACTCTCGAAAGCATCTGCTGAAAGTGTCCCATCACCTGCGTCCATTAACAAACCCTGATCATTAAAAAGAGATTAGTCTGCATTCTAGTGGCCCTTGTCCATTCACACAGGGGCCGGCCTGCCTTTTCACTCGCCACATTTTTCATAAGGAGCCTTTTTGAGGGTCCTCAACATTAAACACGGCAGAATCCCGTAATCACACTATGCCACTCCAGGTTTAGTCCTGAATATGTGCATTAAATGAATCTGTTGAAGAACATTCTCTGAATGGTTTCACATCTCCCTGGTTTCCTTCTGCCGAAACAGACCCGGTTATGAGTGAAGTCAAACTCTGAAATTCCCATAGATTTTCCGACACTGTCTGTTCCCTTTGTCATGTTAAACACCGGCCCATTAAGCCTTGACTAAACACTGCGCCAAGTGAACAGTGCAGGAACTTTTTGCTTACTATTCCCTAATTAGACACTAATTAAAAGAGCTTGCGGATAAGTAAACAGTGCTGGGGTTTTTTGCACAGCAGAAACAACAAAGCTAAACCCACCAAGTTCAGCTGGTTAAACATCTCACCGAAACCTTCTGTCTTTTAAATCAGACCCGCTAACATGTAAAGACATGTACAAATAAGTGAAGACATATATGCAAATTTATGCAGGGCACTTACGAGCTGCAAGATGATATTAATGGAACCTCTTAATGGTCGTTAACTCCTTAATGATCACTAACTGAAAATATTCACTGTTCTGGAAAACTTAATACAACAGTTTGGCAATTTACGACTCAAGTAATAAAACATTTCAGCACTGTAAAAACTTTTATGAAGTTGTAAATAGAACAAAGATTATTGGAGTATGATTTACAAGAAAATACAGTCTTTCTACTTCAACTTGCCATTTTTTTGTAATTATTTGTGAATTTTACAAGCAATTTCTCAGTAAAAATCATTTAAAAGTAAATCGTACACCATTTTTTTCAGTGTACAATAGCAAAGCAATTAGTTTTTGTTTTGTTTTGCTTTGTTTTCTGTTTCATTTTGTATTAGAATAGATATTGTCTAGTAATTCATTTATGTGTATTTATGCTCTAGAATAAATGACATATTTTATTTTGAAAGATGGATTTAAAGTGAATTCATTTCACACATTATAAATGTATTTTTTTAAAATAACAAAATTACTTTGTAGTCATTTTGAATAATAAAAATTCTTTTTATTTTTGTTATTCAACATAAAATATTTGTTTTGTTATGTTGAATAATACATTTAAAATGAATATATACCTTGTATTTATCATTAATGTGTTATTCAAAATAAAATAAGTTTTTATTTTTATTTTAGCGTAGCTACAAGACACCCAGGATGATACACCAATATCCATCTTGCTGTTATTTAGTTAATTAAATTGCAACACAGCACGTCAAAGCATCATCTGAAAACTTAAATGCTGTAAATCTGTAAATGTTAGTCGTAACCCACTTACCGTCAGTCTCTGGGCTCCATATGGCGAGCGTCAGCAGGGCCACCAGCGCTAGAACTTTGCTATCCATGCCAAGTGTGTGTGTGTGTGTGTGTGGCTTTTGTCCGTCACAGCTAGCTTCCAGAGCTCAGTGTGGCGTCTCAGAGCTCTGCGAAGTGTTAAGACTGAGGACCAGAGGGAAACACTCCCCCCTTTCTCAGGAGGAGGGGAGGAAGGAGGAGGAGGGAGTGAGGCTGGACCCTCTCCTCCGACAGCCACCTTCTTCAGCGAAGTTCCTAAAATGTTCTGGCAAAGATTCAACAGTGACAGTCTGACTCAGACTCTCTCTCTTGTTTCTATCTTCCTCTGCATCTTTTTTTTCCTTGGAGGAGCGGAGAAAGCAGAGTTCCTGCTGTTATCTCAGTATTGTTGTTTCTCAATGCTTCGATTTGTTATTGTTTGTTTCATGTCATGTTTTTCTGGTGGTCAACTTTCACTTAACTGGCGCTGCTGTATTTCCTGGCTCTCAGTTTATCAGCCGCATATCAGATTCCCTCGATTTTAGGATTCTACTATGATTCGGGTGTCTCTGAATTATATACTGAACACTTTACCAGGCAAAAGTTTGAATACACACTTTTTGTGATCTTTAAGACCAGAAAAGCTTACGCTTAAGTGCTTGAAATTAGTTTTGTAGACAAATAGAATTAAAGAAATGTGAAGGAAAAGCTGCCAATCAAGTGTTACAATAATTAAAAAAAAAAAAAAATATTTACCATGACATTAAAACGAGTATGTGTATGTATATATGTGTGTATATATAACTTTTTAAAAGTAGTTCTTATAAGTCTACTGCTTTCATTTTGCTTCATAATATTTTTTTTCTTAAACTATCCAGAAAAATAGAATATTTAAATGTTGGCAAACAATTTTCTGCATTTTGTAATGGTATTTGTTATAGAAATATTATTTGTAATAGTGAGCTTTGCATCCAAATGCTGTAAATACTGTCACTGTTAGTTGATGGCACTGGCACAACTTACCCCAAAACATCTGGCACAACTTACCCCAACACTACCATTTTACAAAAAAAATGTTTCATTGATAATTTGCTGTTATCATTTGCCCTGCAAAAGCTCTTAAAGATTTGTTTGCATGTGTGTAAACTCAAATATGGGGCGTCAAGACGTGTCATGGCATTTTTTTTTTTATGTTTGGTATCACTTTCGCTATGACATGTCTTGACGCAGCATATTTGAATGCCCACTCACAGAATTGATTGATTGAACAGCAAAGATCTTGTCTATTTGAACAGGCCTTTGCAACAATGCGAAGAAAAACATGCACAGACCAAAGCAGGGGCATGTGAGTGTATGTCTCCATAAAACAGTGGCTGCTGAAGTACCTTTCAAACAGAGTCAGTGGAGACACTGTGTTACACTTTTAATAGGCTGCATTCAGACCCTCACGCTGAGAGACCCGGCAGCACCAAACCCTCTTAACAGCCCGTAAACTTTAGAGGGTGTTGATAGTTATCAAGCAGTCAGCCGAGGTGCAAACAACGTGGATGTGAAAAGTAGTGGTATACAAACGTAACATTAATTATACGTTTTTAGGTCACTGAGAGTCTGTTATGTTTCAGTGGCACTTCAGATGTCTTGCAGTTCGTAATATTTAGTCACAGGGGTGACATTTGGCACGTTCAACAAACTATATCGCAGGTGGAAAAACAATCATCCCTGTTAAACAACAGAAGTATTTTCTTTGTTGTTTAAATGGCTACTAAGAGTACTTTACTGATCCCTTTTGATCTGAGATCAAATGTTTAGATTTTCAGCTTTAAAATTTAAGTGTTTAAACTTTTCCAACTTTGTTGTTTTTTCTGGCTTTGAGGCGTCCAGTGATATTTGTAAATCCTGCGTTAATGTTCACATTGTTGATCTCAACCCTTGGCTTTTTCAAAGTGCAAGTGAGCAAGAGGATGTTGAAAAGATTACTAAACATCCCTACTGACCTAAGTGACAACTCTGCAACTTGTATCACTTTAGAGGGCAGAGGGCACGTTTCACATCCTCAGGTTTCGTGTTTCAGAGAAACGTTTTCCTTCAGTTTGTTCTCACAAAGAGCTGACGGACAACCCAAGATGAATGCATGACGCAGGACAGTGAATAAATCACTTTATATTCGTGTTTATTTACATCTCACTGCATCTGTTAAGCAGAAAATTACTCTGGGAGAGAGTGGGGTAAGTTTTGCCACTTTTTACTCTAGGCAAGGGGAATTGAGAGAAAATGGGTTTAAGTTTTTAAATTACTGTGGGGAATACATGAACAATTTGTCTAAATGAGAACCAACAGTTTAGTAACGCACAATGCCATTTCAGTTTTATTTTGCAGCCTATTATTCATTTTATCTTAAACTATCCAGGAAAAATGTTTAATATTCAGAATATATAAATGTTGTGAAACAATTTTTTACGCTTTGTAATGGTATTTGTTATAGAAATAATATTTGTAATAGTGAGCTTCGCCTCCAAATGCTGTAAATACTGTTACTGTTAGTTCATGGCACTGGCACAACTTACCCCAAAGCTACCATTTTAGTAAAAAATGTTTGCTTATTAATTCATGGCTAATAATTTAGCAACTTTTTATGCGTTTTGGCCATTCATTTACATGACAACAGTGTTTTGGGGGCCTGAAAATGCAAACTTTTGAAAATGGGTTTCAAAGTGCAAGTTTTTGAAACTGATACCGTCAAAGTCCCTTTAAGACAAGTCATTTCACTCGGCGGGGCATCTTTGAAACGCCTCTCGGGCATCCAAGTGCAGCTCCTGTCTCTTTGAATGGGGAAACATCAAATTCTCCAAAGCTGTTTGCCAAGCTTTCGATTAAATTTTTATATTTGAAATCACCAATGAAATCTGACAACAACTGTCCCATAAAGTTTGTTTCTAAACGCTCGAATCATGACAGAAAAGGCATTTTTCAGGGCTGGATCAAGCTAATGCGCATGCGCAGTCCTAAGTGCGCATCTCTATAGGAGGCACACGTCTGGCTGTTTCTATAGGAACCGGAGCTTCTAACGGCCGCTGCGGTGACGCGATGACTTTACCAATCGCCAATTGGCTCTTATTTAGAAGGCGGGACTTATTCCGCCATATTGCGCATTGTACTTTCTCCCATTCAAAACAATACGAGTGATGCGTCTTGTATTATTCTATAGCCTTTGATACCGTTCTAACTACGTGTAAACTACAAAAATGTGAATTTGTGAAAATGGTGACGTCATGCGCATGTGTATTATGTGTTATAAGTAGTGTATAAGCACGTAGTGTTTCTTTACAAAGTGACATCGCCAACTACTGGCCTGGCATGAATAATACAGCGTTTTTTATCGTTTTCGCGGATCTGTATGAATGGGGATCGTTTTGAAAACATTGTCGTTTGTATGCAAAAAAACGCAAAGGAAAAACTTTTCCATTTTTAGTACATCATTGTCATGTGAACGTACACTAATTTATATGGTTTTATTTATTGGCAGTTAACCAACATGTCAGAAATATTTTTATGAAATTATATGATATAAAAATTATACAATTTATAAAAATGATAGACTATAAAAATGTAATATAAAATCACTCTCTGTTAGACTTTTAAACAAACCGTTCAGTCTCTTTGACTGGAACTGGAAACAAGCGGCTACTACAACAGTGAAAATAAATGATGTAATGTTTGTTGAATGTATTTGTTTATATGTTCTATATATACATTTACAATTTATTAACTCATTAACAATATTAATTCAAAATATTAAATAATATCTATGTACATGAATACATTTACCCAGATCTTTACCAAATGAACCCAAAAAATTTTTAACATGAAAGAAAATGCTTACTGTAATTTTCTCCTGTAATCTGTCCCTTTATGGTTACATGATAAAAAAACTACTGCGTTTCAAACTCTTTTTTTGTGGTATATTAGATTTCCCTCTCTCATCTGTTTCAAGTTGTTTCTTTTGATATCACAGTATTAATTTCCATTTAGTACAAACATTAATGAATGTGATGATGGACTTTTGTTCGTCCAACATTCCGTAAGGAGATTATTTACATCCATTCGTGATTACAGTTAATACAAATATACTAAACATACAAACCTTACAAAAAAGGGAAGAAGTCAAAGAAACACAAACCCATAAAACAATATACATTTACACATATGAGCCATACTCTATCTTCAAGTCATCAGAATCAGTATACATTCGTCGATAGGCATATATAGAAGCAGGTGTGTCGTAGCACTCAATCCCAGCAAAACAACGCCTGAGGTCTGATTCATGCTGGCCCACAGCAGCGCTCACATCCCTCCTGAGAGACTCTCCATACGGATGCAGAGTTTATTATGTTCTAAACTGAGAAGCTGAGATGTTTGTTAGGAATCAGAGGACAACTTTTTGTTGTCTTTGAAAAGAGGGAACACATGAAAGGGATGAAAGGCTTCCCTCTGCTGGTCTCTGCAGCTGCAAAGCAAATAAAAAACATAATCACTCTCTATCAGACTTTTTAAACAAACCGCTCAACCGTTTAGTCTATTTGATGGCAGCTTGTGACAGTGCAGTCACTGGAAACTAATGCTACTTCAACTTTAGTTATTTGGTTAATATAACTATAATATCTAATATGTTGTTGTGTATATATTTTTATATATATTTGTTTATATGTTGTGTGTTTATACATTAATACCTTTTAGCGCACTTGCCCCTCCCCAGACCTAAGTAGGTTATCTGACATTTCATACAGTTGATTGATGACGAATATGAAGCAGGGCAACATCTGCGCCACCTACTGGCAGTTTTAGTTTCTTATTTAGAGTATAATTTCATAAAAAATAATTTCCATAGTAATACAAAAACCCATTCACCCAAAAAATGAAAATTCATTCATTGTTTACTCACCCTCATGGTCCAAAAGAGTATGTGTAATAAATTCTGTGTTGAATCAAATAAAATATTTCTTGCTGAAGCTACTTTTTGTAATGTCTATTTGATGCTTTACACAATAATGACTTCAAATTATCTTTTGGGGGTAATTTCTCAGCCAAATTCGATATGCGATTAATTTGTGATTAATTAGATTAATTAATCGCCACATCATGTAATTAATTAGATAAAAAATTGTAATCGCTTGACAGCCCTAGTTAAAATATATAATTATCCATACTACTGCAATAGTGATTATAATTTTATAAATTTTAATATATATTTTTAATATATATATAAACAAGTTCTTTATTTGGTAACATCTAAATTTACTGGTTTTATTCTTGTCAAAATATTATTTAGAATGACTGAATCGACCAGATTGCATTGGTTTACAACAACAAAAGTAGTTTTTAAGTGTCTGATCAGATAAAAATTGTTCCTCAAGGTACATTTTCACTTTTTACGGTGTGCTGCAGTAGGTTTTGCTCTAAAAACAAGGCGAGGAAATTAAATAACAAAAGTGCCACGAATGTTAGCTCAAGTGAATGTGGAAAAAGCACTGGAATGGTTTCGATATATCCAGTGTTTAAAGCAGATATCAGATGCAGAGGAGATAAGGGAAAGTCCATCCTGTGTAAACAGTGTATGCTGGGGGGTCTCGGTGTTGGGGGTAGTTATCAGTTTAACACTTCTCCTGGAGTCTCAGCCAGTTCCTGCCAAGTCTGCATGAGAGACCCCCTATAGACCAGGTCTAATCGGTTCAGCCAGACCAGGTTTACAAGGATCAACCCTGAACAAAGAGAGAACACTATTGTCTAAGTTCAGTCTGGTTTCTCACTTTTTTATTACTCCTTTGAGTAACAAACGTGTGTGAGCCAAAGGAAAATGTGTCGAGACTTCTGGAGTGCATTTACACTGTGTTTTAATGCTTAATGCACACATCTGAAATTTTGCCACACTCAAAAATGAAAATTCTGTCATCCTTTACTTACCGTCATGTCGTTCCAAACCTTTATGGCTTGTCTCAGTGTTATTTTGTCCATACAATGAAAGTCAGTGTGGTGCAGTGTTGTTTTGGACCTTATTTACTTTCATTAAATGGACAAAAACAGTTGAATCATTTGTCAGAATATCTTCTTTTGTGTTCCTCTTTTCCATCTAATTACAATAAATGTGGACTAAAGCTTTGAAGCTTCAAAAAGTACACAAAAGCACCAAAAAAAATAAAAGTATCAAAAAGTGGTCCATACGGCTAGTGCTCTACAACCCGAATTCCGGAAAAGTTGGGACATAAAATGAAAAGTTGGGATTGAATAAAATGAAAACTAAAAGACTTTCAAATCACATGAGCCAATATTTTATTCACAATAGAATATAGATAACATAACAAATGTTTAAACTGAGAAATTTTACAATTTTATGCACAAAATGAGCTTATTTCAAATTTGATGCCTGCTACAGGTCTCAAAAAAGTTGGCATGGGGGCAACAAATGGCTGAAAAAGCAAGAAATTTTGAAAAGATTTAGCTGGGAGAACATCTAGCAACTAATTAAGTTAATTGATATCAGGTCTGTAACATGATTAGTTATAAAAGGTATGTCTTAGAGAGAGAATCTCTCAGAAGTAAAGATGGGCAGAGCTGTGAAAGAGTGCGTAAAAAGATTGTGTAATACTTAAAAAACAGTGTTCCTCAACGTCAAATTGCAAAGGCTTTGCAAATCTCATCATCTACAGTGCATAACATCATCAAAAGATTCAGAGAAACTGGAGAAATCTCAGTGCTTAAGGGACAAGGCCGAAGACCTTTATTGGATGCCGTGGTCTTCGGGCCCTCAGACCGACACTGCATCACTCATCAGCATGATTGTGTCAATGACATCACTACATGGGCCCAAGAATACTTCCAGAAACCACTGTCGGTAAACACAATCCGCCGTGACATCTGCAGATGCCAACTAAAGCTCTATCATGCAAAAAGGAAGCCATAAGTGAACATGGTCCAGAAGCGCCGTTGTGTCCTGTGGGCCAAGGCTCATTTAAAATGGACTGTTTCAAAGTGGATGCTGTGTTCTATGGTCAGACGAGTCCAAATTTGACATTCTTGTTGGAAATCACGGACACTGTGTCCTTCGGGCTAAAGAGGAGGGAGACCTTCCAGCGTGTTATCAGCGTTCAGTTCAAAAGCCAGCATCTCTGATGGTATGGGGGTGCATAAGTGCATACGGTATGGGCAGCTTGCATGTTTTGGAAGGCACTATGAATGCTGTAAGGTATATAAAGGTTTTAGAGCAACATTAAATGAAAAATACATCAAAGACGACCACAAACTCTTCAGCAGCTGGAAACCTATATCAGGCAAGAATGGGACCAAATTTCAACACCAAAACTCCAGAAACTCATAACCTTGATGCCCAGACATCTTCACACAAGTCATTTAGTTTTCATTTTATTCAAATTTAAAAAACGTCCCAACTTTTTTGGAATTCAGGTTGTATATTATAAGTCTTCCAAAGTCGTGTGATAGTTTTGTGTGATAAAAAGACTTAAATTAAGTTCTTCTTCACTGAAAATCTTAAGATCCATGATGGATTTTCCCAGTGAATCCGTTAATAAATCATTGGAGAGTTGGAGCCAAATTGTAATGCGTTTTTGCTGTTTTCACGCATGCAACAAGATCTGATCTTTCCCAGATATCATGAATGCCATATATCTGGCATTTTTCTTCAAGTGCCTAATGGATCTTTTCTTTAAAGTTTCTTTGAAACCGTGCTTGTGAGGAAAAGAAAAGATCCTTTAAATTATGGCGAAACGTTTACTTTGCAGCATTGTGTGTCGAATTCTGGCAGCTCCTCAATAAGCTTTTTTCTTCTTTATATAAAACAAAAGACATAAACGCTCTGCATCAGAAACTCCCACCCCACACTTCCATTCTGCAGACGGCCATATTTGTCAAGTGCATATTTTGAATTTTGCCCCATCTCCATGGATCCTGATGTCGGGGGCAGATAGGGCTCATTGTTTGCTTGTTTGAGGCAGTGTGGCTGAAATGCAGTAAGGTCATAGTTTTCACTGGTTAACATGACCCGTTATTCCTTGCTGGTAGACGTCATGAATACAAAATTTAGACCTAAAGTATATATACATATTTTCACACAGATTTCACATCACATATTTCCAGGGAGTCTTGAGGCAGACAATCAGGAATAGGAATGCTACCGAATAGCTTTCTCCAGGTATTATAGGCCTCAGTAGTACAGGGCATCAAAGATTGAAGGTCTTCCAAATCTGAGCCATAGAAGGAACATAAATCTTATGTGACAAAGAAGTGACACTAAATACGCTGATTATTGGCCATCAGTGACAATGAATTGATCTGAGTAAGAAATTTGGGGAATGTTGTCCTGAGATTCCCTCTTGACTGACAGTCAGTAAAGATCGTGGCAGGCCGAGACAGGGTGCATGACATCAGGTTTAGTTCTCCAGCAGGGCAAGCGCATGTCTCGGCTCGTGTTTTGCTCTTTGTTGGTGGAAACGTAGCAACCACAGTCAGTTTTAATTGACAGTAAATTTTAAATGCTGAGTAGGAGGTTGCAAAAGACAAGATAACATTATAAAATGGAGGATGAACAGGAAACATGCAACGTGCTGCATTTTTGACGAACACAAAACAAATGTGCATGAACAGAGTACAGCAGATACTGCATATTTTATTATATCTAGATTACCAAAAAAAATTCATATTATTTAGGGAAAAAAATACTAATATAATATAATTGTCACAGTTCCCTCATTTCCTGGACTCCATTTCCCAAGATCCTCTTGTCTCCACACCTGCACTCACTTCCCTCGTCATCTCCCCGTCATCACGGATTACCTGCACCTGTTCCTGATCATCTGCACTCCCTTTATAATGGACTCACTCCCTTCACTCCTTGTCTTTCCTATTGTTTGTTGAAACGGTTGTTGTGTGTAATCGCCTACGTTTTGTATAATAAATACTCTTAAACTGTGGATCTCCTGGAACGTCTCATCTCTACCACACCACACCGGTAACAGAAGGAAAGACCAAAAACCGCTGGACATCCACATCTAGAGTATGTTCCTGGTCCCTGTACCCCCAACGTCTCTCCAGGCAGAGGACCGGCTATGCCGTCTGCGGCAGAAGGGCAGGCCGTTGGAGAGGTATGTGGAGGAGTTTCTGGAGGTTTCCTATCTGGTGGGTTGGCCGGATGCCTCCCTCAATGCTGTTTTTCTGATGGGACTGGACAAGGATATTATTCGCTATAGCGAACCTGCCTGTTATTTCTCCCTAGTCGATTCTATAAATCTGATTCTCTTTTTAAATGGTTCAAATTTCGAAGTAGATGAAGTTAAAGAGAACCAGCGTATTCCTTGTCCAGCCCCATCAGAAGCTAATCAGGCATCGCCAGCTCACCTCACACCGGAGCCCTGCACATGCCGTTTTAACGGTCCTGTCCGTTCCTGGCCGTCAGCATTTCCTCGGGGTAGGAAGTGGGTCTCTGACAGTGCTGACCTGGGAGCCAAGGTGGCGGACCCGATGTTGACATCTGTGAGGTCAGCACTGAAGTTTACCACCATCCCAGTGACCGCACCACCCCGAGAGCCCGCTCCAGCCTTCGCCGAGCCCGCTCCAGCCTTCGCCGAGCCCGCTCCAGCCTTCGCCGAGCCCGCTCCAGCCTTCGCCGAGCCCGCTCCAGCCTCTCACGAGCCGCCAAGGGATGCTGTCTGGTTAATAGACTTTTGGACAGAGCCAGTAGCTCCTGCCGCCGCCGAGCCCGCTCCTGCCGCCGCCGAGCCCGCTCCTGCCGCCGCCGAGCCCGCTCCTGCCGCCGCCGCCGAGCCCGCTCCTGCCGCCGCCGCCGAGCCCGCTCCTGCCGCCGCCGCCGAGCCCGCTCCTGCCGCCGCCGAGCCCGCTTCGCCAGCCACTGGGGAATCCCCCAAGAAAATTTTGGGGGGGGCCAAGTACCCGTGGGTGGGGAACTCCTGGGCGGGCTTTCAGGGTCGCCAGAGCCTGCTAAGGCTCCAGATCCACCGTGGCCTACCACGTCTCCTGACCCTCCGTGGCCTGCCACGTCTCCTGACCCGCCGTGGCCTTCCCGGGCCCCTGACCCGCCGTGGCCTTCCCGGGCCCCTGACCCGCCGTGGCCTTCCCGGGCCCCTGACCCGCCGTGGCCTTCCCGGGCCCCTGACCCGCCGTGGCCTTCCCGGGCCCCTGACCCGCCGTGGCCTTCCCGGGCCCCTGACCCGCCGTGGCCTTCCCGGGCCCCTGACCCGCCGTGGCCTTCCCGGGCCCCTGACCCGCCGTGGCCTTCCCGGACCCATGGACCCGTCCTGGAGACCTCCGCTCCTGTCCGCTCCTCTCCCTGCACCAGCGTGAGGTCTCCAGGGCGCCCACCCCCCCTCCCCGGTTGTTCTATCTACGGCGCGAGGCCGCGCCTACCGGGAGGGGGAGGTACTGTCACAGTTCCCTCGTTTCCCGGACTCCATTTCCCAAGATCCTCTTGTCTCCACACCTGCACTCACTTCCCTCGTCATCTCCCCGTCATCACGGATTACCTGCACCTGTTCCTGATCATCTGCACTCCCTTTATAATGGACTCACTCCCTTCACTCCTTGTCTTTCCTATTGTTTGTTGAAACGGTTGTTGTGTGTAATCTCCTTCGTTTTGTATAATAAATACTCTTAAACTGTGGATCTCCTGGAACGTCTCATCTCTACCACACCACACCGGTAACAATAATATTCATACATTTCTTAAAAATCACAAATCAATAGATTTTGGAAATATTATTATATTCTATTATTTAGACAATTATTATGAATAATGTCAACATTTAGGAAAAAATACTAATAATAATATAATATAATAATCATAAAGTCAACACATTTCTGAAAAAAAATCTATTCGATTATTTCTAAACTTATTACAAAAAAATCAACAACCTTAATATAATGTTATTTTTTCCTAAATTCATTGATATTTTTGGTAATAAATTTAGAAATAATAGAATATTTTCAGAAATGTGTTTACTTTTTATGATTAATTTAGGATATTATATTATAACTTCTAAATTTATAACAAAAAATGTCAACAAAATGTAGTATATAATATAATATAATGTAATATAATATATTATTTTTTCCTAAATTCGTTGATATTTTTGGTAATAAATTTAGAAAGAAAATAGAATAGAATATTTTCAGAAATGTTTACTTTTTATGATTAATTTAGGATATTCTTAAATTTATAACAAAAATGTCAACAAAATGTATATAATATAATATAATGTAATATAATGTTATTTTTTCCTAAATTCATTGATATTTTTGGTAATAAATTTAGAAAGAAAATAGAATAGAATATTTTCAGAAATGTTTACTTTTTATGATTAATTTAGGATATTATATTATTTCTAAATTTATAACAAAAAATGTCAACAAAATGTAGGAAAAAAATGATACATAATATAATATAATATAATATAATGATGTTGTTGACACAGCTAAGCTAATAATGGGTCAGAAAACTTCCTATTAAAATTATTTGTACTAGGGTCTCTGAAGTGCTTTTTCTGTCCTCACTTTATCAAACAAAGAAAAATGAGGCTCATTACGGAGCATTACATTTCCCTCTCAGCACTGAAATAGAGGACAGAAATATTAAAAGCACATTTCTGTGATATAATCGGAGAGAAGGAACTTCCTCCTGCTCAGCCAAGAAGCCGCAATTAGAAGCAGGTGCAGCATGTTCATTAGAGCAGAAGTCTGAACGCAATCACGACTGCTCTCTTCCTCTCCGCATGAAGCGACAAGTGGTCTATACAATGTTTCAGTCATTTAACCCTTAGCCGCATTACATGCGTAATTATGGACAATGATTGCACTCGACTTAGATGAAAAGGAGGTTTAAGGTGTTCGTTTTGTTTGAACAGAACAGTGAGGCGCCTTTAAGCAGCATCAAATTGTCAATCAAGCCCAAATTGTCTGAGATTTAAACCAGCAATTTTCTTCAAATCAAATTGCAGAAAAATGCACTGTATTCTTATTGCTGTAATATTTGTGCATTTTCAGACTTTTTTATTTCACATTGACACAAAGCAATACTTTTTTTGATCATGTTGTTTTCTTCAAAACTTGGCAGCCATTTTGTATTTTGAGTGTTGTTTTGCAGTGACATGCATTCTGACACTATTGGGGCTGTTTTAGAGGTGAATGCAGTCGTGCAAATCTGAAATTGAGCTATATGTTGTGTTTTTAGTAGAGAACTCAAATCTGAAGAAGAGATGTTAATGACTGCAAAATGCTGAAGAATGATGCCGTCAAATTAGTTTAGATGTAATCATTCTGTTCCTGCCTAGAGTTATTTTTCTATGTTGAACACCGTTTACTTTTGTGATTCCTGGGTCTGTTGGTAATTTAACTGATGCTGGCTGGTTCTCAATCCATTTTTTAGTGTAATGGGCACTTCTAAGCATCGTTAAAGTGTCACCCTCTCAACACCCGCCGTTTCTGAGAAAACACTGAAAACATGATCCACTCTCGATCCGACAGCCGGATAACAAGAGGAGTGATTTACGTCTGATTGAGGCTGCTTTAAAGATGGATCCCAGATGGTCAATACAACTGTAAAGCTCTCACTCCCTGTCTAATTAAGGTAAAGACCTACCTGCATTGTTTTGAATTTCATCTTAAAGTTATATTTTTAAATCTTTTTTTTCTAGCTCCTTTTTTTAAAGGGCAGTTTGACTGTAGTTCCCCAACACTGTTCCAAACAGATGTTCAGTAACAGATTCAGATAAAGACTATTTGTTCTCGTCCATTCGGACTGACTGATTGTGTTCTCATTAGGAGAAGCAAATCATGCCAGCAAATTTAAAAGGATATTGTTTTTTAAACAAGCTATTGTATCTCCCACACTTCTTTTGTCTCTGTCTGTAGACCCACTGTATCTCTGAGGTATCGTCAAATGTGTCTTCAGTGAGGCTATTTTCGCTAACTTGTATAAACATTTTTTTTTTTTTTAAATTCGCCATTGTTTTCATGCATTCCTCTAATCTGTTATTTTGAATTTTCCTTGTGTGTCTTGGATACGGTTTGATGAACAAGCACTGGCGAGGGCTTTTTCATCTTGCAATAGAGGTGAGGCCATTAGGAGATGAGTCCAGGCTGTTGGTGCTGGGGCTTTTTTTTTTTTCTTTTTTGAAGTGAGAGAAGGTCATTTGGCCGAACCATTGTCCAGTAACGTCCTCTGCGACCCCACATCCCAGGCTCTAGGGTCGGACTTCAGGGCTCATGTTCCTCTGAATGCAGGAGCAGATGGTGAAGTGGTTGCTTCATTGGAAACCAACAAAGCAAAACCAACAAGAGAAACACAAGAGGCTCACCAGGACATACCACCATAGTTCCTGTCTGTGCTTTTAAATGACGTCAGCGTAAATACTTAAGACATATTCTTGCCCTTAAAGTGTTAGTTCACCTAAAAATGAAAAGTCCATCATTATCTACTCACCTCATGTCTTGATGTCTTGGAATGTAATGTATGAGTTATATGGACTACTTTTATGATACTTTTATGGTGCTTTTGTATAATTTATGAATCTTATAGCTTTAACCATGTGGACTAACTGCATGGAAAAGAGCAGCCAGTGCAATTCTTAAAGATTTCACCTTTTGTGTCCCTCAGAAGAAATGAAGTCATACAGGTTTGGAATGACATGAGGGTGAATAAATAGTAATATTTTACAATCGCTCTATTTATTCAAACAATTGTCATCAAAATCACCAAATTATCACATCTCATGTGAAACACATTTGGGAAATGGGACACTGGAGAAAGATGGAGCCTTTTTCCCTTCTAAATTCCTTACTCAGCTACTTACATCCCAGTTTATGAGCCCTCTGAGTGACATTCTTTGTCCCCCACAATTCTTCTGGAGCTAAACACAGTTATCTCTTCCCTAAAGGAGCTGTAGAGGTTGGCAAACTTGAACTCTGTGTGAGGTAAACTACCATCCATCTTGGAAAAGATTCCTTTCTAATTAATTTTCTCTGCAGTTGGTAAACATGAGTTATGCATCCTTAGAGTATTGGTCCATTTTCTCAAGCTATTTCTGCTAAACATGGGCATCCAGACATCATTTTTAGGTGTTTATTTCATCATAGTAGATAACTTGGCGCACATTCAAACAAAGACTCCTCATTGGTCTTGTGCAGCAATAATTCCCAATCCTTCCCCTGCATCTAAAAACAAACTTGCGCCTTTTCCTTCCATCCAAGGCCAGATTAGTCCTCATTAATCCCTGGAGTGTGTAACTATGACAGAGATAAAGTTAGCCTTAAAATAGCTACTAATGGTGACCTTGGCTGTGCCCATCAGGTTAATGTTTCCATGATACGTTTCCCGGCAATGTTTTGGTCACAAGAGAGCTGCCTAGAAATTCTTAATTTCTTGTATCAGTCACATCCTATTTATCATGATGAGATCTTATATTAATTATCATTAGTGATCTTACTCATCTGGCCCTAGAACTGTATGATTTGGCTGTAGGATGTGGATGTGTGGTTTCTTGGCCTTCTCGTAAGCACATCCATGGTGATCAACACACCGTAGATGTATCTTTTTGCGGACAGTATATGCATTACATCAGGGGTGTCCAGTCCTGTTCCTGGAAGGCCACCTTCCATCAGTGTTTAGCTCCAGCCCTAATTAAACACACCTGAACCAGCTAATCAGGGTCTTCAGGATCACTAGAAATTTCCAGGCCAGTGTGTTGGAGCTAAACTGTGCAGGAAAGTGGCCCTCCAGGAGAAGGACTGGACTGCATAACATAACCAAAGTATCGAGAAGAATACCACAAATTTAGCATTTGGAATAGGACCAGAGAGATATTGACCCTTTCTCAAATGAAGCACTAAATGCAAACTTGCATTCTCAAGGCAGTTGATGTGTATCTGTAATCAGAATCACCCCAAACTACCCTAACAAATCCCAAATTGGTATGCAATTCTAGTCTACTACCCAGAAGTCCATGCGACAGTATGTCACCAAAGCGTGGACGTGGCAGGAGGGTTTATGGTGGCCTTTGGGAGCCGTAGGTGAATGACACATTCAGTCTTGATACGGGTGAGCAGGTCTAAGCCCGAGGTGAATTCTCCGTTTGTTTTGTGTCTTTGCCTGAATCAACAGTATGCGGGTGGGTTAGCCATCTGCTGACAGATAAACTCAACGGCGTGGAGAAGGGGGTGACAGAGGCCAGAGTGCAGGGGTAGATTGACCACTGACCCCATCCCCCTGTCTCTCTCAATCCTGACTTTCATCACAAAATGTCCTTCCAACCCTCCCTGACCCACTGTCTCACGACAAGTGTCATTAAATCTGCAGGAATGCTCCTACTGAGACGACAGGGAATAAAACTGAAAAAAGGAAGGGGGATGGAGAGGAAAAGTGGGAATGGCACAGTTCAAAACAGTTGGTTGCTGGGCTGTTGCTTAAGGTCCCATCCCAAATGCCACCCTCAGCAAGTCCAAGATGATTACAGCATCATCACAACAGCCAAAAACACCTGATCAGCTTCTTCTTGGCTTTTTATTGCCATAACAAATGTGTTTTATAAACACTCAGTTACAGCAGCCAGAGAAAACTAATGTTAAAGAGTCAAGAGCCCAACTAAAGCAGACGCTGGTCACCATGATGGTGACTGCAAACTTTATTATTTTCAATAAAACATCAACATCCAAATCTGTTAATTCTCAACAAGAACTTCTGTGCATGTATGAAAGAAATAATGTCAAACTGGTTTGTAAACTGGTTTCACACTCAGTGTGGCTGAAGTAAGTCAGTTGTAGTTCTTGTGTTTCTGCTCGTCTCTTTTTTCTGGTCTTGTTTCTCTGTCCTTCAGTTATCAGGTGTTCATCAGTGTCTGAATTCACTCACTTCTTTTCATTCACTCTCTCAAGTACACTATATTAGTGAACTAATGTATGGAATAGTGAATGAGGGTACAGGGTGTGATTTGGAACACAGCCTCTGAGTGTCAACTTTGAGAGACGTTAATTCACAGTATATTCCTGTAAACTATTTCCTCGAAAATGACAAATATTATCCAGAATGCATTGTTTTCTACGGTATATTACTGTTTTAATGGACAATGGTATGTTATTGTCAGAATTTGGCCATTTTTTAAATGCAAGGTTTAATGTGTTCTTAATCATAAAATTACAAATAAAATTCCCTACGGATTATGGTAATCATGCACTGTAAAAAGTAATACGCTCTATCTACTTGATAAAATTGTGGCAACAGATTACAAGCAATATTATTAATTAAATTCAACATATAAGAATTGAGTTAGAATTAATCAGATTAGTTCCTTAAAAGTCAACCATTTAAAATGTGTAAAATTAGCAAACACCATTTCAAAAACCACAAACTGACATAAAAAGCAAAGAGTAAAACTGCCCAATTAAATGCAACATTGATCACCATAATGGTGACCAAACATTTTCAATAAAATCAACATCAACATCTAAACCTCTGTTAATTCTTGTGTTTCTCTTTCCTTCAGTGATTCTGCTTGTTATCATTAGGTGTCTTCAATGTTGGCAATAAAAAATAAAGAGTTCTTAAATCATCTTTGATGTCTGTCTGTTATTCAGATATTTTTGTTTAAATTTTACTTAAATTTTACTCGTTATAAATGGTTGACATTTGAGAAATTAATTTGATTAATTCTAACTCAATTCTATTTGTTGAATTTAATTAATAATATTTCTTGTAATCTGTTGCCAAAAATTTATGGAGTAGATATAACATATTACTTTTTACAGTGTGGACTTGGCTACAGTCCACATGAAGTGTGCCATTTGGGACAAGGTCCATAGATCCTTAGAAGCTTAGCCAAGGCATTCTAGCATCTCTAATAAACTTGACCAAGATGGTTCACTAGGTTCACTTTAAACCTAAACTGCTAGTCTAGCAGATCAACCACCTTAGCCAGCTAATAGCTGTAAATGACCTATTGGAAACCTTGTACACCTAACAGAAGCTTGTGTTATTTGTATTTTCCAGCTTAAAATGGACCATTTGAGCTAATGCAATGACGGAATCACACCCAAGACTGAACGAACAACTGACTGGCAGATGAAATAACAAGGTGATCCTGATCAATATGAGAGAAAGCAGGAAAGAAAGAGAGAGAGATGCCTCCCAGACCACCATGCTCTCCCAAAGCCTTTGTAAACTCTTCACAGCAGCTGCCTTCGAGATGGAGTAGCTTTTGTGTTCAGGTAAATGTTTGTTTTTTGTCACACCAACAAACACATTTGAGAGATTGTGGTTTGCCTTAACACTACCCTGACCCCTGTCAAGATGGCTTTAACTGCCAACTTGCAGGGTGAAGGGTCTCGTGGCTTTTGTATTGGATTTGTTAAAGAAGAACTCCTAGAGATCTTACTCTGCTGTTTAAATGTCCTAAGCACATTCAAGAAGCACTTACACAGAGCAAACAACCACAACAGGGGGTCATGGGGTCACCTAGAAGTTTGTTGGTTTTGGTGATAAATGGATCATAATTTAGGAAATGTTTTTGCAGAGGATATAAAATATCTCAAGGCAACAAAGCCTGCATATGTGTAGATGCAATCAGACGGTCAGTTAAACTAGCAGGGAATAAACACTCCAAACTCATCTGGAGCTCAGATAACACATCATCTTAATGACTTCCTCCCAGACACATTTTACTGCCCCGAACAAGAAAAATACTCTCAGGTAGTTGGGTGAGGGTGTGTTGGTACAGCAGTCCTGGTGTGGTGACTGAAATATAGACTCTTGTGCACACGCGCACACATTCCTCCACCTGGTCTCGCTGCTGTTTATTTACTCTCCCTCTTAACGAGTTTTGTGATTCATAACCCACCGCTAATGATCGTTTTGGGGGACAAATATTTACATATGAGGCTACTGCAAAGCCATAATCGGTGCATTAGAAGAATATGAGCTTGAGTCAAACGAATGGTCAAGGTAAAGTGCAGGACAAGCTTAGTTACTTGAATGTGTATGTTTTCAGTGCGTACAAAATTGAGCGAATTTGCTAATCTGCAGTACACCATTAAAACATTTTCAGTTGGTTGATATATTGTTTTTTGTTTTTTTTTGTGTGAATTTGCTCTTTTAAAGATGTTTGTCAGATGTTTATACACAAATATGCCATGTTGGGTAGATTACTTACAATTTGTAGTATGTTACTGATTCCAAATTACATGTAATCCATTACATTACCATTTTGGGTAATATTATCGACCTACTTTTTGATTACTTTTAGATTACTTTTGGCCTAATTCGTTTATCACATTCAATTGAATAGGATAATCTTGTTACATATTGATATAAAAATACAAAGAGAAAGAAAATATATTCTATCTTTGTTATCAACAACATGAAGTGCATTAAATATTACATTACGTCAGGGTTTCACAAACTGGGGTTCGAAGAAATTGCAGGGGGTTTGTAAGTTTAATGAAAAGCTAATAAGTAAAAAAATATTTAAAACATTAAAAGGTTACACTTTATTTTAATGTAGTTACATTGTACTTACTCAAATAAGTGCTATTAGAGTACTTATTAATTAACTACATATACTTTAGAGTTACGGTTAGGGCTAGGGTTTGGTTTAGGGTTAGTTACTTGTAATTATGCATAATTTACTGTTATTACATAGTAAGTACATGTAGTAACATGTAACTAAGTCACCTTAAAATGAAGTGTTACCCATCAAAATAATAAAAATAAAAAAAAAATCAGTAAATTAAGAATGATTTACTGCCATTATATGAATAATATGTAATCATGTAATCAATAAAAATATAACTATAGTCTGATTATGAGTATTTTAAAATGTAATATAATCTAATTACAACACTAGTGTTCAAAAGTTTGGGATCGGTAAGATTTAATGGTTTAAATTTAAGGTTTTAAGGTTTAAATGTTTTTAAAAGAAGTTTCGTCTGCTCACCAAGGCTGCATTTATTTAATTAAAAATACAGTAAAAAATAGTAATATTGTGAAATATTATTACAATTTAAAATAACTGTTTTCTATTTGAATATATTTTACAAAGTAATTTATTCCTGTGATGTCAAAGCTGAATTTTCAGCATCATTACTCCAGTCTTCAGTGTCACATGATCCTTCAGAAATCATTCTAATATGCCGATTTGCTGCTTAAGAAACATTTATGATTATTATCAATGTTGAAAACAGTTGTGTAAATTTTTTTCAGAATTCCTTGATGAATAGAAAGTTCAAAAGAACAGCATTTATCTGAAATACAAAGCTTTTGTAACATTATACACTACCGTTCAAAAGTTTGGGGTCAGTAAGAATTTTTATTTTTATTTTTTTGAAAATAAATTAAAGCAATTAATACTTTTATTCAGCAAGGATGCATTAAATCGATCAAAAGTGACAGTAAAGACATTTATAATGTTACAAAAGATTATATTTCAAATAAACGTTCTTTTGAACTTTCTATTCATCAAAGAATCCTGAAAAAAAAATATTGTACACACATATTGTGTACAATTGTACACAATAAATGTTTCTTGAGCAGCAAATCAGCATATTAGAATGATTTCTGGAGGATCCTGTGACACTGAAGACTGGAGTAATGATGCTGAAAATTCAGCTTTGCCAACACAAGAATAAATTACATTTTAAAATATATTCAAATAGAAAACAGTTATTTTAAATTTTAATATTATCTCACAATATTTCTGTTTTTACTGTATTTTTAATTAAATAAATGCAGCCTTGGTGAGCAAACAAAACTTCTTTTAAAAACATTAAAAATCTTACCGATCCCAAACTTTTGACCGGTACTTAATTGTCAGGCTGTGAGAGAAGCCAAACCAGCTAAGACTAACCATTTGTTTTATATTTAGCTTATGTTTTTAAGTTTTTGATGTTAATGTTTTATTTAGACACATAGGGTGTAGATTCATAAATTAATAGAGGAGGAGTGAAACAGATACAGACAACAACAGACCGACAGACAACTGGAAATATTAGTTGATGTTCTGTCAGCGACAAAGAAGTACAGAAGATCCAAATGCGAGTAAATACAGGTTTATTGACAGATGTTCAGAGAACAATAAACAAGAGAACATAGGCAGGCGTGAAACCGAAAGTGGTGGGCTGGGTGACGCAGGGCTGCAATGGGTACCAGAGACCGAGGGAATAATCCAGCCCAGAAAACAGAGCAACACACGAACAGTCCAGAGAATCCAAAATCCGGGAAGACACAAAGGAAGGGAGCGAGCACACGCCAGGACAGCCTGCAACGATCTGACAAACACGACACGTTGGCACACACATTAAATAGAACACTGAAACAAGACACAGCTGACACAGATCACAATCAGTCATAAACAAGGTAACGCACACACAATATACTCACGCACATCCTCAAACATCCACACGAGGGCGAGTCAGTGAACCCATGAACCGTGACATGTTCTAAAGGTAAATCTCTTATTTCTTTATATAAAAATATTTGTTAAATGTATACTAGATGTTCCTATAATGGATTTTACTCCGGATATTCTGGAGAAAATATTGTCCAGAACATGGCTGATGTTGACGTTATATGAATGAAGATGTTTAGAGGTCAATGATCCATGTGTTTACTAGAGCGACATCTTTAGTTATCTTTACTACAGAAGTAATAATAAACAGTCATGTACCATAACAATGGACAGAGAGCTGCTATCAGACGGAGATTTATCTCACATCTCTGCTTTCTATCTGGCGCCAATAATCTCTGCCATCTACACAGAATGTCAGTTTTCAGTTGAGACATGGATGATTTGATTTTTCAGGCATAAAGTGATGTTTGTATGTGAGGTGTAGATGTTTAGCCAGCCCATGTGTTTGTTTATCTAAAAATGTAATGCATTAAGGTTAATATTATCTATTCATGAATAAGAGATACTTTAACACCCAGCTGTGTCTCCGCAGGAATCCTTTTATTTCAGTCTCATTATCAGATGTAAATAAGAGTTTTCTTCCACTCAAAATTGATTTTCATACAGCAAAATCCTATAAACCAACATTGAAAAGGGACCCTACACATAAGGATCGGAGCATAATTGAGACGAGAATGGGAGCGGTTATGCGTTTATTATCAGCACAGAAACTCTCAACACCCTAGCTGCCTAGCAACCACACAAAACACCCTAGCAATGCCTTAGCAACTGCTCAGAATACCCTACCAACATCTTAGCAACCATCTGAACATTGTGGAAGTTTTGCACTTCAGTTGTCCATATACATTTCCTCTACAAATGTAGGATGAAGTCATAAAATGGTGGTTTTTGTGCAGAAACAAATTTGTCCGTCTGTTTAAACATTTAGATTTTAATCACCGAAACAGTTAGCTGTTGCAAGTTCACATGTGCGATTACTGCCAAGGTTGTGACATATGAACAGCTGCCCAATGTATGCGTCAAACCTCTCACAAACAGCAGCCAAATTCAGTAAAACTGGCTGTAAAATCTGTATTGTTTGACTTTGATGAATCATCTTCAATTCAACTTAAATGCTCCACTGTGCCTTAAAGTAGAGCAGGAGTCAAGACCAGACCAACACATCAAGAGCCAGATCCAGACCGTAAACCAGGTTCACATTTTAATGAGAGAAAATGCTGAAATCACAGTTGTATTTCACTGATTAGAGAAAATCATCTAAATGTTTAAACAGATAGTCACACTTGTTTCCACACAGCAAAAAGCAGAAAAGCAACATTGTAAACTTTGAAAACACAAAACGTTTTTGGGCAAGATCAAGTCTCCCTAGAGCTTAAACAAAATACTGATTCATTCAAAAACAGTTCATTGGGTTAAATAGACATTGTCTAAAACAGAAGGAAACTCATCAATTCCTCTGTCCACTGACTATTTAACACCGTTTACAGGGAGGATCAAACTGAAAAGAAAAGAAAATTAGCTTTAGTTAAGGGCTGATTTAAGAGTCTCTCTCTCTCTCTCTCTCTCGGTGTGTGTGTGTGTGTGTGTGTGTTATTGGTTGGATTATAGGCTTTGCCATTTTTCTCCTAGTGTTTCTACACACAAATGATGAATGCTCTTTATTTTTATTGCCATTGGATATCTGTAAAAGCCTGTTCATGTTGGAGTTGTTACCTGATACCTTTATTTGATAATCTGATAAAGTTTATCAAATAAGATAAACTATATTCTGATAATCTGATTTAACTGATTAAAATGAACTTCCTTACCGTATTCTTTTTACTGCTTCCTTTGAAATAGATTTGGACTTTAGACCAGTCGTAATTGCAGATTCTATATCTAGAACATCAGATTGTGCTTTTGCCTCATCTTGAATGGTAAACAAGTGGGATTTGTCACTTTATTGACCGTGGACCCCAAGTCATTACCTAAAATGCTTTAATACGCACGCGTCAGTGAATGCAAAAATAATAGAATCCCTTCTAATCCCTTCTCTTTCACTTTAATTCCCTTTCTCCCTCTTTTTCCTTCACAAGTGCCACTTTACAGAGGCAGCATCGCTCACGGAATTCCGATCAGAATTCCCTGAACCCCTGATTGCTGCAAACAATGCCTGGACTCCCAGACTCCAGTCTGGAGGTTGAGTTCGGAGCCCTCTGTGCCAAAGGAAAGGCCCCCCTTCTACTTTTCTTTATTCCGCGCACAAATGTTAAGGCAACGTTTAGAAGCCGTTCTAACCAAGGGCACGTTCACAATGCTGGAAGAACATCCAGAGGTCTCCGTCTGAGTCCGGCTTTGAACTGTGAAGTGTGAAAGCGCATTCAGAGGAAGTTGTTCGCCTCAGACTGTTCGCACAACCACATTAACATGATTTCAAATAGAAGAGGTTGAAGGTCAAACTCAACCACCATTCTTTGTACGAGTGCCCCCTTTTCTGTTTAAAGCCATTGTGTGTAATAAATGGTTATTTCTTCCTTTACGCGTTGAGAGATGTTTCGGATTATTATTTAAATGTCACAAAGACGTTTGATTTATATTAGCTGGCTACACCACATTAGAGTAACATGTTACAGGTTTCCTTAGAGGCGGCTACAAGATGGCGTCCATTAATCTAACTTGTTTCTCTTTGTCCTGCTCTCTCACACACACGAAACACCCACTTTGGAAACTATCTGATAAATTAGTTCATAAAAGTAAGCCTTTAAGAAAAACAAGGGATTATGGGTAAAACTGACAAAATGTATACTATTAGGCATGTCTGAAATTGCTTACTGACTAAAAATTTGGCTATTAAGTTCCTAGTGTTCCATTTTGTGGTCTAACATAACAATTTGGTTGCAAAGTCAAAATATGTAAATGATTATTTATCATTTTTATTTATCATTCTGTGAAAATTCATGACATCAGACTAAAGAATATTTGTGTGGAAAAATATTTGTGGTTGAAAACATTTTATATGTTTGTCATTATTGGCAGAAAACACCACATTTCAATACGCAGAAGTGCAAATGAGATTTGAGGGATACTATGAAGGGGAAGATTTTTTTTAGCGAATAATGAAGATCATATGTGTTTGGAACAATGTGAGGGTGAGAATTTTCTTTTTTGGGTGAACTGGCCCTTTAAGAGCTAACAACTTAACTAAACCCATCATAGCTCAGTCTAAGATCTGTGTTTCTTTGCTTACAGACTTCAATATATAATTAAAGACATGATGCCACACACTGTGTGTGTGCATATAGCCGTCTAGAAAAAGAGAAGCATTTGTCAGGCTTAAATCCTACCATGTACCCTTTCACAGTACCCTCTCAATCTGAATTATGACCGCCCAGACCTCTTAGGGTCAAACTCTCGCACACACACTCACAGAGACGCGTCTGGCCTCTGGGCCAGGCTGCTTATCAAAGGCTCAGCTGCTGATTGGTCTATTTACCAGCGATTTCAACCTTTCACCAACTCCTGCTTGTCTTGGATTTGTCATGTGGTGGGCGGCTGGTGAGAGTGAGAACTTAATGGAGCCGTGTATGTGAAAATGTATGTGTATGGTAGATATCTGACAACAGAGTGAAGACATAACAGAACACTTCATAAACATGAAAAGTTAGCAAATAATCGCAAGGAAATGACATAATTGAGTCAATTATAGCACATTCTGCTTGGATTAGCATTAGCCGTTAGCGCTTTTGAGCCTTAATTAGTAGAACAAAAATTCCTGTGGTAATTAAATGTTAGCTGTAAAATGTTATCAAAATATCACTTCTTAGCACCTTAGCGTCTTTCTAATCAAGTTTGTTTTAGTGAAACGTACCGAGTTGAGGTGAATTGGATCTTTTTGGCAGCGAGTGTGAATATGTAATGAATATTTTTCCTCCTCTCAGTGAAACCTGAGTCATATTTTCACAGCTGGTTAAATAATAACCCTGAGTGCTTCGTCAACTATGCAGCAATTTTTCTATTAAATCTCAATTATGTAAAAGGCTTTCTGATTTCTGAGCTGCTATCTATGAAACAGCTAGTCATTACAAGTGTTTAACACAAAGAAAATAAACAAAACTGAAGACATTCCTGGAATAGACAGGAAGCTACATGTCATGCTGAAGTCAGTCTTTATCAAATCTACTTAGAAATCTACAGTTTCTGGCAAGATACTCAAAAAATATTAGCTAGCTGAGCTATCAACTAGGCTACTCTACAGAGACATTAGCTAAGCTAAGTTGAAGACAAAGTAGCTAGCTGCCTTACAAGCTACATGATAAAATAATAAAAAGTTAAAATTGTGTAAACATTTTGGAACATTTTAAAGTCAGTCTACTTCGATATCTAAAGTTTCCAACAAGCTATACTCAAAAATATTAGCAAGCTAAGCTACCAAGTACTCTGCAGAGACATTAGCTAAGCTGCTCTGAAGAGAAAGTAGCTAGCTGCCTTATAAGCTACATGAGAAAAAAGTAAAAATTGTGTAATAAAATGATTAATTTAATCTTAAGTAGTTAATACTACCTTATTTGAATGTTAAAGGGGTAGTTCACCCAAAAATGGAAATTCTGTCATTTAGCCTATTAACATTGTCGTTCCAAGCCTCTATGACTTTCTTCCTTCTATGCAACACACAAAAAAAGAAGAAAAAAGATATTGTTTAAGATAAGATATTGATATTATAAAATGTTTTTTTGTCTTTCAAAATATCTTCTTAGTGTTATAAAGACTAAAGAAAGTCATACAGGTTTGGAACTATGTTGAAACAAATTTTGATTTTTTTGGCCTAACTAGAAAAACTTGTCAAATGGTGTGGTTGATTGAAGCTCAGCAGGTCTTTCTTAATATGCTCAGTATGACGTACATTAACAAATACACAAAACAATTTGTCTAATGCAGTCCTAGATTGTTTCACTGAAAGAACCCCCCGCCTCGTCTCTGCAGGCGTCTGCGGCCCGCCGCGTCTATCCTGGCATTTGATCTACAGTCACACTGTGTTGGTTTAAGCATATATCACTGCCACGGTTCTTCAACACCGGAGGCCTGTTGTTCCTGACCCGTTCTTTGGTTTATAGAGCAGGCCTGGTTCTGCTCGGTGAGCTCACACTGTCATCTCCTCCCCGGGTGGTACTAAAGGCCCAAATATAAGTGTGCGTTCCAAGGCAGAGGTCAGTGAGCATAAACTTCAACTTGTACAACACATACCCACATTTTGGATACATATGTGACCCATCAAAAAAATGACAGGGCGGTGGGTTTAACATGCACATTCTCATGACCGAAATCAGCACATCTTTGGATGGAAGAGCTTTTACTAGATTTTAAATGTTCTGAGTGGTTGCTAGGGTGTTGCTTATGTGTTCTGAGTATTATGTTGCTATGTGGTTATTAAGGTGTTCTGAGGGGCTGTTAATCAGCTTCTCAATCACACCCTAGCAACACACTAACTACCCCTCAAAACACCTGGGCAACCACATAGAAGCAACCGTAGTGTGCTGGTAGGGTGATCTGGATGGTTGCCAGGGTGTTGCTATGCAGTTGATGAAATGTTTTGAGGCATTATTAGTGTCTTGCAATGTGGTTGCTACAGTGTTCTAAGTGATTGATATGGCATTGCTATATCATTACTAAGATGGTGTGTTGTTATCTGGTTGCTAGGGTGTTGCCATGTGGTAATTAAGGTGTCCCGAGTGTTTCTTAACATGTAGCTGTGTGGTTGCTAGGATGTTCTAGGTCAGGGGTGTCCAATCCTTCTCCTGGAGGGCCACTGTCCTGCAAAGTTTAGCACCAACCCCAACCTGAACCAGCTAATCAAGGTCTTACTGGGCATAGAAACTTCCAGGCAGGTGTGTTGAGGCAAGTTGGAGCTAAACTCTGCAGGACAGTGGCCCTCCAGGACTGAGTTTGGACCTCCTTGTTCTAGGTGATTGCCAAAGTGTTGCTACTGTATGTGGTTACTAAGGTGGTGCTCTTAGAAGCTGTTAATAATGACCCAGAACACCCTAGAAACACACTAACCACCTCTCAAAACACCTGGGCAACCACATAGAAGCAACCGTAGCATGCTGCTAGGATGATCTGAATGGTTGCCAGGGTGTTGTTATGCAGTTAATAGTGTTTTGAGTGGATATTAGTGTTTTGCTTTGTTGTTGTTACAGTATTCTAGGTTATTGCTATGGTGTTGCTATGCTGTTACTTAGATTCTCTGTCTGGTTGTTGCAGGTGTGTTGTTAGTTATGTGGTTGCCTGGGTGTTCTCAGTGGTTGCCTGGGTGTTGCTATGCTAACTAAGGTGTTCTGAGTGGTTGTTAGGGCGTTGCTATGAGGTTGCTAAGGTGCTCTGAAGGGTTGTTAGCATGTTGATATGTTAGGGAATTACTTATTACTTCCAAGTTTCTATGATATCCTGGTTTCTAGATCCAGTCCTTACTTCGATGTAAGTCTGCAGGTTTTTAATCATAAATCCAATTGTTTCTAGAGTAATAGCACATCCTCAACAAACAGCACAATTTGATTTGAGGTAAACACTGTTACAACACTAAAATAAAGGCAATCCTCAAAAATCTGTTTTTTAAAGGAGCCTTCTTCAGAGCTACTTGATTTATAACACCAATGAAGTGTGAAACGACCACCATCCACCAGCCTTAATCCAGAGCTTCGGTCATAAAAGTGACTGTGAGATGTTGAGAGGAAAAGCCAGAGAGTGAGTTTAAAAGGGCAAAACCCTAATCTTTAGAGACAGGACGTGTGTCACGGGCTTCTGTAGGTCCGCTTAGCTTTATTGTTGTTTATTGTTGGCTATAAACTCTTGATGATCTTTGGGCCTGTGCGTTCCTCATAAAATGTCATTTAGATCCCTTAGGAATGCAAGGAGAGTGTCCGCGTGTGGTTTTTCCCTCCTCTCTGCTCGACCTAAAGGTAAGAAGACACCTTTCAGTAAGACAGCTTTACAACCCCCCCACCCTCATTCCTGAAAACCAGGCTTTAAGCTGTCTCATGGATTCCATTCCTGTTTATCCTAGCGGTATGTCAGCCTCCACTGATCCAGAACCGGGAGAGAGAGAGTTTGTGCCGCATGTGCGCTTGAAAACAACGTCAACTGGCTCAGATTGTTTACCTCCATGCACTGTTGGGCTACTTTGTGTGTTCGTCAGTTTCTGGTCTTGCTTGGCTGAATCAGAGACCATTAGATGCAGTTTGGCTTTCCCACATAAATGTTTGTGATGCGGCTGGCATTGAATGTGAACGAATTAAAGGAATATTCTGGGTTTAGTACAAGTTAAAGGGATAGTTCACCCAAAAATGAAAATTCTGTCATCATTTACTTACCCTCAAGTCATAAACAATATGCATGTTAACATTATTTTAGTGTTGAGACCCTTAGGTAATTATTCAAACAATACATTGTGGGTGAAACCAAGTGCATTGTGGTTCTTTAAGTGAACAAGTATCCATAATGCAACAACAAATTCTGTGATTTTCCGAATGCATTGCAATTCTCTCTTAAATCGATTTTAAGCTTAGTTTTTAACAGCAGATGGCTAGTTTTTAACCGCACACTCAAATGCTCACGAAGAAGAGCGCTCGTGCATTCGGCTATGTACTTGCACCTCAGAATGCTTTTATGATGCGAGATTAATGTAAACAGCCCACTGCAAACACCCTTGTAATTCGCTTAAACCTTTTCTAACTTTATGAATAATTATTTTCGGTTTAAGTGGTGTGTGTAAAGGAACTGGAAGCAAGCAGAGTACGGCTGTTTCTAAAGCACGTAGTGCCATCTGCTGTTAAAAACTAAGCTCAGAATCAATTCGAAAGATAATCCTGATGCATTCAAAAAATCTCAGAATCGATCCAGAATCATTTCTCATTATATTGCTGATATTATATAGTTATATCCAATTTTAGAACTTCATCACTATAATCCCTAAAACTCTAAAACAGCTGTTAAAATGATGATCCTAAAAAAAAAGTGTTTTTATTCTTGAGATAATTTGGTAATAATGTCAAAAACATTGGGATGCATGAAGCAATGGGGCCTTAGGAGCCTGTCCAACTTTCTCACCTTCCCTTTGCTTTTAGTGTCAGATTGAACATGAGTGCATGTCTTCAGATGTTTATATTATATAGTTAGACATCCAGCACTAGGTTTGATTTTAAAAGCTAACAGTGACAGGGAATTTTCCTCATTGCAGGAATGGAAAACAGGGAGTATGTCATCAGCAGGAGCTTAATGGTGATGTTATCTTGATCATTTGTCCGATATTGTGCAGGCAGGGAGTATGTCTGTGTGTTTTTACCCTCGTTCATCAATCTTTAGGGTCATATTGGAACAGTTATCATGTATCAGATATAATAGAAACTGTAATAAGAGCCCTCATGTTTTGTTTGACTGTTACATGAGGGTTCACAGAAGAATACACATTCTTCAGCAGAAGTAAATGAGGAATGTATATGTAAGCACTGCTGCCTATTTATGTTTAATGTAGTCGGTGACGCCGTGGTTTCTCTCCTTTTAGCCTGTGGGACACAGTAGCCTCAAAACCCAGTCACTGCCTACCTAGACAGCATTGCTGGGCGGCCAGTTAACACACTTAAATGAAAGACGATGCTTCTGTTGACGGCAGTTTACTAAAAATTCCCATTTAAGAATACATCTCTGTTTGCTTATATTACAAAAGTTGGTAACCCCAAATGACATCAACTTTGAGTTAATGGATCAAAGTGTAGATTAGCCGTTGTATAATGAGCTCTGGAAATCTCATCCTGTAGGTTTAGAATTTCAGTTGCCAGTTGCGTAAAGAAAGTTAAGAAAATCCCTTAGTAATAATTGTAAAGGTATTATCACTAAATGTTTTCTTAACTTAAGGGATTTGCTTAAGTTGAAACTAAAGCGGTTGAGTTTTTGGCATCTAATATAAGAACTTTATTGACCACTTCATGTGTAACACCAACATTTGAACAAATAAAAAAATATACAGTATATTGTTATTATTATTATTATTATTATTATTATTATCATGAATGAATTGGTTGATTGGTTGGTTGGTTGGTCAGAATAGAGATCTGTGTCCTTTTAAACTGTATTTAGATCAAATATTGTTCACATGACAGCCTCAAAAAAAAAAAAATAAATAAATAAATAAATAAAATAAAATCCTTATTAGTGATGTCATATTCTCCTGTCATTTAGATTTTAACATTTTAGATTGAAATGTGAATGTTGTTTTTTATCGTCTAATTTCCACTTCGTTGAATGGCAGGATGGAGAGCTGGCTTGAGGCTTTTGATTGGTCTACAACCCAGCTGAGACTTTTTACGTGATGTTTTACTTTTTATGTGATGCTTCATACTTGAGGGGTCAATCTGTAACTTAATGGAGGGAGATCCCTTGGGCTGTCAATCAGATCTAATGACCCTTCCATTAAAACTCATACAGACATGATGATGTCATCACCTATTACCGCAAGAGGTTTGCTGTATGGGACGGTGAAAGTGCAGGTCATCACGAACATGTATTCAATTAATATAGAATTTAGTGGATCTGTTTTGATTTTTTATTGTTTGTAATCTTAGTTTCATTTTACACACATGCTGACAGCTGCAAGACTATGATTGAAATCCAAATCTCAGCTTTACACTTGACAGGAAACAATAGCTAATTTAATAGAAAACAATGTTACGTATTTTCAAACTTGTAAAAAGTTGTTTGTGATCCTCAGGGAATCATTCAACCAAGTGCATTGCGGGTCAAGTATGTGTAAAATGTTTCACACAGTAATATACTAGCAAGGTTTTTGTCACATTACTTTATCACATTGCGTTTAATTTAGCCTGTTTTGTCCCTACGCACTCTTGTGGCTATGATTTTGTACAATCTCATTTCTATGTTTTTTTTATCTGATCTGCTTATGGTTTAGAGCTGGACCTTCATGCTTATTTTCATACATTTTTTTTTCTTCATAAAATTTATATGAAATCGCCAGCTTTCAATAGTTACATGTTGGAAATTAAATGTAGTAATTCTGCATTTAATACAATTTTGCATAAAACTTTTGTGATTAAATAATGACTGAAAAAAGGTGATAATCGTGGTATCTACTACTGTAGCGCATTGCATTGTGAGAGACAGTATTGTTCGTAGTTTTTTGCTCTGTTGTATACTGCACATTTTGAAAATGTTAGTTTATCTGTATATTCTAAACATACAGAATTTGCATACTGTGTCCAGCACGTGTACCATATACTGCTGAAATAGTATGAGTAGTATGCTAATGTCACAACATTACTTTATTACGTGTTTATTTTAGCATGTTTTGTCTCAACACACTCTCATGACAATTTGCAACTAATTCGATTGATTTCATGCAATCTCATTCATATGTTTTCATACGATTTGCTTACGCCCCGCTGAAGGATAGGTTTTGGAGTGGACCTTTATGATTAATTTTTCTAAAAATCATACGTTTTTGTACGAATCAAATCAAACAAATTTGTTCGAAATTTCCAACTCAACAATAGTTATGTGTTCTTCATGAGATCGGATTGGTTCCATTTATATCGTGAAAATAACATGTTGTTATTTGCATTTAATGTGCATTTCTAAACATATAGAATTTGCATACTGGGCACAGTACGTGTACTACATACTGCGGATGAGTGATGTGTTAATGTCACATTACTAAGGGGTGGACCTTCATGCTTAGTTTTTTTTTCTTAAAAATCATGAATTTTTGTATTAATTAAATCATACAAAATTTAAACGAAATTGTCAACTCAACAATATTTGTTTTCTCATGAGTATCAGGTTGGGTTCCTTTTACATTTGGGGGAAAAAAATTTGCATCTAAATCTTGCATTTAAAGGGGTGATATAATGCCATTTTTGCAAGATGTAAAATAAGTCTCTGATGTCCCCAGAGTGTGTATGTGAAGTTTTAGCTCAAAATACCCCACAGATCATTTTTTATAGCATGTTAAAATTGTAACTTTTTGAGCGCGAGCAAATCGCTCCGTTTTTGTGTGTCCCTTTAAATGCAAATGAGCTGCTGCTTTCAAGAAGAGGGCGGAGTTTCAAGAGCTCATGTTAGCAGTGCCGATTACCTCACGCAGATTCACTGAAAATGTCAGAAACTGTTCAGTGTTTTATGTTCAAACCGGAGTCGGACAATGATGGAGAGACTCAAGAAGAAGTGACAACATGTAGAATGCAACAGGACGTTTCTGAATGGTTAGTTGATGAATTTATGTAGCTGATGTGGAGTTAACTATATTAAAGTCATTGAATAGCATAATCTGTCATGATAATCTATAAATCGCTCGTGTGGGAACTGTTGTAAGAGCCAGAGAATATATGCTGCATGAAGACAGAACAGGTATTGTTTCGCTTAATTACGTTTAATTTGTGTTACATACTGTATTGCAATAACATAGCCTCACCCCTTTGTTGCGTGTTCCCGGGGGCAGGGTTTATGTAAATTTTAGGGTTAGTGATGACACCCATGAAGAAGCTCGTTGTAGTCCCTACCAGCTGTTTGTTGTAGTCCTTAAACAGAGGATTCTTTCAAAGAAAATATCTCTGTTTGCACTGAACTTTGAGCATCGTAACTTTGCAGATGTTGTTTATGCTCTAACAGCAACATTACACACTAACTAAAGTTAAAAAAGTGAAATCATAATCAACCACCCCTTTAATACAAATTTGTGTAAAACTTCTGCAATTAAAGAAGTGATAATCTTGATAATCACGGCCTCTATTTCTGTAGCGCATTACATTGTAGGAGACAGTATTGTTCGTGGTTTGCTCTGTTGTATACTGCACATTTTGGCAAATGTAGTAATTCATCTGTATATTTAAGACAAAGAATTTGCATACTGTGCACACTACATGACTACATACGTAATGTAAAAGTTTTAGTATATAAACTAATAGTATATAAACTATTAGTATTAGTATATAAAAGCAGTGTTTGATGGAGCTGCAAACCTGCAGCCTCAAACTCTCACACACGCTGCCCTCCTCTGCTCATTTCTTCAGCTCACATAATAATTCCTGTACGGAGGCTCTCAGTGTCTGACGTCTTGCTTATGTGATATTGAGTGAGTCTGTTCCTGAATTTCTGTCACCCGCTTCACGATTTAGAGCTCGGAGGCGTTCGCTTGTGTGATTTACAGGCGGGCAAACTTCACACATCTGTTAATATACACTTAATTCAAATGACTAATGAAGCTAATGAGTCCTCCCCTGTGTGGGAAGGAAGTATTTGTCTTGTGGTTAAAGAGAAAATCCTGATAGCCACTAGTTAAAGTGTTTATCTTCAAGTAAGTGTCAAGCATCACAAACAAACACTTGGATGAAAAGCTGCAGGTTTGGAGTTCAGCCAGAAACATCAAGACAGACCTTCAAAACCTGAACTGAGGGAATGTGTGTGATCATCGGGCTGTAGAGAGAAACTGTCCTCCTTTATAGAGATGCATTTCTGTTAATTATGACTGATACTCGGATGGGTGTCAAGTTTTGGCATGAGAAAAAAACTAAAGTTTTCATAAGAGATCTGTAGCCACGTCTAGGATAAGAAACGTGAAGTAGCTAAATCATATTGTTTGACTAGGAGTGTATATTCTGTACTCCTCTTATCAAAATATTAGTGAAGATGTGTTGATTATTCAACAACAAAAATTACTAAAATCAAATGTAATAATCTTTCATAATCGGATATTAATATCAATGTAAAAATATATGTATTCATAAATTAGCCAAAAGACCAAAAAACATTTTATTTAATTTCCGTTTGCTCATTAACTTCAACAACAACATCTTTTAATTTATAAATTCTAAATTTTGTACATTTTTAAAGATTATTTAACTATCAGAAAGAGCTTTTGAACAGTTTGAAACCTAAAAGCACTTGTTTTTTAAAATGTCTGAAATGCTGTAGTTCATTAAAATCACAAATCATTTATTTATAATTTCAGTTGTTTCATAAATATAACTTTAAATAAAATTTTAGGTCTCCAGTAAGTCATGTGAACTTTGAAAAATTTTTTTTTTTTTTACCCTTTGGGATTCTAAAAACATATTGCGCAGTTTATCTGTGATGTTTCTCTTCTTCAGTACATAGTATTTCTTCCTGAAAGATTGTAAGTATTAGTGAATATTTTATTTTTCACATGCTCTCTAACAAGTTAGGTCAAGTGAAAACCTTTTGCGTATGTCATTGGTGTTTCCCCCTTGAACTCAATGAGTGGTTAATGGTTTTAAAAATTATTAAGCTCTAAAATGTATGAAAGAATAATGGTAAAATGTTTTAAATGTTGTAAATAAACTTCAAATGTTTTAAGCTGCTTTGTAACCTAGAAACATATGTTTGTGAGCCATTTTGATATTCTTTCAAGACAAACATTTACAGATATATGTTGCTGAGTTTATAGTCACAATAACAAAAAATGATAAATTATGAAATGTTATTTTGTGACAAAGCTGTTAACAATTTAATTGGAAAAACTGCCAAAACAGACAATTACTTCCTGTTCTGTGTTAACCTCTGCAGACAGAAACACTGTCCAGCGTCTAGAGCCGCAGTCCACTCTTCATCAGCACTTCATCACACGCTCTACAGCAGCATTTACTACTGCTTTTGTCGTTTGTACCACAACAGGTCCATCAGTATGATTCAAGTACTCCTTCATCAACGTCAGATGTGCTCCTGTCATACTGGATATAAAATAGCATGATCCTTAATGCTTTGAAAATGGCAATTTTTACATTAATTCACTTTTAAACTTAAACTTAGTTATGATGATTCATTTCATTTAATGTTTTTGTTTTGCGTTGTTTTCGCTTTATTTTGTTTAGTTTGGCATTTTAAAAAAGATTTTAATTAAGTAGGTGTAGCTTCTGTTTTCTTTCTTTTTTTTCTTTCTTTTTTTTTGTTCGGCATTTTTATGCCTTGAGAATTTAAATTAATTTGGTGTAGATACTGTTTTCATTTTTTTAATTTTTTTTTTATTTTGCATTTTAATGTTTGAGAATTTGAGTTAGGTGTAGCTTCTCTTTTTAGTTTATTTTTTGTGTGCTTTTATGTCTGAAGATTTGAGTTAATTAGTTATTTTGTTTGCAGTTTGTTTTGTCTGGAATTTTAATGTTTGAGAATTGGAGTTGGGTGTAGCTTCTCTTTTCAGGTTTAGTTTTTTTTTTTTTTTTGACATTTTTACATCTGAAGATTTGATTTAATTAGATGTAGCTGGATGTTGTCTGGCATTTTAATGTTTGAGAATTTGAGTTAGGTGTTGCTTCTCTTAACGATTTTTTTTGTTTGTTTTGTTTGGCATTTTTATGTCTGAAGATTTGAGTTAATTCGTTCTTTTGTTTGCAATTTGTTTTGTCTGGCATTTTAATGTTTGAGAATTTGAATTAGGTGTAGCTTCTCTTAAGGTTTTGTTTTTGTTTGTTTGTTTGTTTTTTTTGTTTGGCGTTTTTATGTCTAAAGTTTTGAGTTAATTAGTTCTTTTGTTTGCAGTTTGTTTTTTCTGGCATTTTAATGTTTGAGAATTTGAGTTGGGTGTAGCTTCTCTTTTCAGGTTTTGTTTTTTTGTTTGTTTTGTTTTGTTTGGCATTTTTACGTCTGAAGATTTGGGTTAATTAGATGTAGCTTTTGTTTTTAGCTTTGTTTTGTCTGGCATTTTAATGTTTGAGAATTTGAGTTAGGTGTTGCTTCTCTTAACGATTTTTTTTGTTTGTTTTGTTTGGCATTTTTATGTCTGAAGATTTGAGTTAATTAATTCTTTTGTTTGTAATTTGTTTTGTCTGGCATTTTAATGTTTAAGAATTTGAATTAGGTGTTGCTTCTCTTAAGGTTTTTTTTTTGTTTGTTTCGTTTTGTTTGGCGTTTTTATGTCTGAAGATTTGAGTTAATTAGTCCTTTTGTTTGCAGTTTGTTTTGAATTCTAGTTGGGTGTAGCTTCTCTTAAGTTTTTTTTGTTTGTTTTGTTTGGAGTTTTTATGTCTGAAGATTTAATTAGATGTAGCTTTTGTTTTTAGCTTTTGTTTGGCATTTTATGTATGACAATTTGAGTTAATAGGTGTAGCTTTTGTTTTCAGTTTTTTGCTTTGTTTGGCTTTTTTTGTCTTTCATTTGTGTGTGTGTGTGTGTGTGTTTGTGTGTTTTGCTTTGCTTTATATTTTTCTTTTTGTTATAAATGTGTGTGCCTTTTTTTTGTTTGTTCATTATGAGTTAATTAGTTGTATCTTGTGTTTAAATTGGGTTAAATACAATTTTTATCTAAATGAATTTGTCTAATTTTAATTTACCAACAATAATATTGTGGATGAAAAATGGACTCAGCTGAGCAGTTGTTATTTCTTTTCTTTTTTTTTAACAAAGCAAAATCCAAATCTTTACAAGTCACAGCCGATGAAAAATCACACACACGTTGTGCAGTCACTGTACAGTATATTTTATTTGAACCTCAAATCTCTTTCTCACATGTATTTATAGCAAGCGCCTCAGTGTGTGTGTGTTTGAGGCTTGTCTCCTCGTCACTCATTCATGTGGGAGAGACTGTGTTGTGGTTTGTGAGCTGAATGAGTGATGTGTGTTTTCTCTGACTGGTGGTGAGTGGCTTTAACACCATCTGCCACCTCTGCCTTGTTTATTGCTTTTGGCCGTCAACATACAGTAAGAGACCACGACAGTGCACGGGTTTACTGATAGTCGTGCACTTTCAGCTGTTAACTGATGGCCAGGTCGTACGCTGTGTAAAGTTACACGTTTTATCCCCTCACTCACTGTTTAGATGGTGTGATAAGAAGGAAGTGGTTTATTTGAAAAGAGTCTTTCACTGAAATGACCTGAATTTCATGGCCCGCAGTCATTTCCTTCTCATTAGCTGCTTTAAGAAGGCAGAAAATGTGTCTTGTATCCAGCTCCGGCTCGAGATCTGTCATAAAAAGGGGAAAATTAATTGGCTTAAAGTTTTAGTTGGCAGTTAGTTGAAAATAATGTCATCATTTCCCACTTAAACAGTACCATGCCCACATGAATGATGTGAATAATTATGACAAAAGCTTTCGAGCACTTTAGAAACAATAAACCGTGAAATTAAAGTCTCAGTTGGTGAATGTAAGTTTTGAAAGAAAACAAGGTTCTGAATTCCTGGTTTGTTACAAGTTTTATCAAGAGGATAGCTATATAACATTTTTATATGCAAGAACTCACAGAAGAGAAATGTAATTTCTCGCTCCATTCATCCCAAACATCCCAGTACACGTGACTTTACTCCCAAATTCTTTTAAAAGGTGTTGAAATTCAAGTTACACAATTTATACACCCAAGTTGTATAAATAGAAGACCATAGAAGTATTGAATTGCTGGAGAAAGCAGTATTGACAGCTAATGTTTTTATGATACGCCTCTGACCTCTTCTGTCCAGTCACTCTGAAGGTCACCTCGGCAGATTAGCTTCCACTGGATTTGCCTCAAGAGGTCACCGCTCCTGATCTTTGTCTGTCTCTAGGACCTGCCAAAAGATCTCTAAACATAAAAATTAATGACCACTTATCACATTTCTGACCCTCATATTTTATGTTTTCACACACACACACACACACACACACACACACATTTACATTGAATTTAGAGGATGCTTTTTTCCGAATTGACTTACAAAAGAATGAACAAAAGCAATTTGTCAGAGATCCAACAATTTTATTTTATTTTATTTTATTTTATTTATGTGCATTTTTTTTATGAGTTAATTAGTTGTAGCTTGTTCTTATTATTTTATTTTTTTAATGAATATTCAGTTAGGTGCTTTTTATTTTATTTTTTATTTTTATTTTATTTTTTTATGTTTTATTTTACATTGAATTTAGAGGATGCTTTTATCCAAATTGACTTACAAAAGAATGAACAAAAGCAATTTGTCAAAGAGCCAACAATATTTTTTTATTTTATTTTATTTTATTTTATTATTTTATTTTTATTTATGTGCATTTTTTATGTATTTGAGTTAATTAGTTGTAGCTTGTTCTTATTATTTTATTTTTTAAATGAATGTTCATTTTATATCTAAGCATTTGAGTTAGGTGCTTTTTATTTTATTTTATTTTATTTTTTTATTTTATTTTATTTTATTTTACATTGAATTTAGCAGATGCTTTTATCTGAATTACAAGTTCAAGTACAAGTACAATGTTCATTACAAAAGAATGAACAAAAGCAATTTGTCAAAGAGCCAACAATATTTTATTTTATTTTATTTTATTTATGCTTTTATCCAAATTGACTTACAAAAGAATGAACAAAAGCAATTTGTCAAAGAGCCAACAATATTTTATTTTATTTTATTTTATTATTTTATTTTTATTTATGTGCATTTTTTATGTATTTGAGTTAATTAGTTGTAGCTTGTTCTTATTATTTTATTTTTTAAATGAATTTTCATTTTATATCTAAGCATTTGAGTTAGGTGCTTTTTATTTTATTTATTTATTTATTTTTTATTTTACATTGAATTTAGCAGATGCTTTTATCTGAATTACAAGTTCAAGTACAAGTACAATGTTCATTACAAAAGAATGAACAAAAGCAATTTGTCAAAGAGCCAACAATATTTTATTTTATTTTATGTGCATTTTTTATGCAGCTTATTGTTTTTGTCAGCTTAAGCTTTATGTAGCTTATTCTTATTATTTTATTTTTTAATGAATGTTCATTTTATATCTAAGCATTTGAGTTAGGTGCTGCTTTTTTATTTTATTTTATTTTATTTTATTTTTATGCATATGTATTTTTATATATTTGAGTTAATTAGTTGTAGCTTGTTCATTTTATTTTTTTATGCATGTTCATTTTATATTGGATCACATTTGAGTTAAGTGTACCTTTTATTTTATTTTATGTTATTTTATTTTATTATTTTTGCACATGCATAAATAATAAAATTAACAGACGCTACAGCTAATTAGATTAAATATTTAGTTGTTTTATTTTGTTTTAATTGGTTTTGTTTTGCATTTTTATGTGTGAGCATTGCGAGTTAATTAGGTGGATCTTCCATTGTTATTGAATATATTTAATGTACTTTTTATTTTATTTAAATGAATGTATACTGCGATTTCAGAGGATTTTAAGATTTTAAAATACTGCATTGATGCATTGATTTGGCTTGGAGCCGTATTTATCACATAATTAATCTTTGGCATTGATTCATTATCCCATCTTATAAAGTCCTTGCAAATCTTATGACCTGGATTCAGAATTGTGATTTCTTGGCCTTCGAACATTCACTATTTGTCTGATTTCTCAAATCGCTGTACACAATTACAATCGATCAGTCTCTGATTATAATAGCTGCTGATGATCTACACCTGATATTGACTTTAAACCCTTTCGGTCGAGTGTCTCCTCTTCCTGTATGGCTTTGAGGGTCGTAAGTTCAAGTAGGTTTTCTAAGTGTGAACGCAGCAGAGAGTTAAGATGCTTTCGATTACTCTGACATCACATCATTGCGTTTAAGTAGGAAAATTGTAGAACCGATGTTTAAAACTAATACTCCCAGACTGCATTAGGAGCTGCTTTATGGCCCCACTCGTTTCCTCTTCTCAACAAAGCTATATATCTTAGTGAAATAGTTGTCAATGCCGCCCACTCAGGCCTTGATAATTCAGTTTATTTGGGATTTGCAAATCAACTCTGGAGCGATTCTGGCCTCCAGTCAGCAGATATCCCCCAGTATGTCATGTAGTGCACTAGCATGTCATCATGTTCCAGCTTCGTTAGCAATTAGCGTCAAAGCAGATGTCTAATTGTGTTTTTAAAATCTTGCTAACCTTTATTTTTTTTTCAGGGTGGGGTGAACCCAATGGAATTGTGGGTGTAGATTAGAAGCAGCTGAAACAAAGGAAATGATGTTTCCAAATAACTCATATGTTTAATTGTGGGACAAAGGTTTGCTGATGTTGGCTAGCCTCTTAGCACTGAGAAAGAGATGGTGGAAATTCTGTGTGTGAACTCTACAGTAGCTCTGGATAACCTGGTGGAACCCTGCAGAAGGACTTTTGAAGTGCAACTGTTACCATGGTAAATTTGAGGTAACTGTGCCGCAAAATGTGCTTTCTTGTTCTCTGTTCGGTATCAGGGAACAGAGAGGATTATGGGAGTGCTGGCGGTCACTCAGGCGTGTCCGTATGCAGTGATCTGGGTGGTATGAGATGAGGGCGGTCTGCTTTACACAACTCCATATGCAGCACACACAATACTGCTTCTGTCCGCCACATCTATACATCTCTGGAGGCATTTCTCTGCTGACTGTTCACGCTCTTGTTAACACGTAAACATATCAACTGAGGGGAGTTCATGCAGCTGATGCAATTACATAATGATTGCTCTGGACAATTATCTTTAAACAATATTTACTAGGGTTGGGTATTGACTCATTTCACATTTCGATTCGATTTCGATTCACAAGCTTGCGATTCGATATTGATTATTTTGGATATATCAGGTAGGACTACAGTACGTGGCAAAATTTTCTCAAGGAAAAAAATCTCAACTAATGCTGGAAACTATACAGGGAGTGAATATAGAAGGTTAATATTAACTGTATACAAACACTTAAATTACACACAAGGAAGATTTTTATAATAGGGTCATTCCGTGTCAAATCAAACAAATTTCGGAAACATCCCTGGCTCAAAGTTTTGATTTTGTTAATATTTTTTCTGTAGAAAGACAAACATAAATAGTGATGAAAGCCAAAATATTAAATGTCACAGATGTATATTTCCTGAGTAATCCATTATTTTGTAGAGGGCGGTCAAAATGACAATTTTCACCTGAGATTTGGAGCCAATTTACTTTAGAAAGATGGCAGCATCATTATTTTATTTTTACACACAGATTGGTAGGTCTATTAGTACAGTGCTCAGCGTAAATGAGTACACCCCCTTTGAAAAGTAACATTTTAAACAATATCTCAATGAACACAAAAACAATTTCCAAAATGTTGACAAGACTAAGTTTAATATAACATCTGTTTAACTTGTAACATGAAAGTAAGGTTAATAATATAACTTAGGTTACTCATTTTTCAGTTTTACTCAAATTAGGGGGATGCAAAAATGAGTACACCCCACAACAAAAACTACTACATCTAGTACTTTGTATGGCCTCCATGATTTTTAGTGACAGCACCAAGTCTTCTAGGCATGGAATGAACAAGTTGGCGACATTTTGCAACATCTATCTTTTTCCATTCTTCAAGAATGTCCTCTTTTAGAGACTGGATGCTGGATGGAGAGTGAAGCTCAACTTGTCTCTTCAGAATTCCCCACAGGTGTTCGATTGGGTTCAGATCAGGAGCCACTGAATCACTTTCACCCTGTTCTTCTTCAGAAATCCAACAGTGGCCTTAGATGTGTGTTTAGGATCATTGTCATGTTGGAAAAGTGCACGACGACCAAGGGCATGGAGTGATGGTAGCATCTTCTCTTTCAGTATAGAGCAGTACATCTGTGAATTTATGATGCCGTCAATGAAATGCAGCTCCCCGACACCAGCAGCACTCATGCAGCCCCACATAAGGACACCGCCACCACCATGTTTCACTGTAGGCACCATGCATTTTTCTTTGTATTCCTCTCCTTTGCGACGCCATACAGTTTTGAAGCCATCAGTTCCAAAAACATTTATCTTGGTCTCATCACTCCAGAGTAAAGAGTCCCAGTAGTCTTCATCTTTGTCAGCATGGGCCCTGGCAAACTCTAGGTGGGCTTTTTTGTGCCTGGGCTTTAGGAAAGGCTTCTTTCGCAGATGGCACCCATGCTTGCCATTCCTCTGCAGTGTAAGCCGTATTGTGTCACGGGAAATAGTCACCCCAGTTTGGTTTTTTACTTCTTTAGAAGAAACTGCAGTGAACTTGCATGCCGATTTTCTTCAACGCTTCTCATCAGAAGACGCTCCTGTCGAGGTGTTAACTTCCGTGGACGACCTGGACGTCTCTGTGAGATGGTTGCAGTTCCATCTTTTTTTAAATTTTTGTACCACTTTTGCTACAGTATTCTGTAAAGCTTTGCTGATCTTCTTGTAGCCTTCACCTTTCTGGTGTAAAGAAATTATTTTCTTTCTCAGGTCTTGTGACATTTCTCTTCCATGTGGTGCCATTGCTGACAGCATGAAATGGGAAGGGGTTTAACACCCTTTTGTAGCAACTGTCTGCTGGACACCTGTGTAATGAATAATTAGACTCACCTGTGGCTGAATTCTTGTTAAATTAGACATTTGTAGTCTAAAATTTAGCTTCGCTCCAGAGACTTTCAGTGGGGTGTACTCATTTTTGCATCACCCTAATTTGAGTAAAACTGAAAATTTTGTTCTCTAAGTTATATTATTAACCTTACTTTAATGTTATAAGTTAAACAGATGTTATATAAAACTTAGTCTTGTCAACATTTTGGAAATTGTTTTTGTGTTCATTGAGATATTGTTTAAAATGTTACTTTTCAAAGGGGGTGTACTCATTTACGCTGAGCACTGTAAAATCTGTTGACTTGAGCAATCTTTGTTTCATTATATGCCAACAGTGACAGTTCAAAAATGGCAAAAAAGCACTTTTTGTGTTTTTGCCTGAAGTTTGTATGCCTGTAACTCAGGAAGTATTAAAAATATCCTTTTAGATTCCGGTTCTTAAGAAACTTTTCTTTTGGTATCTTCATTTTAAAGGCCCTCGATGGTTCAATCCCAGAGATATGGACACGTTAATGCGGCTCCATGAGTAAATTTGTAAATTGTACACATTTTCAGGGTCACTTTGCATACAGAGGATACACTTTGTATTAAAGAGGAATATCTAAAGAAATAATGTTGAAACTAGAAATGTATCTCTTTTTTTCAATCAGCTCAACTGCATAGAAAATACCTGTCTGAGTGCCATAAATATTCCTTTTCTAAAGTTTTCATGCCTCTAAAAGTATTAAAAATATCTTAATATCCTTCTAGATTCTCATTATTAATTAGCTTTTCTTTTGGAATCTTAATTTTTAAGACCCTGTATAGTTCAGTCCCATAGATATAGGGATGTCAATGCGGTTATTTGCAATATTGTGTATTTGAACCCTTGGGAGCTTCAGAAGCTGTTAAAATGAACAAAATCCTATCTTCCAAATATCCCTAAAACTGATTAAAATATAGATTCTTATAAATACACTTTTGAGAGAAAGTTAATGTGCCTCAACTTATCCATTTTCATTTTTAGCATGTTTGTGTTAGGTAGTCACCAGGGTATTTCTATGTTGTTAGAAATATTTCTCTGTTTTTTAGAACACAAGCCAGTTATTTAATTTCTCATATTATCATGCTTTTTCTCATGCAGTATAATGTTCTTTATATAGTTTACAGTGTTCTTGGCATCAAGTTTGAAAACTCCTGGTCTATATCATATTTTAGTACAGTTTGACATCAATATGTGATTTGTGGCTAGTTTTGACAGTATATCATGCCGTAACCAAGCGCGCACACACACACACACACACACACACACACACACACACACACACACACACACACAGAGAGAGAGAGAGATACAGGCAGCTTCCTTATTGTCCATCAAAGACAATGCATACTGACAGTATCTCTAGTGGTTTCCTCTATATAGTCTGGAGGAGTTGCTGTTTATGCCAAAAGATGATCTGTGAAATGCAAACAGTACTCAGGAAACCACCTATAGATGATCTTACCCAATATCTTGATGTCATTTTTCAGTAGACATCTTCAGTGTTGCAGATTAGTAAAATAACATGTACTTAGAGGTGCTGGTAGACACATGTGTTCGATCAGGGAAACACTCCTTCAGAAGTAGATTAAATTGGAAACCAGAGGCCTAAAAAGCTTACAGTCAGCTTACATTTACACTTTTGAGCTATGAGTATTTCACAGAGGCTGAAGTCTTGGGAATAACTGTCTTATTGTGGATTTCTCTGCATGGGTTTTGTCTGTTAGATCATCCGACAGTTTTGAGAACTATCCAGGAATGATTGTCAAGGGTCTGGCTCACAGACACATGGATTCATGGCTCTGACTCAAGTTCAGTGTTCATTCAACCTCTTGACTTTTCTCTTTGTGAGAACATTGACCATGTGGGGTGTGGAAAACTGAACTTTCCACCTTTCTTTTTCTTGCAATTCATTAATGACAGTTGCATGTCTATGACAATGAAGGTCTAGTTTAAAACACATGTGCCAAGTTTTTAGTAATTTACTTTTTTTTTTTTTTTTTTTTAATGGAAAAAAAAAAGATTTTTAATACGTTTTTAGCACCTTTTGATTTAATGGGTCAACAAATGTCATGTGGTCTAACCATCAAGTAAAAAGTACTAACATATTTTCCTTACCCATTGAAAACATGCTTAAACACATTTTAATAATTATTTTAAAAATTTTATATGTTTTTCAAGATACTATAATACTTTGTTGATTAATTAATTTGACAGCACTATAAATTATTAATTCATATATATGATTATGATTTTGGGGGGTTGTACCGTATGACATTTTACAACCTAAACTTGCCACATCATAAAAATGACAAATTATCCGATATTTTAGGAGAATTTATGACCTTTTTTTGCATGCTTCTCCATATTGGTTGCACCACATGACTCAGACAAGTTTCATAAATAAGTATAATATTTTTTGATAGATAAATATTATGCCTAACTACTTAAAAGCTTTTTTTAAAATTAGAATTTCATTGTTTTAGTGAGTTATTTTTCTTCATTGTTAGGCTATATCATGGCAGTTGTATCACCCTGACATTTTTGTCATTATGCCCCACAAAAATATAAAAAGTAATTATAATTCATACATATCACAACAGAAGTGCATTCAAGTCATTTTATGAATTGCTTTTTTTGATGTATTTTTGAATAAATTAATAGTTGATCAGAAGTTTTATCGCTAAGCAGCAGGACTGTGCTGATCCATCAGCACCAAACCAGAAAATAGGCCTGGAATATTGTTTTTATAAATAGCTTTCATGAGTTTGCTGAAATACTGCTCTCCAGCTGAATCTCTCAGAGGACTTTGTAATTATCACTCACAACCCACTGACCAACATCACGAATACATTTGTGCTTCTTTAAGCATATGCAGTTCTTCCTGCTCACGACGCATTAGAAAAGTAAACATTCACCGCCTGACAATCAGCTCATGATCCGACTCTCATTTACAGTAAATCACACATATGAGAGTCTAATCAATGCTGTGTTTCATATGTTTTACGTCCCAGTCGACATATGTGTCTGAACAGTGTTTTTGGTCAGTCTCTGAGTGATGCCAGTTAAAACAGCAGGATCCGACAAATACGTACAAAGGGATTAAATGTTGACAGCGGAGACCCGAGAAGTTCTCGTTCTCCAGAGTGGACGGACAGGGCTTTTCTGCGAGCTGCAGCTGGCAGAAGTGGTATCGTTGATTTGAGCTCGCACTAAATCCCCTCTCCTGGGACACAGTTCGGCTCTGTTCCCCTCTCCGGTCCTCCACGCTCGGATGACTGCGTGCACTGTAGCGTAAACTACACTGTATGTAGTTTCAGTGTTTAAGTTGGCAGTGTGGATGAAACCTGCCTGCTGTCTCCCTCAGGAAAGCCCACCTAATAGTTGAAGAAAAGTGAGAAGCATCTGCGCCAAACAGCATTTTGAGAAACTCCTGCAATGGAGGAAATATTTCACAGAGCACCCTGCTGTAAAAACCAGCTCAGACCTGCTGGTTTTGAGCTAGACTAGCTGGACAACACGGTCACTAGCTGGCGACACCTGTTTCACGCATCTTGCACCTGCCGCATATATGAGCGTAACAGTGGTGATACATGCAACATAATCTTACAGCAATTTGTAACTATTTTACGTTTTGCTTAATTGGTGGCTAATTCGTACAAATTCATGTGATCTCACTCATACGTTTTTGTACTATCTGTTTAAACCCCATTGACGTGTAAGTTTAGGGGCGGGGTTAGCGGTAGTCCTTCATAATGAGTTTCTTTTAAAAAAACATACATTTTTGTACGATTCAAATCGTACGAATTCATACAAAATCACCACCTTGTGAAACAGTTATGTTTTCCAGCTGGTGGTGATCAGTGGTGATTGTTGACGGAGTGCAGGTGAGTAAAAAGGAGGAATGCTGGGAAATGGAGTCCAGGGAAGGTGAGAAAGATGGTGACCGTGACATTTATGAGCATTTAAAGAAGTCATTATTTTCAGCACAAACACGTCTCATTTTATGCTAACGAGACTTAAAGAATGTGTTATTGCTACAGCTAATATTGCGCTATAACTGCTATCAGAAAGTTCTTGCATATTTTCAAAAGAACATCTTATTTTTTCTCAAGAATAAAAGGACTAAAATGAGTACTGAGTAGCTCAATTTCAGGTAAATTTAGTAGGTAAAAAAGCTACATTGTCTAATGTCAATAGTGTAGTGATATATAAAGCACAGCTCACACAGAAGTCACTTTCAAACAGTTTTCCTTTTGGTCCACGTGGCGAATTTTGTGACCAACTTGAATTCATTGCAAAATCTGTGGGGGAAATCTTTCGCTCTCTCAAAAAAATTGTCAATTGCCTGGATTCTCTGAACAATGGTAAATGTGATCACAACTTAATAGAACAAATGCAATACTGGATGCGTTCTGAAGGGTTGGATTCTGGAATCCACTGCCGCTTCAATATATATCTTTCAAGTATATATTGTGTATATATACATTTATCTTTCTAAATATTAAATTATTTGAATGACTTCTTCAACTTATTTAAAGCATTTATTTTCCTTTTCATCTTCAAACACTAGAGAATAATGATGTATATTGTCTCTACCTCTCACTGAGAGAAAAGTACAAATTATCAGTATGTTTTGAGAAAGCTTGGGCCAACTTCAACCATGAAGAAGCTGTGAATCCTGTGTATCTGTTTATGTGTGCTAGTGTTCTGTGTGTAGGTCCTGTATTAGTATCAATGGACAACTGGCATTCTACTGGAGACCTGCTGGCGTCTTTTCATGACCTAGAAGGTCACAATGTGCCTAAATCCAAGATCTGAGCATCAGAAGCGTGATCGATGGAGATGTGCTTCTACCTATCAGTCCATGTGTGGAAATTTCCTATGTTTATCTATTTCTTAACCAATCAGAATCAGTTAACCTGAAGTAATGACGTAGTTAGTGAACTCTGTTAGAATATAATTGTTGTGGAAATGTACGCAGAGCGGCCTATGAACTCCTTGTGAGACTTGAAGCTGGCTTCTGCTGATGAAACGGCAAACTATTCTTCAATTTATTTTTTTAAACTCTGACTTCAACTTAAGTTTAGAAGATTGCTGTTTGGGTCACCATGATTTTGCCAAGTAAGACATGTTCCTGAATCAACATATTTTGTTGAACCTGGAACAAAATTCCTGTCTGAATATTTAGTCCTAACCCTACCCCTAACCTAACCTTTCCCATAACTTATCCATGAAATCAGAGGGAAATGATAGGTGATGTAGAAGCACCTAACCTGGTAGTAAGCCTAAACTTGACATAAACTGTAAACTTGTCCCTAAAATCTGATTAGTTGTTTGGACTGTTGTTCCTGGATCAACATTGATCCAGGAACATGTTGTACTTGGTACAATCAGGTTCACCTGCAGTTTGATTACTGTAGCCTGTTACTGTACAATGTTAAACCCTCAACCCTGTTGTTCTTGGACTTGCAGTTAACCTCAAAAGCAAATGTAATTTCTAAATGAGTCTATACATAGTTCTTGGAGTTCTGTAGATGTTCTGAAAGTTTGTGGTCCTCTGTCTCCTGTGAAAACTGTTCTTCGAGGGCACATTTTTCCTATGTGCTCCGTGTGAGAGATGTCAGCCTATTTTTGGGCCTCCTGCTGCCTCCCTACATCCATCTCTCCCCAGAGTGTCTGAGCCTCTTTCCCAGAGAAACCGAGTGTTCGTTTGCAAGAATATCCTTCTTGATGAGTACGTGCCCATGGAAAAGCAGCCATCTTATGAGTATTCCCATAAAACGGACACATACGAACAAGCGCATCCATCAGACTTTGCATCTGTAACGTGTAAGAGTTGAACATTTGAACGGTTGGGCTAATCTTAGCCACTTAAGGGTTTAAAGAGATTTACCGGCCCTATAATGTCTGTTCTGCTGAAAATGCTAAAATTAAGCCTTCAGAATAAAGATTTCTGCCAGTTTTATAGTTGTTTTGTGTGTTATATCCAATCTCCGTTGACTCAGAGCCAGTGTGAAATTCTCTCAAAGATGGTGAGATATTTTATGATAGAAATATAATGAGAACAGTATTTTTTTGTGCTTAAGGTTTCGTCTCCACAACTGCAGCGTAAATATGTCATGATGAAGCACTCTGATTTGTGCTAATCAAACGATTCGGCTCTGTATTTTCTCAAAGGAGGCGAAACATGGACGGACTCCAAGACTACATCTGTTCTGGAGCGTCTCCAAGGTGAGTTCATTCATTTAGGTATGCTAGTCTGAAACAGTGTTTTGTATCAAACTCTTGAATAGATACAGCGTATTACACCCCTCATTAGTAGTGTTTATGAAGACTAGCATCGTATTACGGTAAGGATTTTAACCAATTTTGGCATGTAATTTTTCCCAAACCATTTGTGCTATATAGTAGACATAAGTGATTCTGCAAACCATGCAGCTTGGTGTACTATTTAGTTTCTAAGTATCATCTGGCAGATGATAAAACGGAAATGGTAACACCCTAGCAACCACTCTGAAGACCCTATCAACAGCCTAAACAATCAGAACACCTTAGAAACTGCATAACAACTTTTTGGCAACCACCCACAACACTTCAGCATTGAGTTTTGCATCTGAAGCACTACTAAAATTTTCATCGGAAAATGTAACAATTTTTTTTTTATTATTATTACAAAAACATTGAGAGATTGTAAGAAATTACTCCAATTCCAAAAAGTGTTTGAATATACTCACAAACCTTCCCTTTACCCCATTAGAAAACTGAAAAAGTTGCTCTTTGGACCTATTTTCGTTTTTCCGTTTCCCATTTATCTGCATTTTTGCAGCACAAATACACTGACGTCAACAAATGCAGCTTCATTCCATTCATTTTTCAACAGCATTTTGTTCCTGCTTCAGGAGAGATCTACCGATAGCATCGGCTATGTAATGTAGCAAAACGGCTCCTTTGCGTAAACTTCACTGCTGGAATGTGTTCAGTAGTGCCCAGGCCACTGATACGAGCGCTAGCTGTGTAGTCTCATGCACACTCTCAGAAGTCTGACGTTTTACAGAAACACATTGTTCTGACATTGTTCTTACAGTGCCAGACCCACCTGATGGATCTGAGCTGCTCCCCGGCTGCAAAACCGCAGAAATAAAATCTCTTCCATAAAGCTGTACCAGTAAGAGCATATAGAGTGTGAGAGAAAATAGCTGTCAGACTCGAAGATTAATGAGCTCATAATGGATGGCTATTACTGTGCCGGAAACTGTGCTTACATTTGACTGATCTTGAGTTTTATTCTCAGCAGGGTTCAAGCACCCGGCTCTCCATCGGGTCCCTTAGAACCTAATTTTTAGGGCTTGCAGATGTATTGGATGTGTTCCTAAAATTTCGACATTCATTAGCATGCTGTGTCTTTATCTACAAACACAGATGTGTTGGCATATCTCAGTGTAGGGTTATGTAAGAGTCATCTACTTCATGGTTTCCACCTGTCGGTGCTAAGAAGGAAATTTAACCATTCAGTCGTTAAAAAGTTCATAATTTACAAATTCAAATTATTATATGATATTTATATTAATTATATTATATTATATTAATTATATTATATTATATCATATCATGTTATATCATGTTTGGCACAGGAATCGACTGCCACCGTTGTCCTGATGGGTTCTGCTGGAGGTAAGAGAGAAGATGTCCGTTATTAGCCTACAGACAGAGAGGAATGTCTCAGTTCTGGCATGGGTAGTGTCTGCGTTCACACTCCCGTAATGAATCATCACGTGTGTCAGTCTCTCATGTAGATGGATGTGAGATGAGACTGAATTACTGCCACAGCCTGGCAGTTTTTCAGAGGCCGTGTTGACATATAGTCGAGTTCAAAACGCTTTCTGCTCCAGGGATGAGTTTTATCCAATCCACACTTCCTCTAGTGAAGGATCCAGCTAATGCTGATTGGTTTGGCCGTATTGAAGATCTTGTTTGGCAGAGTTTGTGTTGTTTCACAGAGTATGCGGCTCATTCTGCACTGAAAGAACTTTAATACAATTAAATCATTATGGCTTTAAAAATTAAATCATTATGGCTTTAAAAAGCCATAATGATTTAAAAAAAAAAAAAAAAAAACATATCTTATGGATGTGTCATGATTATTTAGGCAGGTGTGTTGAAGTAGATCTTCTGCTTTGGAGGGAAGTTGATGTGTGGTCTGATAATGTCAAATTTGGTTTGGAGAAAATCTTGATGTGTGAACTTCCAAAACAGACATTTGCAGGTTTTTTTTTTTTTTTTTTATCCTACATTGATTTTTTTTTTTATTCTGTGTGTAAAAAAAAAAAAAAAAAAAGGAAAGAAAGAAAGAAAGAAAGAAAAAGAAAAGAAAAGAAAATGTGATTTTTTTTTTTTTTTTTTTTTTTTAATTTGCTGGGGGGATTTTTTTTCTAAAATGAAAATATATTTATATATATATATATATATATATATTATAATTAAATATAACATTGTATTATAAACACAATGTTATAAATACAATTATAAATAAATAAATGCATTATAAAAAAATTATAAATAAATACAATATAAAGTATATTATAAAAACATATTATACAATATTGTATTATAAATAATATCTATATATTTATTATTATAGCTTATTACAAATATTTTTATAATATACATTATATATGTATTTTATAAAAATCAATTATAAAATGTTTGATATATACCCAAAACATATGTTAAATATAATATTGTATTATAAATAGTATCTTTATATTCATTATATATTTTAATATTTAATAACATTAATAAATAAAATATTTATACAATTAAAATAAAGTAAATATTATAATTAAAGAAAATATTGCATTATAAACATTATCTATATTATATATTGTATGTATTTTATAATATATAGTATTATCAAAAAATGTATTACACAAAATATTTTTTAAAATTAAAATAAAGTAAATATTTTAAAGAAAATATTGTATTATAAATATCATCTATATATTTATCATTATATTTATTATATATTGTATATACTTTATAATATACTTTATCAAAATATATATTATATAAAAATGTAGGTGCATATGTTACTTTTTTTTTTACATTTTCTGTCAATTTTAATATATATTTTATTTTTAAAAAGATTTTAAATTCTTTTTTGCCCAATTTTATTATAATTCGCCGCAGATTAAAAAAATGAAAATCAAAATTAAGAAGAAAAAAAAATCACCTGGCTCTTCAAGGTTTCTGTACACTTCACACACCAATTAGCATATAAGCGGAAAGTGTTAACGTGTTTATAAATGTTAATATAGTCAGTGAGGTGGATCAGTGTGATCAGATGTTGTGGTCTTACTGAAATAGATACTTATCACAACATCCTCCCTTCCCCTTCTCTCATTCATTCTTTCTACTCCACTGAAGTTCATCACAGATCAGAATCTGTGTTTACACAAGTAAAAGGCTCAGACAGGACTTGCCATCACTAATGAAATGCCGGGGCGTCCCGACTGGGGTGTTTGTGTTGGCTGTCAGGCTCCCCCATCCAGGATCTGTAAAACAGGGTGAAACGGAGATATAGAACAGACAGAGATTAATATGTGATACAGAATTCAGCCTAAAATATGTCAGACATATAGAGAACAGTGCTCTTTAAAGATTCATGCTTATGGCACATAATATTTTATAACCACTTTCAATTCATATACGACTTTTAAAACACCATCTGCAACACATACTATGTATTAATGTCTGATTTATATTTATGTCTATTTACATTCACACTTTTTCACATCACTTGATTCAGCATGGCCTCCTTGCATGTTTTTGGGTGGTCTTCTGTTTTGATCTTTTGTAAAAGACGCCACAGCTCAGCGAACACAATCACCAATGTGCCGATAGTAGTCGGTCCACTTCACTTCATACAAACAATCAAATAATCAAAGCCACCCACACACACTGACGTGAGGCCCAACGTAAGCACATATTAATGCCTTATTCTGCATGATCATAATCTACATCCTTTAATCCTACTCAACACCTAAACATAACTACCTTATTAACTATTAATAAGCAGTAATTAGGAGTTTATTGAGGCAAAAATTGTAGTTAATAGTTAGTTAATAGTGAGAATTGAGCCCTAATCTAAAGTGTGACTGTAATGGGTATTTGGAAACCAAAAATGCAGTGTGACACTACAAAATAACAGCCAATCAAAACAGTTTTCTCTTGCAAAAATGACTTGTGGCTTAGATGCCAAAGTAAGAATGTGTAGAAAACTTAACAGATTGTTTTCTAGTTTTGCATTGTTTTCTAGCAAAAAAAAAGTCAGTGTTTTGGTGGGAAGTTAATGTTTGGTCTGATCATGTCATGTTGGTTATTAAAGTTATTAGAGTTTTGATGTTTAATCTTTCAAAACAGACACTTTTTGTCTCCCTTAGTATATTTCCTACATTATTGTGTAATGTGTATAACAACAAAAATTGAAAAAAGGGATTTTTTTTTTCAAATTTGCAGAGGGAAAAAAATATAAAGTATATACTTAAATATAATATTGTATTATAAATATTAACACTATATTTATAATTATATTATATTATAATATATTATATATTTTATAATCTATAATATAAGCTTTATTATCAATATATATATAAATATATATAAATATAAAAGTTCAAAATAATATATATAATTTGTGGTGAGGCCAGTGAAAAAGAAAAATGACAGAGAAAATCTTTACTGTCGAGCTCTGTAATTTCTGATGTTTCTTTACACAATCAGTATTTTCTTATCCATAATGTTTAATATTCATGAGGAGTGGGATTTTGGACCAATGAGGTTTGGCTGTGGGCGGGGTTACCAATCAAGAAAATACAGAAAAATACACAAAGCAGACAACAAAATGTTGTCTCTTTTGTCAAAGTTTTTGGTCAAAGAGACTAGAGGTTATTCGGTTTTAATGAGATTTAGTAATTTGAAGTTTTTGAGTGATTTTTGGCAACGAAACAAAGCTATGTTTGACTCTGAGTATGCAAATGAACACAATGCTGCGACTACCATGTTGTGTTTTTTCTCAAAGCTGAAAATCTTACACAAGGATACAATTAAGTAACCAAATCAAGTTTAATTAGGCTTGCCACGTTACACTTGGAAATGATTCACAGCACGGCATCTTTATCCTGCACATTGTCATGTGAGCTGTTGCTAACCTGGAGTTTGACGTCTTTGTTTGAATAGTTTACAATGTCTGAGTGCTGCTTCCATTCACTGTCATTTGGCTCTGTCTCTGCCTCACTTACTGAATAAACTCTCCCCCAGTTCCCACATTGTGCGACAGTTCACTTGCCAAACTGTAAGCAGTCCTGCGAGCAGAAATAGCTGGGTCGGTTCGCTCTGGCCCAGCAGGGTTTTGCGATCGGTCCAGCCGAACACACGCCTCATGCTGAGCATCTGCATAAAGGTCAGTTCAGCCATAAATGCCCCACTAGCGCCATATATGAGTCTCTATAGGTGGGACAAACGTGACATACAAAGACCCCTGAAGGAGAAACAAAGGTAATCAGTTTTCCTCTCTGTTAACAATGCATCAGCAGAGAAATAAAAATGTTTGGGGAATGATTAGGCTTTACTTGTTTCAGTTAACTTTCAGTCAAGCATTCATGTTTAACATTTCACTGAACATTGTGGGTAGAATTTAAATCAGTCATGTATCTTATATAAAAGTGTCTAACTATCACTTTTTAAAAGGAAAGTTTTATTCTTGTTTAGACAGAAAAAGCAAGCTTCTTTTGAGTACATTTTGCAATATAATAAATATAATAATATAACAAAAATTAAATCATGCTTTGTAAAATATGAAACGCAGTTACAGTTATATACAAAAAATATTTTAAAAAATACAAAATGTTTTCTTTAAAGGATTATTTCACTTCAGAATTAAAATCTCCTGATAATTTACTCACCCCCATGCCATCCAAGATGTTTATGTCTTTCTTTCTTCAGTCGAAAAGAAACTCAGGTTGAAGGTCCAAATTGCAGTTTCAGTGCAGCTTCAAAGGGCTCTACACGATCCCAGACGAGGAATAAGGGTCTTATCTAGCAAACAATCTTATCTAGCAAAAAAAAAAAAGTATACACTTTTTAACCACAAATGCTCGTCTTGCTCTGCGATGCGCCACACATTACGTAATCATGTTAGAAAGGTCATGCGTGACGTAGGCAGAAGTACCGCGGTAGGGTGCAAAACTCCATCTCGTTTTCTTTTTTTGTAAAGGCCGTCTGACTTAGTCTTTGCACATTCGCTTTGTAGACACTTGATCGGTACTTCCACCTACGTCATGCGTCACCTTTCCAACGTGATTACGTAATGTGTGGCGCATTGTAAAGCGAGTGCAAGACGAGCATATGTGGTTAAAAAGTATATACATTTTTACTTTTTTTTTTTTTAGAAAATGGCCGATCGTTTCACTAGACAAAACCCTTATTGCTTGTCTGGGATCGTGTAGAGCCCTTTGAAGCTGCACTAAAACTGACACTTGGACCTTCAACTTGTTGGTCCCCAGTGAAGTCCACTATATGGAGAAAAATCCTGGAATGTTTTTCTCAAAAACCTTAATTTCTTTTCGACTGAAGAAAGAAAGACATGAACATCTTGCATGACATGGGGGTGAGTAAATTATCAGGAAATTTTAAATATATATATATATATATATATATATATACTTTATTACTTTATTTAAAAAATATAAATACTACTAAAGTAACACTGAGCTGTACTTTTGAGGACAAATATATCTCCCCCAAAGGTCTAAAAAAATAAAGTCTAAACAGACTAAATAAATAACATTAAACAATGCCAAAAGGTTTAGGTTAAAGTTTGACTATAATTAGCATAATTCAGCAAAAAAGTAAAGCAGAAGAAAACAAAAGCATCTTTGTGAAGAACAGAAATATGATTCACATTTCTGCTTGATGAAGTCAGACTTTGAGACACAGAACTGTGTGTGTGTGTTTCAATGCTGGTTCTGAAGCAGATGAATGAACATGTCCTGATGCTGTAGATAAGGTTGTGATGCATAACATTTATGAAAAACATCGTCACTACTTTCTACAGGAAACTGCTGTAAATGATTTCAACTTCATACTGTATGTATAGGTTTTATTAGGTTATTTGACTAAATATTTAGGCTTACTTTCATAATGAGATTATGCCTCTGTCAGCTCTGTTTCGCCTATGTGTTTGTCTGTAAATACATTTATGATTTTGTGTGTTTATGCATTTATAAATACCCAGTGTTGGGTCAACCAGGGTCACAAAGCCCCTATTAGTCTGTTTAATGCGTCACGGTCCGTGTAAAACTGCCCTGATATCTTACAGAGTGCAGAAGCGAACAGAACAGCGCTGAAAGAAGAAATCTGCACATCATGCACATGGACACTTCCCAGTTTGGATGCAGTTTGTGTTTGTATTTCAGTGAGATATGCCATTTCCAGCTGTGGAAACAAAGAATAAACAGAGTATTTTGGAATGTAATTGATTCATCAGTGTTTGGAAGATACAGATATGATGAGACACTAAATGCATCATGAGTTATTCTCAGTGGCATTTGTGTGTCCTCATGACTTAATACAGATATAATTAACAGGATACTAAACCATTTTATTTTAAAATGTTTCTCTCTTTTTTTTTTTTTTTTTTTTAGAGAATCAGCCACTTTGCATTAGAGTTAAACCCAAATAAATGGTTACAGAAAATGTAACAGTTCTACAGAAAATCTAGATTTTATTTAAATTAAAATATTATGCTTTCACTATAGCAATTTTTAAGCAATGTATGCATTTTCTGAGATAACGCCAAATTTGTCACTCACCTGTTAATGTGCGGTCGTTGAATTTACCATTGTTCTGCATATTTTCACATGCAAAAATCCAGTCATTTCAATATGAATTCATGTCATTGGGAACTTTGTGTGAGGGCGAAAGATTTCCACACACAGATTTCACAACAAGTTCAAGTTGGTCACAAAAATATGAATATATAAATATGACACACTGTTTCACCACATAGTTCAAACTGAATTTCTCTTACATTATCAGTATTTTAATATTTAATATGTTAAATCTGATTGGGGGGGAAAAAATGATGAAAATTTCATGCAGTTCACTGAGAACGACCCACAGGAATTGCTTGGTATTTGTGTGGCAGCCTTTAGCGTATGGTGAGAAAGATCTTTCTGTGTTTTTATAACTGGCATTTGTCATAAATCAGCATTGAAGCCGTTCATTGACCCATGTCTGAGTCCAATATAACTGAGATTTACCCACCAGGCTGTCCAGCAAACATTCTCAGCAAGGGCGGTGAGGTGTCGGTGATCCCATGAATTCACGGTTATGCATCAAATCTATTGACTCTGGCACAACTTGAAGAGGAACACGTTTATACAAATAATTTAACCCAGCATCCATTTACAACCCTTGTTCAGGCTGAAGACCAAACAAGATGGTAATTTATTCCACATGTTGGTATCAAGCTTGAAATACAGTGCTATATGACTGAGCCTTTCAACATATAGCCTACATGTATTAAAACATAAAATATTTGATATCCTAAACCATTAGCTATACCAATATTAGAACCATTAGCTATTACCAATATTAGCTATACCAATATTATTAATTTCCACCAGAACTGGTAAATGCCTTACAAAGATGAATATTATTGAATAAGGAGCCAATGAATCTACAGCTCAGAGGTCAATGATTCATGACTCATTGCAAAACTTCTCAGAGTTGTTTATGTGTAGTAATTTGAAATGTGAATCACTTTATTGTTGATATTTACGTGCATGTTAGCAAGTTGAGCTAATGCGAGTACTTTATGATATAAAACGGATATCATACGGTAAGACACATATTTATTTACTAGTTAATACAATGCAGATATTTACTCAGTTATTGGTTTAATGTATAAAACCCTGTACTTGTGTGAGCGATAATTTCAACATCACCTGTTCGTCTCGTCAATTCTCTACCAGGAACCCGTAAATCATCGATTGAAACCGCACGAGGTTCTCATTTTCTAAACTTTTAGGCTACTGTTACTTGCCAATTTTACAGTATTTTAACCTTAGAAAATGTAGTAGCTAATTCCATATGTTGGTATCAAGCTTGAAATACAGTGTTATATGATTGAGCCTTTCAACGTATGTCTATATATGTCTATTTGTGTCTATACTGTGTTATGTGTCTAATATAAGCCTTCTGTGTTATATTAGCCTGCCGTTGATATTTAAAAAATAGTTTGCTCGTCAGAAGCGGCATTATTTGAGCGTCAACACTGACATCTAGTGGTTGATATGAGCACTGCATGAACTAGACCAATATCATGTGTACATATGTATCGTGTACAGATATACAAATCTGGTATAATTATCTGCCGAATGATCTGTCCAAAACTAATATTACCAGAGAACATATAAAGCCATAGCCTATTTATTATTATAGGCACGAAACATTACTAGTCATGTGAAGACACTGAAAATGTACGATGCATTTGTGGCCAAATTCTCGATGTTTGTTTGTGTATATTTGTCTGAGGAATGTCCTTGCGGAACCGGAATTTGTTTATCTTATAAATAGAAAGGCCAGTGGGATTGTCTAATAATAGAAATCATAACTATTCCACAAAAGAACTTTGAAGGCAAATCGAGAATATGCGGTAGGCCTACACTGTAAACAATGTGGGAAACGTGTGAGCATCATGGGATTTTTTCCCGGCATTCTCATGTCGAGTGCCAGAGTTAGGATAATTGAGGAATTTTGTTTTTAAAGTCCCAGATGAAATGAAGCATGAACGCTAATGAATGCAGGCTTTGTGTTTATCTGTTTAGACTACAACAGGCCCTGCAAAAGGAGATGCTGCATGCATACATTATGAAAGTGATTTCCCTTTTAATTTGCGCAAACACAAGTTTCCAAATGAATTTTGTCCTGTGAATTCTTTGGATTGTGCACAATACCTTTCAATGGTTTTGCTTTGGGTTTCTGGCCTGGATCTTTAAGGACCCCAAACTGTCAAAGTTGAATGAATTTAGGGGGCCTCTGGGGTGATGAGGTATTGCCATTTCCATGGAAACAAATCCACAAAAGTCACATGGCTTCATACTAATGAATATTCTGACCACCTCTTTCCAGACCGAGCAGTTTGTTGGTCACTTTTGGCTTATACCATCGGCAACATGAGCCTAATGGGGATCGCTCTGTCTCTTAATGGGACGGCCTCATTGGAACCAAACAGCACAGAAACACAAGCTGCTCTCTATGGTGAGAAAACCGTGTTTTAACTCATTTTGAACAGTACTGTTATATCAAAGATGTGTTTGAGCTATCGGTCTCAAAATATGTGCTAAATGTTGCTTAAAAGTCTAAATACTTGATTTTTTTTTTCTCACACAGAAGTCAAGGTGTTCAACATCACGCTTTCTTCAATAGCTCTGTGCGTCCTGACAGTGACAGGAATCATCACCTGTATCTCATATCAAAGACACAGAAGGTGAGTACACAGACATGTCCAGTGGGCCAAAAAATATTTGGACACTTAAGAAATAATGTCTGAATGTCTTGCATTAAATAAAATCTCAGAGAATTTGGGACAATTGGCAATGAAACAGCACAAACAGACTTTTCAAGCAAAATATTTCACATAAAGAAGTTTGCCTGCTCTGGTGCTTTTCGGTCAAATCTTACATTTTGTTGTTTTTTTAGAATTTTTTTCTTCATCGGAATGGAACAAAACTTGGTAAAGGTTTTGGCACTTGTTATGTGAACATAAACACACACACACACACACACACACAAAATCATAGACATGATTTGAAAAGGTTAAATGGTATTGAAAAAAAAAACAGTCACACTTGTACTACTCACAGTTAAAAATGATGACATTGGAAATGAACAGTGGAAACTTTTGGTACTGCGGCCAAGCAAAATCTTACTGAAAGCTTTTTTTTTTTTTTAGATATCAACTTCAAATTTGGAACACAACTTGTTTAGACTTATGGCCTTGATTTACTTGCAGTTTTAGAGTAAAACGTGTTTTGAAAAAATATGTATTTCATATAAAAACTGAAAATAGTATTTTTGTGCATATTTGATAATAAACATAATTTTATAACTTCAACCCCTTAACTGTCACGATCCCGTTGGCGGGACGCCTCCCAACCAGCACACCCATGTAGGCCCCACATGGTTTAGCCCAGATGAAATGAACACTCTTCAGTGCACACTACAGGGTGTTAAATGTAACACTGAATCAGTGTTGGAGTTAATGAGATAATTAATAAAGTAATTAATTAAGTGATGACTGAGCATTATTGAAGATAGCTGCAGTTAACAAGCAGAATCAACGAAGGAAAGAGAAACGAGAACAGAAAAAATCGAAACACTAGAACTACAACTGACTTCAGCCGCAGCCTTAGATAAAAGAAGACATTAAATCTCGCAAGATCTCAGCAGAGGAGGATTAAACAACTCCATATACAGAAGCCCTTATTGAGAATTGAGTTTTTTTGTTGTTGATTTTTTATTGAAATTAGTTTTTTTTTTTTTTTATGTCACCATCGTGGTGATCAGTGTTTACTTTAGTTGAGTAGTTTGACTTGTCTTTGTAATGTTAGAGTTTCTTTGGCTGCTGTAACTAAGTTTGTTATAGCAAGAAAAGCAAGAGAAAACAATCTGATGCTGTGGCTGCTTCATGATAAGAAAGTAATCATTGTGTAGTGGCTTAATTCACTGAACTTATGACTGAGTTTAAAATGAGCAATATCTTGCTAACTTTGTTTTATTGTGATTCATGTAAAGATCCAGCACAGTTTTAATCAGAAAATCTGAATGAGTTTTAAAACAGATTGTGACATCAAACCAAACTATTATTTTCAACAAATCATCAACATCTAATCCTCTGGTAATTCTCAATAACAACTTTTGTAGATGTATGTCAGAAATAAAGTCAGTCTGGTTAGTAATAAGTGAAGCTGGTAATGCTGTTTGTGGAGTTGTTTAATCAGATCTTCAGAGATTTAATGTATTTTATCTTCAGTTGATTTCATCTAAGGCTGTGGCTGAAGTCGTATATCTTGTTGTTCCTCTGTCCTTCGGTGATTCTGCTCGTTATCACCTAATTATCTCATTAACTCCAACACTGATTTACAGTGTTACATTTAACAGCCTGTAGTGTTCACTCTGAACAGTGTTCATTTCATCTGGGCTAAACCCTGTGGGGCCTCCATGGGTGTGCTGGTTGGGAGGCGTCCAGCCAGCGGGACCGTGACAGTTAAGGGGTTAAGTTCACTTTTTAAAACCTTTTTCACTTCAGCAATAATCTGCCAAGTGTTGTATTTAAAAGGAGACCAAACTTAAGCCTGTGCTCCAAAGCACTCAAGATTTACAACAGTTTAAGTTGGAAATTTCTATGCTCCAAAAGTGAATAAATGGATTATAACTACTGCCTAAATATAATTTAGTACCATAAAATCCCCTAAAAATACAAAATATTAAATAAAAAACATTATTGAACTAAAATGTAGTACATTCCTTTCATTGAAATACAAAACAAAACAAAACAAAAAAATCTGTCGTTTCTGAACACCAAGCGAAGAGCACCAGAGGGTTCAAATGAAAAGTTTTGCAAGTGAATGCAAAGTTTCTCAGGGAAACAAATACTGTTTCCAACACACAAGTTTTGCAAAGCATCGATACCAGTTACTCAAACTTGTTTTAAACAAGTAATCAGTTATAAACAAACACATTACTCAAATTAATATTAACACACATTAACTACATTCTGAAGATTAAATTATTATTTCTTACCTTTCTGAATGTTATTAATTCATATAATTACTATTAATATTGAACATCAAACTAGTTTCTTAGCATTTTCTTTACACAAAGCACAAATTCAGTGCATTTTCCTGCCTTCTTTTGATTGACAGTATATATCGGCCCTGACTATCAGCTGTTTTTAAACTATCGGACGATAGCAGATAGTGTGAAAATTTGCTTTTATCGGCGCATCTCGAATTGTTTTTCTTCGCGCTTTGTCTCACTTTGCGTTTCCCAGAGAAACTTTGCATTTGCTCGCAAAAACACTGAAATATAGTTTTTCCTCCCATCTTATCTTGTTTTTATCAAAAACGTTTAGCCAGCAAATTTTTCTTTTCAACTTATGCATTCTCTTTCAAAAGTATTCGCTTTCAAATTCTCCTCCCATATTATTTTCATCACAAAAGTTTCAAAATCGTTGAAATATAATTTATTTGAAAGCCTTTGAGCTTGCAAAAAATGTTGCATTCACTTGCAAAAGAACTGAAATATAGTTTTTCCTCCCACCACGACGCAAAAGTTTTGCAAGAGAGGGGAAAAATTTTGCAAGCAAATCCAAAGTTTCTTCAGGAAATTTTCAACATTTCCAAAGGAAGAGAATGCAAAAGCATTAAAATTTTGGTTTTCCTCCCATCTTTTTTTTTTGTCCCTTTAGGGGCTCCATATATTGCTGTCTCATTTGGTTAAGACTAGATCCTAAATTGTGTCTAATAGCTGTCATGGTACGTATTTTTGTGTCACAGGAAGTGTAAGAGGGCACATGTCTATGAGAGTGCCGTGGCCTGCGAGGTTCCCGAAGAGCCAGTGGGTGTTACTTGTGTGAGGAAAGCCTATAGTTTCCGTAACCCGCTCGCCTTTTTCAGACGACAGGAGTGGCCGAAGGACAACTCGCGGATCCACTACATCTACACCGACCCTCTGCCGGTGGGACATGAGGAGGACAGAGTCCCCCCTCACACGGTGTTTACGCACACTCCATTCACGCTGCAGGACTACGCCAACGACCCCAAGAGCGGGATCACCCTGGTCCCGCCCATTTTTTACATGCAGCTGTAGATCGTCCTGGAAGTTAATATTTAAGGAACACTTTAATCACCATCATGTCGTCCAAAACCCATATGACATTCTTTCTTACATGGAACACAAAAACAGACAGCAGAATGTTCAAGCTGCTCTTTTTCTTACAATGAAAGTGAATGGTGACCAAAAATCACCATAATTATGGTTCATGTTTTCTGCACTATATTCTAGCTTAATTACGTCTGTTCCTCACAAAAAGTTAAGAGTATAGATTTAGAAACAAGTTCATGTTTTGCATTTCACAGCTGAGAAAGTCATGCAGGTTCAGAATAACATGAGCGCAAGTAAATGATTTTTTGAATGAATTATTCCTTTGGAGAAAAAAACTCTTTGGAGTGAGCAAAAGAAAAAGGCAGTGCATCTTTTTCCACTCATTTTTTAATTAATGCATAAAACAGCTGAAAGTGTGCTTTACAAAAGAAGCAGAAAGTGAAATATATCCACCAGAAAAGCAGATAGAGACCAAGACTGAGAAAGAACGACAGGAAAAAATTCACTGGCGATCGTTACGACGATGACAAAAAAAATAGTAAACAATTTTTTTAGACAATTGGCTGAGTTTCCCGGAACAGCCAATCCAGAGCTTCCTTCCTCCCTTGCCGCTCCAGCTCTGCCCCAATCGTCTCCCGGCATTTCCTGTGGTAGTCATTCACCCAATCGCGCTGCAGGATGACAAGTATGTATATTACAGCAGTCCATGCTTTAATGAAAGCCATTTCATAGAGGTTTAAAGGATTTATGCACTCAAATGTTGTGATTTATCACAAAATAGCTGTCTCAAGCATAAAGCCCAATGCATACTTTTACGTATATTTTTATGCTAGGTATGCGTGGCATAAATTCCATCAGTTTGCACACAGCCTGATCTTTCTAACTGCGCATACTCTGTAAGCTCAACTTTGAATTTTGTTGCGCTAATTGTTTTACAGTCAAAAAAGAATCAGATGATACTGAACAACAAACGCCCATGTTGATGAGCATTTGTTTGTGTGGATTAAAAGATACTCGCAACTCTAGTTTAAAAGAGTACAATGACCTTTTTATCGCTCATAACGTCTGGAAAGAAATAGCACAGACACTGGACAAGGATGAAATTTTTTAATGCACTCTAATGTGTCAAACACGTTATCAAATGGACTACGCTTTGAGAGGCTATTCGTTCAGCTGTATGCATACATTAAGCGTACGCATAAAAACTGAAGTATACTTTGGGCTTTAGGCATCTCTAATCATTTTTTGTTCAGTTGTTATTAGAATTTTTTTTAAATAAACACTTGTAACAAACATTGTTTGCAAGATTTTTTTTTTATAGTTCTAGTACAGACTGCCTAATTAATAGCTAAAACACAGCAAACTGTTGCTAATTAAAGCACCACCATTACTAATATCAAAAACTTTATATTTATGCAAGAAAAAAAATTCTAGATAAAGTAGTTGGCCATTGCGACTCGACCCTAGTATCTATCGGTCTGCTCTTACCTCTTTCTGTGTGAGCAGGTCTGTGTTGATCATCTTCAGCTGGATGGGGACCAGGGTGAGGGGTTCAAATGTCAAACTACCTCTGTTCCTGTAGTTATACTGAAAGAAAGGGTGTTGAAAGCTAAAAATATCATACTTCAGACCTCTCAAAGGTGCATTAAATCATTTGCGCTGTTACGTCTTGGGCTCAATACTGACACCTATTGGTGTGGAAGAAGCATACGTAAACACAAATATTTGGACAGACTATATCTGTTCCTGTAGTTATACTAAAGAAAGGAAGTTAAATGCTGAAATACTGTACTTCAGACCTCTCAAAAGATGTATTAAATCATTTTTTGTTTAGTGTTGTTACATCTTGGGCTCAATACTGACACCTTGGTGTGGAGGAAGCATCACGTAAACGCAAATATTTGGACAGACTATTTGTTCCTGTAATTATACTAAAGAAAGTAAGTTCAATGCTGAAATACTGTACTTCAGACCTCTCAAAAGATGTATTAAATCATTTTTTGTTTAGTGTTGTTACATCTTGGGCTCAATACTGACACCTTGGTGTGGAGGAAGCATCACGTAAACGCAAATATTTGGACAGACTATATCTGTTCCTGTAGTTATACTAAAGAAAGGAAGTTAAAAGCTGAAATATCATATTTAAGATCTCTCAAAGGTGCATTAAATCATTTTTGGTTTAATTTGTGCAATTTTCTCAGCATTAATATGAACTGATTATGTAGTGATTTGATGCAATAGTTACTTTGGTTTTTGCGGGAACAACCAGGACAACGTTTTCCAGCCGAATGCCAAAAGAACCATCTTCATAGTACCCGGGCTCTAGAATAAAACATGCACAAGACTCAAATATATTGTACCAACTGCACCATAAACTTTAACAACATTTGAGGCAGAGTTGCAGTAATGTCACCTTATAATAGTATTACAGAAATACGTTTAAAAAGGAGTATTAAAACACTTTTAGCTCCTTATAAACTGTATGAATGAATCCAGAATGAAAATAAGTGTATTTTTGTACCATCGCTAACAATCATTCCGGCCTCCAGAGGTTCGTCTGCAAACGTTTTATAGCTGATGCCACACGGACCCTCGTGCACGTTAAGGAAACATCCGACGCCGTGGCCAGTACCATGAAGATAGTCCAACCCAGAGTCCCAGAGAGCAGCACGAGCAAACGAGTCCAACAGGTGACCTGTAGAAAAGAGCACAGTCCACTGAGACAAAACGCTTCTCTTAACCTTACTCTACACAGCATTAGAGCACTTCAAATTGCTCCTAAACAAACCAAACACTTCAGGTTTCTGATTTTAAGGACGTACCTTTGGTACCATTGGGAAAAACCGCAGCACTGACGGCGATGTGTCCCTTTAGGACGTATGTGAAGCATTCCTGTGGAGATCAGAGTGTGGAAGGGCAGAAATATAAGCATTATGGGTAGACTGATTGTCTTTACTTTATAGTCCGAGAACTAAGTTTGATCCTAAAGTAAAATAAAAACTTTTTTTTACCTTCTCATAATCAGAAGGAGTCCCAAAATGCACCGTACGGGTCACATCTGTAGTTCCATCTCTGGATATCAAAGATAAAAATGTCCATAATATATATATTTGTGTGTGTGTGTGTAATATATATATATATATATATATATATATATATATATATATATATATATATATGTGTAGTAACAAATTATCTTATTTACATTTAATTAATATCTAAATAAATACATAAATGTGATGTAAAAGCACTAATCGTCCTGCAGTGTTTGTGTACTTACGTGTACTGAGCGCCGGAGTCAATAAGATATATTTCATTAAGAGAAAGAGTCCTGTTGGTTTCTGGGAGAGGCCTAAAAGAAAGAAATCAGAAAGTAACAGGTATTTTAAAAACAATTACGCAACAACATAAAAAAAAAGAATGTATGGTTAAATATATCAAAACTGCCCACCTGTAATGTATTATGGCCCCATTTGGTCCGACACTAGAGATGGTTGGAAAACTCAGCCCAACAAAGTCTTTCTGTTGACTAGACAGACAAAGAAGAAAAGATTTTCAAATGAAAGCAGATTTTCTTGCTGCTTCAGTGTCTGCAGTTCCACAGATCACCAGAAGGTGGTGCCACAATCTCATACAAGAGAAAAACAGCAGGTAATGCAGCTTTTTAAATTCACTGCTAATTATGCCATCAGTACTATCTATGATATTGCTTTTATTTATAAAATTATATAAAAATATAATGAAGTCATGTGTGGAGAAACTGATGGTTTGCTTCGTTTTTGCAGGTCAAATGCAGCATGTTCGACTCACCTGCGTAATTCTTCTGCTTTATCTGCAGATGATATCTCTGTGACCGTACCTTTGGGAATCTATATAAATGGCAAATACTCTTATATTTTCGTTATGTATTCATCATTCAATCAATAAGGAAATTTTACTAGGAAAACATGGAAAAGTCTTCCTGAATATATTTCCAATGGATAAAATAACAGAAATTGTACACAACGATACCTCTTTCTCCAGCCAGGCAAAAAGTTCACACAGCGCCACTGCGTCTTTTATCTGTGATAAAAAAAAAAATAATATTGTGATTATTTAGGCAAAAAAGTTTAAGATTTCTGGAATATCTCTAGCCATGTGGACTTACATGTGCCATTTTCATGCCCTGGATCTCTGTGGGGTTCTTGACAGCTTTAGCCAGACATAAGGGTGTGTATGGGATTGCAGATCTGTGGGCCTGGACAATTACAATTGTAATCAATTATAATTTAATCAATAATATTTATTCATATTCAACTTTCACTTTATATAGAAAATATTCAAATATTCATATTCACTTTAGATGGAAAATTCAAATATCAAGAGTTTCCAAAGTGTTGAACAGCAAACTGGTCACATTGCAACCATAAAAAGGCATGAAACAGCATTAAAAAAACATGACATATTTTGTAATATGACAGTGGTTTGCCTCCTATCCAAAGGATAGGACATTTGCTGTTAATATAGGGAATTTTTCCTCCAAATAGGCCTCTTTAGTATGTGGCGTCCCTCAGGGGACAATTTTGGGACCACTTTTATTTTCCCTCTATATGCTTCCTTTGAGTTCTATTTTTCAGAAGTATAGTATCTCTTATCACTGTTACGCTGACGATTTTCAGTTGCATTTTCCAGAGAGTTTCGATAATAAATGTTCTTTAGACAATGTTTGCGAGTGCTATAATGACATCATGCTTTGGCTACACGAGTCTATACTGGTCGCGACTGTTGACACATCACAACGGGCCACAGCGCAACAGGTAGCCGTCTACACTGTCTACACTTTTTCAAGTTTGATCTTTTTGACTCACCTTGGGTATGACTTGTGTAAGAGCGCAGCTGGCTTTGTCGCAAATCCACATCTTATCTTTGGGCACCAGCGCCGCACAAACCGCCTGCAGCTCCGTGAACACAGACTCGTACGGAAAGCACTGGACGGTCAGATCCGGTTTGCTCGGGCTGTCCAGTTCCAAATGCTGCCGGACCGCAGGGTCCAACAAACGCTTGCTGTCCACAAACAATCTAAAATAACATATGGACCAAATGACAGCAATGAGCACGGGTCATGTTTTGAAATCTGGGAAATTTTCAGTATAAAGTGAAGAATCGGGAATGCAGTTTTACTTTATGCTGCTAAGGCCGATGATCGCGTAGGCGAAGAACACGGGGTTGTACTCGATATCTGACCCGCGCAGGTTAAAAAGCCCTGGAGAGAGAAAGTGAGTCTGAAATCATTCGAATGACCTCACAAGTAATTTTTAGAGGGTTTACTATATTTGTGAAAACCCTCCCAAATGTGGCCTCCCAATGAGCATGTGCCTCACGCAATCATGTCCATAATTATCAACATCAACACAAGCTAATCTGACACAAGAGCTCTTTAACTGGGGTTAATAGGAAAGTGGAGAGGAGAACGAGGGCTGGGTCGTGATCTGACACACTAAAAGCACACACAAACCGTGCTGTACGGCGATACGTACACGCAATCTCATCTAGAGCTGTCACCACAAACCAGGAAATCTTCCTTTCTGCCATTTTTCCTCTTAGAGCAGTAATTTTATCTTGCCAGGTGAGACCTATATGGGAAACAGCAACAAGAAATTTTATTTTAATGCTCAGCAGCACAAACTTTATGACTGACCTTTAAGATAAAAATTATATAGTGTATATCATCCATTGAGAGGTGCTGACCGGTGTATTTGAGCCCCAGAGCCATGAGTTTGGTGCTGGGTCGAGGCGGCCGATCCTCCCAGATGGCGTCAATGAGATTGTCCTGCACCGCAACCAAAGAGTGACCCGCACTGCTCAGAGCCTTAGACATGTTCTTCCACTGGTCTGAAAAACAAAATCACAGACACCTGATGTACCTGTGTACATGACATTTTACAATTCAAATAATCACGATTTCTCTGATTGTGACCATAGTAAGTAAAAATACAATGAAACAGAGCTGCACGATTCTGGATAAATTTAGAATCACAATTTTTTGGTTTAAAATAGAGATCACGATTCTCCCACGAATCTGAACAGATAACTAAACAAAATAACATGTTATTTACTAGAGGTTCTGACAAAATGTTAATTGCTGCAGTCTATTTAAAACAAATGTTTAACTAATTTGAATGAATTATTAAAAAAAAAAAAAAAGGTTTGAGTGAATGATTCAATGACTCACTCATAAAGACTTCACTTGATTCAGTGCTGGATCAGCATTTTTGAGCGAATCTCTTGAATTAATGATTCAATGACAAATACATTTTTTAAAAGTCACTTGTTGCCACCTACTGGTATAAAGATGTAATCAATACAATTTTTATTTGAAGCGTCAAGTTACTTTTTAAAGGTGATTTTCTCTATTTGTGTGCATATCTGTATTTATTATTTATATTCAAATGTGTTATTGTTGAATTCCTTACCGGCAGCAATGATCCAAGGATCAACTCCCACTTTGGAGTTTTCTGGGAGAACGCTGATGAGCCAGTCTTCCTGGGATGGTGTTTCCTTCAGTCCTGACCATACAAACAACAGTGAATAACAGTGTATAATTGACATAAACTTTAAGACTGACGTGAAGTTATTGGAATGTGGCTCAGTATTAAATTCAGGAAAACATTCTAATGAATGTTTTGCAATGGCTTATGAAAAGCAGCTTGACCAACGTTCTTTCAATAGCAGCAATCTGATAACAAATGTAATGACCTAGCAACCACATGTCATAAAATTATGCTAAAATCCACTGTACCCATTTTCATCAGAGTCCAGTTATTGTCCATCTGTTGGCTGGCCTGAAGGAAGTACCGCCCATCTGTCCATAAAGCCGCATGCTGTTCTGTGACAATAGCAGTACCTGAAACAAGCAAACACAGCATTAATGAAGTCGCTTAACTATAGCCTACAAACATGTTTTTTTTGTTTGTTTATTAAACATGTTTGTTTATTATAAACAAAAGGAAAAACCAGAAGAACCACTTGTTATTATTATGAAAAAGTGAAATATACAATAATAAATATACAATTTTAATTTAAAAAATATTTTTACATATTTTGTTTGTTTTTGTTCTGTTATTCTGAGAGAAAGTAATAATAATTTGAATTTATGAATTTATTATTAAATTGAAATAATTTAAAATAATTATTATCATTGTAAAAAATATTAATTAATAATAATTAGATTTACACTTAATAATAATAATAATAATAATATACAATAATAAAATTATTATTGTTATTAAAAATTAAAATGACATTTTAGATGACGGTTATTCTTATTAAATTATTACTTTTAAATTATTGTTGTTAATTTATAATAATAATAATTATTATTATTATTAATATTATTCATTTTCATTTGATTTAAATGTAATATAATTGTAATGAAATTATTATTCTTAAATTAAAATAAATAATTTAAAATAATAATAATAATAATTATTATTATTATTAAAATTTTAATTTTAGATTACTGTTATTCTTATTCAATTATTACTTTTAATATTGTTGTTGTTAATTTATAATAATAATAATAATAATAATAATGTATAATAATAACAATAAATTTTAGATGATTCTTATTAAATTATTACTTTTAAGTTATTTACAATTTTTATTATTAGTAGTAGTAGTATATGAGGGACGTTGGCTTATGCTTAATGCCACCCCTGAATGAATCAGTGCCTCACATAAACCACCACAGTCAAAATAAATCTGTCACACCACTGAGCTGTAAATCATGTTTGACAAGTGGTCTCTCATCATCACAAGACATGAACCTCATATCCCAGTTTTACTTCCCCATTCTTTGGGTGAATGAGATTGAGGTGGGCTGAACTGCACTTTTTGTAGTTGCAATGTCAATAATTGTCAGTTGTTTGTGTGTGTGTGTGTGTGTGTGTTTATCTGGGATTATATTGTCTGATTGTGATTCATTTCTATTTAAATGTCATTATTCCAATATGTGTTTAACTATGATGTTTGCACAGCTCTATAATTGATAAATCTCCACTGTGACCCAGTGAAACAGGATATTAAATGATACTATTGTCATATTGCAATTCTGTAACAGCGAATCCCGTAGATCCCAAAATTCAATAAAGTCAGGGTAAAATGTGCACACACCTGCAGAGCCGTTGAATCCGCAGATGAATTCACGACGGCAGTCACAGGGCGCGATGTATTCACTCTGCAAGATGGACAGATGTAGCGGGAAAAAGAGAGACGAAGGGAAAAAGTGAGATAAGCTCTGTCAGCAATCAATCCTAATTACTGCTAATTTAACCACCCAGCAAAATGAAAGAAAACACTCGGCGGGAGGACACACACACACACACACACACACACGCGCGCACACACACACACACACACGTAATCAGAGGTGATTTCATAATCACAGAGCCAGACAGGAGGGGGTGAGGGAAGCCCATCACTCACACAATAGAAATTAAACGACACGACTGAAACACTACACTACACACACACACACACACACACACACACACACACACAGTTAAACTGCAGCAGCTGAAGTAAATTATGTAAAAAAAAATAAAAAATTGTTGAATGTTTAGCAATCACAGGCTGTGTGTTTATAAATCACAGGTTGAATGTTTATAAGGCGGCATTTTTTATATATCACAGGCAGTATGCTTATAAATCACAGACTGTACATTTAGAATTAAGTGTTTGTATATTTAAATCACGTTAAATGTTTATAAGGTGGAATGTTAAAAAAAAAAAAAAAAAAATCACATGCTGTACCTGTTTTGAGGCAGCATGTCTGTAAATCACGTTGTATTTTTATATATCACAGTCTGCATATTTAGAATGTTTACAAGGTGAAATGTTTAAAAATAAAAATCACAGGCTGCATGTTTATAAATCACAGATTTAATTTTTATAAAACTGAATTTTTATAAATCACAGGCAGGATGTTATAAATCACAGACTGTACATTTGGAAATCACAGGTTGTGTATTTATAAATCAGTCTGTATGTTTATAAATCTCAGACTGTTTTTATAAATCACAGGTTGAATGTTTATAAGGTGGATCTTTTATTTGTATATTATATTTATAAATCACAGTCTACATTTATAAATCACAGTCTACATTTATAAATCAGGCTGTATATTTATAAATCACAGTCTACATTTATAAATCAGGCTGTATATTTATAAATCAGTCTACATTTATAAATCAGGCTGTATATTTATAAATCGCAGTCTACATTTATAAATCAGGCTGTATATTTATAAATCAGTCTACATTTATAAATCAGGCTGTATATTTATAAATCGCAGTCTACATTTATAAATCAGGCTGTATATTTATAAATCGCAGTCTACATTTATAAATCAGGCTGTATATTTATAAATCAGTCTACATTTATAAATCAGGCTGTATATTTATAAATCACAGTCTACATTTATAAATCAGGCTGTATATTTATAAATCAGTCTACATTTATAAATCAGGCTGTATATTTATAAATCAGTCTACATTTATAAATCAGGCTGTATATTTATAAATCGCAGTCTACATTTATAAATCAGGCTGTATATTTATAAATCACAGTCTACATTTATAAATCAGGCTGTATATTTATAAATCAGTCTACATTTATAAATCAGGCTGTATATTTATAAATCGCAGTCTACATTTATAAATCAGGCTGTATATTTATAAATCAGTCTACATTTATAAATCAGGCTGTATATTTATAAATCAGTCTACATTTATAAATCAGGCTGTATATTTATAAATCACAGTCTACATTTATAAATCAGGCTGTATATTTATAAATCACAGTCTACATTTATAAATCAGGCTGTATATTTATAAATCAGTCTACATTTATAAATCAGGCTGTATATTTATAAATCACAGTCTACATTTATAAATCAGGCTGTATATTTATAAATCGCAGTCTACATTTATAATTCATAAATCAGGCTGTATATTTATAAATCGCAGTCTACATTTATAAATCAGGCTGTATATTTATAAATCAGTCTACATTTATAAATCAGGCTGTATATTTATAAATCACAGTCTACATTTATAAATCAGGCTGTATATTTATAAATCAGTCTACATTTATAAATCAGGCTGTATATTTATAAATCACAGTCTACATTTATAAATCAGGCTGTATATTTATAAATCAGTCTACATTTATAAATCAGGCTGTATATTTATAAATCACAGTCTACATTTATAAATCACAGGCTGTATGATTTTAAGGCTGAATTTTAATAAATCACAGGCAGCAGGTTTATAATGTGGAGTGTTTATAAATCACAGACTGTATTGTGTTGTGTTTCACATTTGTGGAGCACAGCTCAGGTTCACCTGATGAGCATCTCCTGATGGGATGATGTAAGCTTGGATGGGCTCTGTGATGCACTTGCTGTTCCTCATGGCCTGCCGGAGCTGCCTGAGCAACTCCACTGTGATCTTTGGGGACATAGCGTCTGTTAAGAGAGAGAAAAAAGGTCAGTGGCAAAATTTACACAAGCAAATAATTTATGATGTCCAGTCATCAATGATGACCAAAGAGTGAAAAAACTATCAGTAATTTGCCAATGTAATATTTTAGTTGATATCTAGTTCAAATACACATGACCTTTTCACTTTCAGGCCTATGCTAATCAAATATAATCTCAGCTGAATGATCTCTGTGTGAAAGAAATCAATTTTTATGTGAACCAAATTAATTTTGTAAATCCGTTCACAGCATTGTGAAAAATGCAACTTTGATATAAGATTATAATAAATTAGGCTAGACTACTTCGTAGTACTTTAGTGACATCAGATCAATTTCCAATTCTATCAACATTAAATCACAATCAACAAGTTATTATACTGTCGACAGAACAGGCATCTACAAGTTTCTGGCTGTACAAGAGTGCATATAAGTGTAAAAAAAAAGCAGCTTTTGTGAACAGAAAGAATTACCTGTAGCCATTTTCCCTCTGTGAACCAGAGATCTTACTGTTAACGTGGAGCTCAAAGTTGGAAAGATATGAGATTGTTAACCTTTACCTCGCACAGACTGTCTCTCAGGTGGCATAATGTGACCATCCCATAGTTAAAGATTTACTGTCTATGTCTTCTTGTACTGTGATCACGCAACCATTTACCAAATGTAACTGAAGAGCTTTATTGGTTCCTTTTGCGAAAGATTAACACTTCTATGAGAGAATATATTATAATTTATTATGATTTTACAGTATTATTAAAAATACTATGCTATTTTGGTGAAAAGTATGGTTACGTTAATGCTTTTTTGTAAGGCTTCCAGGAAACTGAAGTCACAGATATTATAAATATTAGATTACAACTTATTTTTGTGGATACACATTTTACCCAGGAAAAAATTGTGTTCTGTGCTTATTCATTCACAAATAATATGCGCTGTTGTCAAAAAGCTAGAGCATCGACAGGTAGCTGTTACATCATCCAATCACTTCAATGGAATTATCATATCGACAGCTGATTGGATAGACGAGCTCCACAGTTCGACAATATAAACAATCTACACTCAAACAGTCAATTAGCGAGCATTCATTTAGACTAAAGATCTGCAGCGTACGAGGAATTAACAACGCATCAGTAAACTTAAATTAAACCGAAACAATACTTAGTTAGAATCGATTTTTATTATGTTTTATTCGTGGTAGGTGTGGCAGTCCCCCGTACTGTTTATCCAAATACAACGCTTTCGATTACAGAAATGGTATTAAGATGCAAACATATTTGGTTTTATTAATTTTGCACGCATGTTTATACGTTTTTTTCTTTCTTATCAAAGGAGAGATGTGTGTGATGCGCGCGACGCTTCCTCGATTATCAAAACACACGCACGCATGTTATGCAAGCGACAACAATAACACTCGTCTTGTTCTCGCGCTTGCACAATCCACTGCCGTTTTCTAAGCACATATAGTGAATGACTGACATCAAACAATTCACCAGTTACCTTGGAGAAGCGAGTCCTGAAATGTAAACTATTGGTAAAAACTCTGCTGTTCCTTGTGTTAGTGTGCAAAGGAAGCTGCCATTACAGTGATGACGTGTGCGGGCACGTGACAGGCAGCCTCTTCCAGTCACATGGCGCACATCAGACTCTCCCACTTCTAGTCAATGAGCTGAACTGTTAATCGTCTAGTGAACATGTCCTACATATATTGCTGCTAGCACAGCTTTAGGTGTAGAATTTAAACTTAACCAGTTTGCTGACGACACTGCAGTTTTTTTTTTTTTGAAAAACAAATTTGAAGTACCAAAAATGATTCGAAATATTGAGGCTTTCACTGGTGTTTCAGGCCTTAAAATGATTTTTTCTGTTGTTTTCTCCTCAAAGGCTGCTCCTCTACAGAATTAGAGAATATTCCAGTTAAACATGAACTAGATGAAAAAAGTTCGTCAAGACAAACTTTAAGTTGGCTTGAAAAAGCCAGTCCAGAAAGTTTGAAGTAGTTTTAAAAGTTTGAAGTTTGAGAGTTTTCAGTTTGAAAGTTTAAGTTTTAGATTAGTAGTTTAGATAGATAGATAGATAGATAGATAGATTTAGATTGATAGATTTAGTTTGATAGATAGATAGATTTAGATTGATAGATAGATTTAGTTTGATAGATAGATATAGTTTGATAGATAAATAGATAGATTTAGTTAGATAGAAAGATAGATAGATTTAGTTAGATAGATTTAGTTTGATAGATAGATTTAGTTAGATTTAGATAGATAGATAGAGTTAGAAAGAGATTTAGTTTGATAGATAGATTTAGTTAGATAGAAAGATAGATAGATTTAGATAGACAGATTTATTTGATAGATTTAGATAGAGTTAGATAGATTTAGTTTAATAGATAGATAGATAGATGAGTTTATGAGTTTGAATGAGTTTCAATGGATAAGAAATAGTACATAGAATGGCAGTTTAATTGAGTCTAATGGGCTCTAATGGGCTCATTTGAACATTTCGTCAATGAAAGTCAATGGGATTTTTCAGAGTTTTAATAGTCATTTTTAGGAAAACCGTAAGTCGGATCAGTTAGAAAAGATATAGCACACCAAGTCAGAACAGTTTGAAGGTCTGACCCGAGTTTGGAGTTTGTGGAGTTAAAGCTCTAGGAGGAGTTAGAGTTGGAAATTTACAGTAAGAAGAAGAATAATAATAAGTTTAATAAGCATTTCAGTAAGTTGGCTTTTTCAAGCCAACTTAATTAACATATCTAACATAACTTGAGGTCTTAGATTATAGTAGCCTACACGCAAAATTCAATGGTTGATAGAGTTTATGAAGAATAGAGAAAGTCCTTGGAACGTATTGCCTAATTATATATATTAAATACTCTTGGAGGCATAGACTTTTTGTTGAAATGTAATTTTTCTGTCGACAAAATTCCTGTTAAATCCAGTTTAAGCCTTAAAGCATGGAAATTGGTAAGCACAATTATTTCATATACTATTCAAAAACAAATCATTATTCTATCATACTTGGTTCAAGGAAGGCATTATTTTAGTAAGACATTTGGTTATTTTCCATGGGTATTTGTTGTCATACTGAATTTCTTCAAAAATTCCAATTAAAACAAGAGAGTTTTCTATTGTTCTTGACGCGATTCCAAAGAGTGTGACATTACTTTTAAAGAGCTCTAGTTCAGTGGAAATCAACATGGATAATACTTGTGAGAATACTTTCTTTGATAATGTTGATGTTCTAAAACAGGTTATAAGGAATGCTTTTTGTTCTGTGTCCTTTCCTGCTGCAAGACTGTTTTGGTCTTCTTTATTTGGTAATATCTCTTGGGTTAAAGCATGGAAACTGCCAAATAAGTTCTGTATACAATGACAAAATTCAGGACGTCTTACAAAATGCTTCATAGGATTGCTAAGCATGCTTTGGAAAGATTAAAGCTCAGTATTTCCTATACCTGTGAATTTTGTGGACAGGAAAAAGAAACTATTTTGCATCTGTTTTTTTCCACTGTATTTATGCATGATTATTTTTGGAAAATTTAGAATTCTATATTAATAGAAAACTGGAGTGTATGATGGAAATGTGTGTATTTGATGTGCTTTTTTATACAGAGAATGAAAATTTGAAATGTAAAGAACAACATACTATACATTTGTTTATTTTATTAGGGAAATAAGAAGAAGTGGGCTCAATGCAAACCAAATTTTTCACATTTTATAAATGACTTGTATATTTCTTGTCTTTCCTGTCATTCTCCTACGCTTTTTACACTGTAGACACAGTGCAGAGCTTCCAGGTTCTGCGTCAGCATCACACAAATGCGTTGTGCTGCTCACATAAACAGCGTCGGCCAATACTGAGCCGCCGTCCTGACGTAGAACCTGGAAGTGCTGCAACGTAAAAAGCGTAGGAGAATGACACAGAAGAGAAGATATTGTTGAATAAAGTCGTTATTAAAGGGATAGTTCACCCAAAAATGAAAATTCTGTCATCATTTACTCACCCTCAAGTTGTTCCAAACCTGTATGAATTTATTTGTTCAGCTAAAAACAAAAGAAGATATCTGGAAGAATGTCAGTAACCAAACAGATCTCGCCCCCCATTTACTACCATAGTAGGAAAAATAAATACTGTGGTAGTCAATGGGGGGTGAGATCTGTTTGGTTACTGACATTCTTCCAGATATCTTCTTTGTGTTCAGCAGAAGAAATAAATTCATACAGGTTTGGAATAACTTGAGGGTGAGTAAATGATGACAGCATTTTCGTTTTTGGGTGAACTAACCCTTTAAGCATGAATTAATGCATATTAGTGCCCCGTATTGTAAAGTGTTACCAAAAAACGTACCTCCCCCAAAATTTTGAACGGTATATATTTGTAATTATTCTTAGTAAGTCACCTGCCAGACATTCGCAAAACACACACACACACACACACAAAACTAAACTAAATAAACAATGTTAGTAATGCAGGCTCAAATAACAAATTATAGTCGTGTTGCATGAAAACAAGGGCTGTGTTGTTTTCAAACTGATTGCATCATACAAAACATTCACATAATAGAAACCAGAGTAACATGGGAATAAAGAGTATAATACAGTATTAGATTAGGCTTTTGAGGAATTTACACTGAATTTACAACAAATTTACAATGGAATTTACTTTGAAAAACCATTAAGAGCAGAGCAGCAAGTTCCATACGTTTGTGAAACATGATCATGTCATTTTCTTAAATGGATATGGGTGTATATAATGCACATAACGAAATGAGAAATGTTCTTTACAGTATAGACTTTATTTAGGGTAGCGCCATATTTAATTTACTGACAAGAATGAAAACTAGGCTGTGAGAGATAGAAGTATGTGGATTGTACTGTTGTTTAACAACATAGCCTAGCGACTGTTCAGTCTTTCTGAAAAAACTGACAAAAACTCCATAAAACAGTTTTGAAAGTTGATCTAGGGCCTTTATAGTGCGTGCCATGCATGGTAAAGACTGTATGTCTCACAGCCTTGTTTTCATCCGTGTTAAATTCAATATGGGGTCTAACCATAATTTAATGGCTTTTAACATTGGGGCGAACCTGTCCTGGTTTATTAAAATATTGAAGCGAAAGCAGTGCTGTGATCTCATTGTAGGGTCGGTCTAGTGCCTCAGTAACCCGAGCAGACAGATGGCAGCCGTCATGACGGACAGTAACATCCTGCAGGGGACCAGCATCAGTCCTGCGTTTCCACCTGAAAAAGGAAGATATTCCAGGTTAAAAAGTGTAAAACATTTTTACATGATGTAAATATTGATAAACACAGAGTTCAGGCTTACTTGGTGTGCACGTCTTTGATTCTTTGAACACACCCATCTTGTCACTGGTCTTAACTGAGTTCAGCTTCTCTTGGCTCACTTCACCTGTTACAACAACATTTTAATTTCTATCCATTTAACTTTTGGTCATTTCTAATTTTAAAAATGTTCACAGTTTTAACCTATTAAAGTTTGTTCATTTTTATCATTTAAATTGGATTTTTCCCATTTTTAAGGCAAGATACCCCAAGTGAATAGAGTAAAAAAAAAAAAAAACTAATAGATACATCATACTTCGCCAGTTGATTGCTTTCATTAAGAATTGCATAATTTTATTACCAGTTTTCTAAAAAAAGTATGTTTAAATATGCAAATGAGGCACTGTCTAATTAAATATGCACTCATTTGCATAAATTCCCTGAACACAAATCTGAACATTGGATAAAGCCAGGTTCAAAATGTTTGTTTTATTTTGTTGACATATTAGACTCAAAGGTTTTTACAGAAGGGATTTTTCATATCTATTTATATCACTCCATAAATCAGAAAATACTGTCAAAAGCCAGAAAAAAATATATATAATAATGTTTCTAGGAATAAAATGTGATATATGAACAAACCCCTCAGTAAAAACCTTCAGAATATAGAAACTGTAAAGTTTAGTGTATGTGCTACTGTGGATGAGAAAGAAAAAAAAACTTTTTGAGAAAAGGGTCTTTAAAAATACATGTATTGCAATTGAAATCTATAGATGTAAACAGATAAAGTGCAATAAAATAAACACTTAAGATGTAATTTGGATGTTTTCTTTCCACTAGTTTAAAATGTTATGAAAAGCCAAATAGCCCAAAATCTCAAAACTGATCAGTGCTTGAAAAAACAATGTTTTTGCCTGTACTGTCTTGCCTTAATTTTTTGACCGGCCAGCTTTCAATATGATAATAATCTTTTCAACTATGCCCTATAGAGAACTACAAAATTATTTAGGTATTTTTAGTATGCAATCACATAGCAACCCTCCACCACCCAATTACAGCATGCATCCATTGCATTTTCTTAAAAAATAAATAAATAAAGTATAATTCAAAATATAAAACATTCTATTTAAAAGTAAAAATCAAAAAAGACTTCTATCGTTTCTTCTGTTGTCCTTGCTGTCCTGAGGTATAGACCTCTGTCATATACCGCTCTCCTGTTTCATGTCTCTATGCTCCACCTGTGCATCAGATTACCGTGCAATTTCCCTTTTTTGTGTCTTTGAATGGACTGGATTGTTCATTGTTTTGACAGACAAAGCATACAGTTCAGCAGAAGAATGCAATAATCAAACAACTTCAAAAATATATGAAGAGACACATCAGTCACCTCAAAAGATTTAATACAAGCGTGGCTCTTTTCTGCCAGCTCTTGTGCTTGAATATATGAATATTATTATTATTTTTAATGTTTAAACATTTGAAATGAAATAAGCAGAAAGCGCCTTTATTCATTTTTTTTTTTTTTACAAAATTATATTCATACATAATATGAATGTGTGATCATACAAATTATAATATTGATTATGAATATTATTTATACATTTTAGGGTTGTCAAATTATATTTGCTATAATTATGTAATATGATAATTATCTCAATTCAGAAGTATATGTATATACGTATGTGTGCACTCAGTTGTATATGTATATATGTATGCATATTAAAGATTATATGTATAATAGATATTATTTATGGAATTGTATATATACTGTTTATTGTATAACAATATATATTGATAGTATTATTTCCATATCATTAAACACTGAGCTATTTTTAATTGTTAGTCTATGTATACATGCGTCAGATGGGCATCTCACTGTTTTTTCAGTATCTTACGCTATGAGCGCCACATTTTTAAGATGTCATGTGAAGCTGAAAACAGTTCTTTGAAAAGCAACAAAAGTTGCAGAAGTAAAAACTTCATATTCTTTTGCTTACCTGACACCAGATAATTGACCTGCTGGCATTTCCCATCAGACCTTTGTGAAGGAGAACCAGGTAAGATGGAAACTCTGGATATGGGGAGGTTTAGCGCATCTGCCACTCTCTTACGGAAATCATACCTGCACACAATAGTCAATGTGCCAAAATAAAACATGCATTGCTTTTGCAAAAATATATTTAATATTTAATGTAATGGATGACTTGTGATTATTCTTTTGTGATGTAATGGATCAAAATGTCATTATCATTACAACATATAAGGTGACATATCATGTGTTAGTTACAAGAAAGCCAGAAGTCATTGTGTTCATCTGTATATGAATGTTTTTTTTTTTTAAATTATAATAAACATTTCCCATTCATTTTTGTTTGTTGACTTAGTTTTGTGGTTTATATTTTTACACACAGAAATGAACAGATTAATTATTTCAGTAAAAGTTTTGTTATTTCATACAGTGAAACCTAAAGGATCTACTTCTACCTATAATCTAATTAATTAAAACTAAATTTTTAGTAGTCAGGTTGATACAGTTAATATTTTGAATATAAAAACCAGTTAAATTTCAAGTTAAGTGTATGAAGGACATTTCTGGATTTTTAAACGCACCTGCTGAAGGAGGCCCTGTTGGGGAAGATCTGCGTGGCAGAAGGGGATTCTGGGTGAATATCTGCACATGCGGTTGTGGTGGTATTGAGTCTGAGAACTAATGACCTCTGGACAGCTGGAGGTAAAACATTGAGACAATTTCTATGTTGTTCGTTATGCAGAATTCTATTCCAACGCAAGTGTGAAAGTTATTCATATTTGCTACCTGTGAAGTCTCCGGACAGCTGCAACACAATGTCATTGTACAGTTGTCTCTTGGTGAGACTTATGGATCCATGTCTGCCCCTCAGATCACCAACCCAACAGGAGAGAGCCCTCACCTGAGAACAGCTGTTCATCTGAGAGACAATTATTTCTGTCTTAATAACTTTTGCATAATATATTCAAAAATTTAAATTTAGCATTTGATGAGAAAATAGGCCTTCATCTTCTCTCACATTTGTCATGTTGAATGGATTATACATTTTATCTTCACCAGGACACGCACCGTCTGACCCCACCGGCTCATCTGCAATGTACCAGGAAGCCTCTGCAAACTAGAAAGCAGTAAGAAAATTCCTCAAATTCAATTTAATTAATGGCTAACATGACTAATGAAAAACTTAACTTAAAAACTTAGCTTAACTCAACTAACTTACATTTAATTGTTGTGATGCCCGCACATCCACCTCTAACATAACGTCACCATAGCTGCCATCTGGAAAGGTCTGCTGGGACTAAAAACATGTACAGTGGATCACTTAGCAGTAATCTTAATGAAAAATATTCATAAATATTTATATGTTTTTATAAATTTAAATATATGGGTCAATGATGTGATGGGTCATTTTTTTGTCCAAAGGCCTTAATAATAATAAAAAACAAAGATATGACATCCAAAGTATGTAAGGTAGTACAACTAGATCTCTTTTATTGAATCCAAAAGGTTTTAATTATATTTTGCTACATATAAAAGATATTTTAAAGATTTTGAAGTGTCAAAAAGTCATTCGGTTTAACCGTACAAAGGCCAGTACAGCCATTTCATTTGTGATTAAAATATCTTAAAATGTAATAAATGTATATATTTTTTATTCTGGCATGATTTTATAACATCATATATCAACATAGTGCAAAATGGTATTAAAATTGTGTGTAGAAGTCATTGCTTTGTTATGAGAAAGAATGTCCGGAAAAATGAATTTCATTGATGTCATTCGGAGTAACCAATATAATGGGATCATTTTGGATCAAGTCATGCGGTCAATATCATGTGACAGGATGTGACATCATTCAGACACCTGCAAAGGACCACATGGTCATGAAGCAAAGTAACTAACTCTCTTTTAACTATTTGAAAAATTCATGTTTTCACTTGCTCATACGCATGCCCCAAAACATCAGGTCATTCGGTACAACCGCTATAAAACATGGAAAATGTTGTGCGAATGACCTGAATATTTTAAAAACTTGTACTAAATATAACATTTTTGACTGTCCTCTTGCTAGCTAGCTAGATATCAGCCTGTTAGCATTGTTTGAAAATATTGTCATTCGGTATAACCAAAAGTGTCATTCGGTAAAACCGAAATTTTGGTTAAACTGAATGACTTTTTTGGTGACAAATTTTGTCCATCTTGTAAAAAATGACAAAAGCAGTGTTAATTGATTATAAAAAAAACCACATGATCTCATTGTTAACACTTAATAAAACTTAATAATTAATTATATCTCCATTATGTTTTTTTACACTTTTAAAAACCTTATTTGTCAATGATCCATATATATTTGTAAAAATGATTTATAATAACATATGTAATGATTGCCATATAAGCAAAATTTTTAGGGAAAAAATTATTAATTATTATTTGCATCCTAATTTGCTGGAAAACAAGACTAAATGTCCTGGGGTATTTTTTATATTACTGACCATTAAAGGGTTAAGTAAATTCAAATTGTTGCCTTGTTTGACCACTTTGAAATGCAGATGCTTAAAGGCAAATGTTTAAATGCACCAGATGCTCTTGACAAAATGTGTTATAAATATAAAATTATCAGTCGTTGTCATTTTTTGTTGTAAATCATGTGAATCGTTCTTCCGCTAACAACACCAAGACCACAGGACAGCTGCAGGTCTGCTGTGCGGCATGTGACAGATCCATCTGCCTGCGGTAGAGATGAGCTTCATACCGTCCCAGCAGGACAAGAGCTGTACCCCTCCACAACCACAGCCTCACCCAGTTACCCCTCACCACCCCTTCCTCCTCCATCCAGCATTATTAACAGCGTCATCTTTTTGTGGCAGATTTAAAGTGACGGTAGATTTTAAGCCACTTTAGGGTGGGAGAGAGTAGAGATGAGGAAGATACTTATTTTTTACAGTTCCCTCTAATTTAGTTACCATGGAAACAGTAGGAGCCATTCAAAATAGACAATTCAAGCCTTGTAACAACACCTTATACACCACCCAGATGACCCTACCCTCATGACAATGAGTTTTGAACAGGGAAGCACCACATATAAAAATCTACTTATATGATGTATTCTTAAAGATACCTATTAAATTTGCTTTTTTTCTTACCATCATCACTGTCCCAGTTACAGCACCACTGAACATGGCCTTAGCAGTCACCCAATTTCCATCTGGGGTGTCCTCTGCTGAGATATCTGTACACCTCATTCTGTAAATAGGAAAAGAAACCATTTTAAGTTATCCATTTTTAAGTAAATTTCACAATTTTCCTCCCGCATTCCTAGGTGTGTCAAAGAAACCTGGTGTATTACTTGTATAAACATTATGTGTAATGTTTGTATAAACAATTTGTATAGAGGAATGAGCTGTGTGAATCCTCCCACACATGTTTTTCATGATGGTTTTTAGGTATTTCAGATATCTGACTCTAAATAGCTTTCCAGAAAACTGCGGTCTTTTTCCGGAATACTCAGTTATGCCTGTTGGGAAAAAGTATCTTGCTGTCAGTCTCACTGCTGCCTCACTGGCGCAAATGCAGAAGATTGCTCTGATATAAAAAACATGAGGAACTGAGACAAAATGCAGAATTGGGAATCAGTTGTATCATGACTTGCACCTGCAGTTGTTCTCACCTATTTATGGTTCTGCTTCTAATAGTTTAAGGAGAAGCAAACTAATATCTCATATTTCTCATAAAGGTCAAATTGTTGTGAAGGGCAAACAGCCAGGTGACTGTTTGAGGATGCATGATTTGTAAAGATACTAACCTTGTGCCGTTGGTGTAATGTATGACCAGAGACCGGCCAATGATGCTGTTTGGTCCTGAAAGTGGCATATTACCATCCATGTACTGGGTTTGAAAGTTGTTCTGACCCGTCAGGTCTCCAAACTTCCCACTGATGTCTCCAATCTCATACTGGTCAACCGTGCCAATCCCTGGAGCTGGAGATAAAGATGCATTCACAGAAAATGGGTTGAAGTGCCCCATGATGTTACTGTCGGAGCAGGGTTCCTGTGCGCTCTTGATTGGAAGAATATGGACGTGGTAGCCACCGGCTCTGGCGTTAAGCCCAGTGAAGGAGATATTTAGGATTGTTGGCCCTTGAGGAGAGACTTGGGAGAATCGGACTTGACCTTCAGAAGATTCAGGCCCATGCCAGGAACTTGAGTGAGCAGAGGGAAAGCGGAACAAGGTGAGGTTTGCGCAAGCGATCCGTGGAGCTGTTTGGTTTGGACCATGTACCACCAAAGAACGACCAATAATTCCAGACACCCAAGAGGTTGTGTCAGTAAAAAAGTTCTTGGTAGCCACCGTCCCCATCTCAGACTGTAGGTCCAGAGTCCTGTGCTTGCCAGAGATATCCCCAACTTCACAGGCAAAAGGGCTGTCTGGACCACAGTTAACACTGTATGCACTCACCGTGGTGTCTACGTAGAATGGGTTCCAGTGTCCTCCAGTGGACAGACAAGATGTCTTGTCACTGTCGGCCTCTGTGCTGATGGGATAGTTGTGGACGTGCCAGTTGTGATTCAGTGTAGAAGGTGCAGAGAGTTGTCCATAAGATAGGTCCATGAACACGGAGACATCAGAATATGGGTCACTACTGACCTGAGTGAACAGGACCTTCCCCACAACCGGACCACGAAAGTCCGCCTTGGCGACAGTCACTTCGCCAGGGTAGCCTATACTTGCACAGACAAATCTGGTCGTATTGGGCAAGTGTATCACGACAGATCGACCCACAATGCTATTCCGGCCAAACAGAGGTAGGTTCCAGTCTGTGAAAGTGGCCTGAAAGTTATTTGTATTCTCCAGAGAACCATGCCTGGCACTCAGATCTCCGACCTCAAAGCGATCATGAGTGGACCCTCTTGGTGGCGGATACGCTGGTGCCTGAACATTCACATTGAAGGGGTTCCAGTGACCCCCAACATTGTTGTTACTACAGCTGCTATCCGAGGGAGATCTCATCTGGGGTAGAGGAAACTGATGAACGTGGTACGGCCCAACTCTTCTGTCCAGGTTTGTCAGGTTAACAATGATGGTGGTGAGATCAAACGGAGATGGTTGTTGAAAGGTGAAGTAGCCTTTAATCCCTTGCATGTTCAGGACAGCGCTAACAACCTTCATTGCAACGCTTCGGATCTCCGCACATGCATAGCTTGAGGTAAAGCTGAGAACAGCGAAGCGGACACTAGAACTGAGAGCGGAGATTTCCAACCGAGACTTCACGGGTTCTAGAGTTGATCCCACATTCAGAAGGCCTAGCTTTGTAAGACTCTTGGGATCCAGACTACCAAGAAGCATAGTGCAGCTGGTGGCAGAGCTTTGTGACACCAAAATTGTGACATTTGTAAAAGTCCTGGTCTGATTGACATTTCTCAGATCTGAGAGAACCCTCACCCCTGCTTCTCCTGTCACTTGTCGGATGTAGATGTTCCCAGCAATGGGACTGAAAAATCGTGCCTGCCAAGTTCTGACCTGGGACTCCGACATGAGTCCGGCACAAATCCTTATGCCACCACATGTCTCAACCAGCACTGAGAGGGCATCCAGACTAAGGTGCTGTTCAAACAGAGCGGACACGTTCACCGCAGCCTGGGGCTGATCTACAGAAAAGGTGAAAACACTGTCTCCTATGTGTGACTTTTGACAGGGTGAAGCAAAATGGCCGTACATAACAGGGAATGTAGTGAGGGAGATACTGAATGATCGGCATGTGCCGGTTCCTGTGAGATTAACAGTGGACATCAGCTCCGTGGAGTCAAATTTGATCCAACCAGTGATATCCATCATGTTGAAGTCAGCCCGATACCTCACACAAGAGGCACAACCTAAAAAGAGTCAATGGAATAAACAAAATATCATATGAATTCAAATAAAACATACTCATTCTTTTCAGGAAGTCTGCAAACTATTTATGATTTCAAGCATTTAATTTTAGCAGAACATATTAAACAGATCAGTCAGATTCCAGTGTAAGATTAGACTTATTACTCATGTCAACACCTCATCTGTTATACGTTTGTTAGACACCAATGATTAAATGATATTATTATTAGCTTTAGATGTGGTCAGGTGACAGGTGGGTTCAGGTGTCACAGTGTGTCAAACATGACATTCCTAAGAGATTCTTTAAGAAGAACTTCGGGAGTGTCCCGTTGAATTCAGGGAATTGTGCGGTTTAAAACATAAATAATGTCACAGTCAAGCTGAGTCATACTGAACAACAGTGATCAATACAAAAAGCCTGTAAGTTTTCAGCTATGCAAAACTCCCATTCATAAAAAATGTCAAAGACATGAAAGCATGATTTTACTTTTTCACCATATTGCCTTGTGTAATAGGTGCAAAGGTTAAATTACAATTTTAACTCATACACTGTAACTAAGGATACAGTTTAACTACGTTAACTTAAAAAAAGAGGGCTTAGAAATTAGAAATATTAAGTGCAGTACAAACTTGCATGTACATTTTCTCACATAAATCAAGCTTGAAGTTTGTTTATAGTGCCTATTATGCATTTAGCATCACGTTATACCTTATGAAACACTAGTTATCACATACAAACACTAGATATCACCAGATATCACAAGGTCACTGAATAATTTAACAATTGTAAAGCAATTACAGACTGTCACATGCTAATACGCTAACTAAGAATGTATAATATCTTACAGTGACAATATGATGCAAATTCTTAAACTTTTCCATTGACTCTGCAACAGTTTTCCAGAAACTCAAACTTGAGAGACCACACACTTTGAACATGCTTTGCTGGGATGCAAATCCCTATATTTTGGGAGGAAAAAAAGTTGGCACTTACCCCACAAGATGAACAGGATCAAAGCTCTCGGCAGCAACATGTTACCAGCTGTTGTTTATGTGTGAGTTTGCAAGTAAGAGGTAGAAATATAGACAGTTGTGTGAGAGTGGTTTCACAAGGGAAGCCCCTGTGTGTGTGTCTATAACCTACTGTACTGGAGTAGTCTGCACTGATGTGTGCATGTGTGTGTGTATGTGTGAATTCCTCAATGTCTCAGTGTGTAGCTGGTTTGAATGAGTCTGTGGCTTGTCTCTTCTATAGTCTCAAGGGAGGGAAGCAAAAGGAGTGGCTTCTCAACATCCTGTGTTCATGCTTTTCTTGACATAGAAACATAACAGCTGATATAACATACACAAAGCATCATTTACAACCATGGAAATATGGTTTAGCAAGATTTTCCCAGAATAAAGGTTTATGGATGTGATGAACACACTACCGGAAAATAAATACGCTCGACATTTTGGTGGTAGGCATTGATTAAGGAGCAAATTTAGCAATTACAACCTACTATCTTTTGTATATTTTATACTTTCCTGTTTCTTGTTGTTTAATTTCTCCTCAATGTGGCCAATACAAAATACTTTCCAGCTGAATATAGGAGCACTGGGATTTATTTTTGGCCTGAGCTGCTCCAAGATGTTCTTGAGGTTCTTCAACTGGTGCCGTTTTAGATAATGACCGTTGAGGCCTCAGTGAGGAGATGTGACGTAGACAAGAGCTCACTCAAAAACAGACACAACTGCTTTGCTTTGGAAAGATGCACATTATTATGGCTAATTATAGCTGGTGTATACAAGAAATATAGTGACTAAACAAGCAGTCCACAAATAAAGAAGCTGCTACTACTCTGTTGTTCCCTAATGATCGAATTTTCACTTTTACTTCATTATTAAAATGAGAGCAGCTATTCTTCCATCAGATATCCGTTCTTTTCATAGTTCACAAATTTGCTTAAATTATGATTCTACAAGATGTTAGAAGACCAGACAAGCTGTCAGTATGCCAATCTGTCACTAATATTTGTTTTTCATTGATAGAATTTGCTGATTTACTCATTTACTCATTTTAATAAATCACCCATATTGTTGTTGTTGGTGTTGTTCCAGTATGTTTGATCAGGAGAAAAGTACACTTACACTGTATAATCCATAACACAGTTCACTTAACAGCGTTGATACGATTAACTGAACATTTTATCATTAACAGTTGACGTTATATTTTGGACATTTGCTGGTGTTTGTCTGTGTGTCAGAGCTCCTCTGCTGCCCTCTGTAGGTCATTTATGATCGTTCAGAGTGGCGTCTCACCACAGAAAACAGTGGAAAATGTTTTTATGTGTATCAACATAGTAGCTTATCTAGTTATTAAAACACCCTAGGTGTTTAAAATCCTTTAACGTGTACCAATGTATTTTTAAAGTGAAGGTTTGTGGATGTACATTATCCTGACAGATTTTATTTTGTTATTGAAATTGTCCTCATTTTAATCATTGATGGCAAAAGTTTTTTAAAAAAGCACAGAAGACAGAAAAGGAGAAACTCAAATAAATGCAAAGGAAATGTATGTAAATTTGTATTATTATTATTCATTATTGTTATTTATTATTTTGTAACTCTGTGATGTTACAGATCTACTCATATGTAGGCTAACTGAGGTTTATAGCAGGTGTTAACATTGATTACCATTAAATTATGAAGGACGGGGGTCAGGTGGGGTGTTATAAACCGAAAAGGCTCATTTGATTTATGAGAAAATAACCACCTGCCCTCCTTTTGTGAATGATAGTGTCACCCCCAACCCCCTGAGAATGACTCTGATCCATGTCAGACAGCTTTGACAGTTGGAGTCATTATTAAACATTTACAGAAATATAATCCTCAAGTGTGAAAGTGATTTCTATGTTTTACAGCACAGACGAATGATCTGATATTAAATGTGTAGATCTAGATACACAAACAAGGAGCCTCATCTCGTGATGCGTTTAAACCCAGTGTTTCCATTTGAGGTTATAAACTATGAGAACTGACATACATAAACATGTGAAGGTATTGGCATGCGGTTCAAGGTTAAACCACCACTCAAGACAAAGGAGAGAGACTCTGTTTGTCATTGGCTGTCACATGACCAAGTTACCAACCAGTGGAACATGTTTCTGTTTTTTTAGCACTTCAGTTGAGTTTAACCAAACTATATGTAGCCTGTAGATTTCTTTTTTATTAAAATCTATATACATAACATATATATAAATTATGATGCACAGTAATAGTAATAATAATTAATATACATATTAATATATTTTATATACAAATTATATAAATATCCCTAATAATAATAATAATTTATAATAAAATTCACCAATGGTTATAACAGTTAACAACATTACAGTATAAACTGTATAAATACAAGGTGTAACTCATGCCAGGCTTTTTTTTTTTTTAACAAACAATTAAAGAATACAAACACATTTTTAAATTTGTTTAATGTAACTAAATGAGCTAGGTCTTCACACCAGATTTGATAAATGAAAGACCGTGTTACAATGACGCTTAATCTGTCTGTGTTCATACAGTCCTAAACTGATGGTTTCTGATGCTTACACATGATTTACTTTATTGTGATAGTATTTGGTTTTGGTCTTGAAGCTGATATATCACTCGTGTCTGCAGTAGATCAGCATCATGAACGTGTTTTTCCAACCGTTCTGTTTTTCCAACAGCAAACACTAAGAACGAGACAATAAATTCAGATTTAATATTTACTAACAGTTATATTCTTTCTTAAATTGTAGAGATGCCAAATAATAGTCAATAGACTAAATAATAGAAAATTCATAATTACAACAACGTCACCTGCCTCTACAGAAGAGCATCATACTGATATTTTAGACTACAGTTTCATATTTCATTGGTTGTTTAAATTAATTTTTTCTGAAAGAGCAAAAACTCACCGATCAGCACAATGAGCAGAAGCCCGTTCATCAGAGCAGATATGATGATAATAATCTGCCATTGTGTTTGATTCTGATCAATAAACTCAATTACTGTATGATTGTGACACTCAGATGGTTGAACTGGTTCTGGAAAGAAAGTGTCCATAATCTGTTACTGTCAGTCTCCACTGCAATTTTAAAACTAAAAATTAAACATTAATCTCTCTGTTGACTGAAGCAACAAATGAGCCTATCTTTTACAGAACAAAACAACTAAGTATGTCATAACTATAAATAGTCACAGATCAAATGAACTCACCGGTGAAGTACAGTCTGAAGCCGTTACTGAATTTTGGAGGTGTGTCTGTGTTTATACAGTAATAAACTCCTAATTCATCAACAGTCACATTATTTATAACCAGACGATGTTTAAATTCCACTGAATATTTCTTTCTGAATGTTTTATTAGGGTAAAAGGGTGATAGTGGTGTTTGTAAAGACTGTAGAATCACTGTTGGAGGATCTGGTGTTTTCAGTAAAATCCAATAAACCTCATTTTCATCAAGATCACAGTTTATGGACACATTTGATCCCAAATCAGTTAGTTGATCTGCTACTGCTGCTTGACAACAGATTAAGACATCTAAAAGAAAGAAAAAACACAGTAGCATAATGCTGTGAATCCACAGCGTAAAAAAATGATAATTCATAATAAACTCACAGAGAAAAAGCTGAAAGATCCTCATGTTGTTGCTGTGTATTAAAACACTCCATCCACACACCATTTAAACTCTTTTGTAGAGCTCTCAATGAGAAAGAAAGAAAGAAAAAAAGACTTTTCCCACATCAGTCAGAGGAAGTGTAAGTGGGTGGATCTTGGTGAATTGATTGGAGAACTAGCATTTGCAGCCTCTTGTCTGCTCTACAGCAAATGATGTTTGGTTTGGCCACATAAACATCTGTATAGTCTTCTTTATAGTATTTTTTTTTTTTTATCATGGAGAGTTGTTTATTAATATGCTGAATGGTCAGAAAACAAATCAAGCTTGCAAGAATTTTAAAAGTACTTGACAAAATTGTGTTAAATTCTGTTTTTCATCACTATTATTATCTTACATACTACTTTTTCTTCTTGGTAACAAAGAAATAATTTTAAAACAGACATTTCTTTCATCAAAAAGTTTAATTTAATTATCACGAACGAAATTCTTATTTGACCCCTTTGTTTCTCTCTCTTTCAGTTTTTCACAAAAACATTTTATATTCTGTGAACTTATTCAATTTGAGTGAACAAAAAGAATACTTCTTAATATTAAATTAAACTATAAATCCAAATACTTAGTGTAGCTAAAACTCAACTAAAATGCAAAAAACCATCAAAATCAGAATCTTTTGCAGATAACTGCCAGCTAGAAAGCAATATCACAAGCACACGTACAGTACATGTGCTAACTTACAGTTAATACAGACTAACACTGTGGACTAGCACAGACACTTTTTAAATAATGCAACATATATTTTTAATGTTCTTTGGCCCATTCTTGACCACGGTCTCTACTCTTTACCAAAATACCAGATCTACCCCTATATTAACTGTGCAAAAACACAAAAATAATAATTTCAAAATTTATGCTCCTTTAACAGCCCAAAGCAAAGCATGCTGGGAAAATGAAAACTGCTGTAACTTCAAATAATCAGTTAGTGAGCGCACAAAACTTTTAATATTAACTTCTATTAGTCTGTAGTACAAAGGACTTTCAGTAGTATGAGTAAAATTAACTTTTCATTTAGTAACTGTAACTGTAAGGTTTTGGGTCAATGACAAATACATTTTTTTTTTTTTTTTTTTTTGGACAGACTCATTAATTGAATTTATTTAATCATGACACATAAGGGTGTGACAAGCAACAAGCTCTGCATTTTTGTTGAGCTCATTTACTGACAAATTTTCTTTGTCCTTCCCTGAGTTTCTTTTTTGTCTGTCTTTTTTTTGGAAAACTTTCAATGCCAATCAAAATCAAATTCAAAGTCAGGGCAAGTTCAGTTACAAAAGACTTTCAGGTTAAAAAAATCCACAAAACTTCAAGATATTGCCACAAGTAAAATAATTTTAAATATCTCAAATTTCTGTACAGTGATGTGCCTATTTATCTGAACTATGATGAATGACCTTCAGAGGACAGCAGATGAGCTCTGATACACACAAGACTTCACCAGCAAATGTTCAAAAATATCATGTTAACTGGTTACAGAAGAGGTACGATCTGTAATGAAAAGGAGCGGCATAATTGTTCTTATTACATACTTTTATATACACATCTACAATGTTCAAGCCTCATATTTACAGATTGTAGTGTGAATGTTCATTTTATGATTTCTTTTCACTTTTTATTTTGCCATAGTAGACCAACTACAGCTCTGTCAGGACCACTATCGTCAAAGATGTATGGTTCTGTTCTGGGCAAGCAGCAATAACCCCCTTAAGATAAACAGAACAGAACCAGCATAAATGAATTGCATCATTAATGTTCTTAATGACAATAATATAATGTAACAACATAATTCAAGAAAATGAGTCTGATTCGAAGAGGAATATCATAAGGACAAGTCCTGACTGGACGAGAGGAGGAGCTACAGGAGCTGAGCAATGTGATAAAGCTGCTGATAACACTGAATGGACCTCATACAGGGATGCTGTGATAGGCATTGTGCTGTTATAGGTAGACGTGGATCAGCTGAGAGTCAGCCGATGCGAGCTTGACTAATGTGACCTGCTAGAACTAACGCTACGCTTGATCTATGTAATCAAAATCTGCTCTCTCTCTCTATTTCTCACATGTCAGTAGCCTACATCTCCGTGGGACTTTGGCTATAGGTTACAGACCTAGTTTTATGTTTGACAGGTTCAGTCTAACCATTCACAGAAATAAAAACTTCAGTAACTATAGGTGCTTTTCAAGTTACAGTTGTCAAATGCTCTGATATTAAATGTGTTGATCTAGATATACAGACAAAGGGCATCGTGAAGTAAAGAACAATGTTTAAACCCCAGCAGACGCACTGCAGTGCTGTTGTTTCCATTTGAGGTTAAGACAACTGCGAGAATAAATGTATAAAGGTGTTGGAAAAACACTGCGCTCGGTTCATGATTAAACCTCCACTCTAGACAAAGGTGACAGACCCTGTTTGTCATTGGCTGTCAAGTGACCAGTGGAACATGTTTCTGGTTTTGGTTGAGCGTTTCAGTTGAGTTTAACCGCATGGTGTTGCCTGTGTGATCATTTAAAATAAAAATAAGAATATTAATAAAACTTGCATTTTGTTTATTTAGTGTTTTGAGGCTATTTCACACAACACATATTCACATTATATTCCACAAGACAAAATCATAATTTAATTATTGAATTATTATTGAATTCAATACACTGCCATTCAAAAGTTTGGGATCGGTAAAATTTTTTAATGTTTTAAAAGAAGTCTCTTCTGCTCACCCAGACTGCATTTATTTAATCAAAAATACAGTAAAAACAGGAATATTGTGAAATATTATTACAATTTTTTTTTTTAAATTGTCTGCTTGTATATATTTTAAAATGTAATTTATTCCTGTGATTAAAGCTGAATTTTCAGCATCATTACTCTTCACTGTCACATGATCCTTCAGAAATAATTCTAATATGATGATTTGCTGCTCAAGAAACAACTATTCTTTTTATCAGAGTTGAAAACAGTTGTGTACAATTTTGTGCAGGATCCTTTGATGAATAGAAAGTTCAAAATAACAGTATTTATCTGAAATAGAAAGATTTTGTAACATTATAAATGTCTTGACTGTCAATTTTGATCAAATTAATGCATCCTTGCTGAATAAAAGTATTAATTTCTTTCCAAAAAAAAAAAAAAAAAAAATGCAGTGCAGTTTTTTTGGCCGCCACAGAATTCGTTAAAATCGACATAAGGCCTTGAAATATGATGCACTGCCCTAACAAAAACCTATTTTATTTTTTTTGTTTTGTTTTTTAGCATTTTTACTGTATCATCCTTTTTATGGACCTTACTCTCATTTTTTTTCATAGTAAAATGGCAGTGACACAAAGGAAATATGTTATAGACTTTACACATAAAACACAAATTGTAACATGTGAGCTCTAATTTTAAAGAGGCAAATAATGTTCATATCAAGCTTTGAAAATCAAACATGGAGATGAAAGAACAATTGTAACTCTTTACATTGTTAAATGATAAACATTCTTTAATTGCCTTTGAATTTTTAAGTTTATCTGAATGTGTTCCATTTGAATGTGATAGGTTGCCTTTATTTTTTCAAATTTGCACAATTTTTTTTTTTTACAGTGTGTTAAAACAACAACGACAACAAACTTGTGCTATACTTGTAATTTAAGGTCTCAGAAGTCATAAAGACATTGGTTAATAAAATCCTGAAAAAGTTAATAATCATATAATGTACAATATAAGTATGAGCTCAATCATGCTCAAGTGTTTATGACTTCAGCAGCTTTAGAGCAGCATGGGTCCTGTTGATTTGGCTGGGCCAAATATTTTTTACACAGGTAAAATTCACCTCAGCAAACTGAAAGAGCAACGAGGAAAACAATATTAGTACCTGCTGCAGTTGTTGCTGAACCAAAATTAATTTCATAATCTAAACAAGCAATAGTTTGTTGAAATAAGTCAAGATTCCTCAATAACTATCGAGTCAGAAATATTAGTTATAATGATGGTTTTGCATATTTTACCTGCAATAACTCCTGATTCTGTGTAACTTGCATCTGCTGTAGATCAGTGTTGAGTTGTGATTGTTCTGCAGACCTTCTGTTTCCAACAACAATAACTTTTAATAGTCCTAAAAGTCAAACAGCGATATCAGATTCAATATTTATTAAAGGTTGTATTATTCTTTCTTAAAATGTAAAAACATTCAAAGTCACAAAAATAACAAATTAATTGTTAAATAGTCAGAATAAACAATCCTAAATAAAGAACTTTTACACAATTATTAAAACTCTTGGTGCCTTTGGATAAGAGCATCATATTAATTTTTACAAGTTGCATATATTCTATTTTCTAAACTAAAGAACAGTCACTCACCGATCAGCACAATGAGCAGAAGCCCGATCATCAGAGCAGATATGATAATGATAATCTGACATTGTGTTTGATTCTGATCAATAAACTCAATCACTGTATGATTGTGACACTCAGTTAGTTGAGTTGATTCTGGAAAGAAAGTGTCCACAGTCTGTTACTGTAAAAACTGACAGTCTCCACTGGAGCACAATGACTGCAGTTTCATACATCTATAATATCTAGCTTATTACAATACTAATAACTAATAACAATAAAATGAATAGTAAATAATTTCACTGATCATCATTTTGATCTCTGAAGGAGAAAATGAACTCACCGGTGAAGTACAGTCTGGTGCTGTTGCTGAATTTTGGAGGTGTTCGTGTGTTCATACAGTAATAAACTCCTAATTCATCAGCAGTCACATTATTTATAACTAGACAATGTTTAAATTTCACTGAATATTTCTTTCTGAATGTTTTATTTAAGTAAAAAGGTGATTGTGGTGTTGGGAATGATCGTAGAATCACTGTTGGAGGATCTGGTGTTTTCAGTAAAATCCAATAAACCTCATTTTCATCAAGATCACAGTTTATGGTCACATTTGATCCCAAATCAGTTAGTTGATCTGCTACTGCTGCTTGACAACAGATTAAGACATCTAAAAGAGAGAAAAAAGCATTATAATTTAGATTACTTTGAACCTATAACATAAAACAATTCATGACAAAGTGCATGTAAAAATACCGATATCATGTAATGAACTCACAGAGCTGAAGCTGAATGATCCTCATGTTGTTGTGATTAAAACACCTCAATATGAATCTGTTTCCCTCCACACAACATTTAAGATGAATCTACTGCAACTCTGAAGCAAAGACAAGAAAAAAACTTCTCACATCAAGCAGAGGAAGTCAACGTCAAACTCACTCTGACCACAACATCTAATGCCCCCATTACCATCATCACTTCAGTAATCAAAACTTATTTTGTTATTTTATAAACACTGTTTTCATAAGATTTTTGATATTGTTAATCATATTAAAGTGACATGTGTGTGTTTGATTAAATTGAGTCAACAAACTAAAACAAACTGACTGCTACTGAGAAAGATCCACTGTAGAACCCAATTCTAGATCAGTGGCTGTAAACAGTTTCAGGACTGATTCTGTGGAGTGACTCGAGGCCTGTTTCATGAACAATCTCACAGTAACAGAACTGGTTTCATGTAGACAAAACCAAACAAATCCAACACGTTTTAAGTGGTTAAGTGGTCGCACTATAAACGTTTCTGTCAACTCATGGTGTGACATAGCCTAGCCTATATGATGAATCTTGAGTGTGTGCAGTGAACAACCAAACACATGAAACAGAGAGAGTCTGTCAGCTGCCATCTAGTGGTGAGACCAGAAATATCCAGTAGCAGCACCTTGGTGAAAATAAGTGAACTACTATTTGCAGCCTCATGAGGGCAGCAGAGCAACTGCAGTCTCTTCCTTAAAGGATTAGTTCACTTTAAAATTAAAATTACCCCAAGCTTTACTCACCCTCAAGTTATCCTGGGTGTATATGACTTTCTTCTTTCTGATGAACACGATCGGAGTTATATTAATAAATATCCTGACACATCCAAGCTTTATAATGGCAGTGAATGGGAAACAACGAGTATGAAGCTCAAGAAAGTGCATTCATCCATCATAAATGTACTCCACACGGCTCTGGGGGGTTACTAAAGTCCACACGGGTTCTTGACGGAAGCAGCTAATGGCGTCGGATAGGAGAGCCCTACCGGCTGACGAACAATGAGCAGCGTAATTTGGAACGCCCAAATGGGAGGTCGGGGTCGGATGAAGGTGAGCCCTACTGGCTGATGGAATGGGAAACGAGGCTCGAATCGTCTGTCCGGGAAGGCCCACGTAATTTATAACAGGAGCAGCTCACGACGTCGGACAGGTGGACCTTACCGGCTGATGAGGTGCGTTATTTGAGCCGCCCGACCAGAAGGGCCTGCACTGCTGACGTACAGGGTGCAGCGTTATATGAAACGACCGACCAGGAGGGTCCACATAGCCTCCGACAGGAACAGCTCATGGCGCCGGGTGAGTGGGCCCTACCTGCCGACGGCGGGGTAACGAAATCTGGAGTGCTGGGCTGGAAAGCTCTCGCAGTGTCTAACGGGAGTTCAGTATTCACGGCATCGGACTGGTAAGTCTCGCCGTCAGTCGGACGGAGGAAGGAAAGGTTGCTTGGTCGGGAGGCTTTCGCAGCATTCGACGGGAGTTCAAAACTCGCAGCATCAGACAAGTAAGCCTCGCCAGAGGGATTAAAGCATGGTTGCTTGACTTCAGCATACAGTAAGATTATAATGAGGTATACATAACTGCACATTTAACTTAAGGATATTCACATACATAAACTCTGAATCAAGTAGTAATTCAAGACTTAAGTCCAGGGTGTCCAAATATTTATAGATAGCCTATATATTAGAACTGTATATACATACTGTAAATAATTATGTAACCATGTATTGTATAGATCAGTGTAGCAATATTTTGTTCTGGTTATTTCATCAGAAATCGTTGACATCTTATTCTCTCGAGCATGACGTAGACTTAAGTCCAGCTCAAATTTAATCTGGTGTCACATGATGCCATTATATTACCTTAATTCTCTTCTCTGGTAGGTGAAGTTGTTCATTCCGAGGAAGATTTAAGCTTCAGGATACAAATTTGCTTAAGTTATGATTCTACAAAATGTCAGAAGCTCAGACAAGCTGTCAATATGCCAATCTGTCACTAATATTTGTTTTTCATTGATAGAAATTGCTGATTTATTGATTTGCTAATTTACTCATTTTATTAAATCACCCATTTAGTTATTGTTGTTGGTGTTGTTCCAGTATGTTTGATCAGGAAAAAGTACACTTACACTGTATACTCCATAACATAGTTCACATAACAGCGCTGATACGATTAACTGAACATTTTATCAGTAACAGTTGACGTTATATTTTGGACATTTGCTGGTGTTTTTCTGTGTATCAGAGCTCCTCTGCTGCCCTCTGTAGGTCATTTATGATCTCAACACCGTACAGAAAACAGTGGAAAATATTTTCATGTGCATTAACATAGTAGCATATCTAGTTATAAAACACTTACGTGTGCCAGTGTATTTTTAAAGTTAAGGTTTGTGGATGTACGTTATCCTGACAGGTTTTATTTTGTTATTGAAATTGTCCTCATTTAAATCATTGATGGCAAAAGTTTTCTAAAAAAAGCACAGAAGACAGAAAAGGAGAAACTCAAATAAATGCAAAGGAAATGTATGTAAATTTGTATTATTATTATTCATTATTGTTATTTATTATTTTGTAACTGATGTTATCACAGATCTATTCATATGTAGGCTAACCAGTGTTGCCAACTTAACAATTTTGTTGTTAGATTTAGCAACTTTTCAGACTACCCTAGCAACTTTTTTTTTTTCCAAAAAGCACCAATAAAGCTCATTTGATATACAAGAATATAACCACCTGCCCTCCTTTTGTCAATGACCGTGTCACCCCCAACCCCCTGAGAATCACTCTGATCCATATCAAACAGCTTTGACAGTTAGAGTCATTGTTAAACATTTACAGAAATATAAACTCTGTTTTACAGCACAGTCGAATGCTGTGATATTAAATGTGTAGATCTAGATACACAAACAAGGAGCCTCATCTCGTGAAGTGTTTAAACTCAGTGTTTCCATTTGAGGTTATAAAACTATGAGAACTGACATACATAGAAGTATTGGCATGTGGTTCAAGGTTAAACCTCCACTCTAGACAAAAGTGAGAGACTCTGTTTGTCATTGGCTGTCAGATGACCAAGGTGGTCGGTGGTTGTGGGTCTCCGTCAGTAGAAATCGTGTTCCGGGGGAGGAGAAATGGGAACGCGGGGGCACTGCGATGCGACAGCAAAGGGAACTTTCACTTTCGCGATCAAAGGGGCAGGGGCTCAGGCCACTGCATGATGACTGAATCATCAGATCAGTTTTTCTTCTCACAACTTTTGCTATAACAAATGTGTTCCAGAAACACAGTTACAGCAGCCAGAGAAACATTAAAGTTAAGAAGTCAAGCGTCAAGAGCCCAACTAAAGCAAGCGCTTTCCTCCGTAACAGTGACTTCAAACTTTATTATTTTCAATAAAACAGCACTAAAGCTTCCTGGAGGCTAAGTGAGGGCTGCCCGTGCAGGGCCAGTGCTAAGGGGCCAACGTTTTACCAATGAGCAAATTCTCAGGGGCCCTGCGCTGGCAGCCCTAAGTGGGCCTGTAAAGGGTCAGTGCAGGCTTGTTTGCAGGGATAGTTCTGGTTTTTTAGCACTTCAGTTGAGTTGAACCAAGCTAAATAAAAATTATTAAATAAAATTCACCAATGGTTGTAACAGTTAACAACATTACAATATAAACTGTATAAATACAAGGTGTGACTCATGCCAGGCTATTTCCAAAGAATCACTGTAGATTTTTATTTATTTATTTTTTTACAAACAAACAAAGAATACAAACATATTTAAATACAAACACATTTTTAAATTTGTTTAATGGAACTAAATGAACTACACCAGACTTCATAAATGAAAGACCGTGTTACAATGATGCTTAATCTGTCTGTGTTCATACAGTCCTAAACTGATGGTTTCTGATGCTTACACATGATTTACTTTATTGTGAAAGTATTTGGTTTTGGTCTTGAAGCTGATATTTCACTCGTGTCTGCAGTAGATCAGCATCATGAACGTGTTTTTCCAACTGTTCTGTTTTTCCAACAGCAAACACTAAGAATGAGACAATGAATTCATATTTGGTATTTACTGACAGTTATATTATTCTTTCTTAAATTGTAGAGATGCCAAATAATAGTCAATAGACTAAATAATAGAAAATTCATAATTACAACAATGTCACCTGACTCTAGAGAAGAGCATCATATTGATATTTTAGACAGTTTCATATTTCATTGGCTGTTTAAATTTTTCTGAAAGAGCAAAAACTCACCGATCAGCACAGTGAGCAGAAGCCCGATCATCAGAGCAGATATGATGATAATAATCTGCCATTGTGTTTGATTCTGATCAATAAACTCAATCACTGTATGATTGTGACGCTCAGATAGTTGAACTGGTTCTGGAAAGAAAGTGTCCATAATCTGTTACTGTCAGTCTCCACTGCAATTTTAAAACTAAAATTTAAACATTTATCTCTCTGTTGACTGAAGTAACAAATGAGCCTATCTTTTTAATGTCTAAAATACAAAACAAAACAACAAAGTATGTCATAAGTGTAAATAATCACAGATTAATTGAACTCACCGGTGAAGTACAGTCTTGTGCTGTTGCTGAATTTTGGAGGTGAATCAGTGTTTATACAGTAATAAACTCCTAATTCATCAGCAGTCACATTATTTATAACCAGACGATGTTTAAATTGCACTGAATATTTCTTTCTGAATGTTTTATTTAAGTAAAAAGGTGATGTTGAGGTTGAGAATGATCGTAGAATCACTGTTGGAGGATCTGGTGTTTTCAGTAAAATCCAATAAACCTCATTTTCATCAAGATCACAGTTTATGGTCACATTTGATCCCAAATCAGTTAGTTGATCTGCTACTGCTGCTTGACAACAGATTAAGACATCTATAAGAGAGAAAAAACACAGTAGCATAATGCTGTGAATCCACAGCGTAAGAAAAAAAAAATGACAAAGCGCATGTAAATATATTCATAACATGTAATAAACTCACAGAGAAAAAGCTGAAAGACCCTCATGTTGTTGCTGTGTATTAAAACACTCCATCCACACACCATTTAAACTCTTTTGTAGAGCTCTCAATGAGAAAGAAAGAAAGAAAAAAAAAGACTTTTCCCACATCAGTCAGAGGAAGTGTAAGTGGGTGGATCTTGCTGAACTAATTGGAGAACAAACATGTGTAGCCTCTTGTCTGCTCTACAGCAAATGATGTTTGGTTTGGCCACATAAACATCTGTATAGTCTTCTTTATAGTATTTTTTTTTTTTTTTTTTTTAAATCACGGAGAGTTGTTTATTAATACGCTGAATGGTCAGAAAACAAATCAAGCTTGCAAGAATTTTAAAAGTACTTGACAAAATTGTGTTAAATTATGTTTTTCATCACTATTATTATCTTGCATACTTCTTTTTCTTCTTGGTAACAAAGAAATAATTTCCAAACAAACAGACATTTCTTTCAACAAAAAGTTTAATTTAATTATCACAAACAAAATTCATATTTGACCCCTTTGTTTCTCTCTCTTTCAGTTTTTCAAAAAAACTATAAATCCAAATACTTTGTGTAGCTAAAACTCAACTAAATTGCATAAAACCATTAAAATCAGAATCTTTTGCAGATAACTGACAGCTAGAAAGCAATATCACAAGCACACGTACAGTACATGTGCTAACTTACAGTTAATACAGACTAACACTGTGGACTAGCACAGACATACTTTTTAAATAATGCAACATATATTTTTAATGTTCTTTGGCCCATTCTTGACCACGGTCTCTACTCTTTACCAAAATACCAGATCTACCCCTATATTAATTGTGCAAAAACACAAAAATAACAATTTCAACATTTATGCTCCTTTAACAGCCCAAAGCAAAGCATGCTGGGAAAATGAAATCTGCTGTAACTTCAAATAATCAGTTAGTGAGCGCACAAAACTTTTAATATTAACTTCTATTAGTCTGTAGTACAAAGGACTTTCAGTAGTATGAGTAAAATTAACTTTTCATTTAGTAACTGTAACTGTAAGGTTTTGAGTCAATGACAAATGTTTTTTTTGTTTTTGTTTTTTGACAGACTCATTAATTGAATTTAATTATGACACATGCAAGCTAAATAAATTATTCATGAATAAGGGTGTAACAAGCAACAAGCTCTGCATTTTTGTTGAGCTCATTTACTGACAAATTTTCTTTGCCCTTCCTTGAGTGTCTTTTTTTTTTTCTTTTTTTTTTGGAAAACTTTCAACGCCAATCAAAATCAAATCCAAAGTCAGGGCAAGTTCAGTTACAAAAGACTTTCAGGTTAAAAAAAATCCACAAAACTTCAAGATACTGCCACAAGTAAAATCATTTTAAATATTTCAAATTTCTGTACAGTGATGTGCCTATTTATCTGAACTATGATGAATGACCTTCAGAGGACAGCAGATGAGCTCTGATAAGAGCAGGGAGAGCAGCGATAACCCCCTCAAGATAAATAAAACAGAACCAACATAAATGAATTGCATCATTAATGTTCTTAATGACAATAATATAATGTAACAACATAATGTAAGAAAATGAGTCTGATTCGAAGAGGAATATCAGAAGGACAAGTCCTGACTGGACGAGAGGAGGAGCTGGGGATGGAGGAGGGTAATGAGCTCCTGAGCAACGTGATAAAGCTGCTGATAACAATGAATGGACCTTATACAGGGATGCTGTGATAGGCATTGTGTTGTTATAGGTAGACGTGGATCAGCTGAGAGTCAGCCGATGCGAGCTTGACTGACGTGACCTGCCAGAACTAACGCTACGCTTGATCTATGTAAAAGTGTTGCACATGAGAAAGGGCCTCCTCAAAATCTGCTCTCTCTCTCTATTTCTCACATGTCAGTAGCCTACATCTCCGTGGGACTTTGGCTATAGGTTACAGACCTAGTTTTATGTTTGACAGGTTCAGTCTAACCATTCACAGAAATAAAAACTTCAGTAACTATAGGTGCTTTTCAAGTTACAGTTGTCAAATGCTCTGATATGAAATGTGTTGATGTAGATATACAGACAAAAGGCATCGTGAAGTAAAGAACAGTGTTTAAACCCCAGCAGACGCACTGCAGTGCTGTTGTTTCCATTTGAGGTTTAGACAACTGTGAGAACTGAGATACATAAATGTATAAAGGTACTGGAAAAACACTGCGCTCGGTTCATGATTAAACCTCCACTCTAGACAAAGGTGACAGACCCTGTTTGTCATTGGCTGTCAAGTGACCAGTGGAACATGTTTCTGGTTTTGGTTGAGCGTTTCAGTTGAGTTTAACCACATGGTGTAGCCTGTAACTTTTTTTCTGAATACAAAACCATTTTATTGATAAATATATTATGTATGTGATCATTTTAATGAATAATAATAAAACTTGCATTTTGTTTTTCATTTAGTGCTTTGAGGCTATTTCACACAACACATATTCACATTATATTCCACAAGACAAAATAATAATTGAATTATTGAATTATTATTGAATTCAATATATACACTGCCATTCAAAAGTTTCGGATCGTTAAGATTTTTTTTAATGTTTTTAAAACATTCTGCTCACCCAGACTGCATTTATTTATTTAAAATACAGTAAAAACAGGAATATTGTGAAATATTATTACAATAAAAAAAATTGTTTTCTGCTTGAATATATTTTAAAATGTATTTTATTCCTGTGTTGTCAAAGCTGAATTTTCAGCATCATTCCTCCAGTCTTCAGTGTCACATGATCCTTCAGAAATCATTCTAATATGATGATTAGCTGCTCAAGAAACAATTATTCTTATTATCAGTGATGAAAACAGTATTCATCCTTTGATGAATAGAAAGTTCAAAAGAACAGCATTTATCTGAAATAGAAAGATTTTGTAACATTATAAATGTCTTTACTGTCACTTTTGATCAAATTAACATATCCTTGCTGAATAAAAGTATTAATTTCTTTCCAAAAAAGAAATGTGGCACGATTTTTTTTTGGCCACCACAGAATTCGTTTAAGTGGACATAAGGCCTTGAAATATGATGTACTGCCCTAACAAAAGCCAATTTTTTTTAGCATTTTTACTGTATCAGCCTTTTTATGGACCCTCTCGTTTTTTTTCATAGTAAAACGGCAGTGACACACAAAGGAAATATGTTATAGACTGTACACATAAAACAGAAATGGTAATGTGAGCTCTAGTTTTAAAGAGGCAAATAATGTTCATATCAAGCTTTGAAAATCAAACATGGAGATGAAAGAACAATTGTAACTCTTTACATTACTAAATGATAAACATTCTTTAATTGCCTTTGAATTTTTAAGTTTATCTGAATGTGTTCAATTTCAGTGTGAGAGGTTGCCTTATTTTTTCAAATTAGCTCAATTCTTTTTACAGTGTGATAAAACAACAACAACAAACTTGTGCTATACTTGGAATTTAAGGTCTCAGAAGTCATAAAGACATTGGTTAATAAAATCCTGAAAAAGTTAATCATATAATGTACAATATAAGTATGAGCTCAGTCATGCTCAAGTGTTTATGACTTCAGCAGCTTTAGAGCAGCATGGGTCCTGTTGATTTGGCTGGGCCAAATATTTTTTACACAGGTAAAATTCACCTCAGCATACTGAAAGAGCAACGAGGAAAACAATATTAGTACCTGCTGCAGTTGTTGCTGAACCAAAATTAATTTCATAATCTAAACAAGCAATAGTTTGTTGAAATAAGTCAAGACTCCTTAATAACTATCAAGTCAGAAATATTAGTTATGATGGTTTTGCATATTTTACCTGCAATAACTCCTGATTCTGTGTAACTTGCATCCATTCTGCAGACCTTCTGTTTCCAACAAAAACTTTTAATAGTCCTAAAAATCAAACAGCGATATCGGATCCAAAATTTATTAAAGGTTGTATTATTCTTTCTTAAAATGTAAAAACATTCAAAGTCACAAAAATAAATTAATTGTTAAATAGTCAGAATAAACAATCCTAAATAAAGAACTTTTACACAATTATTAAAACTCCACCTGCCTTTTCATAAGAGCATCATATTAATATTTTTACAAATTGCATATATTCTATTTTCTAAACTAAAGAACAGTCACTCACCGATCAGCACAATGAGCAGAAGCCCGATCACCAGACCAGATATGATGATAATAATCTGACATTGTTTCGGATTCTGATCAATAAACTCAATCACTGTACGATTGTGACACTCAGTTAGTCGAGTTGATTCTGGAAAGAAAGTGTCCACAGTCTGTTACTGTAAAAACTGACAGTCTCCACTGGAGCACAATGACTGCAGTTTCATACTGTACATCTATAATATCTAGCTTATTATATATTCATATCTGTGTGGAGCAACCAATGAAAGAAACAATTATGTTGTTCATGTGTCTAAAAAACTGAAGTAGTGAATAACAATAAAATGAAGAGTAAATAATTGCACTGATCATCATTATGATCTCTGAAGGAGTAAATGAACTCACCGGTGAAGTACAGTCTGGTGCCGTTGCTGAATTTTGGAGGTGTTCGTGTGTTCATACAGTAATAAACTCCTAATTCATCAGCAGTCACATTATTTATAACCAGACAATGTTTAAATTGCACTGAATATTTCTTTCTGAATGTTTTATTTAAGTAAAAAGGTGATGTTGTGGTTGACAGTGATCGTAGAATCACTGTTGGAGGATCTGGTGTTTTCAGTAAAATCCAATAAACCTCATTTTCATCAAGATCACAGTTTATGGACACATTTGATCCGAAATCTGTTAGTTGATCTGCAGCTTGACAACAGATTAATACATCTATAAGAGAGAAAAACAGTATTATAATTAAGATGACCTTGAACCTTTAACATAAAACAATTCATGACAAAGTGCATGTAAAATACTGATATCATGTAATGAACTCACAGAGCTGAAGCTGAATGATCCTCATGTTGTTGTGATTAAAACACCTCAATGTGAATCTGTTTCCCTCCACACAACATTTAAGATGAATCTACTGCAACTCTGAAGCAAAGACAAGAAAAAACTTCCCACATCAAGTAGAGGAAGTCAACGTCAAACTCACTCTGACCACAACATCTAATGCCCCCATTACCATCATCACTTCAGTAATCAAAACTTATTTTATTTTATAAACACTGTTTTCATAAGATTTTTGATATTGTTAATCATATTAAAGTGACATGCGTGTGTTTGATTAAACTGAGTCAACAAACTGAAACAAACTGACTGCTACTGAGAAAGATCCACTGTAGAACCCAATTCTAGATCAGTTTCAGGACTGATTCTGTGGAGTGACTCATGAGGCCTGTTTCATGAACAATCTCACAGTAACAGAACTGGTTTTATGTAGACAAAACCAAACAAATCCAACACGGTTTAAGTGGTTATGTGGTCACACTATAAACGTTTCTGTCAACTCATGGTGTGACATAGCCTAGCCTATATGATGAACCTTGTGTGTGCAGTGAACAACCAAACACATGAAACAGAGAGAGTCTGTCAGTAACAGCTGCCATCTAGTGTTGACACCAAAAATATCCAGTAGCAGCACCTTGGTGAAAATAAGTGAACTACTATTTGCAGCCTCATGAGGGCAGCAGAGCAACTGCAGTCTCTTCCTTAAAGGATTAGTTCACTTTAAAGGTGCAATATGTAAGAATTTTGCAGTAAAATATCCAAAAACCACTAGTCAAGTGTTATATATTTTGTTCACTTGAGTACTTGCAATATCCCAAATGTTTGCTACTATTTGTAAATCGTGAGAAAATTGCAATTTTAACCAAGACTCCGGGACGTGTGAGGAGTCGCCAGTCAATTGCGTCATACCCGCGTTACCCTCGGTTTCCGGTTTTATTTTGTAGAAACCATGGAAACACCAAAGACGCTTTAATATTTACATGTTTTAATAGGCAAGGGAACAACTGTTTTGATATATTTATAGACAGAAAACTATTTATTGTTATATAGCTAATTATTGTTATATATTTTTTGCGAGTAAACACTAAACAACATAAACACTATTTTGTGAAGTAGCTAACAGCATAATCAGATGCAGCTTTATTTTTAGTAACAGTAATACAGCATTTTCTCCATAATACAATACGTTTTAAAATTAATTAATTGCCATTTATCAACACAAGCCATCCAGCATTTATTATGATATTCTAAAATCGATCTAGCTTACTGCAGCATGCAACAGTGTCTCACAGCAGCCACTGAGCGAACGCACAGAGTAACGTTATAACATTTTCAACACACTCAAATGTATCTAATATGATAAACAGAGCTGTGTTACCTCATACTCATGACCGGAAAAGTGGAAGCAGCGCCGGCGACTGTGGCATAATAAAAGTTCCGCTGCTCGCAGCGTGTGTTGCATTCGTCTCTCGTTAACAATCGCTCCAGTGGCCTCGTTCAGCTCTCACAACGCTTGGTCCTGCTCTGCTTCATACTACAGTAACGTTAATAATCGCATCCATGAACATGATTTCTTCCCGAGTCCTATCCCGATTATTTTCCACTGGCTGTGAGGTTAAGACCACATGTCCCAAGATTCCGCACTCAAACTTGGCGTCATCAAGCTATGCCTATGTTTTGAATAGGCCTCTAGCGACCGCTAGCGGACAGAAAATCCTACATATTGCACCTTTAAAATGAAAAGCTTTACTCACCCTCAAGTCATCCTTAGGTGTACATGGCTTTCTTCTTTCTGATGAACACAATGAGTTATATTAAAGGGGTGGTTAATTATGATTTCTCTTTTTTTAACTTTAGTTAGTGTGTAATGTTGCTGTTAGAGCATAAGCAACATCTGCAAAGTTGTGATGCTCAAAGTTCAAAGCAAAGGAAGATATTTTCTTTTACAGAAATCGCTTTTTAAGGACTACAACAAATGGCTGGTAGGGACTACAACAAGCTTCTTCCCGGGTTGGTGGCATCACTAACCCTAAAATTTACATAAACCCTGCCCCCAGGAACACGCAACAAAGGGGTGAGGCCATGTTATTGCAATACAGTACATGACACAAATGCAATAGCATGTCATAAAAGCAAGATGACAACATAAGTTATAACCGTAATTAAACTAAACTATACCTGTTCTAGCTTCATGCAGCATATATTCTCTGGCTCTGTAGGATCTTACAACAGTTCCCACACGAGCGATTTATAGATTATCATGACAGAATATGTTAATCAATGACTTTAAGATAGTTAACTCCACATCAGCTACATAAATTCATCAACTTACCATTCAGAAACGTCCTGTTGCATTCTACATGTTGTCACTTCTTCTTGAGTCTCTCCATCATTGTCCGACTCCGGTTTGAACATAAAAGGCTGAACAGTTTCTGACAGTTTCTGACATTTTCAGTGAGTCTGACGTAATCGGCGCTGCTAACAGGAGCTCTTGAAACTCCGCCCTCTTCTTGAGAGCAGCAGCTCATTTGCATTTAAAGGGACACATACAAAAGCGTTTTTGCTCACCCTCAAAAAGTAACAAATTTAGCATGCTATAAAAAATCATCTGTGAGGTATTTTGAGCTAAAACTTAACATACACACTCTGGGGACATCAGAGACTTATATTACATCTGGTAAAAGTGGCATTATAACCCCTTTAACTAAACCAGTGGTTCCCAAACCTGTCCTGGAGGACCCCCAGCACTGCACATTTTGTATGTCTCCCTATTTCTGACACACCTATTTCAGGTCTTGCTGTGTCTACTGAGTTGAATCAGGTGTGATAGATAAGGGAGACATACAAAATGTGCAGGGCTGGGGGACCTCCAGGACAGGTTTGGGAACCACTGAACTAAACCCTCCAGAACTGATTTAAAGTATGAACTATCAAGAATGACCTGCAGAGGGCAGCAGAGGAGTTCTGATACATTGAAGGATCTAATAATATATATATATATATATATATATAATCTTCTTCTTTTTTTTTTTTTTTTTCAAGAAAAATGGTAAGGCTTTATCTAACAACACACAGAAAATATTTTATCAGAAAGTACCTAAAATATCACGTTAATTCTCTTTACAGAAGCTGTGCAATCTGTATATGTAATAAAAATGAGCATAATTGTTTTTATTATATACTTAATTTTAATGGGTTTTGTTAGACCATGTGGATCACCTGTCTTCTACAGTCAATAACAGATGAGAAACATGTAACAGAACAGTCAGTCTTTTTTTCTTTTTTCTTTTTTTTACCCTTTTTTTGCAAAGTCAACAGCAGAAAAAAATTAATCATTTGAACAAGATGTTTCAGGACCAGACAATGGTGATGTCATGGCATTTGCTTTTATTATCTGTATTATTAACAAAATGAAACTTAAGAACACTGAAACAGGATCTTTTTTTTTTGCTAAAGGACAAACAGACTGTCAATATGTTGCTATTTTTCTTGTTTGTCAAAATTAGAACTGCTCATCGTTCACTGATTCATTAATTTCTTATATCACAACATTTCATTTATTTATTTCTGTATACATACCAGTGTCAACAAGATACAACCCAATTTCCAGAAAAGTTGGGACATTTTGCAAAATGCAATAAAATCAAGAATCTGATTTGTTAATTCTGTTTAACCATTCCATTTAACCACTGACAAAAGTACAAATATTTCCAATGTTTTCACTAGCCAACTTAATTTTATTTTGGAAAATATAAACCAATTTTGATTTTGATGGCTGCAACACTCTGCAAAAAAGTTGGGACAAAGGCAAAATAAAAGTGAAAAGATTATAGATTATTTGAAACAGTCCACAATAAGCAGGTGAATTGGTAATGTGAGGGTATTGTGATTGGGTATAAAAAGAGCATCTCAGTCTTTGCAATCAAACTCCAAACTCGGTCCTGGAGGGCCACTGTCCTGCAAAGTTTAGCTCCAACTTGCATCCACACACCTGACTGTATATTTCTAGTATGCCCAGTAGACCTTGTTTAGCTGGTTTAGGTGTGTTTAATTGGGGTTGGAGTTGAAGTCTGCAGGATGGTGGAGGAAGCTATTACATCAATTCTATGCAGAGATGGCTCAGAGTTCTCTGGGCCCGATCTCATCTCAGATGATCCAAAAGACAGTGGAAATGTGTGCTATGGTCAGATGTGTCAACGTTTCAGCGTGTTTTTGGAAAAAATGGACATCAAGTGGGTGACTTGCATATGTGTGAAGGAATGGAGGTGTATGTTGGGATTGTACAGAGACATATACTGCCATCAAGAAGACACCTTTCCTGGGTAGCAAGGCAATGCCAGGCCTCATTCAGCATGTGTGCTACATCAGAGTGGTTTCTTTCTACACTGGGGGTGGGGAACGTTGATCCTGGAGGACCATTGTCCTGCAGCGTTTAGCGCCAACCCTGAAAAAAACACTCACCTGCCTGTAACTTTAGTAATCCTGAATACCTTGATTAGATTCAGGTGTGTTTAATTAGGGTTGGAGCTAAACTCTGCAGGACAATAGAGTACCTCAGGGATGACGTGTTTTTGTAGGCCAACCCGGAAGTTAGCGGCGCACGGGTTCCCTCGATCGAAAGCCTATGCATTTTTCCCATAGACTTTTGGAAAATCGCAAAAAGTAAGCTCTGTGTTTAACAAAGGGTTATGACACTTACACGTTTTGTCTATCAAGATAATCTTTACAAGTTAACACAACATTTATACATTTTGAAGCCTAAATAAAGTCGTCAGATATAAAAAGCTAACAGTAGGCTATAAACGGACTACAGCACACCATGGTCGCGGATCAACGTCACCACCACCAAGCTTCCTCAAACTTTATTTAGAAAACAACTTTATTTAAAAACATGCTCGCTGATTATGATCTGCGCTGTGTATGAATACTTATCCACTTTTTCATGAGAAATGCTGTCCAAATGTCCTGTTGTCATGATGACGTCTAAAGTCCCCGCCAAAGGAAGTAGTCCCTTTTAGCAATTTGTTAGCAACCGCCGTTTTTAAGACACAATAAAGGTTTAAAAAATCACAAGCGGGTTATAACTGGTGTGTTTTATGTCATAGATCAAAACGTGAAAATATTTAGAGGCTTTGTTAACCACAGACCTTATTTCAGGCGATTTAGCAAAAACCCATTCAAAAAACCCACTGACTTTAGAACGATGGAACCGGAAGTCCTAAAATGCTAAATCGCTTCCGCGTTTTGCCTACAAAAACACGTCATCCCTGAGGTACTCTATGGCCCTCCAGGATCAACGTTCCCCACCCCTTTTCTACACCATAGAAGGGATGTGCTTGACTGCCTGCCTGCAGTCCAGATCTGTCTCCTATTGAAAATGTATGATCCATCTTGAAAAGGAGAATCAAACAATGATGACCACAAACAGTTGAGCAGCTGTCTTGTATCAGGCGAGATCGGGCAAAAATGTCACTTGCAAAACTGCAACAATTAGTATCCTCAATTCCCAAATGATTAAAAAGTGTAATTAAAAGGAAAGGAGATGTGACCCATGGTAAACATGCTTCTGTCCCAACTTTTTTGAAGTGTGTTGCAGACATCAAAATCAAAATTTGTCTATATATACAAAATACACTTAAGTTGGTCAGTGAAAACATTGAAAATCTTGTCTGTACTTTTGTCAGATAAATAAAGGTTAAAGAGAATTAACAAACCACAGATTCTTAATTTAATTGCGTTTTACAAAATATCCCAACTTTTCTGGAAATGGGGTTGTAAAACAGATCAGTCATGGAGCTCATGGTTGAGATCTGCTGTACAGCTCTGCAGACTGATGTCAGAAGAGCACTAAACACACTGCACAAATGAGTCCATGGTGTCTTTGTCTTTTTTTATCTTTAACACATTTGCATCCTACCAGCACAAAAGATTGTTAATTTACATATTTTCCGACATCAGTTCGACCTTGTTTAATAAATATCTCTGTTTGATCAGTCATCAATAAGTTATTCCAGACTTTTATACATTTTTTTTAAAAATCACAATTAAAGAACTTTTTGAGACCAGTTACTACTGAAGCACTATGTTTGTGTATTTTATGATGCTGAACAAAAAGTGAAAGTCTCTTTAAGTGATGCTAACCACCTTATTCTATTCACAAATAGATCATTTCAATTCTAAAATGGAACCATGAATGGCTCAAATGCAAATTCTTTTCCGGGTTTTATGAAAACAAACAGCTAGCATGTAAATACTTAAAGTAAGGTCACAAATGTGCTCTTGTATGCAGCGTCCTGAACTCTTCCCTAACATTTGTCACCTTGCATGTCAAACATACAGTATTTTTGTCTTGTTTGTTTTAGTAAAAATAAAAATATACTCATATAAATAAATAAAAATATGCTCAAAACTAGAAAAGGACCTGAAATACTCAACATTCAGACATACAGTGAATTGTCTCGTTTACAGCCTCTTTCTGAACGTTTGTATATGTTTGTCTCATTGTTGTGTTGCAGTACACCTGGAGGTTAGTGGTTTGAACTAAAGATATTCTCAGTGAATGAATTTGAATAACAGCTGAGGTGCTTTTGAAGTAGAATCTTAATAAATGTAGTATTATCTCATCTACAGAGTATGATGCTTCAATTTTTTTGCTTCTTCTACTGTATATATAAGTCAGTGTAACCCCTCCGTTTGTACTCACACCACTCCAAGTGGGATTCAAACCGGCGTTTGGAGGTAGATGCACTAACAAGGACACTAAAGACCACAGCCGTGTCGGTCGCTGGTACTCTTGAGGCCTGAGTGAGTTTACTGACACAGCTCTTACTAGCTGCCTCTGTTACATCAGCATTTCTTTTATAATCAGATCAGCTATTTTTTTTTTTTTTTTTTTAATTCTGTAGTTATGGTTAGTGGGCTAGTCCTGCCTCTGTGTTTGATGGACACTTCTGAAGCCGTCAATCATCTCCAGATCAACACATTTCCAAGAGTGTACGGTTTGTCTTCTGAATTCTACGGATTGTTTGCTAAACAATGTACTGTCATGCAGGTTCACGCTTTACAATACCAGGAAAATCAGTTCCTTCCTGTCAAAATATACGGCCATGCTCTTCTCATTTCAGACTGGACTGCAATGCTCTAATGGTGGGCCTTCCAACCTGCAATTTTATCAAGTGATCATTCTCAGAATTGTCTACTGACAATAAAGGAAAAGAAAACTGAAAGTTTCTCTTTAATGTTCATGATCAAAACCAGTCTGACCTCAATAGGTTTCAAAAAGTCTATATAATACAGAAGCACAATTCATTCAAAATGCTATACACACAATACAAAGCTTTGCTTTGCTGTTTTTTATGCAATATTGTAGACAAATAATATCTGAAGACAAGTATTAGTTGTGTACATTGTGATAATGAGAAAGAATAGGTATATTAAGCAAAACAAATATGCGTGTGCTAGTGAGATCCAAACGTACAAACAAATAAAAAGGCAAATTAATGAAACAAACAAACTGCATGCCTTCTCCAGTTTTTCCAGTTCTGTCTCTCTTGGTTTCTGTACACAAAAGAGGGTGTCACTGGACATGCTGCATTCATATCCTGCTCTTTTAGTGACAGTAAACTGAAGTCAACACTAGGAATGACAGCAGAAATGTGTAAGACAAAACAGAGACAACTTAACAGTTTAAATAGATCGGAGGTAACTATATTTGTTTTGTTTTTTCTCTCTGTGTGTACTGTTATCAATATTTTGTTCATTTTCAGAGGGAAACTAATTCACTCATCTGGTCTGATAACTATCCTCCTGCATCTCTTCTCATGACACGACAATCAAGATAATTGATAAAAATGCTGTTTTTATTTAGAAAGTCAGTTCTGTTTTTCTGCTCTATCAGCTGCATTTATTAATGCTGTTAATAAACCAACAAAATCTGAAAGGCAAATTTCTCTGCAGCTCATGAATGTGGGTGTCTCTACGTTCTTGTCATGACAGCAGTAATATATATGAGACGTCATTCAGAGAAATGAGGATCAGGATCCAGAACACATTTCCCAGAGGAGTTTACGAAAGGACGCTTCAATCTCATACTCATGTAAGTTAAATTTAATCATTGTTCAATTATTTTTTGTTCATGTTTATTTATACAGTGCTTTTATAATTGAACTTAAAAAAGAAAAAGAAAAAATAGGTGTGAAAAATTATGCAGCTCTTTTAAATTTGAGCCTAAAACATTTTTTTAGATTAACATTTTTAAATTCTCTAACTCATGACTGATGCAAGCTGAATAAATTATCCTTTTTATTTTAATCGATAACTGTATATCTCTGAATATCATGAATGTTGTGTTGTTCTATTGATGAACTGAAGTACGGACATGACAAACAGATCGTTGTCGATACAGTGACTTACAGCAGAAACAATTTAATTGATGGTGAAGATTCAGAAGATCAACAGCCATTATACAAAGATTCCCTGTAAAGTATGTGACAGTCAACTTCAACCTCTCCCTTATACTCAGTATTTCTGAATATGCTTGAATATACTTGAGAACGATTAACAAAATGTCTGGTGCGCATGTCTGATCATTTCACGTGGTTGCTTTCAGCAGAGCCCGGCATGACATACTGACAAGCGCAAGAATTTCTTTGTTTGAAAAATTATTGTTTCATCTTAATTTATGAAATATTTGATATATTTTAATACACTATACTGAAAGTAATATTAGGGCATCATGATCATCAGGTATGTTCTGAATGAAACAGTTTGAACAAGCATGTTGTACTTTTACCGGTACACTGAAGCTTGTTTGCTGCTTGTATCTGTGTTAGGCCTGAACTGCTTCACTTAAACTAGCTTTAACAGAAAAACCATTTTGACATTGCCAATACTTTAAATGTGGATTGATTAACAAATGGTAAACAGGTTGATCTGCAGGGAAATAGCTTTAACGTTGTTTTGATTTAGCCATTAGCAATTAGCATTAGCATTTTGTACTGCCATCTTGAATCTCATTGCTTGTGTATTTAGTTTTATTTGATAGTAATTCGATTTCTTATGGTATTCTTATGGTATCTTATGGTAATTCTAATTCAAGGAATTCAGGTTTTACCAGTAGAGCAAGGCAGCTTTAAGAACATTTCCTGCTAAACTGTAACATTTACAGATGAGGTTAACATACAGGATGATGACGCAACATTCAATATATTATATATAAAGGCCTATGCTTTTTTTTTTTTTAAACAGACTATGAATTCAGATTGAAATGCTTCCACTCAATTATCCTATAGTAAATGATGAATAATAAGTGTATTTAAAATGCATGGAATTATTAAATATTAACTCCATGAATCACAGTAATTATTTATTTAATGACAAAGACCAAAGGATCTCATTTTAACAGTTCATTTCAAAAGAAAACAGATCTGAATTAATTACTTTGTGAGGCTTTATTCATTAAAGAACTTAAAGAAATTATTTTTTTCTGTTTCTGCAGTTACTACTTCATCTGTGTATTTGCAGTGCTGATAAATAAAGGTGAGAACAAAACAAACTGAATTTAAAAGATTAATTCATGCCAGAGATCGCATGTTTACAGTTACATTTTCTTCAGTGTCTCTGCAGGAAACAGTAGAGGCTGTTATCGGCGGTTCTGTTGTCCTGCCGTGTTCTTCCACTGAACATGCTCTTAAAATTCAAGACATTGATGTGCATTGGAGACACAATGGCAGTAAGATTGTGTATGATATAGTCGAGGGTCAAGATTTACTAGAGAAACAGGACCCACAGTACAAGAACAGAACTGAAACCTTCCCTGATGAGCATCTGAGAAGAAACTTCTCCATCAAACTCAACAATCTCACTCATGATGATGCAGGAAAATACATCTGCTTCATCAAACACTCATCTGAACAGAAGACTGTACAGCTGATCATCAAGGGTGTGTAAAACTGGTCTATTAATACATAATTAAAAGTTGGTGTTCGCTAGTGATGTTCCAGTCTGAATTATAGACAGATCTGCTGTCTTTATCACAGTGCAGTAATGTTGTTTTTCTTTACTTTTTTGTTGCAGAATCAACAGCAGAAAAAGAAAACAAATCAACCGATCAAGGAAACGAAGGAGAAGAAACAGGAGCAGATGTGGAGACATCATCAACATTGCTCTGGGTTTACATTGTATCAGCTGTAGTATTATTAGTGCTAGACTGTTTCATCATATTTCTCTTGAGAGGAAGAATTCGATCTGCCTTATTCCCTTCTGAAGAACAAAGATCCGAGATAGATATGATAAATCGGGTCTAAAAGCTTCCATTTTTACTTTTGCTAACTTTTTTTGACTGTTTTTAACATTCAGTTCAATTATTACAGCTTTCACTGATACATTATGGTGTAAAATACACTGTTTTGTGGCGATATATTCTTGCCTTATGCACTGCATTGCTGAGATTCTGAAACAGTAAAATAGGAAAAAAATTTGCTAAAGAACAAATGATTCTGTCAGTATGTTGCTGCCTTAACATTTCTGTACCTCAAGTGTTCTTTTATCATGTGGTGTTTGCCAGTATGCATTTTGTATTCTTTGCGTAATATTTTGTTTGTTAAATTTTCATTTACTAAATCTGATTAATTCCTGTAGTCACATCATTGAAAGGTTTATTTCACTGTTCATACATTGTGTTCACAAGATAAAACTGATAAAACATAGTGTTTCAGGGCTGTAATAATTATAATATCTGTCCATAAAACCACAGTCAGAGCTTCAATGTAATGTTGTGAATCAATGTGTTTTCTTGTTAGTCTATGTATTTTATTGTATTGCAGTCTTTTTGTGTTGTCAGCAGGAGCTGTTTTAAATGTGCTTTAGAAATAAAATTTTCTCAGGTACTTTCAGAGAAGCAAAGAGTCTCATGATTCATTGTGTGATCTCTTTATGTACAAGATAAAATAAATGTGTGGATGAAATTTTCAGATGTTGGTGTTCAGATCATTTGCATGTATAAGTTATAAGATTAAAAGTAAATGTTTTCTCATCACAGTCTACCGTGTTCTTGGTGTTGAATATACTGTTTAAAAAGTTACCTTGAATATTTTGATTTGTACAATTTGCTAATTCTTATATCATCTCACATCTTCTCAGCAGAAACGTGGCACCTCGGGGGGATTGTTGTGAACCCCCAATATACGTACTCAGTCCCACTTTTAACTCCACTAGTGATAACCTTGATGACAGAAGTTAATAACACTTCAATTTATCTTTATTCACTGGGACATTTAAAGTGTTTAGTATCTTGATAAACTTTTTAGAGCCTAAAAAGTTTGCCTTTAATTTGAGAATTAGTCTGTCATGTGTTCACGGTTGCACATCCACTTATGAGTGAATTTAAAGATATTTTATCACATAAGGCTGATTTATTAATTAATTTTACTCATGAAGAGATTTTAACTAATATAAAAATATACAGTATTTTTAAATGTATCATGTAAAGTGTGGAGAGTGCAGTTTAGGTGAATATATCTTTGGTATACAGTAAAAAAAAAAAAAAAATTTAGGATTCTGATCTAGGGCTCCCCCTAGAACTGCAGAGGGCAGCAGAGGAGCTCTGACATATTGAAGGATCTAACCAGAAAGTATCTAAAATATCACATTAACTCTCTTTACAGAAGCAGTACAATCTGTTTTTAGGTTTTGCTAGACTAGTTGCATCTTCTCTCATCTTTTTTTTTTTTTTTTTTTTTTGCAAATTCAACCGCAGAAAAAATTAATCAGCTAAACAAGATGTTTAAGGACCAGACAGTTAATTCCTGATATCACATCATTCAATTTCTTTCTTTCTGTGTACATATAATGAGCACAAGATAAAACAGGTCATCGTGGAGCTCATGGTTGAGATCTGATATACATCTCTGCAGACTGAAACAGAGCACAACTCCACAGATGAGTAGATGGTGTCTTTGTCTTTAACCTTTAACACATTTGCATCATGTGCACGACTCAGCACAAAAGATTTACATGTTTTCTTACACCAGTTTGACCTTGTGTAATAAATAACTTCTCTACACAGTTTGATCAATCATCAATAAGTTCTTTCAGACTTTTATGCACCTACTTATTAAATCACAATTGAAGAGTTTTTCAGACCAGTTACTACCCAGATAGCAAGCAATGATCGAAACAATGTTAAATCAGTGTTAATGTGTCAACGTTAACCTCATTGAATCAATATCACTTTTGCACCCTCAATTAATGTTGAAAAAATGTTGAAATTTCAACAAAAAATCAATGGTAATGGCATTGAATCAATGTTTGCACTCTCAGAAAATGAAACACAACTACAACTGACTTAAAGCCAAACAGCCTGAAATCAACTGAAAATAAAAGAAGACAATAAATCTCTCAAGATCTCAGCAGAAGTTTGAGAATTTTTGAGAATTAACAGAGGTTTAGATGTTGATGTTTTATTGAAAATGTTTGGTCACCATTTTGGTGATCAGTGTTTCCTTTAGTTGGGCAGTTTTTTTCTTTTTGTGAGTTTGTGGTCTTTGTAACAGTGTTTACCAAAACACATCATTTGTTGCAAAGAAACCAGAAACAATGTTGATCAGGTGATATAGTTTTCATCATCATAAAGCAAAATCATTTACTAATCATACTACTGACCAAAAGTGTATATTTGTTTTTAATAGGTTACATTCACCAACAATACTTTCTCGTTACAGATCAGACATTCTGAATCTTTACTTTTAAAGTGCAAAAAAAATTTGAAATCTTTAGACACACAGACATCAAGAATCAGCATCTCAACAATGGTGACATCCTTCATGCCGCAATGCATGCTGGGAGTCATGAGTTGTATACTATGGTGGCTCCCAGCATGCATTGCGGCATGAAGGATGTCACCATTGTTGAGATTCATATGCTTATTCTTGATGTCTGTGTGTGTCAAAATATTTTTTCCCATAATGTATTTAAAAAAAAAAAAAAAAAAAAAATTCAGAATATGATCTGTGGCAAGAAAGTATTATTGGTGAATATAATATTTTAATAACAAATATTTTAATATTTTTGGCCAGGAACAAGATTAGTAAACTACTCTGCTTTGTGAGACAGAAAACTATATCACTCAAACATTTTGTTTCTGGTTTTCTTTGCAACAAATGATGTGTTTTGGTAAACACTGTTACAAAGACCACAAACTCACACAAAAAGCCAAGAGTTGAACTGCCCAACTAAAGGAAACACTGATTACCAAAATGGTGACCAAACATTTTCAATAAAACATCAACATCTAAACCTCTGTTAATTCTCAAAAAGAACTTCTGCTGAGATCTTGAGAGATTTATTGTCTTCTTTTATTTCCAGTTGATTTCAGGCTATGTGGCTTTAAGTCAGTTGTAGTTGTGTTTCATTTTCGGAGAGTGCAAGTATGATGTTGAAACAACATCACGTTGTAACATTGATTGTATGCCATTACCATTGATTTTTTGTTGAAATTTCAACATTGTTTCAACATTAATTGCGGGTGCAAAAGTGATATTGATTCAATGAGGTTAACGTTGACACATTAACATTGATTTAACATTATTTCGATCATTGCTTGCTATCTGGGTATTGAACCACTACAGCAGTTTTCCAGCATCAAGTACATAAAGAGTAACTCACATTAAAAACACGTTGGCCCGGGTCCCACAGGAAGTTCCTGATGGAACTGATGGATGCAAAATGGTCTTCCGGGTTTTATGAAAATAACAGACTCATGCAAATATTGCTTAAAGTCACAAATGTGCTCTTGTATGCAGCGTCCTGAACTCTTCCCTAACATTTGCCACCTTGCATGTCAAACATACAGTACTTTTGTCTTACTAAAAATGTTTTAGTAAAAATAAGACAAAATATAGCCAGATTTATGCTCAAAACTAGAAAAAGACCTGAAATATTTTATATTCAGACATAAAATACAGTGAATTGTCTCATTTACAGCCTCTTTCTGAATGTTTGTCTCACTGTTGTGTTGCAGTAGGCCAATGGCCAATTTCAAAACACTGCTTCAGAGCTTTACGAATCCAATCAGTGATTCAGAGCACCAAAGTCACATGATTTCAGCAGTTTAGCCGTTTGATAGGAGATCCGAATCACTGATTCGATTCGTAAAGCTCCGAAGCAGTGTTTTGTAATTGGCCCATCAATTGAAAAGTCATTATTTTGTTTTTTTGGCGCACAAAAAATATTCTTGTCGTTTTATAATATTAAGGTAGAACCACTGAAATTATATGAACTGTTTTAAACATGCTTTTAGTACCTTTATGGATCCTGAGATTGTGTTCCGAAGATGAACTAAGGTCTTACGGGTGTAGAACAACATGAGGGTGAGTAATAAATGACATAATTTGAAATAACCCTTTAATATGTGAGGGCGTGGTGGGGTTTGGGCGATTGGCTCACCAGGACAAGTTCAGGTGCTCATGATGGAGAGTCAGTCTACTCACAGCCAATCACTGGCCCCCTCCTTACTCAGGCCCTGGAGCTTCAGCCCCGCCTAGCCCTATTGTTAATGTGGCCCTGTCCATAAAACCTACAACATTGCTACCATATATTTTTTACAGTAAAGTTCTGACAACCATAGCTGCCATTTTTTATTTGTAATTTTTTTTTTTTTTACAGTGTACCTCAATTTACTACTATAAGCATATGTTCCCTCCTGCCAGCTACGGTTGTGATTCTTTGTTATTCCTTCGCAACAAGGCACAAAATTACTTTGCAAAACCTTCCTCTGCTCCTCTCTGGTGGAATGAGTTGCCAACCTCCAGCTAAACTGCTGAAACCCTCACATCTTTTAAGAAGCAGCTTAAGCACTTAACCACCTCACACCATTAAACCAATGCACTTACACAAAAAATCCTCTTCTTCCTCTTCTTTGCATTCTCCTCTGCTTTATCAACAGAGAGAGAGCAACAACACTCAGGAAACACAAGGAGGAAAACAAAAAAACTCTCATAGATAATGAGGGCACAGGTGGGACTGATCAATAAACTAATAAACAATCCCCCCCCCCCCTTCATTTGAAGTTCTTGCTCTTTTGGTTTCTGTACACAAATAAGGGTGTTACTGGACATACTACATTCTTATCATGCTCTTTTAGTGACAGTAAACTAAAGTCAAAACTGGGAATGACAGCGGGAACATGCAAGACACAATAGAGAAAAATGCTGTTTTGATTCATTTATTTCTTTTCAGAAGAGAGTAAGAGATGTTTTTAGAGCTGTTTTCTATCAGCTGCATTTACTGACGCTGATAATAAACAAGCAAAATCTGAAAGGCAAATTTTTCGGCAGCTCATGAATGTGGGTGTAACTGGAAACTCTACGTTCCTGTCCTGCATTCTTCTGCTGCTCTTTCACTGATAATGAACTGAAGTCATGACATGACAGTGTATTAAGATTCAAAGACAGCAGGAATATATGAGACTTCATTCAGAGAAATGATTCAACTTGAGGATCAGGATCCAGAACACAATGTTTTCCAGAGGAGTTTACGAAAGGACGCTTCAATCTCATACTCATGTAAGTTAATAATTAAATTTAATCATTGTTCAGTTCTTTTTTTTCTCACCTGTAGAGTCAAATGTCACATCACTAAACCAGCATGAATTTCTTTTTTCTTTCTGGTTGACCAAAGAAGCCATTAGCCTTCTCTTATTTCAATCATGTTTTATAATTTACATTATTTCTTTTTAAATTAGGTGTGAAATATTATGCAGGTCTCCTAAATTTGAGCCTAAAACATTTTTTTTTTTTTTCTGACTGATGTGACACATTAATTTAATTCACTTAAACATAACCCAAGCGGATGAAACTATTCATCTTTATTTTAAATGATCACTGTTTCTATATCTCTGAAAATCATGCAATGTTGTGCTGTTTTACTGATAAACAAAACAGATCATTGTCAACATAATGACTTGCAGAAGAAACAATATATGAATTAATGGTGAAGATTCAGAAGGTCAACAGCCAAAATACAAACATTACCTGAAAAGCATGTGACATTCAATTTCTCTCTTATACTCAGGATTCTAAAATATACTTGAGAATGATTAACAAAATATCTGGTGCGCATTTATGATCATTTCATGAGGTTGTTGACATCACTTTTGTCTGATGTCATCGAGGCACGCATGGCACATTGATATGCGGAAGAGTTACGATACTTTCTGCTGTTTGAAAAAAAAATAGTGTTAATGAATTTTGAATGAAACCCTGTTTGCTACCAAACGGTCAGCAAAAGACCAATTTCCTCTTTCCCTGGGTTTCACACACACAAACAGCGCTCATGGCGCTCTTTACCATGATGGCCAGGAGTCGAACATTGGCACCAGAACCTGGTCAGACAAGACTATATCGCTCGGCTATGTGATCCAGTTTGCCAGGCGCCCACCCAGGTACAGTGGTGTTCTATTTACATCAGTACGAGGAGAAAATGCTGCTGTCCTTCGGGGACCAACGCTTTCCTCCTAGCGAACTAGGCGATAGAGCCTGTTCTTCAAGATGAAGAAGGGGTTTTACAGCCCTTCACTGTACCCAAGAAGGGTGGAGGGCTCAGATCAATCCTGGATTTACAAGTACTGAATCGGGCCATTCACAGGCTCCAGTTCAGGATGCTTACCAAAAACACATGATTACATGTGTTAGGTATCAGGATTGATCTGTGGCGATAGACCCTGAAGGACACGTACTTTCATGTCTCAATCGTTCCTTGGCACAGACCGTTTCTATGGTTCGGCTACAAAGGACAGGCATGTCAATACAAGGTCCATCCTTTTGGGTTGTCCCTGTCTCTTCATGTCTTTACCAAAGGCTGCCCTTGCCCACTTATTATGCGGGTATTCGCATCCTCAACTACCTCGACGACTGGCTAATATTAGTTCACTCTCGAGAGTTGTTGTGCACACAGGGACATGGTTCTAGAGCACCTAGCCTGACTGGGTCTTCAGGTCAACTGGGAGAAGCTCTCCCCATGCAGAACATCTCTTTTCTCGGTGTGGAGTTGGACTCGGTCACAATGACAGCAAGTTTCTCAGAAGACCGTGCTCGTTCAGTGCTAAACTGCTTGAATATGTTGAAGTACAAGACAGTGGTCCCTCTCAAATACTTTCAGAGGCTCCTGTGGCATTTGGCATCTTTGGCTGCGGTAACACCAGTCGGGTTGATGCATATGAGACAGCTTTAGCACTGGCTTAATGCCCAAGTCCCCCGAGTCCTGAGATGGGCATGGCATGGCGGCACACATTGCGTGGTGTCATCGCACATTCAGCCCTTGGACAGGCCTTGCTTTTCTACGTGAAGGAGTTCCCCAAGAACAAGTGTCCAGATGCATTGTTGCAACAACAAATGTTTCCAAGACAGGCTGGGGCGCTGTACACTGTAAAAAAGAATTGTTGGTTTAACTTAAAAAAGTAAGTTACCTGGTTGCCTTAAAATTTTGAGTTCCTTGACATTTAAAATTTGAGTTAACACAATGAAGGCGATTGGTTTAATCAACAGAAACTCAAAATATTATGTTATCTGAAACATTAATTACTGAAGTTGATTTGACAAAAGAAAGAAAATGTTGTGATAACAAATCATGAAAATAATTTTTTACAGTGTATGCAACCCCGGCTGCACTGGCACATCAACTGCCTAGAGTTGTTGGCTGTGCTTCAACCCTTGATCCAAGGCAAGCACGTGTTGATTCAGGTGGACAGCACAGTGACAGTGGCTTATATCAACCACCAGGGCGGTATTCGCTCACGTAGCACATCACAACTCACCGGCCATCCCCTCCTTTGAAGTTAACAGCGACTGAAGTCTCTGCGAACCACTCACATTCTAGGTGACCTCAATCTCGCAGCGGATTGGCTCTCGCTACACTCTGAGGAGAGTGGAGACTCCATCCCCAAATGGTCCAGCTGATTTGGAGTCAAATTGGTGAAGCACAGGTAGACCTGTTGTAGACCTGAATTCTCCCACTTTCCACTGTGGTACTTCCTGACTGAGGCCTCCCTCGACACGGATGCACTGGCACACAGCTGGCCCAGGGACCTGCGCAAGTATGCTTTTTCCCCAGTGAACCTCATTGCACATGCACTGTGCAAGATCAGAGAGGATGCAGAAAAGATCCTTATGGTTTTATCACATTCATACTTATGTAACTGAGGTTTATAGCAGGCGTTAACCAACAAAGCTCATTTGATGCGAGAATATATAACCACCCACCCTCCTTTTGTCAACCACTGTGTCACACCCCCACCACACTACACTACATCACTTGAGACCCTCTTAGCCCCCGTTGCACCCACCTACCACAACCCTAGCAGCGGGGGCCAAGTGCCATAAGCGGGGTCCCACTCCGTGTCACTGGTCAGAAAGGATTTGCTGCTCCGTGAAAAAACGAAGCGTAAACACACCAAGTCTGCAATAACTTAAATTTACTATACTGGTGTTTTAGAGACACTCAGAGCTCGAGAGAGAATTCCACCGCTATATTTTGAATGCATGTACATGTGACCTCACTGAAATTCGCTATAAATATGGAGCTTATCTCTTTATGAGTGCTGGTTATAGTGGGTGAAAAGCAGGGGTTTTCCTAGATTATAACCAGTTTTCTCACTTACACTTTATATTATAAATGTCACACACATACAACAAAGTAGGCTACCTAAAAACATGCCTTCATAAATGGATAGCCTATAACACTGAATAAATGGCAGGCAAGAACAACTGTTGAAAGTATTTGGTCACCCAAACACCACACTTATATGTGCTTGTTGAATATTTAATTTCAAAACAATATGTATTAATAGTGAGTTGGTCATTCCTCACAGCTTTCATTCATTCTAAGATTTCTATTCATGAGTTCACACTTTAGGCGACTACTTCACCACTTCTATAAACACACTTAAAAAGTGTGTTTCTTGCAAGGGGTGCCGCCTGTGCTGGGCAAGAACATCAAGCAGTCCTAGTTGGCACACTGCTAGGTCGCAGTCATCAGCCTGTTTCTTGAGAACTCTTTAAGGCAGAAACTTCTCTGCTCCAACTCAGCAGTAAAGACTGGGAGCGCTCCTGCGAAAGGCGGGCTCGCATCACAATAAAGCCCAGTTCCCCTCCCTAAGGATGGGTTTCTGGGTAGTTGAGAATGCAGAAGTCTGTGATGATTTAATACACTCTCTGAATGAACCATGATCAGTCAATCATCTAGACCATTCAGCACACAAACTCCACTCACTTAGAGGGGAGAGAGCCGCGTTCATACATTCCATGAATGTACACAATGTTTGCTCACTTGAATGCCTAGAATGCTAGAATTCCTAGTCAGAACTTGATTAGTTGGTTTAGGTGTGTTTAATTGGGGTTGGAGCTAAACTCTGGAGGACAGTGGCTCTCCAGGAGCAGGATTGTACACCCCTGCTTTAGAGCTTGCACAACAGACATTGTTAGCAGGGCATCCTGCGAAAGAACTATATCTTGTAGTCGTTCTTATCGCTTCCAGAACTCACTCTGGAGTCCCAGGCAGAGCATGTCATCCCTCCATTGTTATTATAAGAAAATTCTGACTTTTCAAAAAACACATAAAAATAATTATAACATATCAGTGTTTCCCACAGAATTTTGTGAGACTGTGGTGGGTGGACATTGGCCCTTCTAGGGGGGTCCGGGGGCATGTCCCCCCGGAAGAAAATTTGGACATTTTACATTTAAATGCATAAATCTGGTGCATTTTGAAAGCAAAATAAAGTGACTACATCAATGAAGAAATTTGTTCTCTTGTAAACAATTTTGTGCTCTCGTAGTAATTTATTTATTGGTTGCATAGACATGAATGTTGATGGCAGGGCACATTAGTCACATAAACAACATATAGTAAATGATAGTTCATAAATGGTCAAACATGTAGAGTATACATTTGAACCATCAAAAATATGTAGCAAAAGAGATTACCTTCGTTGAATTAATTTATTTCTAGAATAATTAGTGGGGGCCGGTAATACATATTTATTATGTAGTTCTTATTTACTAGGGGTGTAATGGTTCAAATTACTCACGGTTCGGTTTTTATTACGATTTTAGGGTGACAGTTTCGGTACGGTTCGGTATGTGCTATGTTCAGGGGAAAAAGGACTGTCAAATAAAAATAAAGAAAATAAGAACAAATAATCAAACTACAAGCACAAATAAATACAGTAGAGCAAAGATTCAAATAAAATAAACTGCTTTTCAGGTTTTCAGTAGTTTTCAGGTACAGAATAAAGTATTGAATAAAGTAATCAAATGTAAAATAACATTACATATTTGACTGTATAAATTAAAGATTAATCCTTATTAAAGTTACAAAAGCTATTCAGTCAAGAGCAGTGAGTGACTTCCTTGTCTTTTGTTGTTTGATTAACATTAAAACACAGACAGTAGTAATATTGGTCTGCTGTCACTTTAAGACAATGCAAGGATCCAAAATAATGATACTGTCCACATGCGTTGTCTTTCTCGACTGTATAAGTTCACTTAAGGCATAACAGACTATGCGTGCGTCTCAATCAGCTCCCTAGTTCAGTAGTCAGGGCACTGATCAGGGAGTCGGCCACATTCATGTACATGATATACTGATTCACGACCTAGGAAGCTAGGGAGCTGATTGAGAAGCAGGGTATGTCTGCTAGGATAGGCTACTCATCAAGACGGGCATGTTGACATAATTTTTTGTGTGAATTTGTCCGTTGAAGCGCAAGACTTGAAAGACAACTCAATATTTGCGCGCTGTCTGAGACGCAGGTTTCCGCATGTGCGCTTCAGATGAGCGCACACACAAATCTTCTCACTCGCGTCTTCTGGCTCTTGAATGTTTAAATTGGCGAGGGTTAAATGAGTTTAGTTTAAACACAGATAGCAACGTCGTGTGCTGTTCAGGTTTTACCTGCGCTCGCGCGCTATCAACACCCGGTGCATACGGTACTCGCATTGAACAAAGTTTACAAAGAGTGACTGTTTTGTCCACTTTTTTTTGTTTTTTTGGTCATCGCTGTTGTTATAATGTATTGGGAAGCCAAAATGCGTATCCATAGACAGCGCTGCGTGCTTATGTAGACAGAAATAGATCCTTTCGCTCGGCGGAGCAGCTATTAAGAGACACTATATTTCCGGTTCTCATATATTCATATATTTACGAACATTATATTTCCGGTTCTTTTTGAGACCGTGGCGGGACAAATTAGAATGTGGCGGGCCGCCACAGTCTAGTTAATGTATGGGAAACACTTACATATGATACATAATACTGTTATTAACATATTTTAACACATTCTAATTATATTTAGTATTTTCATTTTCACAAACTGTGAATATACTGTATACTACAGTAATAATTTCCTTTTTCTTTTAAATGTTATTTTATATTTGTGCTTTTGGAAAAGGACCTTCCCTAATTAGGCTTTTTTTGCAAAATAGTTTGCAAAACAATCCCACACCCTGCTCAAGTCCTGTTATAGTACATACAGACATTATTACTTTAATTTAACATAAGTAATTAGTATGTGACTACCTTGAAAACGATAACTTTGTCTCTTTGATAATTGATGACTGTGCTTGCTCATCAAACGTCGTAAGTTCTTCGTGGCTAAAGTAGCGGCGCGCGACCGAGTTACCAGTGTAGCTTGCATCGCCCCCTGTTGGTGAAAATAATCACTGCACGAATTCTCTGGCAAACAGAGTTGGTCGTGCTTTTGCAGTGTATTTGCAGATTGTTTTGAAAGTGCTGTAAAACGGGGACATTTCCAGGGACAGCTCTAGTCTGGGAAAAACCGTGACTGTCCCAGGAAAATAGGGAAAGGTGAGATAAATTAATAAATTAAATAAAGCATGGCAAGGAAGATGGCTTTGTAGCAACAAAGGTATGTGGTTTTATAAAATCATTAAGGTAGTGGCAAGTAAATGGTATATGTGACTGGATGTAAGCTAAGAAGTGATACTAGTGTCACTACAGTTTCAGGTTTGGAGAAGAGATGTGCTAACTTAACTATGAATGAGCTGCAGGTGATAAAAGTCATTTGATACATACATAGTCCTTACAAGTAATTCAGATTATGTGTAGAATTGCATTAGAATTGCAACTATGTTTTGATATATGGAATAATTTAGGCTAATTTCATTTGTGAAACTTGATGCCTTGATCCTTTGAAAACTTGATGCAATGAATAAACTGACTTTGTCACGTGAACTGGAACGTCCTGTGGCAAACACATGGGGTCGCTGTTTTTAATGAGACGTGAAATTTATAAACACGAGGGTATTTATACAAACACAATGCTCAATAAAGATCACGCGTGGAAAAATATGTTGTACTTACCATAATTTGTCTTTCTTTGTGTTCCATCGATAGACTAGAAGTTTTAAAATTTAACAGAATTATGTATTTAAAAATTAGATAATTAGATATTTAGATTTGTTTAAGTAAATATTATACAGCTTTCCAAATCATTCCAATACTGCTGATACAGTTCAACAGCACTGTTTCACTGTTTGTATCACTCTGCTTATCTTTGTTTTCAACAATATGCCTCATATTTACATGCAAATGTTCATTTTATGTTCACTTTTTCCCATGACATGCATGAGGCTCACTTTTCAAAACTTTACTATTATGTAAAAGTATTTATTTCATTGGTCGAAGTCCCATATTTAAACGTAGGCCTATGTGTCAATTGTGAAGGTGTTTGACATGCGTTACTCTTGGCAATGCTAGGTAGAAAAAATGCACTGCAATGCAATGCAATGTGCTGCTGTTTCCATTTGAGGTTTAGACAACTGTGAGAACTAGATAACCTAAATGTATAAAGCTATTGAAAAACACTGCACTCGTTTTAAGGTTAAACCCCCACTCTAGACAAAGGTGAGAGACCCTGTTTGTCATTGGTTGTGCCCAGGCCAGTGGAACATGTTTCTGGTTTTGGTTGAGCGCTTCAGTTAAGTTTAACCACATGTGCTGTGTGTATGGCCTGGCATGGGCATAATTTACAAAGAACCACTTTAGAGTCTTTTTTGTTTGTTTGTTTTTTATTATGCATTTTATAAGAATCAGACAATTCAGTCATAATCTAATTAATCAATAGTGACATTTATTATGATGCTGAAATTGATTTTACCACTTTCTTTTTTAGTTAAGTAAATTGAAGTTTGTACGATATATTTTAACACCACTGAAAATTTAATGTAGGTCTAAGAATGGAAGGTATTAAAGAGAGTCATATGAATAATGGAGTTCATCCAAAATAAAAAGATGTTTTTATATGCTTTTTTCCATCTAGAAAATATTTATGCTGTTCATTTACTTCAGACTCCACACACACACACACACACACCAAAAAAAAAAAGAAAAAAAAAAGGCAACAACAAAAATGCACAGCTAGGGACAATACATTGACAAGCACAAAACTTCAGTTTGTTGACTAAAAATAACATAATTTATCAACCTGTGGTTAATTAACTGATGCTGTTTACTTTTTTATACATATTAATTTATACAGGCATTTATTAAAGCATTTTGACAAAATAAACAGATCTCTATAACCCCCCCAAAAATAATGAATCTTTCAGATATTGCTACTGTACCTCTTATCGGTCCAACAGCACAGAAAACTCAACCAATCAGATTTTACAAAAATGCGCACAATCTCCATTCTCAGGTATTTCCTTTGTGTCAAGACAGTTTACAGAGAGATCAAAGTATTTTAGAAGATTATATAATTATGTAAACAATTGATCACAGAAGTTTCCACCAGTATTTCCTAAAAGATGCAGTTATTGCAAGGCAGAGATCTTTGAAATGAGAAATAGTAAAGTTTTTTAAAACACCAATTTCATTTAAAAGCAAGGGTTTCAAAAAACTTTTTGATGCCACAGATACATACATATTTTTTTATGTATAAAACATTCATACTGCGTTTAAAAATAAAAAAATATTTTAAATTTAAGTAAAATATTGTCTGGAAAATAACTACTTTCTGTTCAGTAGACACTGTGTTTATCTACCTGCTGTTATATGTATAAAACTAAAGAGGAAAAAAAAAATATTGCTGTCAATTCAATAAAATAACTAATAAATATGATTTTCAAGTAGTTTTCAGAAAGAAGAGTGAAAAAGTAATAATATCAAATGTAATCAATTTTAACATTTTTTACATTTTTTTCTGTAAGTATAAAATCAGTCATACTCATGTGTTCATGATTTTGGCAGATTTAGAGCAGCATAGGTGCTGTTGATTTGGCTGGGCCGAATATTTCTACGCAGCTTGGAAAAGTCCATTGTGGCATACTGAAAGAGCAATATTAGCAATATCAGTTAAAATTGAACCACAATTAACTAAAATTAATGTTATGGAAACAAGCAAGAATGATCAATGATTTCAAGAAAGGAAAGAGTTAGTTATGATGATATCAAATATTTACCTGTAAGTCCTGCTGCTCTTCTATAACTCGTGTCTGCTGTAGATCAGTGTTGAGCTGTGATGGTTCTGCAGACCTTCTGTTTCCAACAACAAAAACCTTTACAAGCCCTTAAAAATGGAACAATGAATTTAGATTTAAAATTTACAAAAGGTTGTATTATATTTTCTTCAATTATTTTTTTCAACTGGAGAAAAACATTAAATTAATATTTTTACAGATGGCTGAAAATCTCTCACCGATCAGCACAATTACCAGAAGCCCATTAATCAGACCAAATATTATGATAATCTGCCATTGTGTCTGATTCTGGTTCTGATCAGTATTCACCGCTGTATGATTGTGAAACTCAGTTAGTTGAGTTGATTCTGTAAAGAAAAGTGTCCACAGTCTGTTACTGTAACAAGTGTTACTGTTAGTGCAATGGCTACAATTTTGTAAAACTGAATATGTTGATAATAAATGAGAATATAATTAAGTTTTTCATAAGTAGCCTATCTAAATAAAATATAAAGTGGTAAATGACAAATGAAAGCAGTGATCATCAATAAGCCTTGTTTACTGAAAAAGTAAATGAACTCACCATTGAAGTACAGTCTGGTGCTGTTGCTGAATTTTGGAGGTGTATCAGTGTTCATACAGTAATAGACTCCTAATTCATCAGCAGTCACATTATTTATAACCAGACAATGTTTAAACTGCACTGAATATTTCTTTCTGAATGTTTTGTTTAAGTAAAAAGGTGATTGTGGTGTTGGGAATGATCGTAGAATGACTGTTGGAGGATCTGGTGTTTTCAGTAAAATCCAATAAACCTCATTTTCATCAAGATCACAGTTTATGGTCACATTTGATCCGAAATCTGTTAGTTGATCTGCTACTGCTGCTTGACAACAGAACAATACATCTATAAGATGAAGAAAAAAAAATTGATTAACATCCATCATAAATAAAATTAACCACATAAAATCACTGTTTATAAAGCGCTTGAAATATATTCATGACATGTAATGAACTCACAGAGCTGAAGCTGAATGATCCTCATGTTACTGGCTTGATTAAAACAGACAGTTGAAAATAGTGAGACCTGGTTCCCCTCACACAACATTTCAGACGAATCTACTGCAGCTCTGAAGCAGACAGGAAAAAACGTCTCCCACATCAATCAGAGGAAGTCAAGTTTGCTTTGACCACATACAGACTTTTTTCAACACCTAATACCCCACCAACATCATCAATTCATTAAGCACAGTTTTTGTGTTTTTATAACGACTGTTTTTAATATTATTTGATCATACATACATACAGTATATGTTAGGTAATCCAGCCTCAATAACTAGCAACTAATCCCCATATCCCCCTCACATTACCCACCCAATAATCAGAGAGACAACTAGTTTATTTCCCGTAAGGAAATGATAATTATTATGATAGATAAATCTCATGTGAGAGCATTCCAGTGTTCATGCCCATTCAAACTAAATCTGCACTAATCTGATTATGACTGGGTGGCTGTGTCTAGTAAAACAGAGGAGAGCAGTTAACAGTTTCTGCCGAGAGATCAATGATTCACATGATTAAACGGGTTCAGTTACCCCCGTTGGCAGATGTTGTCATTCATGTATTATTTTATTATGGATCAGAGAACTGCTGATCTTAAGTGTACACTAATGTAATGCCTAATAAAACATTTACATTTTTAGCCTCTTGAGGGCAGCAGAGAACAACTGTAAACGGTGATGCTTTACATGTGCTTGTTTTTCAAATAAATAATAGTAAATAAAATAAAAACTCAAACAACAACAACAACAATAATAAATATAGCTGCAAGCAGCAATTAAGGGCCCAAGCACAAAGAAGGCAAGGTAAGTTATGCCAGCATAGCTGGGAGCATCAGACCAACTGCAACAATGAGCAATTAAAGACATATTTATATGATTTTAAGCAAAATGGCTGAAAAATAAAAAATACAGTCACTAGTAATATGATTTAATGGTTTATCACTTTCAACCAATAGATGACAGGTGACTGAATTGATGTGGTGTGGTCAGAGTATGACAATGACACATGCAAAGTTTGGTGTCTATATGTCAAAGCATTGCAGAGATACAGCCTCAGAGTCGTTTTGGCATGCCATTAAATTTGTTGATGTGGTCAAGACATGACAGCAATGAGACATAATTCAGAAAATAATAATTTAAATAGCCTAACTTTAGTAAAATCATGTTCAAATAGTTTCTCACTTCCTCACTGATCAATTCTCATTAACGATGTTCAGTTACTGATAAACATTAGGCTTCAAAATTTATATTATTATAAAAGCATTGCTAGCTGCAAATCATAAAGAACATGCACCTGCCCATTGACCCGCTTATCTAGTTTTATTGACTGTAATAAACATCGAGTTAAACTCTGCTCTCCTGTTTTATTTGAAAGGCAAATAAATGGAAAATCTCTGCAAATTAATGTCAAGTTCATTCTCTCTTTCATTTTCTCTGCAGGTCAGGAACAAGGATAAACCTGGAAGCTCCTGTTGTGCGTTTTCAGTAATAATAATAAACTGAAGTCATGACAACAGTGTATTGAAACACAATGACAGCAGGAATGTTTGAGACATAATTCAGGGAAGTGTTTCACTTGACGATCAGAATGAAAACATCATTGAAAGGAAGCTTATCATACCCAGGTAAGTTTGAGTACATTTACTTATTTCATTTATTGCTGTTCATTTCACCTATAACCAAAAACAAAAGACTAAGTAACATTATAATGTATAAAACCAAAAATATTATTTTCATACTTTAAAGTTCATAATTATATCAACATAAAAAGAAGTAGCTAAACAAGCCAGAGGAAAGTCTTTCAGCTTTAGAAAGCAAAATGTAACCCTTGAGAGACACGATTCTACGGTATGAAACCAAAGATTTAGTTTTTCCAACATAAAAACATCTACTCTTATTCTTAGAAATGACAATTGACAAGTTCAAATCTGAGTAATCAGCAACATCCAACATTATTCTAATATTATAGCACCTTGTACATTCTTAAGACACTAAAAACTAAGGCTTACATTTTGTAATTGTTAACAAGACAACATTAGGTTTGGGAGCAACATAATAAGGCTACTTATGTTCAGGGGAGGGTTAATATGGTCATAATACTTTCTATAAAAACTATTTTAAAAAAGAAAAAAGATACTGTCCAATGGAAATCTGTTGATTAAGAGTCTTATCCAAATGTGCAATCTGTGTATTATGCACTTCAACTAAATCTTATATTACACACAGGTGTTACCACAGTTCATTTTTTTATTTTTTTATTTTTGTTTGTATATAATGAATCAGATTCAGTAAATGTTTTAATTTGAACACATATAAAATAATTTAAAAAAAGAATACAAAATACATATTACAATATTGGAAAACACAACATGAAGTACCCTTGTAGTTCAGAATTAAGGCAGTAACATATTGACAGACTCATTTGTCCTTTACCTTTAAAAAATAGCTACTGTTTCAGTGTTTCAAGATCTCATTCAGCAAGAACAAACAGTGTATATAACACAAGTATATAATAGCACAAAACATAAGCATGATCACCAGAAACACCCAGTGACAGCTGAAAACACCCGGTGACAGTGAAATTTGAAACTTTTATGCATGATATGTCATTTGTGTCACTGTTCTTTGTCTTCAGTCCTGGCAGGAGAGAATGAGGGAGCCAGATTTTTTTTTCTACAGTAACATATAATGAAAGAGGCTATAGACAATATAAATGACAGTAGTACAGCTAATAAAATGAAAACCCAGTTTGATGATGTGTCCACACTGTCTGCTTCTGTATCTTCTTGGTGTTCTTGTTCAGCGGATTTACTTTCTTTTTTTGCTGTTGATTCTGCAACAAAAACATTACTGCACTGTAATAAAGGCAAGAGATTCATTTAGAACTAGTGAACTTCATGGTAACACTTTAGAATAATGGTCCAGCATTAATAGGTTGCTAAGCAGGAAGTAATGCAGGACAAATGAGTAGTGCTACATTAACACTTCAGCTACTACTATTAGCTAATATGGAAACAAATTTAACTGATCATTAAATAATAGCAAATTTAGGATGGAGATACTTCCTTATTAGGTAATCAATAATTGCTGAATGAGATTAGCCTCAATAATAACCATCAACTATAAAGAATTAACAATTAATTACTAATCACAACATTATCGTGTGTCTTAGGCCCTGTTTACACCTGGTATTAAGATACGTTTTGGTTAATCGGATCACAAGTGGACGAGGGAGACAAATACCCATTTCCAACTGGCGTTTTAATCCATCTTTTTTGTCCACTTTCAACCACTTCTGTCCTGATTTCTTCTAGGGGAGGGTCTATCTGGGCGGGTAAATGTATGTTTGTTTTTTTTTTTGTTTTTTTGTTTTTTTTTCCCCAGATCTTTCAATCTAATGGACAAAATAAGCTCACACAATTTACAAATGAATGCGCCCAGAGATGACAGAAAAACACACAAACATTGTGCTTGGTACGTTTTTCGTCTTCAAACCAAACTTGGGTCTTCAGCCGACAAAGTTTAAATCCCATCTGGCTAGCGCGCTTTCCATAAGATGGTCTTTTATGGATGTTTGAACACATTCCATCTCATGAGCGTTTACACTATGAAACCAATCTGGTCGAATGCGTTTTCGACTACCACTGGAAGTGGAAGTGGTGGTCAAGCTCAAAACATTTTAAACTATGTCGGCTGAAGACCCAAGTTTAGTTTAAAAATGAAAAATGTACCAAACACAATGTTCTCTCACCGTTCCAGATTTCTAACACTCACTGCGTTCGGCGTGATTTTGCGGTTGTCAGAGCAGAAACGATGCTCTCTGTATGATCGAGATGTTTCATTATTAGGTAATCAATAATTACCGAATGAGATTAGCCTCAATAATAACCATCAACTATAAAGAATTAACAATTAATTACTAATCACAACATTATCTTTTGTCTAAGACAAAATAACTAAATAAAATAAAAAAAATTTACTCTGAATATAGTCATAAAATGCATCACTAATTACTAATTATATTCAGAGTAAAAAGACGATTGATTATGTGTATGGGCCTCATGTATAAAACTTTCCATAGATTTCATCCAAAAAGTGTGTGTACGCACTAAAGTTTTTAGATTTATAAAACCATGCAAAACCAAAATTCCCTTTATAAATCCCAGTCAGTCTCCTCCCAGAAATAACCATATATGGAGCTTACAATGCCTAGTTTTACTACATTATGTCATCTGCATATCATTTCCATGCATATTCCCATCCACTTGACTCCATGTTTAATGGTACAAGACATTAGGAAAATATGACTATAAATGCCATCACATTGCATTGCTAAAAATCATTCACTGTCCTTGTCTTGTTTTAGAAAAAATAAATCAAAATTGTATAAAATATTGTTCAGAGAAAGTTATTCTCATTCTTTTCCACTGTCCAAATAGTATTACTTATTGTTTTAAACCAATCTAATTTATGCTATTTTGCCTAAGGTATAACATATAAGGTAAACATATATTTTAGGATGTTTATATATTTTAATAGAAACAGATAGGCCTTATTTTTGCATTGTAAATTATTTTCTGACTCAGTGCATCACTGACAAAACATTTTAAAAATAAAAAGTGCATATCTTACCGTTTCCTTCAAAATCTATCCTTCAAATACAATGGTATTTTTCATAATACTGGGAAGACCATGAAAGGGGTTATCATTAGGCTGCTGTCTGTCTGTGTACGACACCAGCAGGACACCTGCGTTCAGCAGAGTTTGTACAGTACTGTGTACAGTAGCTACTCGTCGGTCGATCACCGAGCAATTACTTCAGTGTCTGTCATTATGCCATTATATTGCAAAGCTATCTGCTTAGATGAAGTGTGCGCATCATTAATCATTATTCGCGTGAAAAAGTTCTCTTTTAGAACTTGAGTTCTGCTATTTAGAACACAATTTAAAGGGGAATTATCATGTGCCAAGCAATCCTCGCTGTAGTTAAAACATTAAAACATAGCATGCCACAGGAAAACTGTTAAAAACAGCGCATTCATTACAAATATTTCTATTTAAATTAAAATAAAAAAATGTTGTAACTTCTGGATAATGATTTCATGAAATTTCAGTGCTTAACTCCATTAATGAGAGTGGAATATTTAATCTAAATGTGTATATCAGAGTTTAAATTATTCTGTTTACTTCATTACTTCGCTCTCTCCAGTAAAAAAATGCGTACGCAGTCTAGAGCTCCTGTACACTTGCACACATATTTACGCTAAGTTTATTTTTTATAAATCCCGATATGTGCATGGAAAATTGAGTATGTACGTTTCAATGCCTTTTTTGTACGTACGCAATGTTATACATGAGGCCCCAGGTGTCCGTCTCTTTTGTCCACTCTCAACCACTGATTTTTTCGAGGGGAGGGTCTATGGATGGGTAAATGTATAGGCTTTCTCAGATCTTTCGATCTAAAGGAACAAAATAAGCGACCAGAGACAACTAAAAACATACAGAGAGCATCGTTTCTGCTCTGACAACCGCAAAATCACGCTGAACGCAGTGAGTGTTAGAAATCTGGAACGGTGAGAGAACATTGTGTTTGGTACATTTTTCATTTTTAAACTAAACTTGGGTCTTCAGCCGACATAGTTTAAAATGTTTTGAGCTTGACCACCACTTCCACTTCCAGTGGTAGTCGAAAACACATTCGACCAGATTGGATTCATAGTGTAAACGCTCATGAGATGGAATTTGTATAAACAACCATAAAAGACCATCTTATGGAAAGCGCGCTAGCCAGATGGGATTTAAACTTTGTCGGCTGAAGACCCAAGTTTGGTTTGAAGACAAAAAAACGTACCAAGCACAATGTTTGTGTGTTTTTCTGTCATCTCTGGGCGCATTCAATTGTAAATTGTGTGAGCTTATTTTGTCCATTAGATTGAAAGATCTGAAAAAAAACCAAAAAAAAAACCCATACATTTACCCGCCCAGATAGACCCTCCCCTATAAGAAATCAGGACAGAAGTGGTTGAAAGTGGACAAAAAAGATGGATTAAAACACCAGTTGGAAATGGGTATTTGTCTCCCTCGTCCACTTGTGATCCGATTAACCAAAACGTATCTTAATACCAGGTGTAAACAGGGCCTAAGACACACGATAATGTTGTGATTAGTAATTAATTGTTAATTCTTTATAGTTGATGGTTATTATTGAGGCTAATCTCATTCAGCAATTATTGATTACCTAATAAGGAAGTATCTCCGTCCTAAATTTGCTATTATATAATGATCAGTAGTAGTAGCTGAAGTGTTAATGTAGTATTACTCATTTGTCCTGCATTACTTCCTGCTTAGCAACCTATTAATGCTGGACCATTATTCCAAAGTGTTACCAACTTCATACAGGAATCAAGTCATTTTACACACCCTTGATGCTCAGCTGTACAGTCTGAACTTCAGATGAGTGTGAGATGAGGCAGCTGAACTCTCCTGCATCAGTGTATTGAAGATTGTTGAGTTTGATGGAGAAGTTTCCTCTCAGATACTCATCAGGGAAAGTTTCAACTCTGTTCTTGTACTGTGGGTCCTGCTGCTCTACTGAACTTTCACCCTTAATTATATCACACACAATCTCACTGCCATTGTGTCTCCAATGTACTTCAGTGTCTTGAGGTTTAAGATCATGTTCAGTGGAAGAACACGGCAGGACAACAGAACCGCCAATATCAGCCTTTACTGTTTCCTCCAGAGACACTGAAAAGACAGAAACTGTAAAACACATAGTCTGTGGCATCAATTTATCTTTCAGATGTGTTGTTCTGATGCTCACCTTTGTTTATCAGCACTGCAAAAACACAGGTGAAACAGCAACTGTAGAAACAAAACAAAAAGAACAAGTTCATTTAACTTCCTTAATCTCTTAAAGTCGGCATGAAACAGAAGTTGCGACAGTTTCTTAAAAACAGCTTCTCAAACAAGAAAAAAATGTAGCACGGGACTTGATTTTGTTTGGATTGGTTGTCCTGACAAATCGTTTAAAAAATTTTTAATATTTCATAAAAAAATAAGAATGGACTATTTTTATTTCCTGGTGACTTCAAGTGGATTCAGGTTAACTGGTTTTAAATTGCAGGTCAATGTTCAACTAAATTGTAAAAATGCATTAATTTACAACTAAATTAATATATGTTTCTATGCATTTCCCTTAATATTTTATATTGGATGTTGCATCATCATCCTGTAAATGTTAAACTCTTTGCTAAATATGATTTAGCATTTAAAGCAGTAAATATTCTTAAGAGAGCATCTTTACCCATATTACCCTACTGGTGAAAACTTTAATATCTTGAATGCATTGTAAGATTAGGCCAATCAAATTACTATCAAATAAAGCTAAACACATGCACCGGGACGCAAAAGATTTAAATTAAATAAAACTAATGCTAACAGCTAATCACTACGTCAAAATATTAGTAACCAACATTTTCCTGCAGATGCTAATCATTAATTAATCAATCCATATTTAATGTATTAATGACGTACAATGGGTTTTCCTGTTAATTCTATCTTAAATACCAAAACAAACCAGGCCAAATGTAAATACGAGCGAGCATCTCCATCAGGACTTATTGTACGAATTGCGGAAGTTCCAGGACACGATACATTTTGTACAAACAGAATTTCATTCAAAAATCATAAACATACCCGATGATCAAAGTGCCCGATATAATTCATATATATTAATAATTCTGAAATACAAATTTTTCCGACAACAGATGCGGAAAAACTGGACCCGAGCGATCTTTTCTTCTTATGTAGATTTACTGCCGGGTTGCAAACCAGCTAGAAAAATGCACAGTGACTCCTGCAGTGCTGGAGTGTGATGAAGATTTTTCGGTCAGTGTAGGCTACTTTTACGTCCATTTTCTTTTTAAAATATAAAGATTGGTTGTTGTATTTTTAAATGCTTTTGAATACCAAAATTTAAATTAGAAATGTACACTCAAATTTCATGCACAAAAATAAAATACTGCACACAAAATAAAATACTGACTTTTTATTTTCAGATTTGTGTTTATTACGTAAAAATTCAAATGTCAGAAAGATATCAGCTCTGCTGTTGTTCATAAATACCAGTAGTGATGTTGTACAATGAGGACGTTATCACGTCGCCGGAAATAGAGTCATAAGTGTCCCTATGTGTAGTGAATCAGCATCCTTTACTGTCCTTACCAGTGCCCGAATTCGTGTACACGATATACTGATTCACGAGCTCAGGAGCTAGGGAGCTGATTGAAACGCACCCATTGTCCTCATAGTTGATGTGTTAGAAACAGGAAAAATGGGCAAGCGTAAGGATTTGAGCAAGTTTGACAAGGGCCAAATTGTGATGGCTAGACGACTGGGTCAGAGCATCTCCAAAACTGCAGCTCTTGTGGGGTGTTCCCACAAATTAGAATTTGTGTTCCCTGTCATTGTAAGTTGACCTAGTTTCCTAGTGTGTGAGAGTTTGTTCCCTTGGTTACTGATTACGTTCACCTGTTGTTCATTTAGTTTCCTCATACCTCTCCTTGTGTATTTAAGCCCTTAGTTCTCCTCAGTGTTTTGTCTTGCTTGTTAGGTTAGTGATGATCATTTCTGTTCGAATCCTGAGTGTCATTTTATTAAAGAATATTTACTGAATTCCAGTGGCAAGCGGTGACTTTTTTTATGCTGTGTGGTGTGTCATGTAAAAAAATGTGGCCGATGCAGTTACGTTGAATGGGTTTATAGATAATAAGCGAAACGCTCGCGTTCTCGATAGACAATGTCAGTTTACTCAGTTGCTTACTCATCATGACACATAGCAACACAGCGAAAAGTATTTCTAATATGTTGGACCTTTTAATGAGAGTAGCCCATATTTACCTGTTGAGACGTGCCTTCACAAGCACCTGTAAGAGCTTTTGTCATGTTTGTGTCGAAAGAGGCGCAACATGCGAAAAGGTGCGTTTGCAAAATATGCTGTATTTTTGTATTCCGCTAGGTGCCGCTAGTGTCACAGAAACCAATTAGTATTAGCAGCATATTATAAATAAAAAGTAAAATGTAATTATAATAAATATAAATAGACTATAATAAATAAAAATATCAGTATTCTTTAAAAAAAATAAGTTGAAATTATGCAAACTCATGCCTTTAACAAACGCACAGACTATCGATCAACATCCTCTGATAGTTACAGTAGGACTGTCTTAAACAATTTATAAGTTTTCGTAAAAAATAAAATTTCCCTATGGACAAAGTGAAATACTATGAAAATAGTTTTAGTCATGATTTTTTCCCCATTTGATTTAGTCTAGTTAGTTTTGTATCAAATACAATGTGATTTTCGGTGATCGAGATCTGGCAGCAACAGCTCATTTTTCCTCTTGGACGAGCGATCCGCTCACAGCTTATCCTGCCCATGAAATTCGCCATAGGCCAGCAAACCAATGAGAACGCGGGACAATGATGACGCTCCATAACAAAAGCGCGAAGGCGCAAAAGCTGCTGTAGATCAGCTTACCCGGAAGTCTCCATAACTGGCAGATTTAAAGAAAATTACCGTCGTTTGGCAAATAAATTACAGACAGTTACATATGCATTACCAACATTTTATCATGTAGGCTTTATGGTACACCTCAAACAAGGGATTTAATAGTAATTTATAGTGTCAATATTAATTGCCGAGTCCACGAATAACTTGGGTATGTAGAGCATTTGCAGCTTAAATGGACCGCACACGACTGCTCAATTCTCCATCTTTGTGTTTGCAGACCAGCTATTTGTAACAAGCAGAGAGTGTGTAACAGAGAAAATTATTTTTGTCATTTATAGGGAAAATGTGTGCACTTCAGTGTTTGAGTTAGCAAGTTTTGAAAAGTTTTTTGTTGTTGTTGTTTTAATTGCCAGGGTAATCTGAAAAGTTGCTAAATCTAGCAACAAATTTGCTAAGTTGGCAACACTGCTTCAGGTCCTGTGCTGAAGTAACAGCATCTTTTTCTAGTGGCCACAACTTTTTATGCTAAGGGAATGACATCAGTTTCACCTGGCAATGAGTTATTAAGTAAATTATCCTGTGTGACCATAGCAACCTGGGATTATCAGAAATGGATATTATTAATAAAATTAAAACAAAACAAAAAAAAAGGTGCCGGATTAAGAAAAAAACTATATATACATGTCTGAACATGATCATATTAAGAAATAACATCTCGTAGTGGAGATTTTTGATTAAATTGCATTCTGCACATTTGATAGTCACCTTCTTTGTTTAAATGTACTCATCAGTGCTCATTTCATCATCATCATCACTGGCCATCTTGTCAACCCAGATAGCAACATTGTGTCGGCCCAGATCCGGCCCACATCTGGCACATGTGGCATGATGATTTGGCCCACATGCTGCACTGAATTATGGTCCTTGTGTGGGCTGCTTCTGTTTGCCAGATCTGAGCCACAAGCAGGCCACAGCAATGCCACATGTCAGCCAAGAGCAAAGAAATAAATCTAAACTGGACCTTATCTGAGCCACAAAATCTGTGTTTATTAAATATAGAGTCTTCTATATTTTATTAATAAGCCTGTTATCAAGCAGAATCACTGAAGGAAAGAAGAGAACAGAAAAAGAGAACTACAACTGACTTCAGCCACAGCCTTAGATGAAATCAACTGAAGATAAAAGAACTAGAAGACATTAAATCTCTGAAGATCTGATTAAACAACTCCACAAACAGTATTACCAGCTTCACTTATTACTAACCAGTTTGGCTTTATTTATGTTACACTGTAAAATGTAATTAGTTGAATTTACTTAGAAAGCTTAATTAAACTGTTGGGTTTACATAAAAAAAACTTAAGGAAACTGATTGCCTTAAATTTAGCAAGTAAGTTAACTCATCATTTTGAATTGATAAAACTAGGAACTACCACATAGTAAAGAGTACTTAGAAATCTTGAGGATTCGTAATTCAGTTTTACAAATTGAGTAATTAGTTCAATCAACTTAAAATTCTTGTTCACATTATGTAGAAACTGCCTTAAATTTCTCAAGCATGTTTTACTCAAAGTTGTAAATGCAAAAAGCATTGGAGCAACAATGGACCATAAATTTATTTGTATTTATTAAACTGAAGGTACTGATCAAATACTTTTAACATGAAACTTAGCCAAACTAAAAAATAAAAATTGCTTAAAGTACTTGATAAACATTGCTGGAAAACAGTTACTGCCTTTTAAATAAACCAAGACGTAACACATTTACAACTCTTGTAGGTCTTCTTCTGGCCTGAAACACAGGCTCTACTCTTCTACACAATGGTGACCCACAAAACTCAACAGAAACCTTTTAAATCAGAACATCACACACTAACAGATCTCTCCTCTCCTAACACACCTTTTCTTTTTGCTTGTCTGGCTACTACAACTCAGTTACAACAGCCCAAACAAAATCTAATATTAAAAGGTCTAGGGTCAAGAGCCAAACTAAAGCAAACCCTGATCTCCACGATGGTGACTTAAAAATTGTGATTTTAACAGCAGGTGTTCGTCACTAATGTTCAATAGTCACATGATTAATTAATTATCTTGTATTGAATGGTCTTGTTTTGGTCTTGGAAGGTCGGGTCTCGACCACACCTCTGGTCTTGAATGGTCTTGGTTTTGGAGGTCTGGTCTTCACCTCTGAAATTAACACAAAGATGTGTAAATGTGTAATATTAACACATTATAGTGTTCTTGGCTGCACAGATTGTGTTGGATGCTGTGAACAAATACACAGGTTGTGTTAATTTTAAAACTACACATAATATGTGTAAAACATTTGAATTCTTCCAACACATTTTTATGAAATATTGACACAAAATGTGTAAACTAGAGTGTTACACATAATATGTGTCATTTTTCTACACATTTCTTCTTAGAGTGTACATTACTCAACAATTAAACAGGAGATTTTGTCCTTGTTTTTATTGCTTTATATTATGTAGGTGGCTACACGCCATTGTAAACCATCGTCAGTGGTTTAGTCAAAATATAGTAAATATATTCTCCCGGTTAATATACGAGGCTGCAGTTGTGCTACGGCCATCGCTTCAAAATGTTGCTGTTTCTTTTCTGAGAAATACAGTTTTTCCATCGGTTTGGTGTGTCAAATCTAACAGTAAATACTACAGTACCCATGAGCCTTATCGACCGTTACTATGGTGACGACGCCAGCTAAAACTACCCGAGGACCCACCGCCGATTCTCTTTTAATGATATCCTCATCTTTTCTCAACACATAAACATGAAAGTGTGCTTGATAATTTAACAATACGATGTTATGACCATCATTTTTAATGAGACTGTCCTCTTCCGAAAAACAACCCCATAGGTCATCAAATGACCTTTGACTGAGTTGAGAGGAAGGAGTGATCTTGAGCGTCGTAGTCCAGGGGTGCTTCTCAATATCCATCCTCGTTTCCTCGCTCCTCCGTCCTCCATCCTATGACCCGGAAACCGATCGAGCTCAGCCATCTTGAAGGACATCTCAATTCTCTAATTCCACCGCGAGGAAGCTTCCTGAGAAGTCATGAGCGAGGATACACAGGTGTATCCTTTGCGGAAGTCTTTCTCGTCAAGAAACCTTACGCACGTATAAATTCTCCTCCCTCTTCATATCTGTCACAATAATTTAAATGTATGCTTTACTTTTGCACGTTAAATAAACTTTACATCTCACATATTTCAATGGGGCATCTTGCTTTATTAATATTTATTATAATTTTTTTTAAATAACCAAACTTTAACAACATATGGGTAGATCCCTCGAGTGCAGCTGATGACGCTTTGAAGTGACGATAAAGGGAGCGAGGATCATTTCACTTGATTCAATTCCTCCGTCCTTGCATCTTTTCCTTTTGTCCTTCCCTCGCATCCTGAAGGGGTGGAGCTAAGACGAGAGGAAAGGAAATGAGGATGCACAAATAAGAATTGAGAAGCACCCCAGGGCTGTGTTCAGCCCCGACAAAACGTTGCAAAACGTTTTTTAAACGGAAACGTTGGTGCGTTTAACACCCTGATCTGATGACGCAAGAGTTGCAACTATGGCAGCTGAGAAGGCCATTCTTTGTGTTCTTTTTGAAAAATTTTCAAAGCCTGATGAAGTCGGTATAAATACATGTTTCCCTTTCGAAAGGGAACTCGCACTGCGTCCTAGAATGCATATGGGGAAAGGCCCTCGCGTGACAGGTGTCTGAAGTGAAAGTGGAATCACGCCAATCCTATTGGCCGGCGACAGCCTATGACGTCATACTAGTGCGACCAGACAGTATATAAAGTGCGCCTAGGAAATATGACATCCTCTTTTCGTCTTCAGTGACTGTTTTGTCTGTTGTGATTGTTGCAAGGTAAGAACCTTTGTTATCATGTCTGAGAAGCGTTTGAAGCGTTGTGCTGATCCGTGTCTGAGATATCTGACACCTGATGACACACACGACTTGTGCGTTCACTGCCTGGGTGAGGAGCACGCGCAATCAGTTCTCGAGGGATCTGTTTGCGTTCATTGTGAGCGTCTGCCTGTGCGGACACACCGCTCTCGTCTGTCAATCTCTCGAGGGAAGAGGGACAGGCATCTGCACCTGGCGGCTCGGGTCCTGCTCGTGCTGAGGCCGAGAGGAGACTCAAGTCGTGGGGCTCGCAGGTGGAGCTCGCTGAAAAGTTTGAGAAAGGCGTTTCTCTCTCGCGCGATTCAGCGGCTCACGAGAGCGATCTGTTTGATGAGGATGCCATTTCTCTGGCATCCTCTGGCTCAGCAGATAGTGCTCTGTTAGCTTCAAGCCATACTGAAGAGCAGACGATGGTTGTTGAGGGCAGTGAGAGTGTTATATCTGAGCCCACGCGACCACCCTGCCCCGCGTATGTTGAGTTATTGGATGTTATGGAGCACGCCTCGGGCAGATTAAAACTGCCGTGGGCGCGCGCTCAGGAAGAAGTGGTTCGTGGGAGGCTACATGAACGCTTTCTTTCCGGCCATACTCCTCCAACACCCGTGAGCCTCCCATTCCTTCCCGATCTCCATTCTGAGATCGAGAAGGCGTGGAAAAACCCTTATTCGGCCCGTATTCATCGATCTGGGCAGGCAAACTATGCCAATGTCGAGGGAATATGAGAGCACGGATATGTGGCGATGCCCCCTATCTCGTCGGTGGTGGAGCTTCATCATTGAAGGCTCCGGCCCTGCCTACTAGACCATTAAAAACAACTTCGCGGTTGAATGGCAGGGCATACGCGGCTGCAGGTCAGGCCAGTGCTGCACTGCACACTATGGCAGTGCTCCAAGCACATCAGGCCGACCTGTTGAAAGATTTGGACCAGGGCCAGGGTCTTTCCCCTGATGCGGTGTCTGAGCTGCGTCGCACCACAGACTTGGCTCTCTGCGCCACCAAACAAACTGCTGCTGCGATCGGTCGATCGGCGATGGTGGCAACGGAGAGACACCTGCGGGTGAACCTGGCCGACATTGGGGAGAAAGAGAAGGGTTTTCTCCTCGATGCGCTGGTCTCGCCCCTTGAACTTTTCGGGACTTCCGTCAAGGCGGTGGTCGGGAAGTTTAGGGAGGCGAGGGCGCGCTCAGCAGCATTTAAGTCTTGTATACCGCGCCGGTCCAAATCTGCGCCCAGGCAGCCAGGGGGACCTGGCCCGTCATGGTCTGAGGATCATAGGCAGGGCCAGAGGTCTAGTGTTGCCGCTCGAGCCCCTCCTCCTCAAAGGAGCAGGTCTCAGAGAAGGCGCGATTCCAGGAAGAAATAGCAGGATCTGAGAGAGGTGATACAAAGCCGGTGCGCTGAGCGCCGCTGATTGTTCCCTTTCTCGTGAGGGGTTTCCATCTCCCTCTCCTCCTTTTTCTCCTGTTCCCCTGTACCCTTTGTAGCGTCTGCACAGGGTCAGAATAGCCAACCAACTTTAGAATTGTCAGAATGCTTTTAGCTTTTTGAACTCTGCATGTAAATCATGAATAGGCCCCGGCAAGTCTGGATTAAATTGCCCCATTGGCATCTTTGTTACCTCATTTGAAGCAAAGCAGAAAATGTCCTCACCAGCTCCAGGGACTTCAAAGAGTCACCCTGGTTCACCCCATGCGGGGCTAATGGCCAGGTGGCCCACAGACACTGGTCAAAACCCCAATACACATCACACACACATACAGACACACACACACATGGAGAATATATTTACATTTAGCCTCAAAATATGACTATGCCAAAGTGTACTTTTGTCGTATTCAAGTGTGCAGGCATGTATCCATATTATATAAGCTTAGTTACGACTGTAGTTGTGTTAGTTTCACTCTAAATGTTATATTCCAGTATAAAACTGTATCTCTCCCTTAATGTCTTTGCCACCTAGCATGTTTAGTTTTGTTTTAAACCTCTCCGAATGTTCTAATTAACAATGTATGTTATGTTACTGTAAAATGCATTTTTCTATTTTTAATAGTACTGCGAAGAAAATGTACTCAGATCTGACATTCCAGATACTATGCAAATTAGGTCGTAAATGGAGACAAAGAAAAAGTTTGCCTGCCAAAATTGCACCCTCGCCATTGGCTGGCGCATCCAAGGAGGCGTTTTGGCTTATCTTTAAAAGACAACGAAACGCGTCTCTCATCGCTGAGTCTTCTTCATCCATTGAGTCTTCTTCATCCGTCGCCTTCACTATTCCTTGACTACAAGACGGACTCTTCCTTTCTTATTTTTCCGGCTATTTTACTCTTAAGTTAAAACCTTGTTTGAAAATCCTGCCGAAGAACCCTTCCTTGGAAAAGGACCAATCGCTGCAGCCCGCACGCACTGAAATTCCTGCAGAAAGGCGAAGTACCCCCAGCACATAGACCTATGCAAGTACAGAACCATTTCTTTTGAAGTGTTTTAAGCTCCAAGTGTAAGTTGAGTTTCCTTGCTGGCTCTCAAAGGTTTTAACTGTTTGTAATTTGCCATTTCTTTGATCACCGCTGTTTTCTTGAATTTACTTTTGTTTTATTCTATGTATGTTCCTTTGTTATATTTTAGTCATATATTCGTAGTTCGTATCTATTAAATCCATTATAGTTACGCTTTTATTGTCTCTCTTGTTGCTCATTCATAAACCAAGTCCCTTCAATGTTTGATTTCGCTTATGCTTTTGTGATTACTTAGATCGGAGATTTTCCTCGTGGCCAGAGGAAAATCCCTTTTTAAGAGCTGATAAGAATAAGAAGACTGATAATTTTGCTGGACAAAATAGACCAGTCTTTCTAAATTAACTATTAAACTAGAACTAATCCTGAACCATATATGTAATTAATCATAATCTGTTGTAATTAATTCACAATATATGTGCATAATTCCCTTTTTGGTCGATTTATATTATAATTAATCATAACGCGTTATGATTTAATTATATATATATTCCCCCATAATTTGAGTTAATTAATTAATTCGTTGTAATTCGTTACACCTTCCCTCTTCCCTGCACACGCTCTGACATCAGGCCTGAAGCCTGGGCCTGATGATGAGTTTGTTCATATTCTGGAACTCCTTCTGAGGGTGCGGCTTAGTGCTTGATTTGAGCACAGCCGTTTTTAGACTACTGGAGTATGGCAGGCCAATTTTACATTCGGCCTCTACACTTGTTGGTCTCGGGTGAGCGTAGCAGGTCACTGCCCCGCTATGGGAATTTTCTTATGTTGCAGTGACAGCGGCTCACTGCCCTAGGCTGGCAGGGCTTTTATTTTGTACTTTTTATTTTCTTGGGGCTAGGGCCCTGGAGCTCTATGGAAGGCTTTCTTTTCACATCCTTGCTATTTACTTCCTCTCTTTCAGAGTTTGTTGAAGTTTTTAGCGAGTGTTTTCTTAGAACGGATTTATAGTATGGCAAGCTATTTTATCATCTAGCTGCCTTTTACTTCTGAAACCTCCTTTCCAGGTTGAGTTTCAGTTTAATCCTTTTGTGTAGGCCTTCTGGCCTCCATTTCAGCCCCTTCCTTTAGGTTGCAGTGATGCGGTTCTATTTGAACCTCCGCTCCCTTGAGCTCCAGTTCCTCATGACCTGTTGGGTGGTGGATTTTGCTCAGTCCAGCTTGGTGTTGTCTTAGCGTCGGCCTTTTCTTAGGCCGCCTTGACATTCCTGAGTGTGTTGGCCCTCTTTATTATGTTTTTAGGGGCCTCCGCTCCTTGAGCTTCGGGCTGTTTCTCCCTCATGCGTTGGCCCTTTGGCCACCTTGGGGTTTTTTATTTTTATCAGCCTCCTCTTGTTAGAGTCGCTAGGTTCAAACCACTGCCCCGCTGAGTGCTAGTGTTTTTCTGTAATTAGAATTTTTCTCCTGGTAGGCGCCCAAGGTTCGTGTATTTTACTTTGGGGTTTAGCCTCCACTGAGCCTCAGTGATGTCATGTGCAGAGGTCAGCCCTCCTCTGGGGCCGCCTCTGTCCCGACCTAGGCGGACGTTGTCAACCTGTTCTGACTATTTCACTCAGTTCATGTTTGCTTCCCCTCTCATCAGGGTTGCTTCTGGTCGGGGGCCCGCCTTCTGCATTAGGCTAACAGTGCGAGTAGTAGGCCCTGCGGCCTCCTCTTCTTTATTTCTTACTCCATTGCTACTGTATTTTAGCAATGTTTGTGTATGTGGTTACCATGGTGTTTAGCATTAGCTCAGTGACAAGCAGTGAGCATTTGTTATTAGCCTCCCTGTGGTCGTTGTATGCTTGGCAGGCTTCCTCTCACTTTCGAGAGTGCGCTTTTTGCTGAAGCCTCCGCTTTCTGATCTTGGTAGTCTCATTGCGAGTGGCCCCTTGATTGTTTCAAGTGTTTATTTAATGCCGGCCTCCTTTGGTTCTTTCCTGTGGAGGCCGCTATTTATATGGAGCTAGCTCCTTTGAGTCTCTTAGGATCCTCTGGATCTTTCTTTCTATTTCAAGCTCTATGCCCCATGCATGCTTTACACCTACACTGCTCAGGTCGAATGCGTTTTCTCCCTCACTGGTTCTGGAAATTCGCTCCCCTAGAGCTTTAGCATTGGCAACTCAGGCCCGCGGCCGTGTTCCTGGGAGTAGTAGGCCCTGCTTGAGGCCTCCTCGCCATTCTGGTAGCGTTATGTTGTGCTCCCCTCATTGTAGGGTTGCTGGGCGATATGTTGAGCACACGGCTCGTGTTTGCTATGCAAACGAGTGTCCCAAGCCTGCAATTCTATTCTCACATCTAAGTAGTTGGCTCCACGGAGCCTCCTTGGGTGTGCTATATAGAGGGTGTAGGTTTCTCTTCCTGTTACCTCCATCTCTGAGCTGTTCAGATTCCCCAGGGTTTTTATGGGAATCCTCACAAATTTCTGGTGCTGTTTCGCAGCTCTTTATTGCTAGGCTTGGTTTTGCTCGTTCCGTTTGAGCTTAGTTCTCCCCTTATCCTTGGGTTGTTAGAATTGGCTCCCGAAGACCGATCAGAAGGTAGAAGGACTTTTTAGACCGCCCTGAAGGATCGGTTGTTAGGCTGTTGTTACTCTCTGGCTGTTTGAGTTCGGTTTGTATGCTAGGAGTACTTTCTGTCTCCTACTATACTCCAGTCTCTGTTCCTCCCCTGGTTTAGCTAGAGTACCCAGCCTCCAGAGTGTTTCTCCTTCACTCTGTAGATCCTAGGTTGAGTAGACTGCTCCCCTCTTTTAGGGTTCCTGGCTATTTGCTGAGCTCTACTCCCAGGGATGCCCATCTCTGGTCCGGTGAGTTGTTACTGCCTTTTTGCAGTTCTCCTCACAAGGTTTCTTCCTCTTGTGGAAGTTTATAGAGATTCTGTTCTTTCAGACAGGTTGTTGGCCCGACTAGCCCTTCTCTGGGCCGGTTCGGCCTCCCTGGTGGCCTTCAGGGTGGACCTTTTGTCCAACTAGTAGTGACGGGCCGGAGTCCTTGTGGCACTCTGGCCATTCTCCCTTAAAGGACCCCTTCTTTGAAGTCGTTGGTTCCAAGCCTTTGAGCAGCCTTGAGGCCTCAAAGAGGCCTTCACTCCACAGAGTGAAGGCCTCTTTGAGGCTTTTTAGCTTGGGCGGTGGCCGTAGGGAGTTATGTCACTGACAGCCTGTGACCAGGGGTTGAGTGCTTGGCTCTCTTCTCAGCCATGTTTTGGCATGCACTCCCCTCAGCATGGCAGCGTGGGTATTCCGTTCCCCATATGCGTTCTAGGACGCAGTGCGAATTCCCTTTCGAAAGGGAACGTCTCAGTTTACGCATGTAACCATGGTTCCCTGAGAACAGGGAACGAGATACTGCGTCTCCCTGCCATGCTTCTGGGTTGCCTGCTACAGTCACTTCAGACGATTAGCAGATGTCATGTTTCCTAGGTGCCATTTATATACTGTCTGGTCGCACTAGGATGACGTCATAGGCTGTCGCCGGCCAATAGGATTGGCGTGATTCAACTTTCACTTCAGACACCTGTCACTCGAGGGCATTTCCCCATATGCATTCTAGGACGTAGTGTCCATGGTTACATGGGTAACCTGAGACGTTAATACTGCAAAATACGCTCGATGTTACAGTCACTGCCCTTGCCGTCCAGAATAAAAAAGAACACATTTGTAAACGACTTTACTTGGACCCATAGGTTGTTTGCACATGACGTCATTGCTGCAGCGCGAAATGCGGCTGGAGGGCAAGGAGTGATTTTTCTATATAGGAATCCTATCACAAACTCAAAATTCTTGTTTTGCATCATTTATGGTTGCTCAAATCTATCAAACCGAGAAACCACAATGAGCTTTTATCGTTTACATAACCTATATAGTTTTTTAACTTTAAAAGTTGTCACCTTCTATAGCGTTTTGCGGCTGCTGATACTGAAATGAATATGGATACCTGCTTACCTTTTTTTGGTTTTTGACTTGGTTAAATATTCACATTCTTCATGGTATCGTTTGTAGGGAAGAGAAGATATTTTATCATGATCATTTGGTGTTTTCACTCAAGTTTTGTAGAATTCCGTTCACAATGTTGATCTGTTACCGTGGCTGCTTCAGCCATCATGTGGTAGAAAAATAAATAAAAATAAATAAACGTGTTCAACAAGCTGACAGAAGTCGATCCATTTCTTTGTTGGAAGGGTGTAAATGTAACTGTAGTTTTAATGTTGTCTTTGTAAATATTCACTTTCCCATATGACCACGGAGGAGAACTGGAGGGTCACATTCAGCGGACAGACACCCTTTTTTACAGTCTATGACAGACACTGACACACTGTATTTTTTTTTTTTTTTTTTTGTATTTATTTCAACAAATGACAACCAAAATTAAATCCATAGAAGCTTGTGAACAGTTTTGAAGTGGCTGCGTGCAAGTTATACTCATTCACAAGCCGAGTGAGAGTCATACTGGCAAATATAATGTTAATTATTAAACCAAAACAAAATGCAAAACTTTCAAAAACACTCAGCTATGTGATTATTTTATTGAATGATAGGCAGTGGGTTTAATCAGTGACATTATTACATTTGCTATACGTCGTCTTCCCGTCACCTCCTCAACCTGCTTCCCTCAGTGTGTTTTTACACGTAGAAAAGGTGAAAATTGTATTAAACCATCCAGTTTTTTCCCTGAACGATGATGTGAGCTCCTGTTGCAATTCTCGATTAAGAATAAAGGACCTACAATGGTGACAAAAAATCAAAATACTGCCCTGAACTCACTAGCAGAAAGGCAGCGTGATATAAACAAACCAGACTAGAACTGAACGCGGCGTGACGGCAGCTTCAGATTCTCTATATCTATCGCCTCAATGGCAGTCCAGACTTTCAATTCAGTAGAAAAATCGCTCGTCTTCATAAGGTTCACGTCCAACATATGTTGTGATTTTCTGTTTATACCTTTCTAAACCAGCACAGTACGGACTTTTCTCCATCTCTTCCATTCTAATTTTCACTGCTTGCCCTCCACATGAATTTTGCGCGTCACCAGAACCACGTGATTGCAAACAACCTATTGTGCGAGCTGTCTCTTTAATACCGTGTGGTTTATATAGGCTACATGTTGCTGCTGATTGTGCTGACATTTTTGACACACCCACCAAACAAGAGAAAACGTATCTCAAACCCTGTTGCACACCGTTTCCAGGAAACATGTCGTTCAACCCGGAAACCGTAGCAAAACGTTGCGCATTGGTTTGAGCTTGAACATGCCCCAGGTGTGTTTTATTTTATTTTATTTTTTAAAGTTATCATTCTGATTGTCTGCAATTCATGCGTAAGTAACAATACCACTGAACGAATGTGATTTTACCACAGTAACTGTAGCTCGATCCTAAAGCCCAGTGACCACAGCATTTTCCATATTTTTACCATAGTAACTGTAGTTTTACTGTGGTATTTGTAGTTAAATAAGAATAACACAACACCATGCTTTTAACATTGTGGTATTTGTAATTAAAACACAGTAACAACATTTGCTTTTGCCACAGAAACTGTGGTTTCACTGTGTACTATTTGTAAAGCACAGTAACACAACTCTTACCATGGTATTATCACAGTCAGTGTAGTTTTACTGTGGTATTTGTAGTTAAAGCACAGTACCACAACACTTGCCTTGGTTTTACCACAGTCACCACAACACTTGAAATGCCATTAATACCTTTTAGTAATGTAATTGTAATTCAATATTTTTTCTGTCTTGCAGTTACTTCAGATCACATACTCCTCCATCTCCATCTCCCACAACAACCTTTAATCCAACGGCTCTTTTAAGAAGCCATCTCTCGCAAAAGCCTACTTACTGTCCGTCTGTCTCTCTCTCTCTCTCTCTCTGTCAAAGTCTTGTTGAACGTTCTCGTGACCTTGCGTAACGTTCCCTAAAAGTTCTCTAAAGGTGACGAAAATGTTGAACCTTTACAGAACATTCGGGACATTCCTAAAATGTCCTCTTTGGTAATGAAAGTGCTGCAGTTTAAGGTTCCTTATATGACTTTAGGGCGACGTTCCATTTTGGTTATTTTTGGTCAAAAAAGAACGTTACAAAGAGGACATTTGGGACATTAACAGAACGTTCCCACACGGTCCTCTGTTGGTCATTTAATAACGTTCCCGATATGAGTTTAGGGGGACGTTCTATTTTGGTTATTTTATGGTCGCGCGAGAACGTTACAAAGAGGACATTTGGGAAGTTAACAGAACGTCCTATAGTAATAGTCCCCTAAACATTCCCAGAACGTCCTGAATGTTCCCTGAAGGTCCACCAAATAACATCCCCCAACCCTTAAAAGAACTCCACATCGTGACCGTCTCTGAACGTTCTGGGAACGTTTGTTATAAATGAATTTTCTTGCTGAAAACAGTTGACTGTTATAATTGTTATTAACAATTTTAATTTGCCATGCATTTATATGCAATAGAAGCGAACAATGATTGCATATAGTTTTAAATTAATAATGTCAAATATTGTTCTTAATCATTTTTTTGCCTGTTTGTTCTTTAAAGGGAAGAAAAGAATATCTTTCCGATGGGAGCCTTGCAAATATTATTTGCAATCTTATGTTTTCCATAAACAAAATTCTCTTTTTTTTATTTTTGAATATCAGCCAATGATGTTTTAAAGGGGTTTTGGTTAATTTAATACGTCTTTTCAACATCTTTGTCACAAAAGTCGTACGTTGAAAAGACATCCACTGAGTCAGAATGAAAGTTTTTATGACATCTTTTTTTGATGTCTTATGGAAGTCCGATATAGATGTTCATGGAACCTCTGTACAAGGTTAAAAAAAAAAAAAAACTCAGTCACGGATCCAGGCAGTAAAACACACGTTCACACCTTTAGACAACTTAGCATCTGTAATTCACACATCTTTGGATTGCGAGAGAAACCAGATCTGAAGGAAAGACTTTCTGGCTCAGCTGAGACTCGAACCAGGAACCTTCTTGTTTAATTTCTCCTCAATGTGGCCAATACAAAAAAATTTCCAGCTAATTATAGGAGCACTGGGATTTATCTTTGGCCTGAGCTGCTCCAAGACGCTCTTGAGGTTCTTCAACTAGTGTTAGATAATGACTGTTGAGGCCTCATTGAGATGTGACGTTCACACCTTATTCTCTCGAGCATGACGTAGACTTATGTCCAGCTCAAGTTTAATCTGGTGTCACATGATGCCATTATATTACCTTAATTCTCTTCTCTGGTAGGTGAAGTTGTTCATTCCGAGGAAGATTTAAGCTTCAGGAAACAAATTTGCTTAAATTATCATTCTACAAAATGGCAGAAGATCAGACAAGCTGTCAATATGCCAATCTGTCACTAATATTTGTTTTCCATTGATAGAAATTGCTGATTTACTGATTTTCTAATTTACTCATTTTATTAAATCACCCATATTGTTGTTGGTGTTGTTCCAGTATGTTTGATCAGGAAAAAGTACACTTACACTGTATACTCCATAACACAGTTCACATAACAGCGTTGATACGATTAACTGAACATTTTATCAGTAACAGTTGACGTTATATTTTGGACATTTGCTGGTGTTTGTCTGTGTATCAGAGCTCCTCTGCTGCCCTCTGTAGGTCATTTATGATCTCAACACCGTACAGAAAACAGTGGAAAATGTTTTTATGTGCATCAACATAGTAGCATATCTAGTTATTAAAACACCCTAGGTGTTTAAAATCCTCTAACGTGTACCAATGTATTTTTAAAATGAAGGTTTTATTTTGTTATTGAAATTGTCCTCATTTTAATCATTGATGGCAAAAGTTTTTTTTAAAAAAGCCCAGAAGACAGAAAAGGAGAAACTCAAATAAATGCAAAGGAAATGTATGTAAATTTGTATTATTATTCATTATTGTTATTTATTATTTTGTAACTCTGTGATGTTACAGATCTACTCATATGTAGGCTAACTGAGGTTTATAGCAGGTGTTAACATTGATTAACAATTAAATTATGAAGGACGGGGGTGGGGTGGGGTGTTATAAACCAATAAAGCTCATTTGATATACGAGAATAACCACCTGCACTCCTTTTGTCAATGACCGTGTCACCCCCAACCCCCTGAGAATGACTCTGATCCATGTCAGACAGCTTTGACAGTTAGAGTCATTGTGATTTCTATGTTTTACAGCACAGTCGAATGCTCTGATATTAAATGTGTAGATCTAGTTACACAAACAAGGAGCCTCATCTTGTGAAGTGTTTAAACCCAGTGTTTCCATTTGAGGTTATAAACTATGAGAACTGACATAGAAGTATTGGCATGCGGTTCAAGGTTAAACCTCCACTCTAGACAAAAGTGAGAGACTCTGTTTGTCATTGGCTGTCACATGACCAAGTCACCAACAAGTGAAAAATGGTTTTGTTATTTTTTAGCACTTCAGTTGAGTTTAACCAAACTATGTAGCCTGTAGATTGTTTTTTTTAAATTAAAATCTATATACTTAACATATATATAGTATGATTCACAATAATAGTAATAATAATTAATATACATATTAATATAATTTATATACAAATTATATAAATAGCCATAATAATAATAATTTATAATAAAATTCACCAATGTATATAACAGTTAACAACATTACAGTATAAACTGTATAAACACAAGGTGTAACTCATGCCAGGCTTTTTCCAAAGAATCGCTGTAGAATTATTTATTTATTTAAAGAAAAAAACCAAACAAATAAAGAATACAAACACATATTTAAAGAATACAAAAAAAATTTGTTTAATGCAACTAAATGAGCTAGGTCTTCACACCAGACTTGATAAATGAAAGACCGTGTTACAATGATGCTTAATCAGTCTGTGTTCATACAGTCCTAAACTGATGGTTTCTAATGCTTAAATTTACTTTATTGTGATGTTAATCAGTTTTGGTCTTGAAGCTGATATTTCACTCGTGTCTGCAGTAGATCAGCATCATCAATGTGTTTTTCCAACCGTTCTGTTCATCCAAGAACAAACACTAAGAACAAGACAGTGAATTCAGATTCAGTATTTACTGACAGTTATATATTCTTTCTTAAACTGTAGAGATGCCAAATAGACTAAATAATAGAAAATTCATAATTACAACAACGTCACCTGACTATGGAGAAGAGCATCATATTAATATTTTAGACTACAGTTTCATATTTCATTGGTTGTTTAAATTTAATTTTTCTGAAAGAGCAAAAACTCACCGATCAGCACAATGAGCAGAAGCCCGATCATCAGACCAGATATGATGATAATAATCTGACATTGTGTTTGTTTCTGATCAATAAACTCAATCACTGTATGATTGTGACGCTCAGATAGTTGAACTGGTTCTGGAAAGAAAGTGTCCATAATCTGTTACTGTCAGTCTCCACTGCAATTTTAAAACTAAAAATTAAACATTCATCTCTGTTGACTGAAGCAACAAATGAGCCTATCTTTTACAAAACAAAACAACTAAGTATGTCATAAGTGTAAATAGTCACAGATCAAATGAACTCACCGGTGAAGTACAGTCTGGAGCCGTAGCTGAATTTTGGATGTGTATCAGTGTTTATACAGTAATAAACTCCTAATTCATCAACAGTCACATTATTTATAACCAGACGATGTTTAAATTCCACTGAATATTTCTTTCTGAATGTTTTATTTAAGTAAAAAGGTGATGTTGAGGTTGAGAATGATCGTAGAATCACTGTTGGAGGATCTGGTGTTTTCAGTAAAATCCAATAAACCTCATTTTGATCCCAAATCAGTTAGTTGATCTGCTACTGCTGCTTGACAACAGATTAAGACATCTAAAAGAGAGAAAAAACACAGTAGCATAATGCTGTGAATCCACAGTGTAAAAAATTATAAAGTACATGTAAATATATTTATAATATGTAATAAACTCACAGAGAAAAAGCTGAAAGATCCTCATGTTGTTGCTGTGTATTAAAACACTCAATCCACACTCCACATCCATACAACTCTTTTGTAGAGCTCTCAATATAAAAGAAAAAAGAAAGAAAAAAAAAAGACTTTTCCCACATCAGTCAGAGGAAGTGTAAGTGGGTGGACCCTGGTGAACTGATTGTAGAATTTGCAGCCTCTTGTCTGCTCTACAGCATATGATGTTTGGTGTTTTAGTTCTTTATAGTATTTTTATTTTTTTTTTATCATGGAGAGTTGTTTATTAATACGTGGAATGGTCAGAAAACAAATCAAGCTTGCAAGAATTTTAAAAGTACTTGACAAAATTGTGTTAAATTCTGTTTTTCATCACTATTATTATCTTGCATATTTTTCTTCTTGGTAACAAAGAAATAATTTCAAAACAAACAGACATTTCTTTCATCAAAAAGTTGAATTTAATTATCACAAACAAAATTCATATTTGACCCCTTTGTTTCTCTCTCTTTCAGTTTTTCAAAAAAAAAAAAAAAACATTTTTTATGAGTTCTGTGAACTTATTCCATTTGAGTGAACAAAAAGAATACTTCTTAATATTAAATTAAACTATAAACCCAAATACTTTGTGTAGCTAAAACTCAACTAAATTGCATAAAACCATTAAAATCAGAATCTTTTGCAGATAACTGCCAGCTAGAAAGCAATATCACAAGCACACGTACAGTACATGTGCTAACTTATAGTTAATACAGACTAACACTGTGGACTAGCACAGACACTTTTTAAATAATGCAACATATATTTTTAAGGTTCTTTGGCCCATTCTTGACCACGGTCTCTACTCTTTACCAAAATACCAGATCTACCCCTATATTAATTGTGCAAAAACACAAAAATAACAATTTCAAAATTTATGCTCCTTTAACAGCCCAAAGCACTTTTAATATGAACTTCTATTAGTCTGTAGTACAATGGACTTTCAGTAGTATGAGTAAAATTAACTTTTCATTTAGTAACTGTAACTGTAAGGTTTTGGGTCAATGACAAATAAATGTTTTTTTTTTTTTTTTTTTGACAGACTCATTAATTGAATTTATTTAATCATGACACATGCAAGCTAAATAAATTATTCATGAATAAGGGTGTAACAAGCAACAAGCTCTGCATTTTTGTTGAGCTCATTTACTGACAAATTTTCTTTGCCCTTCCTTGAGTTTCTTTTTTGTCTCTCTTTTTTGGAAAACTTTCAACGCCAATCAAAATCAAATCCAAAGTCAGGGCAATTTCAATCACAAAAGACTTTCAGGTTAAAAAAAAATCCACAAAACTTCAAGATATTGCCACAAGTAAAATAATTTTAAATATCTCAAGTTTCTGTACAGTGATGTGCCTATTTATCTGAACTATGATGAATGACCTTCAGAGGACAGCAAATGAGCTCTGATACACACAAGACTTCACCAGCAAATGTTCAAAAATATCATGTTAACTGATTACAGAAGAGGTATGATCTGTAATGAAAAGGAGTGGCATAATTGTTCTTATTACATACTTTTATATACACATCTACAATGTTCATCACACACACACACACACACAATGTTCAGTTCTGACTTTACATCTTTATATCAAGTCTCATATTTACAGACTGTAGTGTGAATGTTCATTTTATGATTTCTTTTCACTTTTTATTTTGCCATAGTAGAGCAACTACAGCTCTGTCAGGACCACTATCGTCAAAGATGATTGACATTTAGCATACATTTTGGGTTGTCGGGTTGTATGGTTCTGTTCTGGGCAAGAACTCCCCGCCCATCCATGCGGCCTAGCATGAATAAGAGCAGGGAGAGCAGTGATAACCCCTTTAAGATAAACAGAACAGAACCAGCTTAAATGAATTGCATCATTAATGTTCTTAATGACAATAATATAATGTAACAACATAATTTAAGAAAATGAGTCTGATTCGAAGAGGAATATCAGAAGGACAAGTCCTGACTGGACGAGAGGAGGAGCTGGGGATGGAGGAGGGTAATGAGCTCCTGAGCAACGTGATAAAGCTGCTGATAACACTGAATGGACCTTATACAGGGATGCTGTGATAGGCATTGTGTTGTTATAGGTAGACGTGGATCAGCTGAGAGTCAGCCGATGCGAGCTTGACTGACGTGACCTGCCAGAACTAACGCTACGCTTGATCTATGTAAAAGTGTTGCACATGAGAAAGGGCCTCCTCAAAATCTACTCTCTCTCTCTATTTCTCACATGTCAGTAGCCTACATCTCCGTGGGACTTTGCCTATAGGTTACAGACCTAGTTTTATGTTTGACAGGTTCAGTCTAACCATTCACAGAAATAAAAACTTCAGTAACTATAGGTGCTTTTCAAGTTACAGTTGTCAAATGCTCTGATATTAAATGTGTTGATGTAGATATACAGACAAAGGGCATCGTGAAGTAAAGAACAGTGTTTAAACCCCAGCAGACGCACTGCAGTGCTGTTGTTTCCATTTGAGGTTAAGACAACTGTGAGAATAAACGTATAAAGGTACTGGAAAAACACTGCGCTCGGTTCATGATTAAACCTCCACTCTAGACAAAGGTGACAGACCCTGTTTGTCATTGGCTGTCAAGTGACCAGTGGAACATGTTTCTGGTTTTGGTTGAGCGTTTCAGTTGAGTTTAACCGCATGGTGTTGCCTGTAACTTTTTTTTTCTGAATACAAAACCATTTATATAATATACTATATATGTGATCATTTTAAAGAATAATAATAAAACTTGCATTTTGTTTTTCATTTTGTGCTTTGAGGCTATTTCACACAACACATATTCACATTATATTCCACAAGATATTGTGGATATTGAATTCAATATATACACTGCCATTCAAAAGTTTGGGATCGGTATGATTTTTTAATGTTTTTAAAAGAAGTCTCTTCTACTCACCCAGACTGCATTTACTTAATACAAAATACAGTAAAAACAGGAATATTGTGAAATATTATTACAATTAAAAAAAAAAAAAAAAATGTTTTCTGCTATTTATGTGATTGAAAGCTGAATTTTCAGCATCATTCCTCCAGTCTTCAGTGTCACATGATCCTTCAGAAATCATTCTAATATGATGATGAGCATATCAATAAACATTTATGACTATTATCAGTGTTGAAAACAGTTATGTACAATTTTGTGCAGGATCCTTTGATGAATAGAAAGTTCAAAAGAACAGCATTTATCTGAAATAGAAAGATTTTGTAACATTATAAATGTCTTTACTGTCACTTTTAATGCATCCTTGCTGAATAAAAGTATTAATTTCTTTCTAAAAAGAAATGCGGCATGGTTTTTTGGCCACCACAGAATTTGTTAAAGTGGACGTAAGGCCTTGAAATATGATGTACTGCCCTAAAAAAAGCCAATTTTATTTAATTTTTTTAAACATTTTTACTGTATCAGCCTTTTTATGGACACTTACTCTCATTTTTTTTTCATAGTAAAACGGCAGTGACACACAAGGAAATATGTTATAGACTGTACACATAAAACAGAAATTGTAACGTGAGCTCTAGTTTTAATGTTCATATCAAGTAGTTAGCTTTGAAAATCAAACATGGAGATGAAAGAACAATTGTAACCGCTTACATTGTAACCGCTAAATGATAAACATTCTTTAATTGACTTTGAATTATTAAGTTTATCTGAATGTGTTCAATTTCAGTGTGAGAGGTTGCCTTATTTTTTCAAATTAGCTCATTTCTTTTTACAGTGTGATAAAACAACAACAACAAACTTGTGCTATACTTGTAATTTAAGGTCTCAGAAGTCATAAAGACATTGGTTAATAAAATCCTGAAAAAGTTAATAATCATATAATGTACAATATAAGTGTGAGCTCAGTCATACTCAAGTGTTTATGACTTCAGCAGCTTTAGAGCAGCATGGGTCCTGTTGATTTGGCTGGGCCAAATATTTTTACGCAGGTAAAATTCACCTCAGCATACTGAAAGAGCAACGAGGAAAACAATATTAGTACCTGCTGCAGTTGTTTCTGAACCAAAATTAATTTCATAATCTAAACAAGCAATAGTTTTTTTAAATAAGTCAAGACTCCTCAATAACTATCAAGTCAGAAATATTAGTTATAATGATAGTTTTTTCCATATTTTACCTGCAATAACTCCTGATTCTGTGTAACTTGCATCTGCTGTAGATCAGTGTTGAGTTGTGATTGTTCTGCAGACCTTCTGTTTCCAACAACAATAACTTTTAATAGTCCTAAAAATCAAACAGTGATATCAGATTCAATATTTATTAAAGGTTGTATTATTCTTTCTTAAAATGTAAAAACATTCAAAGTCACAAAAATGACAAATTAATTGTTAAATAGTCTGAATAAACAATCCTAAATAAAGAACTCCACCTGCCTTTGCATAAGAGCATCATATTAATATTTTTACAAATTGCATATATTCTATTTTCTAAAATGAAGAACAGTCACTCACCGATCAACACAATGAGCAGAAGCCCGATCATCAGACTAGATATGATGATAATAATCTGACATTGTTTCTGATTCTGATCAATAAACTCAACTGTATGATTGTGACACTCAGTTAGTCGAGTTGATTCTGGAAAGAAAGTGTCCACAGTCTGTTACTGTAAAAACTGACAGTCTCCACTGGAGCACAATGACTGCAGTTTCATACATCTATAATATCTAGCTTATTATATATTCATATCTGTGTGGAGCAACCAATGAAAGAAATAATTATGTTGTTCATGTGTATGTCTAAAAAACTGAAGTAGTGAATAACAATAAAATGAAGAGTAAATAATTGCACTGATCATCATTATGATCTCTGAAGGAGTAAATTAACTTACCGGTGAAGTACAGTCTGGTGCCATTGCTGAATTTTGGAGGTGTTCGTGTGTTCATACAGTAATAAACTCCTAATTCATCAGCAGTCACATTATTTATAACCAGACGATGTTTAAATTGCACTGAATATTTCTTTCTGAATGTTTTATTTGAGTAAAAAGGTGATCGTGGTGTTGGGAATGATCGTAGAATCACTGTTGGAGGATCTGGTGTTTTCAGTAAAATCCAATAAACCTCATTTTCATCAAGATCACAGTTTATGGTCACATTTGATCCCAAATCAGTTAGTTGATCTGCAGCTTGACAACAGATTAAGGCATCTGTAAGATAAAAAAAAAAATACAATACTTAAGATCATTGTGAACATATAACATAAAACAATTCATGACAAAGCGCATGTAAATATATTCATATAATGTAATGAACTCACAGAGCTGAAGCTGAATGATCCTCATGTTGTTGTGATTAAAACACCTCAATATGAATCTGTTTCCCTCCACACAACATTTAAGATGAATCTACTGCAACTCTGAAGCAAAGACAAGAAAAAACTTCCCACATCAAGTAGAGGAAGTCAACGTCAAACTCACTCTGACCACAACATCTAATGCCCCCATTACCATCATCACTTCAGTAATCAAAACTTATTTTATTTTATAAACACTGTTTTCATAAGATTTTTGATATTGTTAATCATATTAAAGTGACATGCGTGTGTTTGATTAAATTGAGTCAACAAACTGACTGCTACTGAGAAAGATCCACTGTAGAACCCAATTCTAGATCAGTTTCAGGACTGAGTCTGTGGAGTGACTCATGAGGCCTGTTTCATGAACAATCTCACAGTAACAGAACTGGTTTCATGTAGACAAAACCAAACAAATCCAACACGGTTTAAGTGGTTATGTGGTCACACTATAAACGTTTCTGTCAACTCATGGTGTGACATAGCCTAGCCTATATGATGAACCTTGTGTGTGCAGTGAACAACCAAACACATGAAACAGAGAGAGTCTGTCAGTAACAGTGTTGACACCAAAAATATCCAGTAGCAGCACCTTGGTGAAAATAAGTGAACTACTATTTGCAGCCTCATGAGGGCAGCAGAGCAACTGCAGTATCTTCCTTAAAGGATTAGTTCACTTTAAAATGAAAATTAGCCCAAGATTTACTCACCCTCAAGCCATCCTAGGTGTATATGACTTTCTTCTTTCTGATGAACACAATCGGAGTTATATTAATAAACATCCTGATGCATCCAAGCTTTATAATGGCAGTGAACAGGAAATAACATGCATCGCTTTGCTTCAGAAGGCCTTTATTAACCCCCTGGATTCGTATAGGTGGCTTTTATGATGGATGAATGTGCTTTTTTGTGCTTTAAAATCTAGGGTACAATTCATTATTATGGGATCATTTTCATTTTTGGGTGAACTAAGACTTTAAGTCTTTTATTTTTTTCCCACTTAAAAGTGTGTTTGTTACATGATTTTTATCGGTACATTACGTGATTTTTTTTTTTTTTTTTGTCACAAAGAGTCCATATAAGCACAATTCATTCAAAAATGCTATAATACACACAATACAACGCCTTGCTTTGCATTTTGTAGACAATATTGTAGACAAATAATATTTGAAGATAAATATTATTTGTGTACATTGTAATAATGAGAAAGAATAGGTGTATTAAGCAAAACAAATATATGTGTGCTAGAGAGATCAAAAAAGCAATTCATTCAACAAATTTATAGAAACAAATGAAAAGGCAAATTCATGAAACATACTTTTTCCAGTTTTTCCAGTTCTGTCTGTCTGTTGGTTTCTGTATGCAATTGAGGGTGCTACTGGAAATTCTGCATTCATATCATGCTTTTTTAGTGACAGTAAACTAAAGTCCTTTTTTTCTTTCCTCTGTGTGTGTGTCTGAGTATGTACTGTTCAGGATCCAGAACACAATGTTTCCCTGAGGAGTTTACGAAAGGAAGCTCCACTCTCATACTCATGTAAGTTAATAATTACATTTATCATAAAATAATTATTCAATTCTCCCCCACCTGTAGAGTCAAATGTCACATCACTTTTTTTTGTTTTTTTGCTGGATTGTGCTGGTCTGGTTTTGGATCTGGTTGACCTTCATGGTCTTTCTTGTGATTCTGGTTGACCAAGGAAGCCATTATCCTTATCTTATTTCAGTCATGTTTTATAATTGATATTTCATTATTATGATTATACATATTTCATTTCTTTATTATTATATATTATTATTTTTTTAAAATTAGATGTGAAAAATGATGCGCCTCTCTCTTTTAAATTTGAGCATAAAACACGTTTTTTCTAACTGATGTGACTCATCAATTGAATTCACTTAAACATAACCCAAGCTGATCAAATCATTCATCTTTATTTTAAATGATCACTGTTTCTATATCTTTGAAAGTCATGTTGTGCTGTTTTACTGACAAACAAAATTACAGACATGATAAACAGATCATTGTCGATACAATGACTGGCAGCAGAAGCATTATAGGTTAAAGGGTTAGTTCACGCAAAAATGAAAATAATGTCATTTATTACTCACCCTCATGTCGTTCCACACCTGTAAGACCTTCGTTCATCTTCGGAACACAAATTAAGATATTTTTGATGAAATCCGATGGCTCAGTGAGGCCTCTATTGCCAGCAATGGTACTTCCTCTCTCAAGATCCACAAAGGTACTAAAAACATTTAAATCAGTTCATGTGACTACAGTGGTTCAATCTTAACCTTATAAAGCGACGAGAATATTTTTTTGTGTGCCAAAAAAACAAAATAACGACTTTTTAACAATATCTAGTGATGGCCGATTTCAAAATACCGTTTCATGAAACTTCGGAGCTTTACGAATCAAATCAGTGGTTCGGAGCGCCAAAGTCACGTGATTTCAGCAGTTTGGCAGTTTGATACGCGATCCGAATCACTGATTCGACTCAAAAGATTCATAACTCTCCAATGCAGTGTTTTGAAATCTCCCATCACTAGATATTGTTAAAAAGTCGTTATTTAGTTTTTTTGGCTCACAAAAAGTATTCTTGTCGCTTTATAATATTAAGGTTGAACCACTGTACTCACATGAACTGATTTAAATATGTTTTTAGTACCTTTATAGATCTTGAGAGAGGAAGTATCATTGCTGTCTACGCAGGCCTCACTGAGCCATCGGATTTAATTAAAAATATCTTAATTTGTGTTCCAAAGATGAACGAAGGTCTTACGGGTGTAGAATGACAGGAGGGTGAGTAATAAATGACATTATTTTCATTTTTGGGTGAACTAACCCTTTAAGGTTAATAGTGAAGATTCAGAAGGTCATCAGCCAATATGCAAACATTCCCTGTAAATCATGTGACAGTCAATTTATCTCTTATACTCAGGATTCTTGAATATACTTGCACACCAGATATATTTCGTTAATTGTTCTCATGTCTGATCATTTCATGAGGTTGTTGTTGACATCACTTTTGTCTGATGTCATCGAGGTGCACATGGCACACTGACATGAGGAAGAGTTACAATACTTGAAAAAATACTGTTAATGAATGCTGAATGAAACACTGTTTGGACAAACGTGTCGTACTTCTCTGGAATCGCTGAAGATGTAGCTTCTTACTGGGTAACTCTTTACAATAATTTTCATTTAATATTAGTTAACTAACAATGATCAATACTTCTACAGCATTTATTAATCTTTGTTAATGTTAATTTCAGCATTTACTAATACATTATTAAAATCTTGTTAACATTAGTTAATGCACTGTGAAGTAACATGAACAAACAATGAACAGCGGTATTTTTAACTAACATTAACAAAGATTAACAAATACAGTAACAAATGTATTGCTCATGGTTAGTTCATGTTAGTTAATACATTAACTAATGTTAACAAATGAACCTTATTGTAAAGCGTTACTGTTAATTGTATCTGTGTTTGGTCTGATTTGTTTCAGGACATTCATAAACCATGAATCAAGTATACTATTTAATTAGAATTACTCAGTTTAAAGGGGCTATGTACAAATTTTATTAATCGTTTTTTATTGCCAATGTGTGAACAGCTTGTAAACTTAAAAAACGAGACCTTCTCTGACTTCTTAGGCTGTTTATGAAAGCATGTAGACTGAGGGTGTCTCTCAAACGGAAGGCTACATCCTAGTAAGGCTGCATATCTCGGCTGCCACGTCATCAAGCCTATCTCAATTTGAAAAATCCTTGGAAGGCAGCCTTCATTTCGTGTCCTTCATTCAGCTCATTTTAAAGGTTGCATCAAGTGTATCCTTCAATCACCCACAATACTTTGCAATCCTTTAAAAATTCCAATCCTTTCCAACAGTGTTGCCAGTATTTTACTGTAAAAAAGCCTGGCAAGGTCTAACAGTGTAGTCACAGAACTGACACATAATTTTTGTGATGTTAATCAGTTTTGGTCTTGAAGCTGATATATCACTCGTGTCTGCAGTAGATCAACATCATCAATGTGTTTTTCCAACTGTTCTGTTTTTCCAACAGCAAACACTAAGAATGAGACAATAAATTCAGATTTACTAATGGTTATTATTCTTTTTTTAAATTGTAGAGACGCCAAATAATAGTCAATAGACTAAATAATGGAAAATACATTACAAAAATATCACCTGCCTATGGAGAAAAGCATCATATATTTACAATACTGTTATTTGATTTCCTAATTTAGTTTTTCTTACACTCACCGATCAGCACGAACAGAAGCCCGATCATCAGAACAGATATGATGATGATAATAATCTGCCATTGTGTTTGATTCTGATCAATAAACTCAATCACTGTATGATTGTGACACTCAGTTAGTCTAGTTGATTCTATAAAAAAAGTGTTCATAATCTTTTACTGTCAGTCTAGTCCATTAACGCATGATGACAATGCACTTTTGGAGAATTTTGTAAATATTGATAACATTCACCTCTCTGTGGAATGAAGCAACCAATGAGAAGCCTGGTTATGTTTTTAGTGTCTAAAAACCCAAAGTATGTCATAAGTGTAAATAGTCACAGATCAAATGAACTCACCATTGAAGTACAGTCTGGAGCCGTTGCTGAATTTTGGATGTGTATCAGTGTTTATACAGTAATAAACTCCTAATTCATCAGCAGTCACATTATTTATAACCAGACGATGTTTAAATTCCACTGAATATTTCTTTCTGAATGTTTTATTTAAGTAAAAAGGTGATCGTGGTGTTGGGAACACAGCAAAATCCCCAGTGTTAAATTAACACCCAAAGTGTACATATGAGTCCATCTTGCCGGGTGTTAAAAATTAACACTGAAGCAGTGTTAAAGTTAATGAGATAATTGAGTGATGATTGAGTGATGATTGACAGTTAGTAGAGACACCTGATGCTAATAAGCAGAATCATTGAAGGAAAGAGAAACAACAAGAAGAGAAAAAACGAGAGACACAACAACTACAACTGACTTCCAGCCATTAAAAATTAGTAGACTTATTAATAACCAGTTTTGTTTATTTCTGTCATTCATCAACAAAAGTTCTTACTGAGAATTAACAGATGTTTAGATGTTAATGTTTTAATGAAAGTTTAGTTTCAAGTCACCATGATGGTGAAAAGCATTTCCTTTAGTTGGGCTCTTGACTCTTTATTTATTAGCATTAATTTTTCTCTGGCTGCTCCAATTTTGTGTTTGTAGAGCACATTTGTTATGGTCAGAGAAACTGTGATCTGGGCTGCATTTCCCAAGAGTGTTATAAGCCAAAGTTGATCAGTTTAGGTTTGTAATGCTTTGGGAAGCACAGTCATAATGGTTGTGCTTTGATGATAAAAATCCTTTCTTTGTATTGGTCTTAAATAATATTCTAATTTTCTGAGATACTGAATTTGGGATTTTCCTTAGTTGTCAGTTATAATCATCAAAATTAAAAGAAATAAACATTTGAAATATATCAGTCTGTGTGTAATGAATGAATATAATATACAAGTTTCACTTTTTGAATGGAATTAGTGAAATAAATCAACTTTTTGATGATATTCTAATTATATGACCAGCACCTGTGTATATATATATATATATATACACACATATATATATATATATATATACATATATATATATGAAACTAAACTGCCAGTAGGGGGCAAAGTTGGGAGCATGAAATCTGAAATCTAATGAAAAATGTAATCTGAAGAAGTTTGGAGGTCTATAGCTATTGCCTCTGCAGAAAGTTGGCGACTTCTGCACACTGTGAGCCTCAGCATGCGCTGACCCCGCTCTGTGATTTTACGTGGCCTACAACTTCGTGGCTGAGTTGCTGTTGTTCCCAATTGCTTCCACTTTGTTATGATACCACTAACAGTTGACCGTGGAATGTTTAGTAGTGTGGAAATTTCATGAATGGACTTATTGCACAGGTGGCAACCTATCACGGTACCACGCTTGAATTCACTGAGCTCCTGAGAGCGACCCATTCTTTCACAAATGTTTGTAGAAGCAGTCTGCATGCCTAGGTGCTTGATTTTATACACCTGTGCCCATGGAAGTGATTGGAACACCTGAATTCAATGATTTAGAGGGGAGTCCCAATACTTTTGGCTATATAGTGTATATATAAAAAACATTTCTGTCTGTTGCACGGAGACTGTTCTGCTGTTCTTCATTTTGAAATTTTCGTTGATGAAATGAAGAAAAAAAAAACAATATTGACAATATTGTGTCTAAAATGTTACTCACAATGTTAACATTGTTCATTTAACTGTTGTATAAAATACATATAACATTTGCAATCGTTCTGATTTGGGGAAAACGGCACTCTTACTCGTGTGATATTGTAGCCTATAACTACATATTATTATAAGACAAAAACTCATCGGGGCAAAAATGCCCATGTATCTTGAATTTTGAGGGCATATAATATACATCATGCAGTGAAAGCATCATCATAGACAATACTTATCACACACCCCTACACAAATAAAGAATGAACAACGGTTACTGAACTGACATTTACCCATTTTCTTCTGCTCTCTTCCTTTCGCATGCAGGAGACAGTAGCCTACGTTATATCAAAGTCCCTTTAAGATAATTAATTTCACTCGGCGGCCATCTTTGAAACGCCTCTCGGGGATTCAAGTGCAGCTCCTATCTCTTTGAATGGGGAAACATCAACTTCTCCAAAGCTGTTTGCCAAGCTTTCGATTAAATTTCATATTTGAAATCACCAATGAAATCTGACAACTGTCTCATAAATTTTGTTTCTAAACACTCGAATCACGACAAAAAAAAAACAAAAAAAACAAAAAAAAAAAAACAAACTATTTTTCAGGCTGGATCAAGTTAATGCGCATGTGCAGTCCTAAATGCGCGTCTCTTGTGCCTCATATCTGAGGCGCGCGTCTGACTGTTTCTATAGGAACCGGAGCTTCTAACTGCAGCGGCGCGATGACTTTACCAATCGCCAATTGGCTCTTATTTAGAAGGCGGGACTTATTCCGCCATATTGCGCATTGCACATTCTCCCATTCAAAAACAATACGAGTGACACGTCTGTGTTATTCTATAGTCTTTGGTTATATGCTGTCGTAAATGCTGCGAGCCCCGCAAATTGTCACGTGAACAAGCCACATCCACAAAGAAAAATAAAATAAAAATAATATGTAAACTAATTAAATAGTTTTAATTTGGTAAATGATTTAGATATTGCTAAGTCAAATTGTCATCTAAAATGTAAGACCTCTCATAAGTAAAAATAAGACTTTTTAAGGATCCGCGGGAACCCTGTTATTCAACAATATCCAGTGATGGGTGATCTCAAAACACTGCTTCTTGAAGCTACGAATCTTTACGAAGCTTTTGTTTCGAATCAGTGGTTCGGAGCGCCAAAGTCATATAATATCAGAAAACGAGGCTTCGTTACGTCATAAGTCTTTTGAAATATCAGTGGTTCACGTGACTTTGGCAGTTTGATATATGCTCCAAACCAATGATTCGAAACAAAAGATTTATAAAGCTTTGAAGCATCATGAAGCAGTGTTTTGAAATCGAATGACAGAAATTTAATTTTTGGGTGAACTAACCCTTTAAGTATTTGGTGCTGTGAAATTAACAAAACTGCGAATACTAAAATTGGAATGGCTGTTTAAAACAAATACTGTTCAGAAAAAGAAAGTAGTGCAAGCTGCTTTTTTTACAGGGTTACCAGTGTAATAGCTGCTGTTCCATTCATTTAGCGCATTTCCTTTTCTCGTTTCGCCATGCGCTGCTCATGCATGAGCAGTATGCTGCCTCTTTGATGCAGCATACAGCGGCGTTGTACATTTTAACCGGTTGATAGAAAAGTATTTTTAAAATGCACAATAACTCAGTGTTCTGACATAGAACCTGGAAGCGCTGAACGTAAACAGTGTAACTGTGCGTTCACACCACCGCCGGCGACAGCGTCAAAATTAGCTCTGGCTGCCCTGCCAACGACGCTGTACTGTGAGTTCAGACCGCCGCCAGCAGGAGCGTCAAAGTAACCGGCAACCAATCGGAATGTAGAAGTCCTCTGCTTGAGAGGATTCCAGAGAACGCAGACAACAAATTGCTTAGCTGGAGAAAATAACGATAAATGTCATTAGGCTTAAATATATAGTGCATACAGCTATATATTTATATAGTAAATATATAGGCATACAGCTATGCCATTTCAGACATAGCATGCAAACAACATCAGACATCTTGGTCCACGCATCATTTTTTTTATTTATGCCCCTATACGCAAACAGAGACACTCCTTGTATATTATTGGGAAACCCGTCACGGCAATTATCCACCTCTTCTTTGTTTTGCTTGGGAACTCATGTTTGCTCAGAGCCAAAGTATACACAACTGCGTTCTCTGGAATCCTCTCAAGTGAAGGACCTCTACATTCCAATTGGTTGCCGCCGAACCGCGTCATAGCTCATTACCATATAATTGACCTGACTTCAACTCTCCTCGATGGAGTTCGCCGCCAGCTCACATTGAAAATGAATGACTTCCTGATACTTTGACGCTCTCGCCGGCGGCGGCGTGAACGCACAGTAAGAGAATGACACAGAAGAGAAGATATTGTTGAATAAAGTCCTTATTTTTGTTTTGTTTTGCGCACAAAAAAGTATTCTCTTCGCTTCATAACATTAAGGTTGAACCACTGCATTCATGTCGACTGTTTTAATGTTGTCTTTAGTACCTTTCTGGAACTTGACAGTGGCGGTTAAATTGCTGTCTACTGAGGAGTCAAAAAGCTCTTGGATTTCATCAAAAATATCTTAATTTGTGTTCTGAAGATGAACGAAGATCTTACGGGTGTGAAACGACATGACAGTGAGTAATTAATGACAGAATTGTCATTTTTGGGTGAACTAACCCTTTAATATTTTATATTGGATGTTGCATCATCATCCTGTCACTCATCTTCCCCTATTGGTGAAAACTTTAATATCTTGAATGCACTGTAAGACTAGGCCAATCAAATAACTTCTAAATAAAACTAAACATCTGCACCGCGACACAAAAAATTGACATTAATATACTAATGCTAACTGCTAATAATTGCATCAAAACAGTTAAAGACACTTTCCTGCAGATATTAATCATTAATTAATCAATCAATCCATATTTAATGTATTAATGACGTGCAAAGAGTTTTCCTGTTAATTCTGTTTTAAATAAATCAAATGAGGACCAAAATAAACCAGGCCAAATGTAAATACGAGCGAGCATCTTGTTATTGTACGAACTGCCGAAGTTCCAGGGAACGATGCATTTTGTAAAAACAGAATTTCATTCAAAAATCATAAACATACCCGATGATCATGGTGCCCCGATATAATTCATATGTATTAATATTTCTGAAATACTACTTTTTTCCGACAACAGATGCGGAAATGTGGACCCCGAGCGACCTCTTATTCTTATGTAGATTTACTGCCGGGTTGCAAACCAGCTAGAAAAATGAACAGCGACTCCTGCTGTGCTGGAGTGTGATGAAGATTTTCGGCCAGTATAGGCTACTTTTACGTCCATTTTCTTTTTTAATCACGGCGAGAAAAAAAATATAAAGAGCGGTTGTTGTATTTTTAAATGCTATTTTGAATGCCAATATTTAAATTAGACCCGTACACACAAATTTCATGCACAAAATAAAATACTGACTTCTTTTCAGTGTTTATTACGTAAAAATTTTAAATGGACATAAAAAATGTCAATATAAATTAGAAATAATGTTTATCCCACACTTTCGAGAGCCATGTCTCTGGAGCCATATTGGTTTTAAAGTAGTCATGAAATCAAAATTGGCCCTATTTACTTTGTTAGCGCACATTACTAGTCTTGTGATGAACAATTAATCCATGCAAGTTAACACACAGAAAACATTTGTTTGTTGATCTTTAATCAAAATCTGAAAATTTTCTTCCGCTCTGGAATGGCGTTCCTTCTCTGATGACGTCAGTTTGACGGCTTGGGTTGAAAATCCTTAACCATTCCCCTCCAACCGTCAGTCTGCTATGAGCGAGGGATGGGGAAGAGCTGTGCTAAAATAAAACCCTGCCTTCTATTCAATATTCTGTTTCACTTGGAAATACGTCACAACACTGAAGTTATGTCGGTTGCAACTTCCGGTTCATGGGGACTTTAAAACTGAAATGGGAATTGCAGAACACCTGTCCCAACTTGGTGACAGTTGGTCAAGGTTGTTCCCCTCTCGGCTTTATTAAAATATCAACCCATTCTCACTCCCAAGGGGTCCAATACCATCTGAATACCATCAGCATTCTTCTTTTTTTTTTTTTTAAAGACCCATTTTGTTCACTGCTTATCTTAAAACTGCAGTCTGCAATTTTGCCTCTTTGTTGCCATCTCTGTTTGAAACCTGCAATTGCAGTTATTTGTGGAATTATCATCTTTACGTTGGTTGTGCATCGGCACGGCTCCTCAGCGTGGATGAACCTAATGTTTGCTGTCAGTCACCACATTGGTGTGGATACTGTACTTCGAAATTACAGATTTTAGTCTTGGATGACCAAAATAAGAATTTTCACCAGAAAATGTCATCTGAACAGATCTGTCACTTTTGTTCAATAAATCACGCTGCCAATGGTGATTAATTCTAATGATCGCTTAGCTCATATCACATCAAACGGTACAAATTATTATTATTGTTATACTTTGTTCTCAAATGGTTAATGTTAACAACATCAGCATTGTGTGACTAACGTTACATGTATTTAGTGTGTATTAGCATTACCTGTAGATTTCAATTTATGTAGTCTAATCTCTAACGTTAATTTGTCATACCATACAACCCACCATCAAAATGATACGTTTAATTATTCCAGCTGCTGTGAGAAAAGGCTATAAATGATCCACTACCTGCAGCATCCTCACATGCAATATAGTCTACTAGCTGGGACTCCTTCTTTATATAAACAAACATGACGTATTGATGCAAAGATGAACAGCGCCATGCTTGAATTTCCCACGGAAAGTATGATATTCCGACTTTTAAAAAGCATTCTTCACATCCTTGCAATTACAAATACAACTTCAGCTCTTTGACCCGCACATTCCTTCTTGAACAGGTTGTCCAGTGTCAGTGTCCTGCCTTAGGTTTGCTCTGGCTCCCTGAACCACTATTATTTCACAGTTTGAGCTCTTCATCATATTGGAATATGGCTGGAATATGGGATACGTCTTCCGACATGGTTGTTTAAGAAATAAAAAGCTACACACCACATCATTTATGTTTAAAAGAATTGTTGCCAAACATATAACAAGCCAGAAACATTAATCACTACAATAATGATCCATTAGCCTCTTAAGTATTTGCTTTATTTAAAACCAAATGGTGACTTTTTTTTTAGCCATGGCAGAGTAATACATTTGCTTGTGCATACAAGTATGTCTTTTCATTATGTCATATGTATTGTCTCATTTTTTTAGTGCGGGTACTTCCTTTGCCCACTTGTTTTCCAGCATGAAACATTGCTGTATAGTCTCTAAAAATGGATTCATCCCTCTTTGTTCCTCTTTGTCATGGTCCAGACTTTAAGTCATTGCTGTTGTTCCAGTCATTGTCATTATATCAGTTCCCTCCATCCCATGGTGGGTCTCATGGGTTTCTAGAGCTTTCAGACCTTGAAATGTCTTTAAACAATTAGCCTGAAATCATGAATCCTAAAATGGGTGAGATTGTCGGCACATTGCTGTCTCTTATTGGTCAGGCATGTTAAATAACATGATATATTTTAACTCAATCCATCCATCCATTCTCAATACCGCTTATCCTCGGTAATGAAAAGTAAAAGATTTCCTCTTCACATAGACAGTGAAGAGAAAAAGCCTCTTTAAGAGTTTAGAAAGGGCCCAACCACCCTTATCCTTCTATGACATATGTTTCTTAATGTTTTGTTATATATGATTTTATGTTTAATATTAAAACTGCAAACCAGATCTGATTAATTAATTCTCAATAACATATTAATTATTTCACTGGGCTCTTTTAAAGGGTTAGTTCACCCAAAAATGTCCCGTAAGACCTTCGTTCATCTTCGGAACACAAATTAAGATATTTTTGTTGAAATCCGATGGCTCAGTGAGGCCTGCATAGCCAGCAATGACATTTCCTCTCTCAAGATCCATTAATGTACTAAAAACATATTTAAATCAGTTCATGTGAGTTCAGTGGTTCAATATTAATATTATAAAGCGACGAGAATATTTTTGGTGCGCCAAAAAAAACAAAATAACGACTTATATAGTGATGGCCGATTTCAAAACACTGCTTTGTGAAGCTTCGGAGCGTTATGAATCTTTTGTGTCGAATCAGCGGTTCGGAGCGCCAAAGTCACGTGATTTTAGCAGTTTGGCGGTTTGACACGCGATCCGAATCATGATTCGACACAAAAGATTCATAACGCTCCGAAGCTTCACAAAGCAGTGTTTTGAAATCGGCCATCACTGATTTAAATATGTTTTTAGTACATTAATGGATCTTGAGAGAGGAAATGTCATTGCTGGCTATGCAGGCCTCACTGAGCCATCGGATTTCAACAAAAAAATCTTAATTTGCGTTCCGAAGATTAACGAAGATCTTAAGGGTGTGGAACGGCATGAGGGTGAGTAATAAATGACATTATTTTCATTTTTGGGTGAACTAACCCTTTAATTTGTGGTATAGTGCACTAGGGTCCTTTGAGGGCCCAATGAGGCCCTTATTAGAGAAATGGATGCGGCTCTTTTCACTTGTTTATAACTCTGGTGCATCCTGGAGTGTCGCCACAGTAACACCATGCCTTAGTAAATGAAAAACATCAAACATTGGCATCAGGTGACATGCCTCCGCAAACTAAATGAGACGTACTGTATCTATGTATTTAAGAACCACACAGAGCACTCTGAGAACAGGTGTTATTGTGTCCATATAACACAAAAACACAATACAACAATGCTGTAATAGATACAATACAAAATGCTCTGCTTTTGCACGACAGGTATTTGGTGGAAAACTAATATGTCAAATTCAGGACAACTATTAACTAAAATAAACAGATATAAAACAAATGTGTGCCAAAGAGTTCAATCTGATTAAAGCAACTATTTACGGAAATATGCACAACCAAACCTTTGCCAATATGCATAAACAAATCTGAATTAAATTTGAATGGCAAATTCATGAAAAGGCTGTATGTTTGACCCTTTTGTTTCTCTTTCTCTGCAGGTCGGGATGAGGACGTCACTGGAAACTCTGCATTCTTGATATACATGACAGTGAAGATAAACTAGACAGTGTGTTGAGTTGTGTGAGAGTTCAAAATATCACACTGTTTAAATACAGTATGAGACTCTATAAGAACTGTGGTGAGATGTGAGAGATACCTGCAAAACTACAGTATGTGAAAAGTTTTAGACACTTTTTTCACACTTGTGAAAAATACTGTAAAGTGAAAAACATTAGATTTATTTTTTTAACAATTAACCTCTGTTAAATAAATCAAATTAATATTGATCACACTTTGCCTTTAAAACAGCTTTTGTCATAGCTTTGTGTGTGTGTGTGTGTGTGTGTGTGTGTGTGTGTGTGTGTGTGTGAAAATGCTAACATGTACAGAACTTATTAAATAAATATGTCTGTAACAATTAAAGTGATCTTCAGTGTTCACTGGGATATTTGAAGTGTTAAATACTGTATGAACACACGCACACCTCCAAAACTCAGCAACAGCACCAGACTGCATTCAGGTGTTTTACTGTATGTATGTGACTTTCAAGACCCAATAAACAGTGTAGATGAAACAGGGCGAAGGTTGGTGTTCAGATCATTTGCATGTTAATGGTTAGTTAGTTCTAAGATTTTACATTTTTTTGTTGTTTTTGTTTTTAAATAAATAAATGACCCTGAGGGCCCAATGAGGCTCTTGATGGGTCCTGGGGGTCCGGTTGTATCTCAGCAACAGAATTCTGTAGAGAAACTACAGTTTATATGTTTTAGAATAGTGACATTATAGTTTGTCATATACTTCAGCATATATATAAGTTAATAATGAATAGGTATCTGTAATTGCACATTTAATTTCAGGACATTCACATTCATAAACATGAATCAAGTTTTAAAGATTGTTTAATAAGAATTGCTCAATTTAAGGCAGCTAAAATTATTGCAAAAATCAAAATCGTTTGTAAGTAATTTTATTTAATATATGGTTGCAAATCTTTCAACAGTCCAGAGTGTTCACATTCTTATGGATAGCCTGTATGTAACAGTATATTATATCCTTCAGTATAGCAATATTTTGTTATACTCTGTCATATACATACACGTGTTTTCATTAGAAACCGTTCGTTCCTTATTCTGCTGAGCATGATGTAGATGTAGGTCCAGATCAAGTTTAACCTGCTGTCACATGATGCCATTATATTACCTTAATGCTCTTCTCAAGGTGAAGTTGTTCATTCTGAGAAAACTTCAGGATAAACATTTGCTCAAATTATGATTCTGCAAAATGCCAGAAGATCAGACAAGCTGTCAATATGCCAATTTGTGACTAATATCAGTTTTTCATTGATAGAAATTACTGATTCATTGATTAATCACTGATTTGCTAATTTACTCATTTTACTAAATCATCCATTTAGTTGTTGTTGATGTTCCAGACGGTTTGATCAGAAAGAAAGATTATACATGAAAGATTTTTTGTTGTTGTTGTTTTGTTTAAACCAATTCATAGTTTAAATGAATGAGAATTTTTCTGGTTCTCCATCGAATATATCAATTAAATGAGGCAGAACATATACAGCAATATAAAAATATATATTTCAAAAGTTAGTTTCTTCATTGTTGACATAATTCGAAAATTGTCAACGAGAAAAGGTCTTTTTTTATTTTTTTTGGAAATGTTTTATTGGCAATTTTTTATTAAAGTACACTATGTACAATCCAAAACAACACAGTTCACATTAACAGCGTTTACAAGATTAACTCTAATTTTTATCAGTAACAGTTGACGTTATTATAGACATTTGCTGGTGTTTGTGTGTAACAGAGCTCCTCTGCTGCCCTCTGTAGGTCATTTATGATCGTTCAGATCTGCGTCTCACCACCCTAGAGAACAGTGGAAAATGTTTTATGTGCATCAACATATGGAAGAAGTTTACCCTGACAGGCATGTGGTTTCGAAATGATCCTGATTTTAATCATTTGGATGGCAAAAGTTTTCTAAAGAAGAATAGATGAAGAAAAACTTAAATAAATGCAAAGAAAATGTTATTATTATTTTTATACTTTGTGATTTTATCACATCAATCTCCTCATATGTAACTGAGGTTTACAGCAGGTGTTAACAGTGATTAACAATTACATTTGCTGTTAGCCTCCTGAGCATCATAAAATCATCAAACCAAGCATGTTTGCTCAGAATGACTTGTTCTCCATATGTACAACGTTTTGAGAATTTGTGATTTTGTGCACACAAGATATAGTTAGCCTATTATAGGTCATACCAAACACATAAAAACTGGGTCCTTGTATGGCATGTAGTTATGCAAATTATGCATTTACATGCAACTAACCCTAAACCAAACCCTAATCCTGGGTAACCCTATAGTAAACATGTTGTTAATTAATATTACTCAGTACTTAAATGTACAATTACAGTGTAACAAAGACCTTAAAATAAAGTGTAGCCAAAAACCGTATCTCCTAATCTGTTTAAAAGAACAAAATTCTTTTGATAACTTTTTGTCAGCATGGTCTAGAGCTGATTTGTGCAAAGTTCAGAGACAAACAGCTAAGGAGGAGTTTAAAAACATATTTTTTAAAACAAATTGGATACATTTTTTTAGATAATCATACAAATTTGATTTACTATTATGTATACATTTTAGCTAATAATAACTCCACAACCGTGTGTGACAGAATAACAATTCTTATTTCTTCTGAATCTTTGCTTTACTAATAATAGTAAACAGGTTTGTTAATCACTCTCTGTTACTCGCTCGCTTGGAAACCATTTTTGGTATTACTGACACTGTATTAAACTGGTTTAAGTCTTATCTTTCAGACCATAGGCAGTTTATTTCCTTGGGAGGATGTTGGTCCAAAGTTGGTTCAGTTCAATTTGGTGTCCCACAGGGTTCGATTTTGAGTCCCCTTCTTTTTAGCATGTACATCTTTCCTCTTGGGCAGCTTTTAAGATCCCTTGATCTTAAGTTCCATTTCTACACAGACAACACCCAGATTTATATTCATACAAAACCTGGTGATAATGCAGCTATTGGCTTTCTTGAACACTGCATTTCTTAGGTAAAAATTTGGATGTCTCAAAGCTTTCTCTGTCTCAACAGTGATAAGACAGAGGCAATGCTTATCGGTTTTCCCCCTATCAAATTAATAAATCTAGTCTTCTAACCCTAAAAGTGGAAGGCTCTGCTCTAGAGTTTCAAACAAAATTAAAAAATTTGGTTGTGATATTTGACACAAACTTAACAATTGACCCTCATGTCCAGAATACAGTTAAAAATTCATTCTTTCATCTCAGAAACATTGCAAGACTGCGCCCCATGTTATCCTTCTCTGTTGCTTAAATACTGATCAACACTATTGTTTTTTCACGCATCGATTACTGTAATGTTCTTCTTGCTGGGGTTTCTACATAAATTGCAGTCTGTTCAAAATTCTGCTGCTAGAATCCTGACAAGGACCAGGACAAGTAAGCACATCTCTCCAGTTTTAGAGTCATTGCACTAGCTCTGTCAGGTTTCGGATTGATTTTAAAATTCTCATGCTGACCTACAAGGCCTTGCATGTAATGGCACCACATTACTTGTCATAACTTTTAACTGTCTACACTCCAAGGCGTGATCTCACCACAAGACATCATATCTGCAATAATTCTAACAGGGTGGGATCTTATAATAATATGTCTGACTCAATGACGTAAAGTCTCAAATCTACGATCTCATCAACAGAATATGATGTTGAAAAATTTGGTGTTGGTCCTTTTTTCATCAAAGCCATTCAGACACTTCATGCAAATCATAACTTTTCTGTCAAGCTGAAAAGGAAAAGATTTATTGTGCATCAGGCTTATACATTAAATAAGTCCAGCCACTATAAAGGAATGCTTTTGTTTTTGGAGCCATTCCCTCTGGAAGTTGTCTTTTGTCCTGATGAAATCTTTTATTGGAGAAGATAGATACATCAAATGAGATATTTATTTCTCATTGTATACAACAAATGAGAGGTTATTTCTCATGACTTTGATAGAAATGATCCCTTCTGTGAACTCCAAATTGAAGATTTGTTTCATTTGGTTTGGTTTTTGTGAATGTACTATACTAAAAATCTCTGCTGATTTTCCCACACTGATCTATATAAATGTCTCATTTATATGAGTGTTTCCCCACCACATTGAAAAGGTTTTTAATAATCTTTATGGCACATCTGAAGATGCACAACATTACAGAGATATTCAGAGGTGTCCACCAAAGAAAATCCTTCATTTGATGGTGCAATTGTGTCTTTTTGTCCACAGCAACAGTTCCACAAATACATTTTGGAGTGAAAAATGATTTACTATCTACTGGTGGGACCCTATTTGAGACACATATGGACTGTCACCAAATAACAAGTAACAACAGTGAATCAGCCCATATGATGCTCTCACTCTGATTATGTTTTGACTCATTGTATCTTTAACATGCAAATTAATTAATGGATTTAAATTATTTATGGATTCTTTTTTATTGTAAATTGTAATTGTTATGACACATTTCCTCAAACAATTGAGCCATATGTGCCAGAGCCATTTTGTTGTGTGTGTATGTTGCAATGTTTTTGTTAGGCACTGGGTGGCGCTGTAACATCAGCCATAAAGATAAGAAATAGGACAAAAAGTCACAGACAATAGTAAACAGTGGAATGTTTTTTAGGATTCTAACAGGACACCAGAAAAACAAGCTTTTGCAAACCAATGTTATTTTAGTATCACTGAGATACTATTATAGTTTTTATTAATATTTTGAATTAGAAAAGTGAATTATTATTTTTTTATATTGTATACTATGTTTTTCATTTTAATTTTAGTTAAAATTTTAGTAATTTTGTGTTGTTTTTGTCATTTATATATATATATATATATAACATTTTTTTAAAGTTTTATTTCTTTCAGTACATCAAATTAATGAAAATGAGAAATGTTTCCTTGTAAAATAGCGGAAATAAAATAAATATAAGGTTTTTTAATATTTTATTTCAGTTGTCATTTATTGTATTTCAAGCAACACCATTCATTTATGGTTTTAGTTTTAGTTAACTATAATAAACATGATGCAAAGACATTTAGTCTTCCTCTGTCTGAACTGAAGCCTCTGAGAATGACTCTTCTGACTCTACTCTAATATCATAAAATTATAAAAAAAAATGAACATAACACTGCCAGTGTATGACTTCAATTAATTAAGCACATTTTCAATAGAATGGCCAATATAATGACATCAAATAACTACAAAAAAATAAACAAATACAATTATTATTTTTTTTCTTTACAATATTACACAAAAATTTAAATAACACTGCCAGTGTATGACTCCAAGTAATTAATTAAGCACATTTTCAATAGAATGACACCCCCCCACACACACACACAAACCTTAAAAATATAGTAGTAATAATTATATAGTTCAAAATAAAAATCAGTCACCATTGTTGCTCCAAACCTGCAATACTACTGTATCTCCAGAACAAAAATAAATGACACAAGGGCTTCATGTTTATATCTTTATAATGAAAGTTATCATCAATACTGCTTGCACTTTCTTAAATGTATGTTTTCCATTCAAATTCTGGGAGCCTCTGCAAAAATGTATGTGGATTACAGCTTTGAGCCTTTCTTTTAACAGCTGGCTAGTTCATGCTTTTGAAGCACATTTCGTCCCCTCAGGATGAATCCTCACTAAGAACCCAATGATCAAATCAGACACAACAACAATTTTAGAATTTTGCCAGTGAGTAACAAATTAAACAGTTCCAGATTTAAGAAAACAAAGTACAACAAATGGATATACTATATATATATATATATATATATATATATATATATATACACACACACACAGTGGTGGTCAGAATTATTGGCACCCTTGGTAAATATGATCAAAGATGACTGTAAAAATAAATCTGCAATGTTTATCCTTTTGATCTTTAATTCATAAAATTAGCAAAAATCTAACCTTTCATTGAAGGAAAAGAATTGAAAGTGGGGGGGAAAATCACATTATGAAATGAATGTTTTTCTCCAAAACACGTTGGCCACAATTATTGGCACCCTTTTATTCAATACTTTTTGCAACCTCTTTTTGCCAAGATAACAGCTCTGAGTTTCTCCTATAATGCCTGATGAGTTTGGAGAACACCTGACAAGAGATCAAAGACCATTCCTTCATGCAGAATCTCTCCAGATCCTTCAGATTCTCAGCTCCATGTTGGTGCTTCTTGTCTTCAGTTCACTCCACTCATTTTCTTTAGGGTTCAGGTCAGGGGACTGGGATGGCCATGGCAGAAGCTTCATTTTGTGCTCAGTGACACATTTTTGTGTTGGTTTTGATGTTTGTTTTGGATCATTGTCCTGATGGAAGATGGCGCATTATTGGATTTCTAGCAGAAGCGGTCAGGTTTTGATTTTTTATCTGTTGGTATTTGATAGAATCCATGATACCAAGTATCTGAACAAGATGTCCAGGACCTCCAGCAGAAAAATAGGCCCACAACATTAAAGATCCAGCAGTATATTTAACCGTGGGCATGGGGTACTTTTTATCCATGTGTGCACCAAACCCATCTGGTGGGTTTGCTGCCAAAAAGCTCTCTTTTTAGTTTCATCTGACCATAGAAGCCGGTCCCGTTTGAAGTTTCAGTCTTGTCTGACAACGGAATATGCTGGAGATTGTTTCTAGATGAGAGCAGAGGATTTTTCTTGTAACCCTCCCGAACAACTTGTGGGGATGTAGGTGCTGTTTGATCTTTTTTTTTTAGGCTTTCTGAGACTCAAGACTCAATTAATCTCTGCAATTCTCCAGCTGTGATCCTTGTAGAGTCTTTGGCCACTCAAACTTTCCTCCTCACTTCACATTAGGACGATTTAGACACACGTCCTCTTCTAGGCAGATTTGTCACATCTTTTGTTGATTGGAACTTCTTAATTATTGCCCTGATAGTGGAAATGGGGATTTTCAATGCTTTAGCTATTTTCTTACAGCCATTTTCTATTTTGTGAAGCTCAGCAATCTTTTGCTGCACATCAGAACTATATTCTTTGCTTTTTCTCATTATGATGAATGATTAAGGGAATTTGGCCTTTGTGTTTCCTCATGTATATACTCCCGTGGAACAGGAAGTCATGGCTGGACAATTTCATGTTCATGGTCACCCTGGTGTGCTAAAAAATTGGAAATATGAATGGGAATATACTTCAGAGATATTTTACTCATAAAAAATTCTAGGGGTGCCAATAATTGTGGCCAACGTGTTTTGGAGAAAAACATTTATTTCATAATGTGATTTCCCCCCCACTTTCAATTCTTTTCCTTCAATGAAAGGTTAGATTTTTGCTAATTTTATGAATTAAAGATCAAAAGCATAAACAATGCAGATTTATTTTTATAGCCATCTTTGATCATATTTACCAAGGGTGCCAATAATTCTGACCACCACTGTATATATATACACTGAACAAAATTATAAACGCAACACTTTTGTTTTTGCCCCCATTTTTCATGAGCTGATCTCAAAGATCTAAGACTTTTTCTATGTACACAAAAGGCCTATTTCTCTCAAATATTGTTCACAAATCTGTCTAAATCTGTGTTAGTGAGCACTTCTCCTTTGCCGAGATAATCCATCCACCTCACAGGTGTGTAGAGCTGCACGATTAATCGTAAAAAGATTGCGATCTCGATTCAAGCACCCACGCGATCCTACTTTATTAATGACAACGATTCTCCCGCGTCTATTAAACCTTTGACAAAATCATACCAGAACGTTCAAATCTGTGTTTGTGCTGCCAGAGCCAGAGAGAGCCGTTTTAAATCACACATTAGTTATTTCTGTGTTGCAAATATTCACATTATCACAGAAGTACTGAGATACAAGTTTTAAGTTAGTATTTAAACACGGATGTCTACGATAGCGATCAAAACAGAGCAAACTACCTTTTGAAACGAACTTGGCACGTCAAATAACGGTTGTATCAATTACATCTAATTCCACTAGGTGGCGACAACTGACTGTTAAAAAATGTATTTGTCATTGAATAGTTCATTCAAAAGATTCGTTCAAAAACACTGATTCATCCAGCAATGAAACAAGTATTTATTAACGAGTCATTGAATTCATTCAAAACCATTTTTTAAATAATTCATTCAAACATTTTCCAGCAATTAGAGCCAGCAATTTATATTTTGTCAGAACCTCTAGTAAATTACGTGTTATTTTGTTTGGTTGTATATTCAGAATCGTGGGAGAATCGTGATCTCTATTTGAAACCAAAAATCGTGATTCTCATTTTATCCAGAATCGTGCAGCTCTACAGGTGTGGCATATCAAGATGCTGATTAGACAGCATGATTATTGCACAGGTGTGCCTTAGGCTGGCCACAATAAAACGCCACTCTAAAATGTGCAGTTTTACTGTATTGGGGGGTCCGGGGGGGTCCGAAAACCAGTCAGTATCTGGTGTGACCACCATTTGCCTCACGCAGTGCAACACATCTCCTTCGCATAGAGTTGATCAGGTTGTTGATTGTGGCCTGTGGAATGCTGGTCCACTCCTCTTCAATGGCTGTGCGAAGTTGCTGGATATTGGCAGGAACTGGAACACGCTGTTGTTACGCTGATCCAGAGCATCCCAAACATGCTCAATGGGTGACATGTCCGGTGAGTATGCTGGCCATGCAAGAACTGGGATGTTTTCAGCTTCCAGGAATTGTGTACAGATCCTTGCAACATGGGGCCGTGCATTATCATGCTGCAACATGAGGTGATGGTCGTGGATGAATGGCACAACAATGGGCCTCAGGATCTCGTCACGGTATCTCTGTGCATTCAAAATGCCATCAATAAAATGCACCTGTGTTTGTTGTCCATAACATACGCCTGCCCATACCATAACCCCACCGCCACCATAGGCCACTCGATCCACAATGTTGACATCAACAAACCGCTCACCCACACGACAGCATACACGCTGTCTGCCATCTGCCCTGTACAGTGAAACCCGGGATTCATCCGTGAAGAGAACACCTCTCCAAAGTGCCAGATGCCATCGAATGTGAGCATTTGCCCACTCAAGTCGGTTACGACGACGAACTGCAGTCAGGTCGAGACCCCGATGAGGACGACGAGCATGCAGATGAGCTTCCCTGAGACGGTTTCTGACAGTTTGTGCAGAAATTCTTTGGTTATGCAAACCGATTGTTGCAGCAGCTGTCCGGGTGGCTGGTCTCAGACGATCATGGAGGTGAAGATGCTGGATGTGGAGGTCCTGGGCTGGTGTGGTTACACGTGGTTGTGAGGCCGGTTGGCTGTACTGCCAAATTCTCTGAAATGCCTTTGGAGACGGCTTATGGTAGAGAAATGAACATTCAATTCACAGGCAACAGCTCTGGTGGACATTCCTGCAGTCAGCATGCCAATTGCACGCTCCCTCAAAACTTGCGACATCTGTGGCATTGTGCTGTGTGATAAAACTGCACATTTTAGAGTGGCCTTTTATTGTGGCCAGCCTAAGGCACACCTGTGCAATAATCATGCTGTCTAATCAGCATCTTGATATGCCACACCTGTGAGGTGGATGGATTATCTCGGCAAAGGAGAAGTGCTTACTAACACAGATTTAGACAGATTTGTGAACAATATTTGAGAGAAATAGGCCTTTTGTGTACATAGAAAAAGTCTTAGATCTTTGAGTTCAGCTCATGAAAAATGGGGGCAAAAACAAAAGTGTTGCGTTTATAATTTTGTTCAGTGTATATAACAAAGAAAACGGAGGAAAAAAAGCAAATGGTGAAGCAAAGTATGTGAGAGAGAGGAAGAAAGAGAGTATTATATGAACCTTCTACAAACATTGCAAAAATGGGGCAAAACAGTGCTTGCCCGTGTGAAAGTATTGGACTAGCACTTATTTAAAGAGCAACTACTGAGATATCAAAGAAATGTTATTTGAGTTTTCATTTCTCTGGGGTGGAAACACATCCTTGAATATTTATTAAGCAACCCCAAAAAAGTGATGAAGAAAGTCAGGCATGATATGGTAAATGAGGAACACTTCTGCTGGTTCCCATAACAACCCTTTTGTGAAGATCACAGAAGGGGAAACATAGATTAAGGTACCATGTCATGCTAACATTTCAGAAACAATTGCAAAAAATGAATCATGCAGTTGACATTCCGTTGTTGATGCTTTGCGATTTTCATGTTATTTCACGTCACAGATTTCTGTTCGGTTTCTGCTTTAATTTGTGTCGGAAAGTGTTCTTAGACAACATCCGCCGTGCTCACGTTTGATTTAGTGGAAGTAAAAGGTTGTTGCGTGCAGTGATGTGTTCCCACACACTCAGACATTCACACATTATTTCATCCACTCACGTTTTAAGTGCCACACTGGCCTTATTACAGTGCTCTGTTTCTCTCGCTCTCTCTTTCTGTTTTTCAGCTCACAGGGGGCAGTACACTAATAAGAGTTTTATTAGTACTTGTAGTATGTTGCCTAGAGATAACAATGTCACCTTTGGCATGGAAACATTTAGCTTCACATGTCGTACGTGTGCGCCGCACTGTGGGACGACGACAAGCCTGTGGAGAGAGTGGGAAACTCTGGGTTTCATGTGGACATACATTTGACACGTGCCACCTACCTTATTATTGTTTTAGACCAGGTACAGCTCTTCATGATCATGGTGTTCCCGGGTGGAAGTGGCCTCTTTCAATAGGATAATGCACCCTGCCATGGAACATGATGAAGAGTTCAAGGTATTGCCCTGGCCTCCAAATTCTCCAGATCTCAATCCAACTGAGCATCTGTGGGATGTGCTGGACCTGCAGGATTAACGGAGTTATATTACTATGTGTAACATATAATTTGTATTGTTAAAAAAAACAGAAAAGTAAGTAAATTGTTATAGTCGTGTCATGTAAGATCAACGGCGCTGCCAATGTGTCTATTCACAACGTGATTTTGCAGCGTTGAGTATAGTAGCCAATCACAGGGATTTCTATTGAAATAATGACCAATCAGAGGTGTTAGTTACCGGTTGTCCTAACCAGCCGCGACGGTGATCGTCTCGGTTACAAAGGTAACCCTCGTTCCCTGAAGGAGGGAACGGAGACGTACGTCGGACAGACCGACGAATAGGAATCTCGCTAGAGAGGCCAATCTACTTCGAGTGTAACTACAACGAGCCAATGCACATTGGCATGCAATCATATGCATCAGCTGCTCGCCTCGCAGCGCGGGTATAAATGAGCAGCAGGTGCGTTGCATCTTCAGGTTTTCGCTGAGGAGCCGAACCAGATAGGCGGCAGCATCAGCGGGGTACAGGGACTGTGGCGACGGGACGTACGTCTCCGTTCCCTCCTTCAGGGAACGAGGGTTACCTTTGTAACCGAGACGTTCCCATTCAGTCGGTCACGTTCGACGTACGTCGGACAGACCGACGAATAGGAATCCCTACCAAAGCGCCACAGGAGCTGCCCCCTTCCAGCGCTCTGTAGTAAGCCACCCGAACCCCCTTGCCTAAGGACGGTGGGACAGGGCTAACACAGAGAGTGTCGATCACTGCTGTTCCCCAAAACCCACTCAGTGAGACTATTGGATAACGCTGGGAAGCGTACCCTTCCGTTGGGAAAGGAACACTGCGGAAGCCACATCCTTCGAAGGAGTTATGTGGAGAAGTACATATGGACTAACCCCGTAGGGCTGTACTACATATGGAAGTACTGGGGTGACTCCAACTCGATGAGAGGTGGGTTCTCCCAAAGGGAAGACACGGGCTTCGTTTAGGAGCAACCGTGGAACCAACCATATGGGATCCCCGTAGGGTCACACATATGGAACCCAGCCTAAATCCGGTTCTCAAGGATGCAACGGAGTATAGGCCTGGCGCCAGACGCTCCGCCACGTCGGCTGCCGAAGGGAGATCGGAGGACTCAACAGGGTCTGCCTTGTAGGGACTCTCTGGAGAAAAAGCGCGTGTAGCGCAGCAAGCCGACACTAAGCCGGGGCCTCTCCGTGCCTCTGACCTGAGGTGAGAACACGGGAGGAGACCGGCTCGACACGAAGGCTATAGAATCTAGCGAACGTGTTAGGTGTCGCCCAGCCCGCAGCTCTACAAATGTCTGTCAGCGAGGCGCCACGAGCCAGCGCCCAGGAGGATGCGACACCTCTCGTGGAGTGAGCATGCAACCTGAGCGGGCAGGGCACGCCCTGAGCTTGGTAAGCCAGGGCGATGGCATCCACTATCCAGTGGGCCATCCTCTGCTTGGAGACAGCCTTCCCTTTCTGCTGGCCTCCGTAACAGACAAAGAGCTGGTCTGAGGTCCTGAAGCTTTGAGTTCTGTCTATGTACAGTCGCAAGGCGCGAACTGGACAGAGCAAAGCCAGGGCTGGGTCTGCCTCCTCCGAGGGCAGCGCTTGCAGGCTCACTACCTGGTCCCTGAAGGGAGTGGTAGGAACCTTGGGCACATAGCCAGGCCGGGGTCTCAGTACCACGTGGCCGTCACCCGGCCCAAACTCTAGGCACGATTCGTCGACCGAAAATGACTGCAGGTCCCCTACCCTCTTGATGGAGGCCAATGCAACCAGCAGCAAAGTCTTCATAGACAGAATCTTTAAGTCTGCTGATTGCAAGGGCTCAAAGGGAGCAATCTGAAGTGCTCTTAGCACCAGAGCGAGGTCCCAAGAGGGTATGGAGGGAGGACGAGGAGGATTTAACCGTCTCGCCCCCTAAGGAACCTGACGACCAGGTCGTGCTGACCAACAGACTTGCCATCTATGTGGTCGTGATATGCGGAGATAGCAGCAGTATGGACTTTGAGGGTGGAGGGGGACAGCCTACGCTCCAACCCCTGCTGCAAGAAGGAAAGCACGACTCCGATCGAGCATCTTCGGGGGTCTTCTCGGCGAGAAGAGCACCACTCGACGAACAGGTTCCACTTCAAGGCGTAAGCACGTCTCGTAGACGGTGCACGAGCCGAAGTGATGGTGTTAAGTACCTCGGGGGTAAGTCACCTAGAACCTCCGCGTCCCGTCCAGGGACCAGACATGGAGTTTCCAGAGGTCTGGACGCGGGTGCCAGAGAGTGCCCCGTCTCTGAGAAAGAAGGTCCTTCCTCAGAGGAATGGGCCAGGGAGGGGCTGTCGCGAGGAGTGAGAGTTCTGGGAACCAGGTCCGGTTGGGCCAATAGGGCGCAACTAGCAGGACCTGCTCCTCGTCCTCCCTGACTTTGCACAGGGTCTGTGCCAGTAGGCTCACTGGGGGAAACGCATATTTGCGAAGGCCCCGGGGCCAGCTGTGTGCCAGTGCATCTGTCCCGAGTGTTCCCTCGGACAGGGAGTAAAACAACTGGCAGTGGGAGGTTTCTGGTGAGGCAAACAGGTCTACCTGAGCCTCTCCGAACTCTCTCCAGATCAGCTGGACCACCTGGGGGTGGAGTCGCCACTCTCCCGGCAGCGCAGCTCGTGATAGCTCGTCGGCCACACGGTTGAGCACACCGGGGACATGAATGGCACGAAGCGACCTCAGATGCTTCTGACTCCAGAGGAGGAGATGGCGGGCGAGTTGCGACATGCGACGGGAGCGTAGACCACCTTGACGGTTGATGTACGCAACGGTCGCAGTGTTGTCCGTACGGACCAGTACATGCTTGCCCCGTAGCGGCCCTTTGAGGCGGCTCAGAGCAAGGCGTACTGCCAGCAACTCGAGGCAGTTGATGTGCCAATGCAGATGGGGGCCCGTCCACACCCCTGACACTGCATGCCCGTTGTACGTGGCACCCCAGCCGGTGGCAGAGGCATCTGTGAATACCACAGCATGCCGGGACACCTGCTCCAGGGGCACTCCTGCCCGAAGAAACAAGGGGTCCGACCACGGGCTGAAGGCTTGGCGGCACTCCTGAGTGATTGCCACCCGGAACGTGCCGCGTTGCCACGCCCATCTCGGGACTCGGCCGTGAAGCCAGTGTTGAAGCGGTCTCATATGAAGCAGGCCGAGCGGGGTTACTGCCGCTGCGGCCGCCATATGCCCCAGGAGCCTCTGAAAGAATTTCAGTGGAACCGCTGTCCTGCCGTTGAACGTATTCAGGCAGTTCAACACCGACTGAGCACGTTCCTCTGTGAGGCGTGCTATCTGTTCGACCGAATCCAACTCCATACCGAGAAAAGAGATCCTCTGCACAGGGGAGAGTTTGCTCTTTTCCCAGTTGACCTGAAGACCCAACCGGCTGAGGTGACTGAGCACCAGATCCCTGTGATCGCACAACTGATCCCGCGACTGAGCTAGAATGAGCCAGTCGTCGAGATAGTTGAGGATGCGAACACCCTGTTCTCTCATGGGAACAAGGGCTCCCTCCACGACTTTCGTGAAGACGCGGGGAGACAGGGCCAGCCCGAAGGGTAGGACTCTGTACTGATATGCTCGACCTTCGAACGCAAAACGCAGGAATGGCCTGTGTCGCGGAAGAATCGAGACATGAAAGTACGCATCCTTCAGGTCGATCGCTGCAAACCAATCCTGGGGACGGATGCACTCGAAAATGCGTTTCTGCGTGAGCATTTTGAACGGTAGCTTGTGAAGGCTCCGATTCAAAACTCGCAGGTCCAGGATAGGCCGTAACCCACCGCTCTTTTTGGGTACAATGAAGTAGGGACTGTAGAACCCTGACCTCATATCGGCTGGAGGGACCGGCTCTATCGCGTCCTTCGCCAGTAGGACCGCGATCTCCGCACGCAAGACAGGGGCATCGACAGCTTTCACTACAGTGAAGTGGACGCCCCTGAACTTGGGGGGACGCCGGGCGAACTGAATCGCATAGCCGAGCCTGACGGTCCGAATGAGCCAGCGAGACGGACTGGGGAGCGCTAACCAGGCTCCCAGAGACCGTACAAGCGGGACCAAAGGGACCGCAGGCGTACCCGCAGTGGGGCAGCGAGGTGGAACACAGGGACGCTGCCCGGGGGCTCTCTTTGCGAGGCGGCCCGAAGCGGCGTCACAGTGTGGTGTGCAACACTTACCTGGTTCCACGGATGGACAGAGGGAGCAGTCGAGGCTTTGGTTGCCCGCTGCTCGCTGCTGTCCGCTGGCGACAGAAGAGGGGGATGAGAGTGGTGAGGTTCTTGCCCTCCCACTGCTCTCCGCACCCTCTTCGGACCCGGAGATGAAGGAAACTGCTCTTTTGTTGAGAATTTGGGTACCGCTGGCTGTAGGGCCAGCGGCGGAACAGAAACAAAAGGGAACAAAAGATTCTCCACCCGGCCCTCCTCCGGGGGAAGGAGTGGTGCGGTCACCATCTCCCGAAGAGCAGTCCCATCCATCTCCGGGTCGCCCGTCCTAGGGCCTCTTGGACTTGGCCTTGCCACCCTTCCTCTTGGGGGCGGGCTGGACGGGCTGGGCACCCTGACCGCGACCGGCTCCACGGCGCCGCTTAGATGAGGGCTGCTGCTGGGGCACGGGAGCGGGGGCGGCCGAGGGAGGGCGCCCTCGGCGACGAGCAGCCTGAGGTGCTGCGGGCGGTGGAGGTGCAGCAGCAGACCGCCTCGGCAGGATGTGACTGATGGCCTCAGACTGCTTCTGTACAGCCGAGAACTGCTGGGCGAAGTTCTCGACCGCGTCGCCGAAGAGGCCGGTCTGGGACACGGGGGAATTAAGAAACCTGACTTTGTCGGTATCCCTCATGTCCGCGAGACACAGCCAGAGATGGCGCTCCTGGACCACTAACGTGGACATCGCACGACCCACTGACCGCGCCGTAACCTTCGTCGCACGAAGCGCGAGGTCCGTCGCGGCACGAAGTTCCTGGAGAACTTGTGGATCATGACCACCCTCGTGCAGGTCCTTCAGTGCCTTGGCCTGATGGACCTGCAGCAACGCCATAGCGTGCAGGGCAGAGGCGGCTTCCCCACAGGCCTGATAAGCCTTGCCGGTGAGATCCGACGAGTACTTACAGGCCCGGGAAGGGAGAGACGGCTCCCCCCGCCAGGTGGAGTTAGGGCACAGTTGCATAGCAACGGCCCGTTCCACAGGGGGTATGCGCGTATAACCCTTAGCCGCCCCGCCATCAAGGGTGGTGAGGGAGGAGGACCCACCGACACGGTTTCGGGCAGTAAAAGGTGCCGTCCATGTGCCAGTGAGCTCTTCATGCACCTCCGGGAAGAAAGGAACTGGGGTGGGGGGCTGAGAACCAGCCCTGGCCACCCCGAGAAACCAGTCATCCAACCTCGAGGGTTCGGGACACGGTGGAGGATTCCACACGAGCCCAACCCTGTTGGCGGCCCGGGAAAGCATAGCCATCATTTCCGGGTCCGAATCGGGCACAGTTGTCACCCCCGAAGGAGGCAGCTGCGCCGAATCATCATCCCCCGAAATATCAGGCTCACCCTCCGATGCAGCGATCGACATTCTATCATCTTGGGGAGCTCCGAAGGATACGGATGGTACACACCTCTGGGGTGGTCCACCACGTTCCCCCGGCAGCTCTACTGGCTGCGGAGTGCAGGAGGGATGAGGGTTCCTAGGGGTTGGTTCCCCGAAGGAAGCGCGCTCACCGTGATCCTCAGATCACCAGCACCGCTGCCCGAAGCAACCCTCTGAGGAGGATTGGAACGAGGCAGCGGCACCGGGACTCCACCCCTTTGCAGGAAGTGGAGTCTAGATCGCAACTCCGAGACGGTCATCTTCCCACAATGGGTACATGACTCGTCCACAAACGCTGCCTCAGCGTGCTTTAAGCCCAGGCACGTGATACAGCGTTGGTGACCATCCCGCGGTGACAGATAACGACCGCATCCAGAAACACACAAGTAGAACGACATCTTTAAAAAGACGCGAATCTACTTGTGTAAGCTCTTTTAGGGACTGCTCCTTTAAGTGCTGAAGCACGCAGGGGAATGGCCGCTGCAGCACAGACAGGGAAAGTGCAGCCTGTCGTGTGCACTCTCTCCTTGAAGCCGCTCCTCTTACCAGCTGTCAAAACAGCCTTTCAGCGCTCAACAGCGCACCGCGAAGGCAAACAAAAAAAAAAGAGAGAGATCGACCCCGCTGCAGTGCTGTCCGCCTGCACCAACAAAGAGCAGTATCAAAGGCTCGTCTTTTATTACACTCCGTAAACACCCAAACAGGTTCGGCTCCGAAGCGAAAAGCTGAAGATGCAACGCACCTGCTGCTCATTTATACCCGCGCTGCGAGGCGAGCAGCTGATGCATATGATTGCATGCCAATGTGCATTGGCTCGTTGTAGTTACACTCGAAGTAGATTGGCCTCTCTAGCGAGATTCCTATTCGTCGGTCTGTCCGACGTACGTCGAACGTGACCGACTGAATGGGAAACGCAATTACGCATTAACGGTTTCTATTTTTTTGCGGCTGGAAGAACAACACAACGTATGGCAATGATAATCTCAGGTAATGTTTATGTGCTTTATTTATAATGTTAAAAGCGTGTAATGTGACTTTGAATATCATTTAGTGCTCCCAGCTTTGTAGCCGTAGTAAAAGCAACAATGGATAATTCACCTCAGATCTGGAAATTAAACAAATGGAAGCAAGAACGTTCAAACTGTGAACAAACAAGTGTATTCTACGACAAAGACTGTTTTAGTAGCTCAGTACGTATTTTTAATAATGTTTCAATGGTGTAATATTTGTGAATTTGATTATGTATCCATTTCCTTGCCAGTGTCGTCAAGTTTAAAGTCCCCCTGAAATCAAAATTTAAGTTTTTTAGCTTTTAGTATGAATATGTTAGCCTTAAGGTTATGAATAAGCTGGTGTGTTCCAAAACAATGACAAAATTCACATTTAGGAGATATAAGCATTCAAAACTTACAGTCTCTCACTTCCGCTAAAATGGATCACGGATTTTCATGACATCACCAACTACTTCAGCTTCTTGTCAAATCTTCTGTCCAATCAAATGCTCTCTAGAATCTGAAGTCCCGCCCCCTCCTACACTATAAACAGATGCTGAAGCTCCGGCTGAAATCGGTCACTTGTTCACACATTTACTAGTTTCTACATGGTGAATGGCACATAGTGCACTATATAGAGGATAGGGAACGATTTAGACAGTGTAAATATGCTTTCCATTGACGCGAATGAAGTCCGTTTGTCACGTGAACCGCCGCAGCGCGAGAACAGTCTGCTCCGGTCCAGAGACATGAGAGCACAGAGTGGATCATATCCGCGAGTCGGCTCAGACCACAAAACGTATTGGACCCATTTAAATTCAGCACAGAATGCTGTATTTTAAAAGGATATAGAGGAGATTAGGAGGAGAAACGGCTAAAGATTAGAAGGAAACCAAAGCTTTACCGAGTTCAGCGGCTCTGGCCGAGCTGTGATATAAACGAAACACTATTGGCTATTTTAAAAAAGAGGCGGGGCTGTTCGATATATACCACCCTGTCTTCCTGTTTCAGTTGAAATTACGTCAACACATTGAATAATGCTGCGCGTTCCAAGACACTTCAGTGGGCCTTTAATCTCTGGTGCAATGCAAATGCCGCGAGAGCCCGACCACACTCTGTTCTGATTGGCTGTGGTTTTGATTGATTGACTTTTAGTAAAAATATTTTTAAAAAATACAATTTTTAATAATTTAATATATTAATTTTATAAATGACTGCCTAATTCACAACACATGCACATGCAAATGCACGTGAATTTGTTCTTAAAGTCACCATGAAATCAAAATTGACGTTTCTTATTTTTTTAAATAATTGCAATATTAATAATAATAGTAATAATATTGAAGTATTTATTATAAATTATGTATCCGTGCACATGCTTTTTTAAATTCATGTGCCCTTGTAATCTTTAATCAAAATAATTTCTCCCTCTTGCAGTGACACCTCTTCTGATGATGTGTTTACTAGCGCGAGGGCGGGGCAACCTGTCACTCACATGAGATCGACCAATAGCAAACCACAACCAATCAATTTCTGATGGACAAAATAAGTCCCGCCCTACATCATTTCTTGTTCGAGAAGCTGTTTCACTCGGATATATGTCACAACAGGAAAGAAAAGATATCGCAACTTCCATGTCATGCAAACTTAAACGAGATACACTTTCGCCTGAAAAGGTGCAGAAAGTTCCTTGAGCAATGCAAGTACCCTCAAAACAAGTCCAAACACAACAGAAAATGTAATCTTAAAACACATTTATAAGGCCACCTGGAGTAGCCTATGTAATTTTAGAATGAAAGTGATTGATGAGTCATGATTTATTAGTCAGAACGTTTGTAAGCAGATTTCATGCACAAATCCGTGTGTACGCACAGTTAATGAATGATACACACAATAATTTATACAAAAATATAAACGAACAGTTGAAAGTATACGGTGTATAGTGTGCAGAATGCACTGAGCAGTATGTTAGTTTTCCATTTCTGTATTCAGCAGTGTCTTTGCAATCTGACGCATTTCAGCAGTAACGTGTCCCTTACATGCGGCAGTCCAGCACTAATCTGAGAAGGATGGACGACCCAAATGAATACGATTCAAATAAAACAATGGCAACATGTGGTGTGCTGCCCAGAATGCAGAGGAGGGTGCAAAATCCCAGAACAGGAGTACAACAGTAAAGAGGATTTAAATAGAGACAGGCAAGAAAAAGAGGGAGACAGAGAGAGAGAGAAACTTTTTGAAGATGTCATATTTTGAAAGTGGGCTTCACACTCCGCTAGAAATCGAGAAGCCTTCAGGGCAGAGATGTCCTTCTTACAAGACAGATTTGAAGGCGAAAAAAGGATGACGAATGTGAAAGCACAAGGACAAGATCAAAGAGCAGAATATAATAGAATGAGGGAATAATAGAATTTAATGGAATAGAAATATTTCTAGTTCATGTATTTCCTTGAACAGAACAGAGTAGAATAGAATAGAATAAGATGCCAGCTAACAAAACTATGTTTTAAGAACATTTTGCTAACGTTCCAATTAAGTTATGAAAGGATTATTTCTGAATGTTCTGTGACATCCAGTTTTTAAATGTTTTTTTTCTCCTTGCTATACGAACGTTAAGGGAACATTCCATTTCATCATTTTGCAAACATTATAAAAACTTTCCTTTTGAATATTTTCTGAAAAATTCTGTAACAAGTAAATACATTTAAAAACGTTAAATGAACTAACACGTTACAGAAAAAACATTCCATGAACGATGTATAAATAATGTTTTTGACTAACTTTTGAGAACATTATTAAAGACCATAACACATTCCTGAAAGAACGTTTATTCATAACTTGAAGAGAACCTTGCCAAAACGTTAGCTAACGTTCTGAGAACATTCCCAGTTGGGATAACCTGTTGTGAAGAGAAGATAAGATCTCTGTTTGAGACAGATAAACAGGGTGGTTAGTGTTAAATTATTGTCCCAATCAGTGAAATTGCCCTCAAATTGCTGCATATTCTTTCTCTGCCTCTCTGAAGTACACAAACACAGAAAGATGCTTTTCCCCTGTTTGAAATACTGAATTCAAATACTAAATATATACTATACTTATAAATACCGTTTTCAATTAAAAACGTGTCTGAGTAAAAAATATCAGTGCCGTTGTGTATTTCCCTCCAAAATGAAGTCATCAGAAAATAGATCACAAACACCCACATATGGCTCATCTCAAATAGACAGAGCGAGGAGAATATAAAGAAAAGGACAGGAATGTTAAAACAGATAAAACGGCTTTAAATATCTAAAATGCAAAGACTTGTGTAAAAAGCTTTGAAATAATCTCTACAACGCATTAGTGACTTCAACAGTGTCTTAATTTCAATCCACACGCAGCAGAAACGCGCTATTTTTTCTACAGCTGTGGCTTTAACTCTCTCCTTCCACTGCAGGGATCCCTTGCCTACACGTTCACCCAAATCAACCGTCTAGCAAATCTAATGAAAGCGTCTTCCTGCTGGGGAACTCTGCGGGTGATCTTTTGGAAACGGGTCAAGGCGCCGTTGCGCACCGTTATCTGACGTTTCCAGTGCCTGTGTATGAGAAGATTCAAACAATTGGTGCGGAATACAGAAATTTACGCTTTATTTTCTCCAGAGAGATAAAGTTCTCGAATGACTGGGAGAGGAAAAGTCATTTTCAGTGAGGAACGATCCGCTGTGTTCGTGCGTAATTGCAGCGCAATTGAGAGGATTTCTGTCAAAACCAATACATTCTTCAGGATATTATCAGGATATTATTCAATGATTTAAGAGGGGCAACTTGCCAAGATTCCTGCCTGGAATTTCTCGCCCGCGTAATCTTGTGAGGCTCGCCTCACGCAGTCCAAATTGTCTGTTGGCGCCCTTTGTACTGTCATTTAGCCGTCAAGACGTTTTATACAGAACAATAAAGATTTTGTAATATATTTTTGATGTATAATAATAATAATAATAATAATAAACAAAATGAATCGCAGTAATTACGTTTTGTCCATTTCCTAACTCAACTAATATAGTTTCCTCAGCGAACACCTCTTATTATTTCGCGCGAAAGCGCACACTCTGACTAAAAAAGGGAAAAGTGATAAATATCTACTTCTGTTTACTTATGGTTTGCTGGTGTGCACTGCGATAACGAGATAAAGGCTACGTACTACCAAAGACTATAGAATAACACAAGACGCGTCACTCGTATTGTTTTGAATGGGAGAAAGTGCAACGCGCAATATGGCGGAATAAGTCCCGCCTTCTAAATAAGAGCCAATCGCAGATTGGTAAAGTCATCGCGTCACTGCAGCGGCCGTTAGCAGCTCCAGTTCCTATAGAAACAGTCAGACGCGCGCCTCCGAAAAGAGACGCATTTAGGACTGCGCATGCGCATTAGCTTGATCCAGCCTGAAAAATACAGTTTTTTGTCATGATTCGAGCGTTTAGAAACAAAATTTATGAGACAGTTGTTGTCAGATTTCATTGGTGATTTCAAATATGAAATTTAATCGAAAGCTTGGCAAACAGCTTTGGAGAATTTGATGTTTCCCCATCAAAGAGATAGGAGCTGCACTTGAATGCCCGAGGGGCGTTTCAAAGATGGCCGCCGAGTGAAATGACTTGTCTTAAAGGGACTTTGGTACTACGCAATGAGCGGCGTACTGTTGCGACCTCAGTGAACACTTACGTTCGAACCTACGTTCGCTTGCATATTTAGCGTCTTCTGAAACTCTAATTTAATTTTTGTGGTGAAATGTTCCAAAGCGCTTCAACGTACACACAAAATATGAGATTACCATAACATTTCTGTATTTATTTGATTAATATAATATAATTTTACTGTTAACCTCATTTATTTATAATATTCCAATAACTTTATTTTTCTAAAAATATCTAGCCTATTTATCTGTTCATTTATTTATTTAGCAAGGCTTTTGTGAAATTTGAGATAAATGCAAGAGAAAAAAAATTGCTGCGGGCAATTTTGATTATTATTCATTTGAACAATTTGCACAGTCATTTTAGGAGGGGGTTCCACCCCACCAGTGGATGTGCAGAGGTGCACAATTTCTCTTGTTTTTCTGAAGGAGTATTTCTGCTGTGGGTGGTGGTATTCAATTCACTTTGCTTTCAGCAGATGCTGAGTTCATTCTCCAGTGCAAATATGGAGCTGGGTAAAATGACTGGGGATGCAGGATCAGCGCACACTGAGCTTCACACACAGGAAAACCACTGAACACATCATCTGAGAAAATAGTCAGTTTATATAAGTATTTGAAACACTGTGAAACCTTTCATAATGTGGATTATAGTACTGTGGATATTTGTCCAAGTTTTGCTTGGTACTTCAGTCGAAGCACAGGTAAGCCTTTTTACTCCCACATTTCACATCACATCACCTTCATGTTTTGTTTGAATTTGAAGCCTAAATCCTTATAATACAATATATTTCAACACTGAACATAATGTCTTAGACATATCTAAATGTTTTGCTTCTATCAGGTTCATTGTGAAAGTTTGAAAATGGAAAATGTTCAATTGCTACCTTTCCATCTTATTTAACCCTTAAAATCACTGTAAAAAAAATCACAGTCATATATGTGAAGTCAGATGATGTGATAGGATTTATCTGGAAATATAACATAATTGTATGCATTGCAGAAATATTTAATATATTGCTCAGTTTACAAGTGAATTGTCAGATTTAGTGGAATTTTGTTTGACAGATGACAACAGATTTATATTGTAACTGGAAGAAAACAAGCATGCAAATGTCTTCTGATGCTCTTCATGTTGTTTTGCACTTACAGTGGTGGTCAGAATTATTGGCACCCTTGGAAAATATGATCAAAGATGACTGTAAAAATAAATTTGCATTGTTTATCCTTTTGATCTTTAATTCATAAAATTAGCAAAAATCTAACCTTTCATTGAAGGAAAAGAATTGAAAGTGGGGGGAAAATCACAAATAAATGTTTTTCTCCAAAACACGTTGGCCACAATTATTGGCACCCTTTTATTCAATACTTTTTGCAACCTCCTTTTGCCAAGATAACAGCTCTGAGTTTTCTCCTATAATGCCTGATGAGTTTGGAGAACACCTGACAAGAGATCAGAGACCATTCCTTCATTCAGAATCTCTCCAGATCCTTCAGATTCTCTCCAGATCCTTCAGATTCTCAGCGCCATGTCAGTGCTTCTTCTCTTCAGTTCACTCCACTCATTTTCTATAGGGTTCAGGTCAGAGGACTGGGATGGCCATGGCAGAAGCTTCATTTGTTCTCAGAGACACATTTTTGTGTTGGTTTTGATGTTTGTTTTGGATCACTGTCCTGATGGAAGATCCAACCACGGCCCATTATTGGATTTCTAGGAGAAGCAGTCAGGTTTTGATTTTTTTTCTGTTGGTATTTGATAGAATCCATGATAGCATGTATCTGAACAAGATGTCCAGGACCTCCAGCAGAAAAATAGGCCCAAAGCATTAAAGATCCAGCAGTATATTTAACCGTGGGCATGGGGTACTTTTTATCCATGTGTGCACCAAACCCATCTGGTGGGTTTGCTGCCAAAAAACTCTTTTTTTAGTTTCATCTGACCATAGAAGCCGGTCCCGTTTGAAGTTCCAGTCGTGTCTGACAACTGAATGTGCTGGAGATTGTTTCTGGATGAGAGCAGAGGATTTTTCTTGAAACCCTTTCAAACAACTTTTGGTGATGTAGGTGCTGTTTGATCATTTTTTTTAGGCTTTCTGAGACTCAAGACTCAACTAATTTCTGCAATTCTCCAGCTGTGATCCTTGGAGAGTCTTTGGCCACTCAAACTTTCCTCCTCACCGCGCATTAGGACGATTTAGACACATGTCCTCTTCCAGGCAGATTTGTAACATCTTTAGTTGATTGGAACTTCTTAATTATTGCCCTGATAGTGGAAATGGGGATTTTCAATGCTTTAGCTATTTTCTTACAGCCACTTTCTATTTTGTGAAGCTCAACAATCTTTTGCTGCACATCAGAACTATATTCTTTGGTTTTACTCGTTGTGATGAATGATTACGGGAATTTGGCCTTTGTGTTTCCTCATATTTATACTCCTGTGGAACAGGAAGTCATGGCTGGACAATTTCATGTTCATGATCACCCTGGTGTGCCAAAAAAATGTAAATATGAATGGGAATATACTTCAGAGATATTTTACTCATAAAAAAAATCTAGGGGTGCCAAAAATTGTGGCCAACGTGTTTTGGAGAAAAACATTTATTTCATAATGTGATTTTTCCCCCCACTTTCAATTCTTTTCCTTCAATGAAAGGTTAGATATTTGCAAATTTTATGAATTAAAGATCAAATGGATAAATAATGCAGATTTATTTTTACAGTCATCTTTGATCATATTTACCAAGGGTGCCAATAATTCTGACCACCACTGTATCTATAAAGCTTGAAGGTCTGTTGATGGCTTTAAAACTCCATGACATCTCTGAATCATCTGATTGGAGGTCTAATCAAATCCAGGATACTCAAGTCAAACACTCTGAAAATCAATTTCTCTCGGTTTTTGTCTCTGTGCAGCATGTGGACCCTGAAGTAGGCTTAACAGCTCAGGAACAAGTTCTCCTGCTGTACGACATCAAACTGCAGTGCCTTCAGAACATCTCAGAACACAACCCTGCCGGTAAGACCTTACCTGTGGATTCTGCTTGCTCCTCTGAACCTTTTTCACTCTAAAACCAACATCGTTTTGATGCTCAGTGGTAGCCGAGAGGACATAATTTGCATAACTGATAGAAATATAGGAGGATTGAGATAAAAGGGACTCTAGAAACACATTTATGCCATTTCTTCATTAGTTTAAAAGCTTTTTATGTGTGAATTCACATCTGGCGCCTAATCCATGGAACAGAATGTGACATCTGAATCAGTTTAGAAGACTTATCTGTCAAAATCTGCAGCCAGAGAGATCCAAGATCCGTTTCAACTGAATATCTTTGTTTGGTTCATGTGGTTTTTGAACATGAATCTCTCTCGCTCTTGTCCAAATGTTTTTAGGTCTTTCTGCTTTGAGTCTTTATTTAGACCCTGAATTACCTTACAATCACATAATTGTCTATCTGGCCACTCATATAAGCATGCATGCATCTCAGCATACAGTTTTTGCATTCAATTTGATGCAGATTCAAGGATTTATTTTTAGGCACCTAAATGCAAGTACACTCTATGTTGTTAAAGAGCTGGACTGGTTACCAAAAGGTTGTGGGTTTGAATCCCAAAATGGATGCCGCCTTAGCAAGAATGGAACAATTTAAACAATTTACACTCAGAAATTGCTAGTTAGTTTCACAAATAATATAAACAAATGACAAGTTACACATTGAATTAAATGTGAATTAAACTGAAACAGTATTTTCTATTATGCTATACAAGTTCATAATTTTGTTTATGGGGTCTACTAGAATACTTTTAATTATTTAATATTGTGACGTGTTCATCCTGGAAGAAAACTCAAGACTACAATCGAAGCATTTCATGGAGTTCAGAAACAGTGCGCACTGATACAGAGACTTTGTGCTTTGTAATTTTGCAGACCTTTTTATGCTCAAACAGCAACATTACTCACAAAAGAAAGATGAAAATGTAAACAAGCATAATAAGACCCCTTTAATTTTTTACAGTGTAATGCACAGCAGCCTCAGACCATACCAAGCTTAATAGTCTTTTAAAGGCTTTAAATGTGCTGAAACTTTCAAAGTGCAATTGCTTTTGGATGTGCCACAGCAACACAAGTGCCCACAGAACAGATGAAAAATACTGCACATCCATTACAATCCTTCTGAACTCTGAAGGGAATTCATGATGTCACAGATTAATAATGTGTAGTGCGGCTTGTGAGTCACCCTGCTGTTTATGGAAGCTGACGCACATTTATTGTTTTTCTTCCAATTTTCCTGTTTTTTTCTTCTTCATTTACACGTGTTGGTCCTACCATTATCCATGTGATTGTGTGACCAGGAGGACCAAGATAAGATTGTGAAAGGTTCCTGGTTACCTCTGTAATTCTGAATTAGGATAATAAGGCAGGAGGAATTTAAATAATTTAAGAGATGATTGGAGCACATGTGAATAATCACAGAAAATGATAGAACAAGAAAATAAACACTGAACTATGAACCAGATGCTCCTGTGAATGGAGACACTTCAGTTCAGCTGCACAAGATTATACATGATCTGAGCTTGAATCTTGCTATACCCTGCAGTTTATCCATCAAAATCTTCTTATCAGCCAGTAATCTCACACATGCCGTGTCATATCTCACGCAGATGAACAAGCAAAAATGGTGTGCTTATATTTGCTAGTAGAGAATGCATTGTTGTCAGTGTGTTTGTGTAAACTATATAAACCAATAAGAACGAACTGCTGTGACGTCATTTCAAGTAAAATCAGCCCAAAACGAAGTTTGTTTCGGTAGTTCGAAACAGCTTGAATGAATGAACATATACAAGACTTTAATAAACACTGAGAGAACGAGAACACTACACAACTAACATAACGCTAACACAAGACAAAGAACTGATGAAGACAGAAGGCTTAAATACACAGAGGAAGGTAATCAACAGAACAGGGAACAGGTGAGAACTAATTAGAAACCATTACAACAGATTAATGACTAGAACTCAGGCAAAACAAACAATGAAAACTATGGCTAAGGGTACATTTACACATCAACAAAGTACTAAAAACAGAAAAGTTTTTCCTTTGTGTTTTTCGCGTACAGACAACACTAATGTCAAAACGATCCTCCTTCACACGGATCCACGAAAACGACTAAAAATTCTGTATTATTCATGGAAGGCCAGTAGTTGGCAATGTCACTTTGTAAAGAAACACTACGCGCCTGTAGTCTGAATATGTAATATGCATGCGAATGACGTCACCGTTTTCACAAATTTGCGGTTTTATAGTTTACACAGAGACGGTAACAGTATCGTTTTCAAAAACTTGCACTTTGAATCCCGTTTTCAAAAATTTGCATTTTCAGGCCCTCAAAACGCCAATGTCATGTAGTTTAATGGCCAAAACGCATAAAAAGTTTTCAGTTTTAGTTGAAAATGGTGTTGTGTAAATGGCCCCTCTAACTAAACAAGACAGAGAAACAACAAAACTGTTACAACGTATTTCAAACTTCTTTTTACCCCTAGGCAAAGAACAAAAAAGAACTTCAACGTGAGTATATCAGGGCCTTAATGTTAGTGAGAATGCTGATTTTCTGCAGAAATTTTGAAGTGTGTTTGCCTTTGCAAAACTCACCACCAAAAAGTTAAGCTGCCTTTATACAACAGTTCAATAAACAATAATTTAATGTTGACTAAAGCCTTGTTTACACCTGGTATTAAGATTTTGGTCGCATTTTGGTTGATCGGATCACAAGTGGACAACGCTAAATACAGGTGTAAACGGGCTCTAAAACGTTTTGAGCTTGTCCACTTTCGACCACTTCCAGAGGTAGTCGAAAAAGCATTCGAGGACTGGAATTATCTTGCTGCATAAACCATATCTTTCCAAATGCATTAGTCCTTTACCCAATTATAAAGCCCTCTCCAGATAGTATATATGTTTAATCTCTAGTGTTGGTTGCCTAACCTACTATTAAAAAAAATGCTTTTGTCTAAGGATTATGTTTGCAATTATTTTCTTTTCATTTGGACATGTGTGCTTCTCTTCAAATGCATGATAAACATGAAAGCTATACAAAAAGGTTTCCTTTTGTTTGACAACATTTGCTAATATTGGTTATTAGAGGTAATTAGAGTGTAGCCTTTGTCATTTGCATCAAGTTGTCGAGCGCCCTCGCTGAACCTTCATTTGCCATGGCAACTATTGGAACATTCAAAAAAGACAAACAAACGCACTCCGTCTGAGGTGCAAGTCAAGAGAGATAAATCTAAATATACATGATATCTGACTGCACACTCACTTGCAAAAAGTTTTTATTAACCAATGTTTCGGCACAAAGGTACCTTGACAAAGGCGTTGTGCCGAAACGTTGGTTAATAAAAACTTTTTGCAAGTGAGTGTGCAGTCAGATATCATGTATATTTAGAACTATCGGAACATTCTCAGAATATTCAGAATACTCAAACTCTAAATATAATGTGTGGGCTCTGAGATACTGTATATATTGTCCAAGTGTTAAAGACGACATGGTGCCTGTGATCTCACCTGATGACCCTCGGAGTCTACATATAGATGTGTTACAGCTTGTTGATGCTCTTTCTTTCAGCCACCTGGTTGAATTGAGCTGTGCTGATTCATTCACTCTGAATAACGTTTTGAAATAGCATCAGGGTCTTGTAGCGCCGCGGACACTCTCTGCTCCCTCCAGGAAATTGACCAGTTGGAGTGGTGCTTCCATACAGGGACCTTGCCCTTTTCACTACACTTTTCTGCGGAGGTTGGATCAATGTTTGACGCAATACTTGCACTTAGAATGAAGACTTGAATCAATGAGCCGTGAGGGAAGATAAAGCGTGTGCTTTGAGACTATTCCTTTCATAATAAATCATGTTAACAAGTTTTCACTTTGCAAGATTATTCTTAAATATATAATATGCTGTTCTTAAAAGTATACTTCTTCATTTTTCTGAAATCAATCTGCTTTCAAATGCGTGAGCAGCATGATTTATTTTATTAATAATGCATCTTTTGTAGTACAGCTAATTTGTCATATTGGAAAATGTGTGAAAATTGCTGAGGCATGAGCTATGCTTCGATGAAAGCATTGTTGTTGTAATTATACTGTCAGAAACGTTCTAAAAACATGAAGTCTCACTTAAGATGACCCTGTTACTGTCTGTTACTAAAGAAACTGTAATTACATTAGACGTTCCTCGATGGACTCTTAACAGTTTTAATTAGGTTTTATATTAGGCTAGTTTCGAGTGAGCAATGGACCGAAATGAAACACATGCAGAATGAATTTTTTCCCTCAGTAAAATCATGACCAATTTCAACTAGGGCTGCTATTGATAAAGATTACCAATTAATTTCCAATTAAATAGCTATGGGCAGTGTTTCAGACAGATTCAAACTGTAACTCATCTCTTTGAACTATCCATTAAAAGACCCGTCAGTTGTTTTGGGAATCACTATACACTGTATGAGTGGGGGGTGGGTGGGGGCTTAATAATTTAGCAGGGAGTCTTAATTCAGCACAAAACCTGTCATAAGAATCATTTGTTTGTGAATCGGACTTCACTGGTCGCATTGTTTGTTTTTGCATTCAGTTTGTGAGCACAATTCACTGGAATGATGTTTCTTGCCATTATATCACAGTATGTATCACTATCAACTTTGTCTCAGATGTTTCCCCTAACGTTTCTTCAGAGAAAATGAAAACATTTGAGATATTGTTGACATACACTATATAGCGCTATAAAGTTAGCAGGTCAGATCCTTAGCCTACTCCTGGGAGAAGTTGATGAGAAATTTTTGATTTTGTTATCTCTGACTGCAGACAAATCTGAGCAAACATTTTTGGGATATTTTCTGAGATTCGCATGATATCTGTGATCAGTGTTGGGGTAAGTTACTTTTAAAAGTAATGCATTGCAATATTGCGTTACTCCCTAAAAAAGTAACTAATTGCATTACTTAGTTACTTTTTATGGAAAGTAATGTGTTACGTTACTTTTGCGTTACTTTTCTTATCTGGGCTGAGCTGTTTGTTTGTTTTTATAACAACAAAAAAGTTCTATTTTTGGCAAATGTAAAGGCTCTTTCACACCAAAAGTGAAATGAATAAGCCTCAGGCTTAAGGGAATGCAAATTCATGCCTGTACAGTAGAGGGCGCAACTCATACAAGCTTTTCAGCTGTGCTGCCATTCTGGATTGCAGAAGAATAGGACGCAGGAGAAGTAAATGAGTAAATGTATGCTCACATTTAGTCTAGAACTAGTCTAGAATAATGATCATGTTTAAATAGCGCGCACAACACCTCTGCAGTGACGATTTCTCTCAGTGGTGTCAGTCAATAAATGGGAAAACAAAGTAACTTGCATTACTTATTTGAAAAAGTAACTCAGATATTTTGTTGTAAATTTAAAAGTAATGCATTACTTCACTAGTTACTTGAAAAAAGTAATCTGATTACACTGTCTGTGATGCAGAATGTGGGGTTGAGAACTTCCCCAGCTCCACCTGTATAGATCTGCTACGGGTAATTTCATGTATGTTATATGTGCAGCAGCAGCATGTCTTACTTGCTCCCAGCAATGTCTGTGAATGTATTGGCAGTAACAAGACTTTGTACTTGCTCTGCAGCAGTAGCAGCGTAGCAGATCTATTCCGCCAAGACCAAATACATTAACATTGCCATATCCATTCCCATGTTAATCTCTCTGAGAGTTGTCATGATAGAACTACAACTTATGCAGTACCAGAAATTATGGATTTTTACTCACAGTCTTTTTAGAGTGTTCTTTGATGAGTTTGCATTTCCATCCTATAAATTGTGTTTATGGTTTCCACATTGTGTACACAGATGAGGTCTGTTCTCCTGGATGGGACGGACTGGTTTGCTGGCCTCAAGGTTCCCCAGGAACCGTCACCAAAGTGCCATGTCCTGGCTATGTGTACGACTTCAACCACAATGGTACATGGCAGCAAAACTTCTTTTAACTTTCACCAGTTTCTTCTACAAGATCTAACAATATCTTGTCAAATTATTCTGTATCTTCATTTTTTTAGGATTTGCATACCGGCAGTGCAACTTGAATGGATCGTGGGTATCGGTGGAGAACAGAACTTGGGTCAATTATTCAGACTGTCTGCGGTTTATGGCTCCAGGCATTGAAAAGGACAAAGTAAGTCCAATTAAACAGGCTGGAAGAGGTTGTGGTGTCTTATTGACAAGTTTCAAAAATCATTCAGGAGTCACTTTTTGATTATAATGCTCCAATGTGATGTAGTTAGGTTTGTGTCTTTAAACACAAAGTCTTATTGCAAGCCATAAAGCTGCTTATACAGATTCAAATGCCACTAGTTTTTATTAAGTCAAAACTCTTAGGAAATGTCTAAGATGTCAAGTTTCGTTCGTTGATGGCTCAAGTGTTGTTGTGTTTCCAGAGGGACTTTTTCGAGCGGCTGCACATCATGTACACAGTCGGCTACGCGGTGTCCTTCAGCTCTCTGCTAGTCGCCATTTTCATCATTGGATACTTTCGGTAATTGAACATCAGTCACATTTTCATACCCAGCAGACTTTGGTCCCACCCGGCAAGTTAAAGAAACACTAATAACTCCATGTATTTATTATGAAGTTGCACAGCAAGCAAGTAGAAGTGGCTGCTGTTGAGGGACTCATGCAGGACGATTCAGACAGTCTCAGGTCTTCAACTTTAAAGTCCTTCAGACATTAAATTAGCTGAAGAGTTCCCCAGCGAGTTTATGCTATAAATGAACAACTTGTACTCTGCTCCAGTGAAGGGTTTTATTGAGTCCACATTTATTACCTATTGGCACCTTTTTTTTTTTTTTTTTTTTAAACAAAACATTATATGAAGCAGGTTTATTATTAGTGTTTACTAAAATTAAAAAATAAAACCATAAAAAAACATTTTCATTACTTGAAATCTAAAAATCTACTTTCACTAAAATAACTAAAACTATAAAAACTTAAAGAAAAATAAAATCTAATTTAAAATATTAACAAAATTCAGTAATACTAAAATAATACTGATATAAAGGCCAATTCAAAACTGTCTTGGAAACTTTTTTTTTTACCATGCATCCATCATTTATTTTTGATACTTTTATGTGTATTTTATGCTTAGGATTTTATTGCTATAGACCGTTTTTGGTCCCAGACTTTCAATCTTAAAACATGAGAATCCATCATAAAAATATTACTTATTCAATTGATAATATAAAATATCCACTATTCAATATTTATTGTGTAAATAATTTATATCAATTTCTAAAAAAAATACTTTTGTGAGACTGTCTTTTAGTTGTGGTGTCATTTCTGCCACAACAAACAATTTTGCAGTTAACTTTTTTTTTTTTTTTCAAAAGTTAGATAACTTGGTTACAATCATGTCAATGAAGAGCTTGAGATGAAATGTGAGACATGCTGTTACAAACTGCTCCAAGTCTGGGTTGAAAAAAAAAAAACAGATTTATTGAGGCTAATCCATAATCATAATCCATATAACAGGCATAGAATCAAAACCACAGGGCAAACAATCCAGATAAGTCCAAGACAAATCCAGGGAGACAAGCAGAAGATCAAAACCATGACACAGAAAACTAGAACTAGCCCTCAGAAATGCAGCGTAACACATACAAGACTTCACAAAGCAAGAGTGAATACACAGGGCTATATGCTGCTTTCACGTGCTATCGGAAATTTGATAATTCCCACTTCTGAAGTATTGATTACGAGCTCATCGCATTCAAGTTTCGAAATGGGAGGGCGTTCATGTGCAGTTTTTACCTAGGAAACTCGTATTTACGATAATTCCGAGAGCACGTAAAGGCAGCATAAATAGGCAAGAGGAAACAAGGTAATAACATGATTAGTCCAGGCAAGGGGTTATGGGAAATGTAGTTCATGGTGAGATAAAGGAGACAGAAGGAGTGCCCTCTGGTGGTTATCATGGGCACAGCTGGCAGGTGTAACATGCATTGTGTAAAGAAAACAAAGAAAAATCAAGGTAAATATCACTTTTGATTTTGTATTGTGTAATTTCCAATCACACTGTAATTTTTGTTAAATTAGCCTATGTAAAAAGTATGAAAATATTATTTAAGTGAGTGTATTTAGGATACATATAATGATAGCTACGGAATTAGCATTAGCAAGAAAAAGAAGGTGGGCATTTTATTCTCTAAATGTTTTAAATTTTATTTCCACAACCATCATTTCCACCACAGAATGAATGAGATGTGGGGAAATGACATTTATCCATGGCATTTATCCATGGCACATGGTGAAGGAAAAAAATATGATATGGAATAAAAAATTATTTGTCAATGCTTTTGCATTTTTTTGCTCGCAAAATGTTTTGCACAAAAAAAAAAAAAAAATCGCATATTTTTTTTCCACCACCATGTCCCTTTAAGGGCTCCATAGGAGAAGGACAAAAATGACAAGATTTTAGCATAAATTTCCTCTCTTTTTGTCTCCCAGGCGTCTCCACTGCACCAGAAACTACATCCACATGCATCTGTTCGTGTCTTTCATGCTGCGTGCGGTCAGCATTTTCGTGAAAGATAGAGTGGTGTACGCTAATGGTGTGCTACAGGAGTATGACACCATGCTAATGGACAACATCAGCACCATCTCCATTTCCCCTCTTGACAAGACTCAGTATGTAAGTGCAATCAGTGACCCGAGTTTAATTATATTTTTGTTGAGATGAAGTGAACTAGTTTTGGCTACAATGACTTTAATTAACTTGAGTTAACATAACTTAAATTAACTTTTCTTTGCGTTGACATTAGTTGAGTGCTCTTTGGCCATTCATTCATGCGCTGCATGGTCTGTAGCACTATGGAAACTGCATTAGAGACTAATGTCTTTCTGGAATTTTCCATATGTACGCAGAGTAATCACAAAGTTTATTTAAATTGAACATGCACATTCCTTTCTCCCATTCACAAGAGGCTTTCAAGACTAATGCAGCAAAATGTAGAATTAATGCTGCCCGACTTATAGGCAGCATAACAATGAATAGTTGTGCTGTGATTGGTTGATTGTAGATTTCTGATTGGCTGAAGCCAACGTTGTTTGTTTTTTCAGTTTGGCTGCAAGATCACAGTCCTATTCTTCATTTATTTCCTGGCAACCAACTACTACTGGATCCTAGTGGAGGGACTGTACCTTCACAGTCTCATTTTCATGGCGTTTTTCTCCGACTCCAAATATCTTTGGGGTTTCACCCTCATAGGGTGGGGTAAGTGCGCATGTTAAGATCAATCCACAGTTGATTTTGTTTTTAAACATTGTTTACTTTGCCCTGCCCAGACGTAACCTCACCAATTTCACAGCTTGTTATGATAATTCTCATCTGAGGCTTCTGTTTATATCTGCTCAGTCGAATCGTTTTGCTGTCCTTTGAGGTGGAAACACTTATTTAAAGCCTTATTTATTCATACTTTATGTTTGATGCATAATACTCGCCAGGCAAGCCAAGCAGACATCTTTGAAGTGCAAATACTTCTGGGAAGGTTCCTGCATTCTTAGAGATTTTGTTGAAAGCTGAATGACAGAGAAGCCCAAACATGTTTGTTCTACTTTAAACAGATTAACAATGACACAGAGCACAGCATCAACAACTTTACAGTCAACGATAATGTGCATTACTTAAGCAATGTAGTGATGTTCTGAACATATTAATGTGTCATCATAATCAGTAATGTATAATTAATGTTCCTGGCATCGATGTTTTTGCCGTAGAGTAAGCACCTAATGAGGGCTACATTTTCATATTCATGCACTCCGAAACATCAGATCAAAAAGACATCACTGAAACTTGTTTGCTGAGGCTTTTTCATAATTAATAAACTCTGCATTTAGAGAGACATCATCTTAAATCAATGCATATATTTACTCTCAGCATAAATTTGATATATTCAGACCATTAACATATGAACATTGAAGTGTATTTTTTCTAAAATACTGTAAATGCCAACTATAAATAAAAAAATGAAAATTGTAAGCCAATAACCTGTGATTTAAGAGGTTAGAGGCAATAGACAAGGAACAAGGATATATAACAGGTTATCACAGGTTAATTTTATAATTTTATATATATATGTGCAATACAGCTGTGATTCGACCGTAGGTAATCACAGCTTGCTGATATACAGCCATATCGCACGGCTACTCGTGTTATATTGCGTTTATACAACAGTTCAACGGCACAAGTGTGTAAATAAATAAGAAAAAAACAACGGATTGTCTTTAAAAACCCTCTTTTGTGAGGAATTACTTCCTTCCACCACGGATTCAAATCTCAAGTTGAGAGTTTAACAGGTGAGCCCAAGCCTCCGTTACTAATTCTAAAACCTCACTTTAGAACTAGTAACGAAGGAACGCTGAGTCGCTTCATTGAAGCTCTTTGTAATATGTAGAGTATAATGAGAGAGAGAGATCACCTGAGCGAGTGCATTACCTGCATCTAGCTGATAGTCTTCAGGTCAGTCTTATATTCATAATCACAAAATCAGTTTGAATGTCTGCTGAGGAAAGCGATATCTTTGTCTTTGTCCTTTTAACATCAGGCTGTCATCACTCCCATGACAGTGCTATTCAATGCATTGTTAGTTTCGCTTCGTAAGATGTTGTTTAAAGTAAAAACAACGTCCTTGTTTCAGTCCATTTCAATATAAAAGTCTTAAAGACTCATAAAGACAGTCTTTGCCGCCATCTAATGGTGTATTAATGTAACTTTCACTGAAGTCGAAATCACTAACGGACTCTTTCTCAATACCAAAAAATACGGCATGTTATTTATATATAATATAATTTATTGAACAATAATATTTAAATTAACAACAATAGCCATTATAACAGTATAAGAAGTAAAATAGGAAATAAACACAAGCAAACAGTTCAGTCAAACATACAAAAGCAGCGCTCTAGTTAGTACAGGATTTAATTTCAATGTAAATATAAAGTTATGAAACTTAATACAGCCCTTAAGCCAAATTTACAAGAACAAGTAATATATATTAATAAGACCAAAGATTGCCCGTTTGATATACCCAAAACGAATTATACCTCATGTTTAAACACTATCTACATAAGAGCCAGCAGCAAATTCCCGAAGGACTGGCCGAGATGAAGCTGTTCTCTGCGGGTACATGAGCGCTGAACGGCCGCTGACAGCCTGGAGCTCAAATCTCCAAAACCGTCTAAACAAATTTTCAAATAGGCGCTATGTTTACATATAAATTGCATATCTGAGGTTTAAACAACTACATTCTCGCCTAAAAAACTCTTAAAACTACATTCCGTTACAAAACAACAATAGTATCTATAAAAATATGGTGGGTTTGCTCATCTGACATGACAATCGCTGTGAGAATGCTGACAGTGGAGTGATTCAAACAGTGAAACGGTTCCCGTGGCGATACTCTCAGCCAATCAGATTTAAGAACTGATGTATAAAAATATATATGTTTTGTTTAAGAGAAGTTGTTTAGACCTCAGATATGCACTTCACAAAGAGCTACTCATGTGATATTGCTCATATATATTATTGAAAATATTTATATAACATTTTATAATTATATTTTTTTAGATAAAAAAATAATAAATATTTTTTAAAGCATAAAAAATGATATTAGGTTTTTTTTGTCAGAATATGGCTGAAAAAAACATTGAATAAATTTATATAAAATACATATTTTTATTTAAAACATTATATAAATCATGTTACATAATAATATATAAAAATATATAGATTTTCAACTTATATTTTCATTTTAATGGCTGCTGATGGAGAAATGCAGATGGTGTAGTTAAAACATCTAACTAGCCAAACCTTGACCTTTTAGGCTCAGCCAATAGTGTGAGTTTGGGGTGGGGCTATGTGTTTGTTTGACCAATGGCAGGTAAGGGTATTCAAGAAACTTGAATATCCGTTTGTGTCAGCACAGAAATGACAGTCTTCACATTTCATTTATTATCCAGAGGGTCAAGAAGACTTTCAGGAGGCGTTGGAATTGTAGGATCTGAATGGTTCAAAATAAAATAAATTGAAAATTGTGTTGTTGTTGAGTCTGTGGCAAATGTCGGGCATGCTTCTGTGCTTGTATGCTGCATTAAAGTTGATAAATCTTGTCCTTTTCTCATTTGTGCAACTGCAGGTGTTCCGGCTCTCTTCGTATCAACCTGGGCTGTCGTCAGGGCAACGCTGGCAGATGTAAGGTAGGTCTCAGTACATTATCCAGCCTTCTCTGTAATGTAAAAAAGTCTCACACACACACACACACAAGCATACACAGAGACACACAAGCTGTTTTATATATAACATTTCAAATAATATTTCTCTTTCTCCTTAAGGTGTTGGGAGTTGAGTGCTGGCAATATTAAATGGATATACCAAGTTCCTATACTGACAGCAATAGGGGTGAGTTGATAATAATTAGTTAATAAGAGTTTCTTGTTAGTTAATAGTAGTTACTAGAATTTTCAGGGGTTTTTTCTACTGGCCCAGGCAGACCGGTTCAGATTTTTACCTGCCCTGCTAAAATGCACTAAGAAAGTTGTTGTTTTTGACCCATGTAACCTTGTAAACATTGCTTTAAGATTTTCAGGTAGGTCTAAAAGGTAAATATACGGAAATTAAATAATCAAACACTGCATAAATTATAAATTAAATATAGATTAATCCTTATTAAAGCTACAAAAGTTATTCAGTCAAGAGCAGTGAGTGATTTTCTCACAACTCTTTACATTCATTTAACACTTTTTAACTCATTTAAGACAGGATTCTCAACAATAACGGGCATTTCGACATAATTTTGTGTGTTTTTGTCCATTCAAGTGTGAAAGAGAACTCGATGCGGCCGGCGCGCCATCTGAAATGCCTTTCTGTGCGGGTGGTGTTTGTTCACACAGAGCCGCTTCACAGACGCGCGCCAGTACAGAATGGTTGAATGGTTTAATAGCACTTGAATGACTGATAGCATGATTATATATTGTAGCACAGCCAAAGGATGACAGAAAAAAATGGATACTGCATTAAATATTAAAGGTGGGTGTAATGCTATTTCATGCATTCTGACTTATTTACACTGTTGAAGAGTTGGATTCTCATGCTAAACATGGCCAAAGTTTCAAAACACGAGTTGGACGTACGATTGAGTATTTCTGTGCCAAATAACTACTTCCGGTTTTGGTACAGGTTTCGGAGGGTTTTTTTCAAGTGAGTCCTGTGTGACGTCAAAAGAGAGCGGAATTCCTTGTATAGACACTTCTCCCTGATAAGCGTGCGCACACACATCACCCAAAGCAAGAGCAAGAGCACACCTATCAACGCGTTTCATTCGGGATACGGAAGCCGAGAGATTTTTCAACAATGGCTGTGTCCCAATTCAGGGGCTGCACCCTTTGAAGGCTGCATACATCATCGGTCTCATTTGAAAAAATAACCGTTAGATTGCAACGCAAGAAAGAAATTACAGTATTTTACACCTCACAATGAATATCAGTCAATTTTATTATGGTTACTTTTCTTAAATATGACATCCTTGATGAAGTATTCAGCATTCAAATGCGACCTCCAAAGGACGAAGCCTCCGAAATGATACAGCTCCCGTCACCGAAGGAGTGTGTTTTTGGTTATTAAGGGAACAGTGGATGAAGTTTGTTTTTCCGGGGCAGCAACGGAGTTGTGCACGTATGTTTGTTTGTTCCTGGGATTTCGGTGATGAATACTTTGTAAACAAGTCCCAGTTCGGCGCTGGATTTGCAGATCGCGGGTGTTGAGTAAAGCTGCATCAGATGTCTGTGTTTTTTTGGCAATCGGCGCGCAAGTGCATAAAATGTAAACAACACCAACGCTTTTGTTCTCTTTGTATTTATAATGATGTCGCAGCTAGCAGACATCGCAGAAGCTGCACGCGCTCTTTAGCTCTGCCCACGGCACTGATAGCAGATACGCCTCCTGGAGCTCGGCTTTTTCCGGAAAGACTCGGTTTAGCGTATCTATCTTTTATATGACAAAACTAAAGACTTTTCGGAGATATGAAGGATGCATTGTTACTCTATATGTACTCAAGATTAACATGAGATTGGCAGAAACTGTGTGTGATACCCCCCCCCCCCCCCTTTAAAAAACTGAAAAAAATTTAACGCAAAATTAACGCGTTAATTTTGACATCCCTGTTACATATCAATTTCAATTGATTAAAAAAACACATTTGTAAGTAACAGGGTTGCAAATTTAATCTAAAGTAAGTAGTGGCTTTCTACATTTGGACCGAATGTTGATTGATAGTTATTGATAAATGTATATTTTACATAAATTAAAGAATTTTTATTCTTACAATAACTGTAGTAACAGGGTTGAATGCTTGAGCTTAATGAATGCACTACAATATTTGTAAAAATGGATTGATATTAATACATTTCCTGAGTGTCACAATTTTAAAGTGTAACTTCGCAGATTTTCAACCCGCTTTGTAATGTTACAGTGTCAATGTTATGAGCGTAACTGACAGAACGACCATTTCTTTCAGTTTTTTGGCCTAAAACACTGTTCGTGGTCATCCAGTTTGAAATGTTGACTTCAAACAGATTTTTCCGATTTTCTGCTGTGACGTTTTCTCTGAAAACCGAAAGTAACTTACTCCCACGAAACATTTACTCTTTGAATTCTTTGGAGTATTTTCTACTAAAGCAAGCCGGTATTTGACTCTGGTATCCATAGCAGACTGGTGGGCGTGGCCTTTGATGGCAACATGCCCAGTGCATTATGGGTGTTAAAGTTTTCTAACCCATTTGGAAAAAAGACAACAGCCTTTTTCTCTGTTTTCTCTAGTAAGGTAGCACCGATTTCAAAAATGTTTTTGCCTTTCTACTGTATAGACAGCCAAGTTTTATTGAAAGCCCATTTTGCCAGCAGTGAAGTACCTTTAAGGAATGTTCCATTTTGTGTATTGGTGAAAAAAAAACATACAAAATGTCGGAAACGTCTAAATATCACTTTCTTTGGTCATTAAACTTAGTCAACAATTAAAAATGATTTACTACAATGAAATGAGATAAATTGATGGATTCAATCAAGAAGATCAAGACTACTGTAATGGGACAGGCCAAAATAACCATTTTTGGGGTTGTGGGATAGAGACATTTGAGGAGTTTAAAACTAACTTCTCATTTTGGATTAATTGTAAGTTGGATAAGAGTCTAACAGTTCTCATTACCAAACATGGGATTATTGCCTCATAGGACACCAAATTGCACCATGTTTGTAAAAGTGCCATCAAAGCAGTTGTTAAGAGCGACACCATCAGACACAGCTGTCTTCCCATTAACCCCGAATTCAACCCTGTGCTGTGAACAAGATGCGCTCTAAAAGAGCTTGTCAGAGTCTCGTAATCCAGTGTGTCAAAGGGCCGATTTGGATTGCAGCATACTGTCTTTGTTGATGTGCTGTTACTGAAAGTGATTGACCAGTTTGTGGTTTCATGCATATATTTATCCGCTGGATGGGCAGACAGAGACATTATGCTGTTAATTATTGGCTTTGCCGAGCATAAGCGCTTCCAGCCGTAATGGAGCTTCGAATTCAAGAACGTCTGGACCATCGCACAGCAGGAGAGCTGTAATTATGTGACAGAATGCAAATGTATTTTTGTCCTTGCTGCCTGTCAGTAAAACGTATAAAATAGGATTTAACTCACATGGATGAATTTGCGCTCAATCGCTCATGACTAACAATTTCAATGGTGTATTAATTACGACGTCCAAAAAGAGTAGCGCGGAATATGAAAAACTGTTTAAACCTGTTGAAACTTTCATGGCTCAGATACCACAGAAGCTCATCACACATTGACAGAATAATTCCCAAGCAGAAAAATAGAAGCAGAATGCTTCTATTTAGCTTTTCTTTAGTGTGTTCAACTTGTTAAATTTTCTCACTCTGACTAGTTTATTAAAATTGTCCAACAGGAGAATTCTGTCATTTTTCCCCCCCGAAACATCATGAAATTTCCGCCACATCTCGATTAATGTATTGTGTTTAATAGCAATTTGAAGTGGAAATTACATTTTTAACACTTTTGGAATAAAATGGCTTAATTATCCTGCAAATGGTTATTTCATAACTGTCCCGAAGCACACACAATTAAATAATATTTTGCAGCTTGATTGGAAATGACAGGCAATAAAAAAATATTCTTTTTACAACTGATAATTACCTTAATTTTTCTTGCACATATCACATGTCTTGATTTATCTCATTCTCTCAGTTTATTTAAATCGCCCAACCGGAGAATAATTTAAAATATATTATAGAAAATATTATATATATATGTATATGTATATTTAATAAAAATAAAATATGTGTATATCTATAATATTTAATATATTAAACTGTCTCTCTCTCTCTCTCTCTCTATAAATATATATATATATATATATATGTTTATTCACATTTACATAATATTTATCATCAAACAATATTTATATTTTATTGTTTCATTTTTATTTTATCTGTACATACAAAGTGTTTTATCTTTAGTCAAATGAATTATGAAAAATACAATTATGAATTATCATTGTTTCATTTTTCTACATATAAATAGTTTTAATTATTTAATGAATAATCATATATATAATAATAATCAAAAATATTATTTTTATTTTATTATTCATTATTTTCTCTGTACATACAAAGTGTTTGAACCTTTAGTCGAATGAATTATGAAACATAAAAATTAATCATAAAATACAATTATGAATTAATCATTGTTTCATTTTTCTATATATAAATAGTTTTTATTATTTAATGAATAATAATAATTATATATATATATATATATATATATACACACACATAATACATAATATTCATCATCAAACAATACAAAGTGTTTGAACCTTTAGTCGAATGAATTATGAATTATCAATCATTGTTTCCTTTTTCTTTCTTGCAGCTGAATTTCATTCTGTTTGTGAATATCGTACGAGTTCTGGCCACTAAGATCCGAGAAACAAACGCAGGCCGGTACGACACGCGTAAACAGTACAGGTGAGTGCATGAAATTATTGTTATGCTGGTACATGACCTCATATGAAGAGGATATTGGATTTGGGATTGTTTTGTTCACCAGTGACAAATTAAAATCAAATCTAACGGTTCCAGTTTCTGATGGTATCTGATTCCATAAGGCCAAAAGTACAGGTGCTATTTTATAATATATATATAAAATATATGTTCATACCAGCCCATGCTGCGGCTCAGTTCTGTTTTGCTGTGTTCTTGTGGTTGTTGTCAGTGAGGTGGAGTGTTTGTACATCATTGGTGAGATATCCAGAAGAGGACTGTAATTTTCCAGAGGGTGTTTGAAAGGCTTTCTCATGTGAGAGACAGAGGGAGAGAGAGAAAGCTCTGGTAGTGCTGCTTTCATTAATAGCGTGTCTCCCTTTGGGCAAAAGTCACAGTATCTCTGACTAATAGTCTGCAAGTGGAACTGACTGTAAGATCAGTCTGTATGAAGATAGTCTCTTATCATAGCTGGATGTTAATCAAGAAAATCCCTCCAGTCTGTAATGATAATGTCCTTGCTTGGCTTTGAAGCACAGTTTCACTGTCTGTGGCTCTTTAATGATCCTCAACACTGAAGTGGAGCATACACACACACACAAAACTCGCCAACATGATGAGGGTTCTGGGTAGTTGCTAGGGTGTTCTTAGTGACTGGTAATGCATTCTTGGTGGTTGCTAGGGTATTCTTGGTAGTTGTTAGGGTATTCTTGGTTTTCTTGGTGTTTTGAGTGGTTTTTTGGGTGTTCTAGGTGTTTTTAGTGTGTTCTGGGTGTTTGCTAGGATGTTCTGGTGGTTGCTAGAGTATTCTTGGTGGTTGCTAGGGTATTCTTGGTGGTTGCTAGGGTATTCTTGGTGTTTTCAGTGGTTGTTTGGGTGTTCTAGGTGTTTTCTAGCGTGTTCTGGGTGTTTGCAAGAGTGTTCTGAGTGACTGGTAATGCATTCTTGGTAGTTGCTAGGGTGTTCTTGGTAGTTGTTGGGGTATTCTTGGTTTTCTTGGTGTTTTGAGTGGTTGCTTGGGTGTTCTGAGTGTTTTCTAGCGTGTTCTGGGTGTTTGCTAGGATGTTCTGGTGGTTGCTAGGGTGCTCTGAGTGACTGCTAATGTATTCTTGGTGGTTGCTAGGGTATTCTTGGTGGTTGCTAGGGTATTCTTGGTAGTTGTTGGGGTATTCTTGGTTTTCTTGGTGTTTTCAGTGGTTGTTTGGGTGTTCTAGGTGTTTTTAGTGTGTTCTGGGTGTTTGCTAGGATGTTCTGGTGGTTGCTAGGGTGCTCTGAGTGACTGCTAATGTATTCTTGGTGGTTGCTAGGGTATTCTTGGTGGTTGCTAGGGTATTCTTGGTAGTTGTTGGGGTATTCTTGGTTTTCTTGGTGTTTTCAGTGGTTGTTTGGGTGTTCTAGGTGTTTTTAGTGTGTTCTGGGTGTTTGCTAGGATGTTCTGGTGGTTGCTAGGGTGTTCTGAGTGACTGCTAATGTATTATTGGTGGTTGTTAGGGTATTCTTGGAGGTTGCTAGGGTATTCTTGGTAGTTGTTAGGGTGTTCTTGGTTTTCTTGGTGTTTTCAGTGGTTGTTTGGGTGTTCTAGGTGTTTTCTAGCGTGTTCTGGGTGTTTGCAAGAGTGTTCTGAGTGACTGGTAATGCATTCTTGGTAGTTGCTAGGGTATTCTTGGCAGTTGTTAGGGTATTCTTGGTTTTCTTGGTGTTTTGAGTGGTTGCTTGGGTGTTCTAGGTGTTTTTAGTGTGTTCTGGGTGTTTGCTAGGATGTTCTGGTGGTTGCTAGGGTGCTCTGAGTGACTGCTAATGTATTGTTGGTGGTTGCTAGGGTATTCTTGGTAGTTGTTGGGGTATTCTTGGTTTTCTTGGTGTTTTGAGTGGTTGTTTGGGTGTTCTAGGTGTTTTTAGTGTGTTCTGGGTGTTTGCTAGGATGTTCTGGTGGTTGCTAGGGTGTTCTGAGTGACTGCTAATGTATTATTGGTGGTTGTTAGGGTATTCTTGGAGGTTGCTAGGGTATTCTTGGTAGTTGTTAGGGTGTTCTTGGTTTTCTTAGTGTTTTCAGTGGTTGTTTGGGTGTTCTAGGTGTTTTTAGTGTGTTCTGGGTGTTTGCTAGGATGTTCTGGTGGTTGCTAGGGTGTTCTGAGTGACTGCTAATGTATTATTGGTGGTTGTTAGGGTATTCTTGGAGGTTGCTAGGGTATTCTTGGTAGTTGTTGGGGTATTCTTGGTTTTCTTGGTGTTTTCAGTGGTTGTTTGGGTGTTCTAGGTGTTTTTAGTGTGTTCTGGGTGTTTGCTAGGATGTTCTGAGTGACTGGTAATGCATTCTTGGTGGTTGCTAGGGTATTCTTGGTAGTTGTTAGGGTGTTCTTGGTTTTCTTAGTGTTTTGAGTGGTTGTTTTCTAGGGTGTTCTAGGTGTTTTTAGTGTGTTCTGGGTGTTTGCTAGTATGTTCTGGTGGTTGCTAGGGTGTTCTGAGTGACTGCTAATGTATTATTGGTGGTTGTTAGGGTATTCTTGGAGGTTGCTAGGGTATTCTTGGTAGTTGCTAATGTATTATTGCTAGTTGCTATGGTATTCTTGGTGTTCTGAGTGGTTGCTGGGGCATTCTTGGTGTTATTGGATGTTCTGAGTGGTTACTAGGGTGTTCTGAGTGGTTGCTAGGGTGTTCTGGTGGTTGCTAGGGTGTTCGGAGTGGTTGCTAATGTATTCTTGGTGGATGCTAGGATATTCTTGGTTGCTGCTAAAGTGTTCTGGGTGATTGCTAGTGTAACGGGTTGGCTGTGTAGGAACTCACACGACGAAGAAGATAAATCACAACAAGTCTTTACTAGATAATCCAACAGGAAAACACAGATGAAGGCAGGAACACAACACAACACAAGACCCGACACTGAACTGAGGAAAACCAGGAACTTAAATACACAGACGATTAACTCAAATGACAGCTGAGATGATTAGGTTAGTGTCCATGGTGACAGATTAGTGGCGGGAAAATAGAACAAATGAAAACAAACTGAAAGTCCATGTGGTGTGAAGGTGTGACAGCTAGATTGTTCTCTGTGGTTTCTATGGTGTTCTGGATAATTGCTAGGGTGTTTTGGGTGGTTGCTGGGGTATTCTGAATGGTTGCTAGGGTGTTCTGGGTGGTTGCTAGGGTGTTCTGTGTGGTTTCAAGGGTGTCCTGAATAATTGCTATGTCGTTGCTGTGGCATTGTAATTGGTTGCTACTTGCTAGGGTGTTTTAGGTGGCTTTTACAGTGTTCTAGGTGGTTACTTAGTGGTTGCTAGGGTGTTTTAGGTGGCTTTTACAGTGTTCTAGGTGGTTACTTAGTGGTTGCTAGGGTGTTTTGAATGGTTGCTCTGGGTGGTAGCTATGTGGTCTCTAGAGTATTTTGGGGGGTTGCTAAGTTGTTGCTTGATTGAAAAATATGCATGATTGCTTGATTCTCAACAAACCTTGCAATTGAGGTATCATGTTTATAAAAACCACATGTTACAGATGTGGATTTAATAATTGTGAATAAAGTTTAATATAATATTTAAATATTTATAATAATATTGCTTAATGATGGTGACGTACATTTGACAGGAAATTGGGTATTTAAGGGAGCAATACATGTTTTTGACCATGTAACATTTTAGTTTCCAGTTAATTTTGTGAATAAACATTAAAAGAAATTACTGGAATTAATCCTAAATCATGTGTGAAAAGAAATAGAGCCCCTTCTGGAGAGTGTTTTAAACCCACAGGGGTTAGATAACCTTAAGTGAAATTAATACAGGCAATGAAAGCCAATAATGAAATTACGGATGAACGGGCACAGTCACATTTTACTATTAATGAGAGTCGGACTTATGCTCTGAACTTGAAGTAATTAAGCAATTTACATTCTATTTGAGCTCAGTGCAGTTCTCCTCAACTTCCGTAACCCTTTATTTGAGGATATGAAAAACAGCAGAAATGCCACCGACTCAAAACTTAACTCAACTTTTCTCATTTTCTGTCCTGTAATGCGATAATAAGCCTTTAGAGAGACTTTGACTCACTCTCTCTTACTGTGCTTGCTCTCATTTCAATTTCAATCTCTCAGCTCTCAGTGCTGAAACGGAGGCTGTTTTCCATCGCTTTACTCGGTGTGAAAACCAAGATCATAGGATGCCTTGGGTGTACCATGGTATATTTCAAAGTACCATAGTATAACCATTTAACACTTTATCATATTTGTAAGAGTGTTAAAGGGATAGTTTACCCTAAAATGAAAATTAAGTAATCATTTACTCACCCTGGTGTTGTTCTAATGCTGTATTCTCTTCTTTCTTTTATAGACCAAAAACAAAAATTCCTGTTCGTGCTCGTCAATATAATGGCAGTTAATAGCGACCAGCATCAAGCTTTTTAAAATAGACACAAAAGTATCACAGAATGATCTCATGCCATATATTCCAAGTGTTCTGGGGGTATACTATATGAAATTTAATGTATTATTTAACAAAATTCTTGACCGTTGGTCTTCAGTGCACGGCTACGCAACGTGTGTCTTCGTGAGGCTCTTTTAGTGCTGCAGTTCACCTCTTGTTTCCCAGAAAAAGCACACAAGTTGTGAGAAATCAAGCTTAACAAAACGCGACATGAAATACAATGCCTAGAAATCCCCAAAAAGTATCCGTGTACTTTCTTCAGTGAGGTAAATATCTCCGGAACGTGTTAACTTGTTGTTATGAGGAACACAACGGATATATTCACCTCAGAGAAGAAGGTACCTGGGTTGTATTTCATGTCCTGAAGACCAAAGGCCAAGGTCAGGATTTTTGTTAAAAAAAAAAACACTAAGTGTAAATAGTCTTGTTGGCAAAGGCTGTTTACACTAACTCCACCCACCAATGTCTGGTTGGACCAATCAACGTCTGCAGTGGCGTAGGCTGTAGGGAGTGTGGCGCATGAAAGTAGCTTTTGACACGATCGACCCGAGTTCAAATCCGCCTTTTGCCGAACTTCTCCCTTTTCCCATCACAAATCAGATTGGAAAGGCATTTTTTTTTCAATAAAAATGAAGAAAATATTTGAAAAGTGGAAATAAAGTGCTTAAGTATTTATCGGGTAAGGTTAGAGGTAGGGGTAGAGAGGGCTTTATTGTCCCAATAGGGTGGCATCCATTTAATAATTTTAATAAATATAATCATTTACACTGTTATTATTGCATCCTATTAATGTACAACATTACTGAGGAGCAAATAGTATCTGCCACTATTTATAAGTATAAATAGCATTTATTTATAACAAACTATATGCACTTATTGCAAAGAACTGCTACTTTTATATAGTGTAAATAGAATATATCATAATACGAATATATTAGTGTAAATAGCATATCGCTAAGAAAATGCTGCTATTGTCACTTTGCGTAATAGAATATATCGCTATTTTCACTTAGTGTAAATAGCATCTAATAGGTTGTTTGCAATCACGTGGTTCTGGTGACACACGAAATTAATGTGGAGGGCAAGCAGTGAAAATTAGAATGGAAGAGATGGGGAGAAGTCCGTACTGTGCTGGTTTAGAAAGGTATAAACAGAAAATCACAACATATTTTGGACGTGAACCTTATGTTATGAAGAGGAGCGATTTTTCTACTGAATTGAAAGACTTGACTGCCATCGAGGAGGTAGATATAGAGAATGTGAAGCTGCCGTCATGCCGCGTTCAGGTCTGGGTTTGTTTATATTGCGCTGCCTCTCTACTAGTGACGTTAAGGGCAGTATTTTTGATTTTCTGTCGTGATTGTGAAAAATGTCGCCATTGTAGGTCATTTATGCTGAATCGAGAATTGCAACAGGAGCTCACATCATTGTTCAGGGAAGAAACTGGACGGTGTAATACAATTTTCGCCTTTTCTACGTGTAAAAACACTAAGGGAAGCAGGTTGAGGTGGTGACAGGGAGACGCCGTATATCAAATCTAATAATGTCACTGATTGAACCCACTCCCTATCACTCAATAAAATAATCACAAAGCTGAGTGTTTTTGAAAGTGTTGTATTTTGTTTGGTTTAATAATTAACATTACACTTGCCAGTATGACTCTCACTCGGCTTGTGAATGAGTATAACTTGCACGCAGCCACTTCAAACCTGTTCACAAGCTTCTATGGGTTTGATTTTGGTTGTCATTTGTTGAAATAAATACAAAAAAAAAAAAAATACAGTGTGTCGGTGTCTGTCATAGACTGTAAAAAAGGGTGTCTGTCCGCTGAATGCCCATCTGATTCTCCTCCGTGGTCATATGGGAAAGTGAATATTTACAAAGAAAACATTAAAACTACAGTTACATTTACACCCTTCCAACAAAGAAATGGATCGACTTCTGTCAGCTTGTTGAACACATTTTTTTTATTTGGACATTTTCTACCATGATGGCTGAAGCAGCAGCGCGTGACACTGTTTTCACGGTAACCAGATCAACATTGTAAACGGAATTATACTAAACTGAAGTGAAAACACCAAACGATCATGCAATGGGATAAAATATCTTTTCTTCCCTGCAAACGATACCATGAAGAATGTGGTTATTTAACCAAGTCAAAAACCAAAAAAAGGTAAGCAGGTATCCATATTCATTTCAGTGTCAGCAGACGCAAAACACTATAGAAGGTGACAACTTTTAAAGTTAAAAAATGATATAAGTTACATAAACGATAAAAGCTCATTGTGGTTTCTTGGTTTGATAGATTTGAGCAACCATAAACGACGCAAAACAAAGGAATTTTGAGTTTGTGATAGGATTCCTATATAGAAAAATCACTCCTTGCCCTCCAGCCGCATTTCGCGTGCAGCAATGACGTCATGTGCAAACAACCTATTGCTATTAGGGCTGCATGATTAATCGGAATTAAACCGCACGCGATTTGGCAAAGGCTCTGTGATCAGTAGCTGCTCCTGACAGCCAGAGGGCGCTATCGCGCAGAAACTCAAAATATGCCCCACCGAAGTATGATATAACGCACGTCATTCCAGGAAATCCCTATGGGCATCATACTGTCGCTGTAGCTAAATAAACAGAAGACTGAAACGCTTTGATTGATTAAACATGACTAATAAACACACGACTACGACAATATATGGTTTATCTGAGTTTTTCAAGCCTTCTCGGGTATTGTCATTATAATTAAGTATATTTATACTTCAGTGCAAATTGACATTAAACACTAACTTGTGTCTCCCTATGTTAATCTTGTGCAAAAAAACCCCACAAAATAACATTTAATTTCAACATTTATTTATACGGTCTGATGCAAAGCATGCTGGGAATTAGAAATCTGCTGCAACTCAACTCAATCATATTAAGTTCAGCTTACTACAATGAAATTTTGAGTTCACGCAACTTTTTTTTATTAAGTACGATGAACTTTTATTATTATTTGAGTGAAACAAACTCATTTCATTTAATTGATTTCACTGTTCAGTTTCACAGTGTGTCGTACACCCCCAGAACACTTGGGATCATTCTGTGATACTTTTGTGTCTTGATGCTGGTCGCTATTCACAGCCATTATACAGAAGAGCTTGAGTGGGACATTTTTTAAAAATCCTCCTTTTGTAAGAATTTCAGAGTGAACTATCCCTTTATGGGTTGAAAATAGTGATGAAAAAAGTCTGTCTGTCTGTGTTCAGGAAGCTGGCCAAGTCCACATTTGTTTTGGTTCTGGTTTTCGGCGTCCACTACATCATGTTTGTGGGAATGCCGCACACGTTCACAGGTCTTGGTTGGGAGCTGCGCATGTACTTTGAACTCTTTTTCAACTCGTTCCAGGTGAGTTACTGACTAATCTATTTCCACTCTCAATAAATACTCTCTTATGTGGCGTTAGATAACGTTGAGTATAATGTTGTCAGTTTCCATTTTGGTTTAATTTGCTCTGTTGGTGTGATAAATAACTGCACATTCATATTTCGAAAATGTTTTGCTGCTTATCTGGGGACAGTGTGAACGAATAATGACACATGGAATAAATTAAGGGAGATAACAAAAGACAATTTACAAAATAATTGAATAGATAAAATAAATTAAACTAAAATTAAAAGTTGGTGCTGAGGTACATCAGAAGCTCCTTGCTCTTCTGTCTTTCCTGTGAAAGCTTTCCGTCTTTTTGTTTCTTTACTGTAAAATAAAAATTTAAAAATAAATAAAAATAAAAATAGATTAAGTGAAAAGTTGGTGCTGAGGACCATCAGAAGCTTTTCTGTCTTTACTGTGAAATAAAGATTAAAATTAATTAAATTAAAAGATGGTGCTATGCATCAGCTTTTTTCTTGCTTTTCTGTCATTGAAATAAAAGCCAAAAACCTGAATATTTATACTCATTCTTATTTATATAAAATATATTTATATAAAATAAATAAGAATAGATCTATTTTGACTTTTATATATGAATAAATGAATATAGATAGATAGATAGATAGATAGATCTGTGTGTAATGTTTAAGTCCACAAAGATGACGAAGAGCAGCATAACTTTAATAAGCAAAACAAAAGCAAGTACTTTATTGAGAAAACACAATATAACAGTGTTCTATGCACAAACAACACCAGACAAAGAACTGAGGAAACTGAAGGTCTTAAATACACAAGACAACAAACTCAGTACTAAACAGGTGTTCGAATCAGAAACAATGAATTACCATGACAGCTAATGACATGCGGGAACACAGGAAAACAAAGAGAAGCAAACTAAAAAAGAAAACCAAAACAAGCAAAATGTGACACTGTGTGTGTTTGTGTTTTTTTGTTCACTTATCCTTCTTATCGGTGTTTGTTGCTCTCTTTCAGGGATTTTTTGTGTCCATTATCTACTGCTTCTGCAATGGAGAGGTAAGTGTGGGTGGAGCAACATCTATATTTTAAATACTGGCACTTTAGTAAAGTTTGTATTCATAGTGATCCTGTCAACCTTTCTTTCAAAGACAAAGATTTGTAGAAAGGTTTTAATGTCAATCCACAACATTGGTTTTTGCTCATTATCCTCTGTTCTATCCCAGGTCCAGACTGAAATCCGTAAGACCTGGCTCCGTTGGACGCTTGCATTTGACTGGAAGGGTCCTGTAGTTTTGGCGAACTACCGCTACGGGTCGGTCCTGAATGGCAGCGGCGCCAGCGTCCAGTCCCAGCTGATCTCTGTGAGCCGCAGTTCTGCCCTCCTCACCAGCAGGGTGTATCGCTGCGCCGGTCGAACCAGTGTCAGCTCGCTCACGCACGCCTCGCACATACACACCACCTTGCCCGGGTACGTCTTCAGCAACTCGGACATTGAGAGCCTTCCGCCTTCGATTCCGGAAGAAATCGACGAGGAGGCCAAACACATCGATGACATCACACTCAAAGAAAGCGCTAAAGCCGTTAATGTCATCACCGTACGACAGGAAGCCCTCAGCGTCTGTTTCGAAGAGAGTGGACAAAGCACATCCCACGTGGATTCTGATGACATCGTAAAGAGGGACGAAGACGGCCCCCCTACGGAAATCACCAAATGCACTGGTGACATCATGCTGAATGATTCTTTATCTGTGAGGTACAACAGTTTGGATCAAGAGGAAGAGGAAGTACTTTAAAAAGCAGACTTCATTTAACGTTCACAAATTGCCGTTTGCAACCCCTTTTACTTCTTTCATGTGACGTATTTATGATTGAAACAGGATATTCAAAAAAAAACCAAAAAAACTTGATTATCCTTCGGGAATTGATTGGATTGTCAAAATCGGCTGTACATTCCAAAAATGGAGCCAGACCTGAATGCAAGTTTGCAGTGCCTAAACAGTAATTTGGATATTTGTTAACATCATCCAATAGCCCGCGCCACGTAAGTAAGGTAAGCTTAAAAGTAAAGTCGCCTCAGAAAGAAGAGCTAGTTTTGTGGGGGAGGGAAAGTTTTTTTTTTTTAAATGACGTGCATTGATTAATAGTAAGACCAAATACGTGTATTAAAGGATTAGTTTACTTTGAAATGAAAAATACCCCAAGATTTACTCACCCTCAAGCCATCCTAGGTATATATGACTTCTTTCTGATGAACACAATCGGAGTTATATTAATAAACATCCTGACGCATCCACTTTACGAGTATGTAAAATATCTAACTTCTGCCAGACCGCCTTCCATATTCAACTTACGAAAAAAAGCGTAACTGACGCAACATCAGTTACACTTTCTTCGTAAGTTGAATACGGAAGGCGGTCTGGCGGAAGCTAGTTATTTTACTTTATAATCTGTTAAATATGGATATTTTTCTTACACAAACGCATTTTTTATGATGGATGGATGCACTTTCTTCAGCTTCATACTCGTTGTTTCCTGTTCACTGCCATTATAAAGCTATGATGCATCAGGATATTTATTAATATAACTCCGATTGTGTTCATCAGAAAGAAGAAAGTCATATACACCTAGGATGGCTTGAGGGTGAGTAAATCTTGGGGTAATTTTCATTTCAAAGTGAACTAATCCTTTAAGAAAGTAAATGGGGTCCATTTTGATTTAATGTTTACTTCAAAATAATCTCAATGAATTGCCGTTTTGCAACCCATTTTACTTCCGTGATGTGACATATTTACGATTGAAACATGGTATTCTACAACAACAACAGAAAACCTTTGATTTTATCCTTTGGGAATTGATTGGATTGTCAAAATTGGTTGTACATACCAAAAATGGAGCCAGACCTGAATGCGAGTTTGCTAAGAATGTGTATTAAGAAAGTAAATGGGTCCATTTTGATTTCATGTTTACTTAAAAAATGATCGCAAGCCAGTCAAACACAGAGGCTATACGTGTTGTGTAATGCATGAAAATACAGTTTGGTTGGGATCAATAGTTTTCACTAATTTTTAGGCCTTCCGTTCAAAGCCCAGTTTGCAAGAAAGACTTGTGGAATTCTCCTTCTGCTTGCGTTTTGTTTGTAAAATTGTTCGCCAAACCATTTGTGCGTAAATTGGTTTTACCAATAAATTTTGACATATTTGTTATGCTCGTGTTTCATGAATGCGACCAATGTTCAGAGTTCTGCTTTGCAGTGTTAGTATTTGATTATGCTTTTAGCAAGACAGTCAGTTGGTCGCTTCTTGGCATGAATGTTTTATTGTACAAATTTTGTATCAAGCTATTTTTTTACTGTGTTTTACAAGTAAATGTTTTTCTTAAATTGTTTTAAATGTATTGACATTTCACGCGAAGGTGTAATAAACGCAATGAATCATACATTGTACTTCAGAATATGAACTAAAAACATTGCATCTGATGTGCAAGTCAACAAGAACACTTAAATTTACAGTGTAAAATGTTAAAAATAAAGATTTCAAGATTCAAGTATCTAACACATTGTAATATCTCATTTAAAAAATATATCAAAAAGATGTAATATAACGACTGAAAATCACAAAATTCACAACTTTTATTGCATATATATATATATATATATATTAGAGATGCACCAATATATTGGGCACTAATCGGTATCTGCCGATAAAAGCCGATTGTCTTGCTAATATATATATATTAGAGATGCACCGATATATCGGCCACTAATCGGTATCAGCCAATAAAAGCACATTTTTACACTATTGGCTATCGTCCGATAGTTTAAAAACAGCCGATAGTCAGGGCCAATATATCCTGTCAATCAAAAGAGGGCAGGAATTTTTGAATTTTTGCTTTGTGTAAATAAAATGCTAAGAAACCAGTTTGATGTTCAATATTAATAATAATTATATGAATTAATAACATTCAGAAAGTTAAGAAATAATAATTTAATTTTCAGAATTTAGTTAATGTGTGTTAATATTAATGTGAGTAATGTGTTTGTTTATAACTGATAATCTGAAATAAGTTGATGAAATGGAGAGAATAAAGTTTCTAAATATAATAATTAAAAATATAATGATTAATTATTAATTATAATGAAATTATCATTCATTTAAAAGAAGATATAAAAGGCAGAACCCCCAAACTATCAGTATTGTTATCGGTATCGGCAAATATCACTTGAATAATTGGCTATCAGTGGAGAAATTTAGTATTGGTGCATCTCTAATATATACTGTATATATATATATATATATATGCTACAATATGTTACATATGAATACTTACGAATACCACAGGGTCAGGTTAAAATATGATCACAGGTGATCATAACCATGTAAATTTAAAGCACAACATGTGTTCTTGTCCCAGCGAATAAAATACCTTAAGATCAGGCCACACACATTTGTGAAAGAGTATAGTTAAATGTAATTTGAATTTGAATAAAGCTTTATCCTGAATAGCTGAATTAAACCGAAAGCTTTAATAGACTCGAGTGTTTACCGTTCGTTACCCCAGGGTGCCCTTAATGGGTCTTGATCTGAGTTTAAATCGACCGCACTGCCATTTATGGCCCCGTGGGAGTTGGGTTGTGTGTTTGTACTGTGATTACAGTTACATAACCTTTCCCAGGAGGGCTCCTGTTTAATCACAGAGAAATTTTATTTATAGAAAAAAAAGTTCAAACTACAATATTAAGGCTTTTTATAAGTTTCTTGATTCTGAGATTTTTCAGATCCTAAAAATCTGTCATCGTTTCAGATGATACTGAGCTGCCATCACAAGTCAGAGATTTTAATACAAGCTCAAACATTTCCCTACAAATCCTTGCAAATTATCTGAGCCATGCTAATTATTTAATAAATATATATTATAACATCTTACTATATATTTAGGTATTATTAAAATATATTATTAGCATTTAAGTTGTTAATTTTTTTTAACTCTTTTACCATACTGTCAACAATCGTTGCATTTTTGTCTCTTAGGAATGAAACTAAACTCTCCAGAGGAGTGAAAGAGCAACATCTGAACAATGTCCTTTTGTGGATCATATAATTTGAATTCCATTTAAATTGGTCGATGGCAGACATTGCCTAAACTGCAAAAAACAAGCCACGTCTATCCAATTTTCCTTATAATGAAGCTGAATAGATGTCCTCAGACTCGTGCCAATATTGATTTGCCTCCTGTGAAAAGCAACTGATTCGCTGCCCTTTTGCTTACCATGCACACACAGTCTTTTCATAGAAAGGAAATGGAAAATGATTAACTTTAATGATGGCCATTGTGTAGGAGCAGGTGACAAAATGTCGCTTTCTCTCAAATTATTGTACCTTTTTATGTCCCCGTCATCGCTAATCTTCCGAATTTCTGTCTCCATTAGCAAATGCATCCATACAAAGTCCTCTTTTAATCAGCCCTCTCCTGCATTTCCTGTGCTCATTAGACACTACGACAAGCTTAGCAGGAGAAAGTGATGTTAAAGGGCTTCATGTGTACCGCTTTTTCAACACTCTTTCCCTTCAGCGAGGACCCCTGGGTTACTTCATCCAGTTGGCAGAAAAAGAAAAAACGTTTTGAATGCTTGTTCCTCTGTAACCCTTGTGTAGAAGTGCCAGCAGCAAAGTTATTTCCATGCAATCTGTGAAAAGAACATCTCTTTTTTTAACAAAAGGAAGGATATTTTAGGCGATGGCAGAAATAATTTTTTCCCCACCACTGGTGCAAAAAAAGATGTTTTTTATTCTTTTTTTTTTTTTTTATTATTGTCTTGTCTAGCATGTAATTAACGGCTTGAGGTATAATTCGTACAGTTATAAGACTTACAGCCAAGCCGTGGTTTTATATCTCATCATAGTATCCAGTCAGGCGTAACTTGCCGATGATGGCTTCATTACCGACACTCGGCACTTTTATCTCATCTGAATGATTTCATTTCTGCAGGTGTGTGTTTTTTAAACCTGCTGATTGATTTTTATCTGTAAGTGCATGATTTTCCCAGTGAAATGTTATTGCTCAGAGATTGCACTTCCTTCTCTGTTATGATTCATAAGTATCAACTTTGCCTTAGTAGTTATGGTTCCATCCACTTATTTTTATGCAAATTTTGGGATATCAAACCTGATCTCACGAGGTGGCAATTTCGTATGAATTATATAATGTGACTCATACAAAAATGTAGGTTTATTGGGGAAAAAAATGTAAGGTAAACATATCCGTCACTGGGGTGTAAGCAGGTCGTACGAAAACTTATTAATGAGTTTGTTCGAATTAGCCACCAATTTGCCAAAACGTAAAATATTTACGAATTTCCATGAGATTGTGTTAGTATTTTGCAGAAAAATGGCAAGGCGTGCATCAATTCTAAAAATGTGCATTAAAAAACGTATACACTCAATTAAGGCGGGTCATTTTTTATCCAATAAGAAAACAAGCACATAAACTACGATGGAAACACGTTTACCGAATAAACCCCTCAAAAATCCCCCAACAGAGGATTTGATTGGGTAAGTGGACTAACCAGTGGAGAAATCACATCACACAGCATCTCAAGTGTCGGTTTGCTCGCTCTGAAATGTCGCAATATTTCGCACCAATTTCCCAGGAAGTGACAATTTTGTTCTCTTGAATACATGTGATGGTAACTTTGTAATGGATGAAAACTTAGTGCTTTATTCACAAATGTTTTATGTGATATTCCAATTTTGCACATAAATTAGGATGGAAAGAAAGCTAGCGACATTTAGACTTTAGACTAAATTATTTAAAAGTTTAAAAGTAAGCGAATATGTCTATTTACAAGTATGTGACGCAGTCATCTTTCTTTTCAGGTACCTTTGTGTTAAAGGGTTAGTTCACCCAAAAATGAAAATTCAGTCATTTATTACTCACCCTCATGTCGTTCCACACCTGTAAGACCTTCGTTCATCTTCAGAACACAAATTAAGATATTTTTGATAAAATCCAATGGCTCAGTGAGGCCTGCATTGCCAGGAAGATCATTTCCTTTTTCAATGCCCAGAAAGCTACTAAAGATGTATTTAAAACAGTCCATGTGACTACAGTGGTTCAACCTTAATGATATGAAGCGACGAGAATACTTTTTGTGCACAAAAAACCCCCAAAAAATCGACTTTATTCAACAGTATCTAGTGATGGGCGATTTCAAAACACTGCTTCATGAAGCTTTGAAGCTTTATGAATCTTTTGTTTCAAATCAGTGGTTCGAAGCATGTATTAAACTGCCAAAGTCCCGTGAACTATTGAAATTTTGAAACACTTATGACGTAGTGAAGCCTCGTTTACTGAAATCAAGTGATTTTGGCACTCTGAACCACTGATTCGAAACAAAAGATTCGTAAAGCTTCGAAGCTTCATGAATCAGTGTTTTGAAATCGGCCATCACTAGATATTGTTGAATAAAGTCGTTTTTTTTTTTTGGTGCAAAAAAGTATTCTTGTCGCTTCATATCATTAAGGTTGAACCACTGTAGTCACATGAACTGTTTTAAATACGTCTTTAGTAGCTTTCTGGACATTGAAAAGGAAATGATCTTGCTGGGAATGGAGGCCTCACTGAGCCATCGGATTTTATCAAAAATATCTTAATTTGTGTTCTGAAGATGAACGAAGGTCTTACGGGTGTGGAACGACATGAGGGTGAGTAATAAATGACAGAATTTTCATTTTTGGGTGAACTAACCCTTTACAGATCCTAACAAAGTTTCTAAAATCATACAAAATTGTAGGAGTAGCAAAAAAAATGGTTTTATGTCTAAATCCAAGATGGCTGCCAATTTGACTGATGATTTTCACAGTGACAGAGACACAAAATATTTATAATACAACTCAGAAAAATTTAACTTGATGAGCAATACCTGAGTTTATTTTAAAATCTCTCACTTTTGATTGCAGACTATCTTGGCAACAAGCAAAGTTTGGAACTTTATTGAGATTCTCAAACTTCGTTTCTCAGAGGGAAATTCTGAAGCAAGAGCCTTAAGCAAAAGTTAATTTGCTAACCAAATGAGAAATCACATCTCATTTGTGATTTTTCTTGCTTACAGGCTATGAAAACCAGCACCAATTTAGGAAATTCAACCATCGTTATGAGTGTTCCTATTTCTGGTCGTTACAAACACTTATGTGCAAAATAATGAACACCAAACAGACACTATAACAATATAAAAAAACCCCACTTGAGATAATGAGATCGCACTTATACACACATGTATAACAAGTTCTCCATTTCAAAACCTTGAACACAGGGTTTCCAAGTGCTCGGTTGATATTTGCACCTGCTAATTACACAGCAAGAGCCATGCAGAGAGCGACGATTGAAAATAGATGTAGCTTTACACACACCACAGCTTTGTTTCCCTTGTTGTTGTGTTGTGATCTGGGACATCAGAGATTCTGATCTACATCAGGTGGGGACATATGGGATTTGAAAAAGAATTTGATGATAATTGACAGTAATGAGCTGAACAGGCCCAGTGGCATGGAAATTAACGCATGTCTTCAGGGAGCGACTCCTTCCTTGTTTTCTGTTCTTTGATGTTGATGTTCTCAGGATCTGTGCTAAACAGAGGTTACAAATGCATGTTCACTGAACGTAAAGGGCTGGTTCACGCAAGAATGAAAATTCTGTCGTCGGTTACATTGAGAGTAAATCGTATTACTTTGTTTCATGGAACAATGAAGGAATGTTTGGGCTGCTCAATCTTTACTAGAGCTAAGTAAAAATGAGTTCAGATTAATTGAGATCTTCACTGGTTTCAGCAGCGACGTGCTGAATGTACAGCCCCAGAGCACAAGAAATCATGTTTTACCCAAGTTTGCACTTTGCAGTTTGAGTTGCAAATTCCTGACAGGAAACGTCTTGCAGATGAATGGAGGCCCATTTCTGCCACTTAAGAAAAAAAAACAATGCTTTGCTGACAAAAAGTTGTCATTATGAATTAAAAATAGTAAGAGTCAAAATTGACATACTAAGTCATAATTTTGACACTTTATTTCATAATTATGACAAAAAGTTGAAATTATGAGATATATAGGTCATAATTATGAGATAAAAAGTCAAACTTATTACATACTAAGTCATAATGACACAATTATGAGATTAAAAACTGACTTTTATGACTTTCTATGCAATAATTAATCCAAATTTTGACTTTTTCCAACTTTTCAAGTCATAAATATGACTTAGTATGTCATAATTTTGACTTTTATCTCATAATTATGAATTAGTATGTCATAATTTTGACTTTTCTCATAATTATGACTTAGAATGTCAATTTTGACTTTTCATCTCAAATAGGACTTCGCTTGACATAATTTCAACTTTTTATCTCATAATTATGACTTGTCATAATATGATTGTCATAATATATAGTGTCATAAATTTGACATTTTGTCTCATAAATAGGATTTAGCTTCTCATCGACTTTTTATCTCATAATTATGAATTAGTATGTCATAATTTTGACTTTTCATCTCTTAAATAGGACTTAGCTTCTCGTCGACTTTTTATCTCATAATTATGACTTAGCTTATCATAATTTAGACTTTTTGACTTAGCTTCTCATAATTTAGACTTTTCGTCTCATAAGTAGGACCTAGCTTCCCTTTGAATTTTCATCTCAGAAATAGCACTTAGCTTGTCACAATTTTGACTTTTATATCTCGTAATTATGACTTAGTATGTCATAATTTTGACTTTTCATCTCAAATAGGACTTCGCTTGTCATAATTTCAGCTTTTTATCTCATAATTATGACTTAGTATGTCATAATTTCAACTTTTTGTCTCATTACTTAGCTTCTCATAATTTCGCCTTTTCATCTCATAATTGACTTAGTAATTAGTCATAAATAGGACTTAGCTTGTCATAATTTTGACTTTTCATTTCATAATTGTCATAATTTCGACTTTTATATCTCATAATTATGACTTAGTATATCAAATTTTGACTTTTCGTCATAAATAAGACTTCCTTGTCATAATTTCAACTTTTTATCTCAATTATGACTTAGTATGTCATAATTTTGACTTTTTGTCTCATAAATAGGACTTCGCTTGTCATAATTTCAGCTTTTTATCTCATAATTATGACTTAGTATGTCATAATTTCAACTTTTTGTCTCATTACTTAGCTTCTCATAATTTCGCCTTTTCATCTCATAATTGACTTAGTAATTAGTCATAAATAGGACTTAGCTTGTCATAATTTTGACTTTTCATTTCATAATTGTCATAATTTCGACTTTTATATCTCATAATTATGACTTAGTATATCAAATTTTGACTTTTCGTCATAAATAAGACTCCGCTTGTCATAATTTCAACTTTTTATCTCAATTATGACTTAGTATGTCATAATTTTGACTTTTTGTCTCATAAATAGGACTTAGCTTGTCATAATTTCTACTTTTCATCTCATAATTATGACTTAGTATGTCATAATTTCGACTTTTCGTCTAATAAATAGGACTTAGCTTCTCATCGACTTTTTATTTCATAATTATGACTTAGCTTGTCATAATTTAGACATTTTATCTCATGATTATGACTTAGCATATTATAATTTCAACTTTTCATCTCATAAATATGACTTGTCTTTTCATAATTTTGACTTTTTATCTCATAATTATGACTTGGCATGCCATAATTATGATTTACCAAACCATGATTGTTTTTCTTATGTGGTAGAAATGGGCTTTCATACCGTTGAGCAAATGCCATAAAAAAAAATCTTTCAGGAGGAGACGTGCACATCAAATAGACATCTCCACAATGTATGTGTGCTATGAGGGATGACAAGAATACACGTCTTTCTGGCGAGTTGTTCCTGCGGGTTGTAATCATACAGCGTAATCAGTGTCTGAATCATGAAAAATGACTTATAAACCGGTTCTTATTAATGAATTATAAACATGCAGTGCAACCAGTGACAAATTACTCTTTACACTTTACTCTCTTTACACTCTTTACTCAGGTTCCTTTTAGTGGATCAAAACATACACTGCACTTACAACAAATGCCACTGAACCAAGTCATTGAAGTGGCTCACAAACTCATGAAAGTTTGAATCAGTCAGATGGATCTTTCAAATAGACATGTTAGAGCAGTTATTTGTTTATTATTCATTTTTTTCCTGTTGTTTTCCACAGAAGTCATGCAGGTTTGGAACGACATGAGGTGAATAAATGATAAAAATTTTCATTTTTGGGTAAACTGTTCTCTTTGTATATGTGTGTGTATCCATCACAATGGACCGCTGGCTGTCTTATTACAGTTTTCTCGCTCCAGATGGCCTTGTCTCTTCAGTATGACACCCTCATTAGATGCCATTCACACCTCCCATTCCCCACAATGAAATTTTAGGGAACAAGATTTGGCTCGTTGTTCTCCCAAAACATCCCTCTCATTCAGGTATGATAAAAGATTGTGTAGCCAGCGAGCTATAACATATTCAGATAGACAATACTCAATCACACCGTATTGATGTTCTCCCACGATACTCCATTTGTTATGCTGCAATGCATTGTGGGTGATTGATTTTCTCTGCCTTGTCTTTACTGAAGGAATAATTGATATGAGAGCTAGTTTGTGTTAGAGGTACTTAGTTAAAGAGAATCAATCCAAGAATGAGAAGAAGCTGAGAAACAAAGAAGAAAACAAAAGATCCATAAACTACTAAAACTACCCATAAGCCCTTAGGTTTTCTTCTAACTGGAAACAGTCTGACAGTGGACTATGATCATTACTGAAAAACTTAGAAAAGAAACCCATGTTCTTTGCAGTCACAGTCCAGTTTCCCCTGAACGGTGAGTGGAAATTCAAGAGGAAATCAGTCGTACTGCACTTTTTTCTCCTTGAAGGTTTAGCCTATTTGTCTGAAAAGACAGTTTGAATACCCATGAGCCCTCTGTTTTTCTTTTAACTCTGGTCTGACTGTAGAGTACATCATTATCAGAATAAAATCTTCTGAGTTCAGTTAGGCCAGAATCACTAGTCGACACATTTAGCCCCTGGTCTCGTTGTACATAGGCTTACTAAATTTTGACCATTGCTCTCGCGTCTCATGTTTTAAACTGCTAAACGAGTTCTGTGTGTTATTTCCGATCGATATTTTCATTTTCTTGCTTGAACTCAAAACTCAAGCGTTTGATTATCTACCAAATGTTTATGTTCAGCATACAAAGCAAAAGTTATACTGAAGTCCTCAAAGCCAGTTACTTGCTTACGTTAAACGAACGCGAGACCGCACAGTAATACCAGCAGACAGATGAGCGGTCATTTACAAAAATATAGAGCTGTGTAACACGTAAAATATTTAATTCATGAGGTTATACCTTCGAAACGGTGTGTATTTTACCTTCTGCTTCTATAAAGTATCTTGCCCCACAGATGTCCATTCATATCATTAAAGGGTTAGTTCACCCAAAAATGAAAATTCTGTCATTAATGACTCACCCTCATGTCGTTCTACACCCGTAAGACCTTCGTTCATCTTCAGAACACAAATTAAGATATTTTTGATTAAATCCGATGGCTCAGTGAGGCCTGCATAGACAGCAATAGTACTTCCTCTCTCAAGATCCATAAAGGTACTAAAAACATATTTAAAACAGTTCATATGAGTACAGTGGTTCTACTTTAATATTATAAAGCAATGAGAATATTTTCTGTGTGCCAAAAAAACAAAATAACGACTTTTTTAACAATATCTAATGATGGCCAATTTCAAAACACTGCTTCATGAAGCTTTTGGAGCTTTATGAATCAAATCAGTGGTTCGGAGCACCAAAGTCACGTGATTTCAGCAGTTTGGTGGTTTGACACGCGATCCGAATCACTAATTCGACTCAAAAGATTCATAACGCTCCGGAGCAGTGTTTTGAAATCGCCCATCACTAGATATTGTTTTTTTTTTTTTTTTTTTTTGGCGCACAAAAAATATTCTCGTCGCTTTATAATATTAAGGTAGAACCACTGTAGTCACATGAACTGATTTAAATATGTTTTTAGTACCTTTATGGATCTTGAGAGAGGAAGTACCATTGCTGTCTATGCAGGCTTCGTTGAGCCATCGGATTTAATCAAAAATATCTTAATTTGTGTTCCGAAGATGAACGAAGGTCTTACGGGTGTAGAACAACATGAGGGTGAGTAATAAAAGACATTATTTTCATTTTTGGGTGAACTAACCCTTTAAGAGCATTGCACTCGTGCTGTGTTTGTCGTTGATGAACGCAATTTTGATTTTTGTCGACTTAAACCAGACACTGCAAGTTTAACTTGCAGCCTACTGCACTATTTAACTTTCCCTTTTATTTACTTTACAGAAACATTTTTATATTCTCATGATATGACGTCAAGAAACTAAAAAGATTTGCAGCCTTAAATGGATAGTTCGCCCAAAAATGAAAATTAAGCTATCCCATGATTTACTCACCCTCAAGCCATCCTAGGTGTATATGTCTATCTTCTTTCAGACGAACACAGTCTGAGATATATTTTAAAAATATCCTGGCTCTACCAAGCTTTATAATGGTAGTGAAAGGGGGCATGTTTTAAAGCCAAAAATAAATGCATCCATCCATCATAAATATAATCCATACGGCTCCAGGAGGGTAATAAAGGCCTTCTGAAGCGAAGTGACTGGTTTTTTAAAAGAAAAATATCCATATTTAAAACTAAAACTATTAAATATTTAATAACTAGCTTCCGGCAGACAGCCGTACTTAACGATTTGTGGCGGAAGCTCAGATGATAGAGCAAAACAAAACACCGGTCATGAATTTGAAGTCTAAAATGAGAAATTTTGAAGAGAAATGCCAGAGGATTTTGATATAAGAGAAGAGGAGCTTGAGTTTGTTGCCCAGCCATATTTGTTTGAACCGCAAGAGGTGTCTAAGCTTACGATACTCCTACATCCTGCGTCATACATCGTGTCAGGAGTTACTCATTTGGCGCATGTCGACTTGTGTAGTATGCGTACGGTCATCTGGCAGAAGCTAGTTATTTTAATTTATAAAGGTTTAAATATGGATACTTTTCTTACCAAAACCCATCGCTTCGCTTCAGAAGGCCTTTATTAACCCCCTGGAGCCATATGGATTATATTTATGATGGATGGATACATTTTTTTTTTTTTCAAAACAGGCCCCCCATTCACTACCATTATAAAGCTTGGAAGAGTCAGGATATTTTTAAATATAACTCTGATTGTGTTCGTCTGAAAGAAGATAGTCATATAGGATGGCTTGAGGGTGAGTATATCATTTTTGGGTGAACTATCCCTTGACATTGTTTTATAATGCAAATGGGAAATTAATAAGCCAAAAATCTGGGAACAGATCCCTTTGGTTGGTTCAGTCTATTTTTGATGTCTAAAAGCTGGTTCAATTAATGAAACCGTTAAAAATTTTTTCCATCATTAATGAATTCTGAGGAAGAAATACATGCAGAAAAAAGACAATAAAACAATATATATTTGGATATTGAAGTGACTGTACAAGTCATCTCTTTTTGATGTAGGGCTACACAGGAACCTTGACCTTGAATTGCCGTTATTTCTCTTGTCACAATGACTGTGGGACTAAAGCACAATAACAGCAGCAAAATCACTATTCCGCGCTCTAAATCCATTCAGAAGGTTCTGCGAACCCTTTCCCATCACCATGAATATAATGGTTTGTGATGTCACAGGGGCATTGCAATTATTAAATGTTCCTCTTGTAAATGAATAGCACTTTCTTCTGTTCACAAATTGTGTTAAGATGTGCGGTATTGTTGTGCCTGTCTGTAAGGTTATAATATTTATGAATATTAGTATGTGTTGACAGTACGTCTTTCATATCCGGCGACTGATTTCCTCTCATGTAAAGTAGGTCACAGAAGAATAAAGATGTTTGTGGTTAAAAGGTCTGTTTTTCTCAAACTTGTAGTGTACACTTTCTGTGAACTCTGCAGTGTTCCCTAGTAAACAGCGCCACCATGTGGCTGAAAAGGCATAACATAAACAAGGGCTATGGTTGGAATAGAAAAAAAAAACTATGGTAATAGAGTAAAGCAATACTTTAAAACAAAACTAATGTTCTGTTATTTTATTTTTGCATTTATTTATTATTATCAGTTACTATTAAATAGCAATTGTTAAATTAAGATTTATGTGTGTAAATAGTTTCTCAAAAAACTGTATTCTTTTAGCTATGAAAAAATTAATTCTTGTAAAACCTAAAAGAAACTACAAGATTAAATAAAGTTCAGCTTTTGACCAACTAAATCATGAAGAGTTTATTAAAATAAATAAATAAAATAACGAGTGGACAATTGATTGATTTATTAGATTTTTATTATAATATGTTTATATTCCACTTTACAAATTCTTACAATATTCCTGATGCAAAAAAATCCCTTCTTTTTGAGAGCATGTTTTTGGCCTTAATTGGTCTTAATGATCTTCATCTTCATACAAACATGATCACAGAATACATAGAATTTGTATAATAAATTACTTTAAAAAAAAATAATAGCAAAAAAAAAAAAAAAAAAAATCCAGTAATAACTGAACCACAAAACTTGCACCAAGTTTCAAACAAAACTGAAAATGTCAGGAGGACATCCAGTCTCTGAAACAAAACAGATCTGCTTTCGTAAGATTAAAATAACACGTAGGAAAAACAAGAGCAGACGAATCACAAAACAAACTACTTGGACGATGTTCCTTTAATATGCTAAACACTAAAGCTGTACTTTCTGAAACAACAAAAAGCAAAACTGGCGTATAGAATAACATACGATACATTCAAAACATCAATGAGAACTTCGAAACGAGCGAAAACACATTCAAAATAAAGTGACGATGCATTCAAGACAAGCGAAAAAAGATAAACGCGAGATCAAGGCGGAACGCGTGCCTTGATCCAATGACTTCATAATGTTCCTTGATGTCACAATGTAGAATGTTACATTGTAACTATGTAACAAAAGCATCAAAGACACAATGTAACACTGTAACGTTTTTGTGCAATTACTGATTGACTCAGTTTTTATGGCAACGTAATTGAGATCAGGCATTAAATGTACAAAACTTTCATTGTGATAGTCGTGATCTACAATCAGCTGATGTCTTATAGATCTTGATCTAATAATCTTAACCTTTCCTTGAGTTTTTATAGATACGGTCAGCAACACATCACACATTGGGGGCGTGGTTTAGCGCCGGGTGAACGAATTCCGGTTACCATAGTTAGCTATTGTTTCTAAGCGGAAAATTAAGAATACTCAATCATTCTCATGGCAAATTGTAATTATTTTATGTTTTGGCGAATTGGTGGCTAATTCGTATTCATTTGTACAATCTTATTTGTACATTTTTGTACGATCCGCTTACTCCCTAGTCGTGGTTAGGATTGGGGTGGGGTTAGGGTGGGCCTTGCTTACTTTCTAATAATTGTCGGTTTTTGTACATTTCACATAGTACGAATTCATACAAAAGCGTAACATAGTTACGTTTTCCCATGAGTACTGAAAGGTATTGCTGCGTTCACGCAATGTCGTAATTGACCCTCCGCCAGGAGTTTGATTGACAGGCAATCTAACCAATCATAACGCCGAATCCGCCATTTTGTCAGACAAAGCAGTCAGAGGAGTTAGCAGATTAATGTAGGTGGACTTGAACTTGAAAAATGGTGTGTACCAACGTCTTTCCGCGATTGAAATAACATTCCTTATGATGTTCATTCATGTTTATTTGATGCTATAAATTAACTAGTAGGAAGAGATGATCGGTTCACGAGCCGCTTGAACTGAGGCGCTACAGCGATCTGTCACGACACATTAAAGAGCCACAAAACGGTATTTGTTTAAATTTCTTTAAAAATGACAAAATTTGAACGGTCAATTACCGTAATCTCGAGATTACAACACGTGAGATTCTATTTGGAGCTGTTCACGTCCTCGAACTGGGAATTATGCGTTTCTACACTATCAACTCCTAAATTTATCAGCAGTGGTCACATGGTACATGTAGGAGCTCTCAGAAAATCCCCATCTTACAAACTAATTACGAGCTCTACGAGGACATTAGGGGTGGGACAATACATCGATTCTCGATACAATGAATCTGGATCGATTCTAATATTTTCTCTTTCAAATCGATTCTGTTCTTAGTTTTAACAGCAGATGGCGCTCTAGGCTAGTTTTTAACCGCACACTCAAATGCTCACGAAGAAGAGTGCTGGAGAGCGCTCGTGCGTTCGGCTAAGTCACGTAAGTGGTTAAATATACTTGCACCTTGGCTCAGAATGCTTTTACACATTTATACATGTGCTTTCACACTATACATTTTTAAAATGTGTATATTGATGGATGGATGCAGATTTACATGGATTATTTTGACAGAGCTAAACTGTTAACACTTACACGTCCTGCGAGCAAGGTGGGAAAAGGGGCCGCCACCTATTGCCCGATCTCCACCACTTCTTTTGGGTGTCCTCAGAGTGTGTCCATACATATGTGTGGCAAATTTGGTGAAAATATCAAATTTCGTTTTGAAGTTATAGACACATATATATGAGAGTATAAGAAATTACCCATGAGCGACTTTGATTGGATTTTTTTGTCACTTCCTATCCAAATTTTGACATTTGGGCTGTGACATTTAGTTAACGAACTTAGGGTCCGTGTAACACAGCCCACTGCGAACACCCTTGTAATTCACTTCAACCTTTTCGAACTTTATGAACGATTAAAGTAAAGTTAAGTAAAGTAACTGGATTGAATAAAGTAACTGGATTGAGTAAAGTAACTGGAAGCAAGCAGAGTACGGGTGTTTCTAAAGCAAGCAGTGCCATCTGCTGTTAAATCTAAGCTTGGAATCGATTCGAGAGACAATAGCGATACATCAGAAAATATCAGAATCGCTCCAGATTCTTTGTATCGTGAATCGAGAATCAATGTATTGTTCCAGCGCTAGAGGACGTGAGCGCTTTTTACAAGTTGAAATCTCGTCATTACGGTAATTACAACATGGCGTGAACGCACCTTATTTTTGTATTTTTTCTGCCATCCAATTGACTAAAATAAACTATAAAATAATTTTATACACTGTAAAAATGGAATAATGTTTTAACGGAAAAAAAATGCTACAGAAAAAACTGCTTATTGGATGAGCTCATGTTACCTTACCATATATGGTAAAACATGTTTATATTTAATAAGACAATGTGAGCACTTATGGTAAAATGTTGTTGAAATGGTTATAAAATATATAATTTTATGTAAAATTTTTACTTTAATTATATGTTAATTGTATTATTTTAGTGTCATATGCATAACCCTATTGCTGTTTTGGAAATGTATCTAAATTTTATTCATAAAAATATAGTAACCATGGTAACCAGTATTCCCCCCCTCCTCCTTTCTGAGTGCATCTATATATGCCCGTTGTGCAACTGTAATTCTGATCAGTACAGACGTCTATTCCAAGAACAGGTCGTTTTCAAAGCCGTTACGCTGTATTAACAATCACTTAACAATATAGAATTCAGCACAATAAATATAGAAACACAATACAAAACAAGGCCTCAGAAAGTTTGTCTCTGAATTGTTCTCTGAGAAATAACATGAGTGAACAGCGCTAGAATCCTGTCATTTTTCACCTGCTTGGAAAATCCCATTAAAATTGCCTCAAATTCCACATTATATTGAATATTGAAGCTGTGTTCTCTAGTTCCTGGATATTATCATAGCTGTGTTTGTGTGTGCGCGCGTGTGTGTTTTAACAGTCCGAGTCTTGGAGTCATCATCGCGGCATTGACGCCCAGAGATAGAGGGTGTGCGGTCACAGTAAGACGCAGTGCAGCCTCTGGGAACCCGAAGGTCTGTCCGCCCGCCATTTGGCTTTCCTCTTCTTCTTCAGACCCCGTTCTGGGATCTGCTGACTGTGAACAGAGATCAACATCAACGCCATTGAGATGAATGGGAATGCTAATGCGTAGCTAGCTTTGTAGCGTACGAAGGGTCAAAGTAGATGGAATCTGTAAACTTCGACGCACCGTATTACTCTGACGAGCTCGTGAAACGCTTTGTCTACATTCATGGGCGGATCCTTTGCACTCGTCTCAATATATGTGATCTGTGATGAAGACATAAAAACACAAAAATTATATTGGCAAAAATTATTCATAGTAGATTTGACATGATTAAGATTGTATTATTTGTATAATTATTAGAATAATTATTTTATTATTGTTTTTATTAAAAATATTACAACATGTCTGATAAGAAAAATGTATGAAAAATTCAAGATGAAATCAAAATGTACTCTATTTATTAAACATTGATGGTCTTATTGAGAACTATTTTTTGGTTTGCATTATTGTAAGAAAATACTGTAAAATATTAAAAAGAAAAATAAATGATGAATTAATAAATTAATGGATTAATATTATGAAATTTGTGATGAAGATGTAAAAATACAATTACAATAGCAAAAATTATTAATAGCAGATTTGTTGTGATTAAAAAATATTTTGTATTATTAATAATAGTTATATTATTATTGTTGTTTTATTAATGAAATATTTGAACATGTTTGATAAGAAAAAAATAATGAAATTTGACATGAAAATAAAATTTGACTATTTCTTAATAAAAATGGATGGCCCTATTGTATTGGTTTGCAATATTGTAAAATATATTTGAAAATATTTTTAAAAATATTAAATAAAAGATTAACAAATAACAAATGGATTGATCAATAATAATATGTGATCTGTGATGAAGACATAAAAATGCAACACTTACAAAAGATTATTGATGGCAAATATACATGATTCAAATAGATTTATTATTATTATTATTATTAATTATGTTATTATTATTAGAACCAGTGTGATAAGAAAAATGAATGAAAAATTCAACAAGAAATCAAAATGGACTATTTCTTAATAAAAATTGATGGTCCTATTGTGAACTATTTATTGGTTTGCAATATTGTAAAATATGTTTGAAAATATTAAATAAAAATATAAAAAATAAATGAATTGATCAACAATAATAATAATAATATGTGATCTGTGATGAAGACAAAAATGCAACTCTTACAATAGCGAGATTATTAATGGCAAATGTACATGATTCAAAAAGATTTAGAATTATTATTATTATTAATAATTATGTTATTATTATTGGAATCAGTCCGATAAGAAAAACAAAAAATTCAACATGAAATCAAAATGGACTCTTTCTGAAAATTTGATTGATGGTCTTATTGTGAACTATTTATTGGTTTGCAATGCATTATTTGACAATATTGTAAACTATTAAAAAACATTTAAATAAGAGGTTAAATAATAATAATTAATATTTAAATAAAAATATAATGTAATAATGTAAACATGTGAAATATTTATTGGTTTGCATTACTGTAAAAAATATAAGCTGGAGCCAAATATAAAAATATAAAATTAAAAAAATACTGTAAAACTATATTAGTTTCCAAAAGTTTTTTTTTAAAACATACCAATTTTCTTTTCTATTCTGCTGATGTAATCAAGGCCTTGTGGGTTGAAAAACAATATTAACCAATAATATCATGGCCTAACATGTTTTACTTTTCACAATCCAATCAAATCCCGGTAGATAAAACCATATGATTAGCTTGTGTATATTCTGGTTCATTCAGAATGATATCACAGGTTATATCACAGGTTTCACTCACGCTGTGTTTGGAGGCCATCTCTCGTCCCTGCTCACTAGTGATCTTGCGTAAATGCACCAGGTCAACTTTATTTGCCACCAGAACCATAGGAAACGACTCCCTGCGACACAGACACAGTCAAGAGACACAGTAAGGTTTCAACTAAAAACAGAAAACTTTGTATGCGTTTTGGCCGCTTATTTACACGACAAGGGCGTTACTGATAACAATACCATTACGAGAATTTATGAAAACGGTGACGTCACGCACATGCGTAATACGTGTTCAATCTATAGGCATGTAGTTTTTCTTTACAAAGTGACATCGCCAACTACTGGCCTGGCATCAATAATACAGCGTTTTTAGTCGTTTTTGCCAATCCGTGTGAATGGGGATCATTTTGACAACATTGTCTCTGTATGTGAAAAAACGCAAAGGAAAAACTTTTCCGGTTTTAGTACATCGTTGTCATGTAAACGTTCCCTAAATCGCACCAGTCTACAACTCAAATGTGTGTTGATGTGTGTTCGTACCTGTCCTTCACTCTCAGAATAAGCTGGTGAAAACGGTCCACGTGTTCAAAACTGGCTTTATCAGTGACTGAGAAGACAATGAGAAATCCGTCTCCGGTCCTCATGTACTGCTCCCTCATGGCACTGAACTCCTCCTGCCCGGCCGTGTCCAGAACTACACAAACACACAGATCGCCACTGCAGTTTCACACAAATACACACTGTTGTTGACTTCATTCAGTTCATTTGCATTTTTTCATTGAAGTATTTTTATTTACCATTTTATATGTAAATTAAACTTTTCACTTTCATTGTTGTATTTATAATTCGTAATTTAAAGAAGGAAGTATTTTATAATTACTGTATATCATTCTTAATATATTAAAAGGTAAAAAATAAAATACTTAACAAATTTATAAATATTTATTAAATTAAGCCAGTAATTTTGCTCCTCTTTTGTAATAAAAGCATGTTGTTTACTTAATTTAGTTCATTTTTTTACTTTTTATTTTTTATGTATTTTCATTTACTATTTTGTTTTTAAATTAAACTGTTCACTCGTTGTTGATTTTTTATTTTACAATTAATATAATTATATAAAATTTATAAATGTTTATTAAATTAAGCTTTTTCACAGTAATTTTTGCTCATCTTTTGTAATAAAAGCATGTTTTTACTTTATTTAGATACGTTTTATTTTTTACTTATTGTTTTTAAGTATTTTTACTATTGTAATTTTAAATTTAAGTTTTCACGTTGTTGATAATTCGTAATGAGAAAAATTGAAAGATTCTACATTAATATATAAATATAGATTTTTTCTTATTTTAATATATTATATATTAAAAGGTAAAAGTAAAATATTTGACAAATTTATAAATATTAAATAAAGCTTTTTCCCAATAACTTTTGCTTATCTTTTGCAGTAATATTTTTCCTCTTTTGCAAGTTGCTTTGGATAAAAGCATGTGATGAAGACGCAAAAATACAATTATAATAGCAAAAATTATTAATAGCAGATTTGTTGTGATTAAAAAATATTTTGTATTATTAATAATAATAGTTATTATTACATGGTACATTGAACTATTTTTTGATAATATAATCGTTATTGTTAAAGCTGCAGTCCGTAATTTGCCTCTTTGTCGCCATCTCTGTTTGAAACCTGCAATTGCAGTTAATTGTGGAATTATCATCTTTACGTGGGTTGTGCATCAGCACGACTCCTCAGCGCGGATGAATCTAATGTTTGCTGTCAGTCACCACATCAATGTGGATACTGTACTTCAGAATCAGAATTAGTATTGGAATTATGACCAAAATAAAAATTTTCACCGGAAAATGTCATCTGAACAAGTAACATGTCTACCAGTTTTGTTCTAAACAACTGAGAAAAAAAAGCATTACAATAAATCGCGCTGCCAATGGTGATTAAATCTAACGATCGCTTGGCTCGGATCACGTCAAACTGTGCAAATGATTATTACTGTTATACTTTGTTCTCAAACTGTTAATGTTAACAACATCAGCATTGTGTGACTGTGTATTTAGTGTGTATTAGTGTTACCTGTAGATTTCAATTTCTGTAGCCACTCCGCAGTCCGAAGTCTTTTGATTTTGACTACGGGTGAATCTCAGTTGTCACTGATGATTGTCATTTGGACCTTTCTGGATTACAATCCGCCATCAAAATGATAACTTTAATTATTGCAGCTGCTGTGAGAAAAGGCTATAAATGATCCGCTACCTGCAGCATCCTCACATGCCATATAGCCTACTAGCTGGGACTTGAATTTCCTGTGGAAACCCACCAGTAACGATTTTATTATAAAACATTATTACAAGCTTACCGTTGTGAATCGGGCTAAGGTAAGGAGATAGTTTTGAACACTGGCTGGTTATGTACTTGCTCAAAAATTGATTTTGGATCATTTTTAACCAAAAAAAGTTAAGGACTGCAGCTTTAACTAAAACGACGAAAATAGATGTTGTTAATTGAAATGAAGCCAAAATAAAATAAAATATAAACATTAGATGAATGAAAAATGTAATAGAAAATATATAGAAATGTTGTCTTTGCAAATAACTGGAACAAAAAAGTTTAACTAATAAAAATGACAAAAGCACATAACAAATTACTAAAACTTTAAAACTGTAAATATTAAAAATAAAAGCTAATATTATAATAGTACACAGATAATACCAAAATAACACTGAATATAATATAGTTGTGGTATATAACATATTTCATTTTTTATTTCATTTTTTCCTTTTAGACTCTAAATATATTAAAAGTACAATATTTTATAATTTACAAATATCTTAAATATTTAATTTTATTCTCTTTAACTGTTGTTCTCCCCTGTAACTTTTAACTCTAACTCATCATTTTGTGATTAATGTTTTGTGCTCAAATAAATATTTAATAGTCAGAAATTATTGCTTCATGATTTATTGCTGTGCATAAAATAATCTCTGATTTGTTTGAGCTGCACTGCCCTCTACTGGCGTCGCACTGAACTGCTCACCATCCAAAATGGCCCATTGTCCATCGATCTCAGTGTGTTTGAGGTACGAGTCCTCAATGGTGGGGTCATAGTCAGGGACGAAGATCTTCTGGAAGAATTGTATGGTGAGAGCGCTTTTCCCCACGCCTCCGTCTCCCACCACTACCAGCTTATATGTGGGCAGGTTGTCCCCGGGAACCACGCTGGTCGCCATGGAGACAGCTACACCTGCAATAGAGAGAAAATGGTGTCAGATGAGAGATGTTGCTGTCGATTTGGTAGGCAAGCATACAAATGCATATGATGTATATGTTTAAACAGTTGATTAGATGTTAATCTGTATTATTTAATCAGCTGAAATGATTCAGTATGATAAAGTGTATTTGAACTAGTGCCTTCATGGAGTTTCTTTGTTATCTGAACACACAATGTAGAAATTTTAATAGAAAAAAAGTTTAATTAAAATAAATAAATTAATTAATTACTATTATTATTAGTAGTAGTAGAAGTAAAATAGTGTTAATAATATTTATTATACATAAAATAAATATTTTTAATTTAAATTTTAAATAAACTATTGATAATATAATAATAATAAAGTGTATGAATATAAAAATGTAAAAAAATATATATATATAAAAATAATGTAAAACAATATTATTTTTTCTACTCTTTTATCTGCATCTTTTATCAAAACATAACAACTTTCTCTGCCTCAAAATAACTTTTCTTTTCTGATGTCATCAAGGCCTTGTGGGTTGGGAAAACAATATTAACCAATAATATCACGTCCTAAAATATCCTTTACTTATCTAATCTAATCCCAGTAAATAAAACCATATTTTTTTCCTTCTAAACATTTTAGTTCATTCAGAATAAATCTCAGAAAAAACTCTGAGTCAGTGAGTTGAACTCAAGAACTGGAAAGGCATGATTCATTAATGAATCATTAAGGTTTTGTACACTGATTCATTGAAAAAAAAAAAAAAATCATACTCAAACATCCTCTCCGTTGTGTTTTACAAAAGAAATTAAGTGAGTTTAGAACAACATGAGGGTAAATAAAATGCTGACCACACTTTCATTTTTTGGGTGAGCTGTTTCTTTAAGAGAAACAAACAGCGATTCAGACTTTTAATGTCTGAAATGTCACTAATGGACTCTATATTGGCATAAAGAGGCAGTGTGCAAAACGAGGCTTTTCCCAGACATCCAACCAGATCACACACACAGGAAATACGGTCTAGACGAGACACTTGGATTGCCACGCTGTGATTTTGCAGTGTGATCTCAGCTCGAAACTGCCAACAACAAGAAAACCCCAGACAGATTGACCAGTGAGCTAAAACTGTACAAATGAAAGTATGTCAAAGCTTCCAAAATACACTGAAAAACCTCAAAAACTCAAACACAAGCTCTTATTTTAGGATTAAACACCCCAAACTGTTGGATCTATACCCCTGATGTCAGATGTCAGTATTACACATCTCTTCCAGTCGCCCTTCCTGTCAACCACAATAGAGGGAAGTTCAGGATTTCCTTTCTGAAATCATCTGGGATATGACTCCACTTCTTAAGGATCGTGAAACCACCTGGCTCTAAAACAGGCCAGAAAAAAATGTATATTGTGGCCACGAATTAACAATTTGTTCCCATGACTTGCTAACACGTCAGCGCGTTTTACTAATTCGTTCCCTCGTTTTAAGTGAATCGTGCACACGATATAATAATTCGCTCCCTCGTTTTACCAAAGTCCCTTTAAGACAAGTCATTTCACTCGGCGGCCATCTTTGAAACGCCTCTCGGGCAAATGCGCGTCTCTTGTGCCTCATTTCGTTTCTATAGGAACCGGAGCTTCCTACGGCCGCTGCAGTGGCGCGATGACTTTACCAATCGACGATTGGCTCTTATTTAGAAGGCGGGACTTATTCCATCATATTGCGCATTGCACTTTCTCCCATTCAAAACAATACGAGTGACATGTCTTGTGTTATTATAGTCTTTGGTTTTACTAAATCGTGGCCACATTGTAATAATCTGTCCCCTTGTTTTAGTTAAATCAAAACGAGGGAACGAATTAGCACAATATGGCCACTATTTACTAAATCGAGGGAACAAAATAATAAGTAGTGGGAACAAATTCTAAATTCGTTGCCACGATTTAACTAAAACAAGACAACGAATTTTATATTTTTGTCCGCATGTTATGTGCAGGGCTCCGTACTAGATAATATGTAAAGTCTGTAATTTTATATACCACAGTCAGCAAACACAAGCGTACAAAAGTGGTTGAACGAAGCTGATGCCGATATAAATACTACAATTTTACAATGGCAAATTATATTTTTTAACATTTAATTAAATATTTACTTAAAAGATATACATATAAATTACAATATATTATTCATCATTTTTATTAAATTTAAAAATATTTGAGTAAATAATTGTCACAATAATTATTCACTAAAAATAACTGAAAACGGAAAACGTGCACTATTTACAAGAGTATTGGAATATTTTCCGCTAAATTAAAAAAAAAAAAAATCGGTCGATTAATCGGCCTTCGGTTTATCGCTAGTAAAAACAACCATGTCACGTACTGTACTTTCCATCGTACAACTGTACACTCTCTTTTCGACTATAATTTGATTGTATATTTGTGCTTTATGTGTGATTTATCAAATCTGTGCATGGCTTCAGCACTCATCTGAGCTATGCATATATCAATACACCCACCTTGATCATTCTGTCTGGGTTGCCTAATGCATTACCCATTAGGCTTTATCTTAGGTATGTGCTTATCTATGATCTCCATTATTAGCTGCTGCACTGCAATGAAAGCATCTTCCTGGCAAAAAGGAAACAATGCCTCCTGCATTTTGAGATATGTGTGTTTGCACCGCTTAATATTGCAATTCACCAATATGATCATGTTCATGCATAATGCATAAATGCATGATTTAACTGGTAAAACATGCATATCTATATAGAAGCAATCAGGTATCATCTTAAAACGCCCGTTTAATATATAGAAACCTAGATTTTATTCCTTCGTGCTGTTGATAAATGCAATCAGCATGCATTTAAAATGATTACCTTATCACAAGATGACAGCATATGCCAATAGCCCGATCCGTTTCCACAGATGTTGCTGCCGACATTACCGAGTAAATACTCACGCTGAAACGTTTGTCTATTTGTTATACAACTGGATGCAGTGGCTTTTTATCGGGCCACGCGAAGAGCCGTTTCAGTTCCTCACACCTCGAGAGCGCTCACAGTTAGTTTACACATATTTACAGCTCCGACAGGGGGAAACTGCTCAGCTCTTTGACAAATATCAAACTTATTTTAAATACTTGCCGATACATATTTGTGATACTGCACTTTTTTGAAAACTATTGTTCACTCAAAATTGATAAATCGAAATTTAGATAGATATATTAAGAAAAAAGCTGGAAAACATCTAGTTGGTCACCCCTCTTCCTCTCGGATTTGGTACGTTCCACTGTCAGAGCACAGTTTGGAAGCACTCGCATGAGTCAATTCCTTATTTCAAAGAGTGCTTATATCTACTTTTTATATTTACTTTATAGATTTGTTTTACTCATTTTATTAGACAAACAAACGTAATATGTAGTAAAAAATACAGAACAAATAATTAATTGACTCTATATAGAAGGAAGGGAGCAAGTTTTACACACTTTTTAAATACTGTATTGACAGATGTCATGTCACTGAAAGAAGTGTGAGACATTTCACTCGTCTGACGGCCCTTTCTCTTCAGGTAAAAAAAAAAAAAAAAAAAATCAGGGAACGTCCCGTACTTTTCAGTCAGTAAGAAACCTATGCCTGTCAATCATTTTGGGCGTTCGGCATAATTTTAGGGTTGACATGTCGTTGACAGACGCGACTTGGTGGACGTAAAATGGTAAAGCAATTCGTGTACCATCATACAACAAGGTGCTACATGTTTCAAATTTAAAAAAAAAAAAAAAAATCTGACAGGGCTTTATATCCAGCAAAATCCATCCATTTCTGACTGACGAGCTGATGCTATGATTCAACCGATGGAAATTAATATGCAGTTTCACAACCCACGCTCCTTCAGCTAAAGATAAGAGACATTTTAGTTTCCGGCTCATTTGTACACAAACAAATTATGTAATTTACTACAGGAGAATATGCTGGAAACAGATCTGTAGCTGTGATGTGTTCTCGACTCGCTCTATCTATGACTTCATAATGGTTGCCTAGTAACAGACAGGCTTTCTCCTGTACCCTCTCTCGTCATCTAAACCCGCTTCAAACGACCATCAGAGCCTGAACCATCCATTTTACAATGACAGAGTTCAATCTAGAGTTGTAGCCTTCTATAAAGTGTTAATGCGATGTAATTATGTTAGAAGTGCAGATTCAGGTCACACCTTGGAAATGAGACGTAAATACATCCTCTCCGGAAGATGGCGCTACAAACACACACAAGCTTAGATCAGAAGATGGTGATGTTAATAGTGTAGTAGGTGCTAGTTGAATATTTGGGAAACCTATGATATTCCATCACACATTTTTTTATCTTACAAATAAAATTGTGCATTTAGTCTGTTTTGAACTAAATGTACACAAATGATATGTTGTCACATAAGTTTTAATTCTTTGAATACAATACTTGATATGTATGTATGTATCTGTCTGAGAACTGAACCTATGCATTTTAGGCCCCGCCTCCGCGCTTCGGCCACGCCCTCACGTCAGACCTATGAGAATGTAGGCGGGGCGTGTGCGGTTGCGCCATGTTAACGCTGCACGTTGCAGCCGCAGCAGCCAGTAGCGGCAATACAGAGTCATATGCAGGATTATAGAGCTAAACCCGGCCAGCAGCCACAGAGAAGATTGCAATTGCGTTTGAGGCTTTTATTTAATGCACCGCAACCCAAGAGGAAGCCAGAATCGCGTCCCCATTTTGGAATGGTCATTTCTTACAGTGCCAGAGGCCCCTTGAATTGAATGTAATGTGAACATCTACAGCAATGTGGTTATTTTCCTGCAGATGAGCTGCCGTTTTGTCCTCTCCCCCCCTCCTATTCTCCTTTCATCATAATTCAAGATCATCTTCAATTCACTGGACTCTCCTAAAGCTGTATATGAAGGTAAGCATGCATTATGGTTGTATTTCTGTATTGGTGTCACCATTCATGCATGCATGCATGCATGCCCTGTCTTCCTTTTTTATCCCATTGCATAGCAACCAAACCAGCCAATGCAAGCTTCCAGATCCCTGAAATGGTGCACAGGCAGAGGCATAAAGCGTGCATTCACCTTGCACGCTGATTTTAGGGACAGGTTGCTTCGGATGCCAAGCAAATGCCTTTATGTAACGTCCAGGGTTTAATTTCTGCTGCATGTCAAGATAATCCATCCATATGATGTCCAAATGCATGCAGAGTCTGTGATTTGTGCAGCCAGGCAACATGGGTTGAATGCATAGTGTGTTTCGTTCTGTTCTCGATACCTGGCAACCCTCTCAATGGCCTCTTTTCGAGATCCTTCAGCTGTCATGTGAGATATATTTGAGCTTTTGTGTTTATTTAAGGTTTATGTCACATCTGTACATCTCAGCTGCTCCCATTGTGCCTTCTTTTCTCTGCCACATCATTACATAACCCCAGCTCTCATCCTTTGCATGCAAATGATCTGCTTGCATACAGTTGGAGCCAGAGAAGACCTTATATTGGTGCATTAAGGTTTGTTTTAATTCTTTTCTGGGCACTACGCATCTCCCCTGGTTGAGTCGGTGACATCATCTCCTGTTCTGTCCCCCTGGTGTGTGTGCGCATTCTTCAACAGACTGTAATGCAAGATCTATGTGTGTGTGGTTTTCTTCTGATGATGTGCTTGTTTGGATGAAAAGCCCCCTTTCCTGCGAAAATTGACGTGTCATGCAACTGCATCAGTTGAGTGGTTTTTATTGCAGTAGGGTTGGATGGTTCTGTAAAGCTGGCTTTGGTTCAGGTGTAATAGGTGACTTGTATGGACGATGTGTTATGAATGAGTGCATGAATGACATCTTGTTGGTCTGTTAGTATCTTTGTCTTTTCTTCTAGCTCAGTGGCTCTCAACTGGTTTTGCTTCAGGACTGAGATCATGCATTAGATGTTTACAAGTTTTAGGTATACTTGCGGTTATAAAAAAAATATACATATTGTAAAATTAAGCATGTAATTTTACTGGTTACATTTTTCCAACAGCGTCTTGTACAGTAATGTTTTGGGCTGCCACTTGAGAGATCTTGCGTTGGACGTTTACATGCAAAATTTTAAGTACGCATATAATTGAAGAAAAATTGCTTGTGAAATTAAGAATGCATGCAGATTTATTTGTAAAATGTTACTTGATGGGTTTAACAGTGTCTTATAAGATACTGTTTTGGGCTGCCACTTGATGTCCAATGCAATTTTACAAGTAAAATTTTAAGTGTATATGCAATTGTAAATATTACTTGTGAGATTTTGCTTGTAATGTCCAGCAGTATCTTGTAAGATACTGTTTTTGGGCTGCCACTTGATGTAAACATCTAATACAAATCTTTTATTGGACAAGTCAAATTTTAAGTGTACATGCAATTGTAAAAAAAATACTTGTAAAATGTTAAGAATGCATGCAATTTTACTTGTAAAATGTTACTTGTAATGCCCAGAAGTATCTTGTAAGATACTTACTGCCGCTTGACATCCAATGAAAGATCTTCATTGGATGTTTCCAAGCAAAATTTTAAGTGTAAATGAAGACTTCAGATGCAAAAGCCTCTAAGTGCCATCTGAAATTTTCTTCTAAAATGAGGATTTTTATCAAGCTTGTATGTTTATGTTCAGTTATTTCACTTTAATGGCAATGAAAAGGACCTATTAATTGCCATTAAAGTGAAATTACTGAACCTAAACATACGAGCTTGATAAAAATACTCATTTTAGAAGAAAATTTCAGATGGCACTTAGAGGCTTTTGCATCTGAACTCTTCAAATGCAATTGTAAAATATAACTTGTAAAATTTTAACAATGTATGCAGCTTTACTTGTAAAATATTACTTGTAATGTCCGGCAGTATCATAAGATACTATTTTAAGCTGCCACTTGACGTCCAATGCAAGATGTGCATTGGATGTTTACAAGCAAAATTTCAAGTGTGCATGCAGTTGCAAAATTTAAAGAATTTGTTCAATTTTAACTGTAAAATTTACTTGTAAGAGCCAACAGTGCCTTTTGAGGTGATGTTTTTGTCTGCCACTTGACTTGAATGTAGTATCTGGTTCCTGAAGCAAAACCAGTTGAGAACCACTAAGCTTGTATAATTACTAAAAATATAACTTGTAAAGTTTACTTGTAAAATGTCCTTAAAATTGATCATTGAAATGTTGAAAATACCATAAACTGCATAAGTCCAAATATATGCAAAATTTGACTGAATTGGAATATTCACAGTTTTATAAGTGTATAAACGACAACAGAACATATACACAAGGAATAAATAGTGGGCTAAATATTGTATTAGTATTGGCCATATTACAAGTAGACTTGCTGTAAAATACCATAAAGTTTGATTTGGCACTGGCTGTTGACATCAAGAACAAAATATATGGGAATTGTTTTTTTTTCTCTCACATAAATACAAAGTAAAATTATATATTTTTAAGCAAACTTAACTAAGCATTGTATTTTCCCTTGATGTTCACAGAAATTAATCAAAACACTACAGTAGCTCCTCTGTAGTTTATGATACATTAGTTACAGGTTATGATGGCTTCACATTAAAGAGATGTATGGAATTATTGGGCGGAAGTTGGTTTAGGAGGGGCTGACTGAGAGAGTTTTTTAGGGTGGGGGATAAACTCATTTTGTAACCCCACTGTCTGAGATCTACTGAGGTGTTGGTGGTCTGAACCCCACTCAGCGGAAAATTGTAAGTGTTTCGGTGTTTGTGGTATTCGATGACATCCGGGGAAACTTCTACAGAAGAGAAATGTTCCGCCACACACATGCTTTCTCTCACACACATCACAGTTTAGCAAGTTATACAAAGAGATTATCCTTTCTGCATTGACACGCAGAACAAATAAGGTTGTGCTGATGTAAGTATCAGATATGAAAGTTTTATTTTTAGGAGTGATTTGTGTTTTTTGAGATTAAAAATCTTTGCGGTTTTTCTTTATCAAATCTTTTCATATTTCACCAACGTCACGTTAACAGTAAGTGTGAGATTTTAAGAGATTTCAAACAGCGATGTTTTGTTTTAAAATCTTCTATTTAAAGGTACATTGTAAAGCTTGATGTAAATTTAGTCGAACGTTTGTCAAAAGTTCAAGTATGCTCAAACGCATTTGTTATTGATGGGAACATTTTGTCTGTAAGTTCCTTTCCATGTAGACTGTGTCATAGATTAATGATTGTAATAAGTTGGGTGTGGGAGTTTGAATAGGCGACTGTGACTGTGCTGATAGGTCGCATGTTTGCTCCTACAGGTCGTGAACTCTGACCCCCTGTTGTTTACGCAGCTGCCTTTTAGTGTTATGGGAGGTTGTTTCGTACACTGGACATGTGTAAAGAAACTTAGGTGCGTCCATTTTTAGAAACCACTAAGAAATGTAAAAATAAACTTTGTAGGCAACTGTGAATGATAAATGATGCAAGTGTCATTTTAAAGGACTTCAGGGGAAGATAATGCTTGGGGTATTTTAAAGAAAAGGACAAATTTTGTCTTATTTGTTAGTAAAAAACTTTCAGATAAATTATCATTTATTCACCCTCATATCATTTCAAACGTGTAGTATGATTTTCTTCTTATGTGACACACAAAAGAAAATGTCTCTGTTTTCTGTCCTAAAAATGGAAATCAATGGGGTGTTCTTTGAAAATATAAAAGGAGATTAAAATATCTCCTTTTGTGTTTCAGATTTAGAACGAGGGTGAGTAACCATCCCTTTTACATACAGTAGTTATCTTCTCACCCGACCTTAGCACCAGTAAACGTGCTGCAAATGTGTTAAGCCAGTGTTCCTGGAAAGAGACTTTGTATACGACATCACATAAGCTCATAACCTGCTCCCCGTGAGCTGCTCTGTGGCCAGATATGGTAATTTCCTCCCAAGATGTGGTAACAATACAGAGGAAAGCAGTGTGAATCAGCAGGACTAATCAAATAACAAGAAACAAAGGCCTGGTTTCACAGACAGGGTTTAGATGAAAGGGTTAGTTCACCCAAAAATGAAATTCCTGTCATTAATTACTCACCTTCGTTCCATACCCGTAAGACCTTTGTTCATCTTTGGAACACAAATTAAGATATTTTTGATGAAATCCAAGAGGTTTTTTTTATCCCCCATAGAAAGCAACGTAATTACCACCATCAAGGTCCAGAAAAGTAGTAAAGACATTGTTAACCCTTTATGACATGAAGCCATTTTTAGAGTTGTTTTTTTTTTTTTTTTTTTTTTTTTTTCTGAGCGACATACACAAAAGTAAAGATTCATAACTCCAAAACCATAGCAAGGAGAGTCAAAATGTAGGTATCATTTGATAGAACACTTTTTAAATTTTTAGAAAATATAAATTACATTACATTTGGACATTCTCATTCTCAGAAACTACTGATAAAAGACAAAATATATATATAATTTTTATTATAATTTTACATATCTTTCTATTTTGACATGCAATAACTAAGGAACGAAAATTAGATCGGAGAAAATTTCTTTTTTGGTGAAGCTCTCCTACATGTGAGCTGCATCTGGATCAAATTTTGTGGCGATAGCACAAAGCAATTAAAAGTTACAGCATTTGGAACCAAGGTTGCCTTTTTGTTACGCCCCCTAATGGGCATTTTTAAAATTGTTCCTCCAGGATGAATATCTCATGATCAACGCGATGGATTGTGTTGATTTTGGATTCATTTTAATCATGAGAATCTGCTTTAAAATTTTCTATGATCTGTGCATCTGTGATCTGTGTGTTTCATGAAGTTATGAGTGAGAATGCCACGTGAAATCTACATATTTGATTTAGTTAAATTATGAAAACTTTTTTTTCTATTTATCAGCAAATAATTTAGCGCTACTTAGGAGTTAATCGAATTAATCGATTAATCGAGCATGTATTGTAAAGTTCAGACTCTAAGCTTGTAAATGACATCAATTTTGTGTTGATCATGGCAGTAGTTTTGAAATATGATTATTCATTTTTTTGCAGCTAGGTGGCGCCGGCGGGCGGTACACTCCAGTTTAGAGGTACTTCTCAGCAATCGTTAGGAGTTGATGAAAATGATTAGATGCATTAAAAAGCTGAGTTTCTAAGCTTTAAAATGCTACCTATTTTGTGTTATTCTATGTTGGAAAATGGATGGTTCTGGGAACATTGGATAACGCATTGCATCCCAGAAAGATGAGAGACATGTTTTTAGCCGAGTATGTTACATCACTCCATGAGTAATATCTCGTGATCGACGCTATGGATTATGTTGATTTTGGGTTCACTTTAATCGTGAGAATCTGCTTTAAAAATGTTGTTTTCTATGGTCTGTGCATTTTTCATGAAGTTATGAGCAAAAACGACACGTGAAATCTACAACTCTTAAACAGAGACACGCAAACGGGAGTGCCGGCCTTAAAGGGTTAAAATAGTCAACGTGACTACAGTAGTTCAACCTTAATGTTATGAAGCGACGAGAATACTTTTTGTGCGTGAAAACAAAACAAAAATAATGACTTTATTCAACAATTTCGTCTCTCCCCTGTCAGTCTCCTACACTTTTTACGCTGTATAGACAGTGCAGGCTTCTGTATTCTACGTCAGAACGGCGTCTCATTGGCCGGCTCCTGCAGCACACGCACGCGTCGTGCTGCTCACGTGAACAGCGTCGGCAAATACTGAGTCGGTGTTCTGACGTAGAACCTGGAAGCGCTGCACTGTGTAAACAGCGTAGGAGAATGATAGAGGAGAGACAGAATTTTTGAATAAAGTTATTTTTGTTTTGTTTTTGAGCACAAAAAGTATTCTCGTCGCTTCATAACGTTAAGGTTGAACCACTGTAGTCACATGGACTATTTCAACGATTAGTCTTTAGTACCTTTCTGGACCTTGAATGTGGTAATTATGTTGCTTTCTATGGGGGATAAAAAAAAAAAACTCTCGGATTTCATCAAAAATATCTTAATTTGTGTTTCTGAAGATGAACGAAGGTCTTACGGGTGAGGGTGAGTGATTAATGACAGAAATTTCATTTTTGGGTGAACTAACCCTTTAAGCCAGGACTAGGCCTTAGTTCAATTAGGACATTTAAGTAGCTTTTATAAACGTGCCTTAGAAAAAAACATTAATGGTGTGCATCTTGAGAAAAAACACTGACATTTTAGTAAATGTCAGTGCAAGTTGCTTTCAGTTAAAATGGCTCAAACAGGCATTTTAGTCTGGGACTAGGGTTAAGCCTTGTCTCTGAAACCTGAAGAAAGACTCTAGATTTAATTTGTACAGTCAGAAACCCAACAGTTGGTTACAAACTCTCTAGAGTTTGAGATTTTAGCTCTAGGAAACTCATTGTAAAGTCTTTTATTCTACACCCACCAAATCTAAAGTCTGCTTCTAGGTAAAAACATATCATTGCTAATCAGAAACTTAATTAGGTTTGGGAAACTGTGGCTGTGGCTGTGTCTCTTTTTGCTAGGTGCTCAAAAGAAGAATTTTTTATTTTGCTCTTGTAGAAATTGTAGAAATTCTTCTGTATTTGTGTCTCTGTTGAAAACCTATTTATATTAGAAAAGCAATTTCAAAGTATCTTTAGAGGAACTATTCAGTTGGCTGACAGTCTTGAGGAATCTAAGAGCTGGTCGAAATTGACCTTGTTTGCTTTAAGAAGAGCGTTTAGTAAGTATCACTGAAACCTTGAATGAAAGAGTTTAATATTATGAATGTCAGCCGTTTCAGAAGCTGAATTAGGTTAGCTCACAGAAAAAAAAAAACTAAATATATTAGGCAATTTCCTTTCGTGAGTTGTACGAATCTGACTTATCTTGACAGCAACCCTGACCTCCACTTCCTTTCTTTAATTGACAAACCATTGTCTGACTGTCATGTTTTGATTTTTGCATTCACGTTTCTACTAGTAGAACCTGAATGCTAAAATCTACAAAACATTACCCCTGCTTGCTTTATAGTGGTTTACAGGAACTTTTAGGTGGAGTACAGATAAATGTTTGTGAATGATGTTTGCTGTAGGATCACATGGGCTAGTGTGTGTTTTACACTGCTTAATAACATGTACCGGGGTGAATGCGGGTCAGGTGAGCTTGTTGGTGACCTTTAGCCTTGTGCGTTTCACAGACGGAGTGGGGACCGTAATGACCGCACGCTTCCGGTTGCCTGCTGGCAGAACTTACGATGTGGGAGCGTTGGAGGAGGCCAGAGAGAGACAGCACGCGCAGGTGGTGTGTAACGTTTTACTGCTGGACAACACAGTACAGACCTTCAGAGTCAATGTGAGTACACACACGTTTAACCTAAGATACTAAATCAACCATCGGGTTGTTTTCCTAAAGGAGGCCACATTTCATTCCTCTTTTTGGTGTAATATTAAACTTCAGTATCGTTTGTGCTCCATACTTGAAAATCATGAGGAACGAGCATGTTTTTTTCTTGTTTAAGTTTAGATTTTCATCTGGTGGATTACAAAACATGCAGAAATCCCATATATTTACACTGAAGGTTACAGGGTGGATTTTTGGGACTTGGGCCAATAAGAAACCAGCTAGCAGTGGCAACCAATCAGAACCCTCCAGCAAGACTACAAAAACCAATCAGAACAACTTAGCAGCTGCATAACAACGCCCTGGCAACCACTTAGAACACTCAAAGATCTTGGCAGCACTCACATTTACTTCAGAAAAAAAATCACCTTTCATTTTCATTTCATTTTTTTCCAGAGGGAAATAGAATTTTAACAATAATTTCTAAAGCTTTAAAGACAGACCTGAGTTCTGATGTTGTTAATTGATGGTATATGCCAGGTGTTCTCAAAGTCCGGACTCCGTCCGGATCCGGATCCGGACCCGGAGGGAATTCAATCCGGACCCGCCTCTATTTCGTATTTCAAGAGCACTAATTGTGTGTAAGGGGTTAAAAGTGAGGATTTCCTTCTTTGATAAACACATATTAAACTTGTTAAATCATTTGTTTAGTTTTTATGTCTTTTTGGAGATGGTCCGAAATGAAAGCGAAGGCGAGATATTTAAAGTTTTTTCTGCGTGACATTGTTGTCATGGCATCCAGTGAGTATATGACGTTTGACGTAATCAGGCGACACTTCACCGCAGTGAGCGTTTGGATGGGTGAGGATGTCAGTTTCCAGGAAAAGAAAAGTTGATGAAGAAAATAGAGTTGAAAGATGATTAGACAAAGAGGTATGCGTTCATTTTGCCCCAATCCAGCACGAGACAGTTGGAGTTGTAAAGAGTGGAAATGTCAAACGCTACTATGAAACAAAACACAGACATTTTAGCTGCTTTTCCACCACCGGACGGTTTTTTAGAATGGTAAGGAACTGTTCCAGTTGTGTTTCCACTTGAGCATGGTACGGCACGGCACGATTACAAACCGTTCCCGGCCCGGTTGTCTAACCGTGCCCAATCGTGCTGGTAGAATTCGTGAAGTGACGTCGCCACTCAGGATTGGTCACTTGTATTTTGCCTGGCTATTTGAGCGATGTAAACACAAATTAATAATAAAATTAAAAGAAATATCTGATCATCCTCCGTAACGTAATCTCATATCATTAGTAAACAGTTGCATTACCAAGGCAACGACTGACGCTTTTGTATTACATTCCAAAGAGCGGCCGTTATCAGCCCCACAGTGGAAAATGAAAGCTGGCCTGGATCAGCACGGAATGGAACGGTTACGCAATGAGAACCGTTTGGCCGAGATGGTCATCACTGCAGAACACGAGATCCAGGGGGCAAGGTTGGATCCACATCCAACTCCTCCCACTTTACATATCCCTAAACCTACCCGTCTCCGCCCCCTGGATCTAAACCTACCCATCTCCACCCCCTGGATCTAGATACAACTCCTCCCACTTTAAGCCCGGAACACACCAAGCGCCGACGAACTAGTGGCGACGAAAGCAGACTGCGGGGTTGGCTCACGTCGGCAGCATGTGGGTCCAAAGTTGCCGTGACACACGAAACCGACACTCGACACCAAGTAGCACGTCCGTTCTGCGCCTGCGTAAAAAGAAATACCTTTCCGTACCAGCAGGTGGCAGTAGCTGAACAGCCAATCAGAATGATCAGATGGCCCGACTGACCGACGAGCTCCGACGGCGATTCAACGCGTCGAATTGGCCGAAAAAAAGCCGACGAGGACCAACTTCAGCCGACGGTGTGGAACACAATGAGAAAACTTAGTCGGCCGACGAACAAAAACTGCCCGACGGCCGATCGTCAGCTTGGTGTGTTGCGGGCTTTACATATCCCTTAACCTACCCGTCTCCGCCCCCTGGATCTCGTGTGTTCTGCATTGAGGGGCTACTGGTTAGGCCTGACAGTGGAAAAGCGGCTTTTGCCTACCTCTTATTGTTTTGTTCATACAAAATGCTGACACTTAAATTAATTGTTTTGCCACTTTTGCTCTTGTTATTAATGTATTTTGAATGCAAAAGGCATTTCATTTTCTCAAAACATTAGTGTTGATTTGTTATGCATGTTTATTAAAAACAAGTTTTGTAATAACCAATTGTTCCGGACCTTTGACACTGATGAAAATTCAGATTTGGACCTTTGAATGTTTGTTGAAGCCATCCGTTTGCATTATTTCCACAATTTATTTAAATAATCATGTTTAAAAGCTTAATTCTTGTATGGGAAAGTCTACCAATCAGAGAGTTGCTGTGAGCAAATCGTCCCAAAAGAGCTTGAAGGGAAAACACTCTCCCATGAAGCACAACAAATGACATGATCACAATTGCTTGACAAATATTTATATATTTTACAAGAAAATAAGTTTATATAGATATAATCAACGACTTTTATATTTTTCAATTGTTTTCATTGTCGTTCGCAATGCTTCATGGGATTGTAGTTCTTTCCCTCACTAAAGCCACTAAGTACACAGTTTTGTACCTTTTGTCTTTTTGTCAGATTTTCAAATAATTTTTTTGCTTCAAATAGTTTGTAATGTTGTGATTCACCTCGTAGCTGGTTGGTTTGGTTGAATGGCTTATAATGCTTTAATGACTATGGGAAAATGACTGGAAAAGATACTTCCATGAACCAATGCGCTGTGAATAAAGATCCAGATATCTCAGCATTCGTCTTCTGTTTTAACGATTTGTTTGATGTTGAGAAGATCCAAAGATTCTTCCCCTGGAGTCCTACAGAAACTTCTTTAAGGGTTTCGAAGAACTCTAAAAGACTTTAAGGAACCCTTAAAAATTCTTGAAAACCTTTAGAAATAAATCTAAAGATTTAAATGTTCTTCATAAACCTCTTGAAGTACTTTTTGCGAAGAATAACTTGAGATCTTTGTTCCACAGAAAATCTTTTTTTTTTTTTTTAGGAAAAAGAGTAGTTTTTGTCATCTTTTAAGTGTTATTACAAACAAGTATGATTCTTTCTTCTGTGGAACACAAATGAAGATACTTTGCTCAATGTCTAAGCTGCTTTTTTCCATATGACCAAAATAAATGTTGACCAAGGTGCTGTCAAGCTCCAAAAAGTTGTCCATATGATTTGTGCACTATATTTCAAATGTTCTAAAGCCATACAAATGCTTTGTGTGAGGAACAGCCTGAAATTCAAGTTGTTTTTCCTATTGAAAGCAAAGAGCAGCTTGAACATTTAGCAACGCATCTTCATTTTTCTTCAGAAGAAAGAATCATGTATGGAATGATGTGGGGGTGTGTAAATGATGACAGGACTTTTATTTCTGAGTGAACTGTTCCTTTACTAACCATGAGCATGTTTTAGAGTTGTGTGGATAAAGATCTTCCAGAGGTTGCAAGTTCAATCCCAGGTAGAGGTGACCCAGAAACCGCAAAGTTACTGATGTCTCGGTTTTGCTCTATCAGCATTTCACTCCTGAGCTGCAGCGCTGCCGTTAGTGTGCAATAAATTGGTTTGGATGAAAAATGTCTGCTAAGTGGCAGGTCGGTAAGAATCACCACAGGAGACCAGCCGTCTATGAGGTACAATAGAGGCTGACTGGATTTATGCGATGTGGCGGCTCGGGTTGGCGGCTCGGGTTGGCGCTCAGAGGGGCTGTTTTTGGGCAGATGCTTCACATTCCTGGGTTCGACAGAAGCGTGTCCTGAGGCCATGGCTGTCATGATCATACATGCTGCACACATCTGCTGGGCTGAAGGGTTAAGCTAGCTTGCAAATGTTTGTCTGTTAAAACTGCCTCAAATTCAGAGGATAATATTTCAAGTCTCAAGTTTTCAATTTGGTAATAAAGTTGGTATTAAAACATTCTATTTCAACTATACTATAAATAACTATATATTGCAATACATTTATTTATTTTTTATTTTTTGGTTAAAATACCATATTTTTGTGGGAATTTTATTTAAATAAAAAACATTGCTTGTCCAGAAACATGGTATTACCATGTAACCTAATAAATGTGGCGTTTCCATACCGGGTCCAAAATAAAAATGTACAGTATTGAAGTCATAGTATTATCAAAAAAAGACATTAATTAATTTTCCAGCAAAAAGGTTTTTGTTTTGTTTTTGTTTTTTTTGTTGTTGTTTTGGTTTGGTTTGGTTTTGTGTTGTGTTTTGACTTGGTTATTTGGTTTGTTTTTTTGTTGTTGTGTGTTTTGTGTTTTTGTTTGTTTTTTTGTTTTTGATTTGGTTTTTGTTTTGGTTTATTTTGTGTTTTCGGTTTGTTGTGTGTTTTGATGTGTGTTTTGGTCTGGTGTTTGGCTTGGTTTTTATAGTGTATTTTGGTTTGTTGTTTTTTGTTTTGTTTTTGTTTTATTTTGTTTTTTTGGTTTGTGTTTTTGGTTTGGTTTTTGTTTAGTTTTTTGTTTTGTTGTATTTCGTTTTTGTTTTGGTTTATTTTGTGTTTTCGGTTTGTTGTGTGTTTTGATGTGTGTTTTGGTTTGGTGTTTGGCTTGGTTTGGTTTGGTTTGGTTTTGTTTTGCTTTTTTATTTGTTTTTTTTTGTTTTGTTTTGTGTATTTTCTATTGTTTTTATATAACAGTCCAGAACTGATATGAAAACACTTTCTGTCTCTTGTAGAAGCAAGATCAGGGGCGGCTCTTGTTGGACGTAGTGTATAAACACTTGGAGCTAACAGAGCAAGACTACTTCGGCCTTCAACTAGCAGACGACTCTTCTGACAGCCAGGTAAGGCGCTCACTTGTCACTTAGCTGTCGCTATTGGCAACAGATCACCCATAAATCCCTGTTCATTCAAGCAGCACCCAATGTGGCATGAATAGAGCATTGAACCTGAAAAATTCAGATTTTTGCATAAAAGTGATATGAAAGATACAAAAATATTACACATGTACCTTGTTCATTTTCAGTCTGTTATTTATAGAGAATACGAAGCAGTTCGGTAGTTATTTTGGTTTCTACACACAGTGTCAGCGCAAACAGAAAAGTTGATTCTCAGGTCACATATTAAAACGCTGCTCTGTTTCTGCTCCTAGTAAAACGAGCTGAATGTTTAATTCATTGCTTGAATTAAATGTTGTTGATTTTTGACTCGTCAAGCAGTTTTGGTCTTTCACATTGCTGTGCTTGTGTGATTGTCATGAAAATGTTGTGCTATGAGTAAAAAGTGGCCTAAATTTCATACAAGCTGTTGTATATCGTTTATGACTGTGTTTCAGAGGTGGCTGGACCCAAACAAACCTGTTAGAAAACAGCTCAAAAGTAGGTTTTTTTTTGTTGTTGTTGTTGTTGTTTTTTTCAGTTTGAAATGTGAAGGTTTTTTTTATTATTATTCTTCTTATCTTAAGTAGAATGAAATGTTTTGAATTAATTTTTTTTTTTTTTTTTTTTTTTTTCATTTTCAGGGCCATCCCCACATAATCTGAGGTTCAGGGTGAAGTTTTTCGTGAGTGACCCTGGTAAATTACAGGAAGAGTACACAAGGTACAGTTTTCCTTTTTTTTTTTTTTTTTTTTTTTTCTTTTATTAACACTTCTGCGCATATGACAAGTAAAATATAACATTAATCATGTAACTCAATTCTATGTTATAGTAAAAATAACACATTTTCTCTGTCTTGAAGCTTATTACATATTCAACAGTGATTTTGTTTGTGATTATTTGTATTTATTTTTTATCATAGGTATTTGTACTTTTTGCAACTGAAGCAGGATATTCTGAGCGGCAGGTAAGGACACACATTCTACATGTAAAATTCATAATTTTCCCTCTCAAAGTCAATCTCATGTAACAATTTTCATTTCTATCTCTTTACTAGGCTTCCTTGTCCACAAAACACTGCAGTTCTTCTGGCTTCTTATGCTGTTCAGGGTAAGTATTTCAGATTATTAATGCATTAACAATTAGTGGTCCTGTTGGTTTTTCAGTGCCAGTATCTATAGAGCATGGTAGCTGAATATTTTTCAGCCATTTATAAAATCATTGACAGATAATTTGAAATTCTTTCTGACAGTTTGGCAAGTAAAAAAATGATGTATCTGTAATGAGGTGTATTTTGTTTCTGTATTTTGTGTCTTTGTTTCATGAAATTGTGCAAAGTATATTACTTGCCATTCATCATTATTTAAATGTCAATTTTAATGAAGCAAATTTTGAGGAACTGATTGCAGACCTGCTGTTTTGTTTGGCTGGTGATATAACCGTCCGCACAGGATGCACAAAAGCTGTATGGTTTGCCAAATAGTTCACGATCTGACTTTTGTCTCTTTCCTGTCCCTTGTCTGACCTATTTCCAGTAATAAAGCTGAAAAATGTGGCTAGTGCCGATTTATAACATGATTAACAATCTTTTGTAGTAGCCAGTCATGTTACACTCAGCACAGCTGCTCTGTTTTACTAGTAGCTTCACATTTGATTCTTTTAAGTCAAAAATTATACAAAATTGTTTAATGCTTCAAATTATAATGTTGAGGTGAATGTACTAGATTTAGCTTTAGTGGGGTTTTGTTGAGAAAATTGTTCAAAATTGTTTAATGCTTCAAATTATAATGCTGAGATGAATGTACGTGCAAATTTAATTTTAGTGTTTTTTGTCAAGAAAATTGTTCAATGCGTCAAATTATAATCTGAAATGAATGTACTTGCAAATTTAGTTTTAGTGGGGTTTTTATAGAGAAAATTGTACAAAATTGTTTAATGCTTCAAATGTTTAATGTTGAGATAAATGTACTTACAAATTTAGTTTTTGTGTTTGTCGAGAAAATTTTACAAGATTTTATTAATTATATTATTAATTACTGTTAATTTTATTAGGTTATTGGCCAAAAATAATTTTGCTAAAATTATCGTCTTATCAGTATCAGCCAATTTTTTGTTGTTGTTTGGGAATAAAAGTAAATTGTGTCTTTATTCTTGTTGACTTTAAAGGGTTTCCAGTAGCTTCCATGAGGAAACTGGAAGCCTGGTTCTTTGAAAGGGTGAAAGACACATTGTACTCACGTTGACATACATGCACACATGGTTTCTTGGCCTGTTTTGTGTTTCAGCTGAGTTGGGGGACTACAGTCACTCTGAACATTTGTCTGGGTACCTCTCTGAGTACAGCTTCATTCCCAACCCTCCGCAGGACTTTGAGAAAGAGGTCGCTAAACTTCACCAAGAGCACAAGTAAGACGTGTCCATGAAATCCTCTAGTGTGTTAAAGATTCTTATATTTAACTGAGTGTCAGTGGAGACGGAGGAACAAAGGGTCACAGCTGAACACACACACACACATACACTGGCAGATTTGTGGAACAAGGCGGTTCATTGTTTGTGGATCTCTGAGATTGAGTCTCTCTTCTCTCTCGCAGTGGACTCACACCAGCTCAGTCCGAGTTTAACTACTTGAATGCTGCGCGGACGCTGGAGCTGTACGGCGTGGACTTGCACTATGCTCGGGTGAGTGACCGGCCCATCTTACCCCACTGGCTGCCCCTCTTGTTTCATATGTACTGCAAACAAACACTAGAAGCTTGAATGATATCTGGTGCTACTTAAAATTAAGGATGAACCATTGTTTTGTGTTTCTTTTTCTTTTATTTCTTTGTGTTTTGTTTGTTTGTTTTTGGCAATTTTGCCCACTAATTTAAATATATGTGGTTAGAATTTGTTTGTCTGTCATTCATTCTGTCATCCGTTTTTTTTTTATTGGTCATTCTATTGTTTATTCCGTCATTCTATATTGTGATGCTTTTTTTTACCAAAACAAAACCAAAAGTTTTTATTTAGCTGGAAACTTAAAATAAAGTTTATTTAGTAATCAATTAATCAAATTTTATTTAATCAACACTAAAATAAAACTTGTTGTATATAAACCTTTAAATTGCACATAGGAAAATTTTTATACATATATTTTTAAATGGTATAATTTTTTTTTTTTTTTTACTCTAATTGGTTGTTGAAATATAAACATTTAAACAGTGGCTGTTTGTTACAATAACTTGTTTTCATGACAGATTTATTCAAACATACAATAAATAATTAAGACGACAGGTTGAGGGGAAAATGTAATATGGTGCATATTTTTAGCAAAACGCTCCTTTCTAGTGTTAGTCACGGTTCAACATCACAGTTTCAGTCAATGATTTCAGCCCCCGGAAACTTAATTTCGGCAACCAAATAAAATTAATTTTCGGTTGCTGAAATGTTGTTGCATTACTAATATGTTGTTCTATGTATCATTTTTTTTCTGTCAGTATATTGTTCTTTCGTTCATTTGAACTGTTCTATCTGTCTGTCATTATTGGCTGATAGCGAAATGGTCGCCAGTATATTGAGCATCCCTTCTTAAGCAAACCAAAAGTCTAAGCACTCTTTAAAACAAAATGGTTTTGATGTTGCCATGGTAACTGCATCCTTATGGTTGCCTACTCTTCATGATTTCAGGACCACTGTAACGCAGAGATTTACATTGGAGTTTTGTCTGCCGGCATCTCCGTGTATAAGGACAGGGTACGAGTCAACCACTTTCCATGGTAAGTGTCGTTTTAGGTGTAAATTTCTTTAGAAGTGGCAAATCCATTTCAGTAAACACATTTGAAAGCTTGTGAATACAAATTCTCATTTGAATCATCTTTTATGTCCCCTTCCCTCTCTTTCTCTTGTGTTTCAGGTTGAAAATTGTAAAAATATCTTTTAAATCTAAACAGTTTTTTATACAACTAAGAAAAGAACTGGTATGTATTTGTTTAGATGTGTTGTTTTGCATTAAATCGAAATCTTTCTTACCTCTTTATTATTTTACCAGATTACATTCAATATTACTTGATGTTTAAATAACTTAAAATGCTACAGAACTACATGCCATTGTTTCAGTTTAACATTTTTAATTTGAACTTATGGTCTAGTCAGTGCTGGGTAGATTACTTACAAATTGTAGTCTGTCACTGATTACAAATTACATGATGAAAATTATAGTTAGTAACATAGTTACATTACACATTTTAGGTAATCAGACTACTTTTAGATTACTTTTGACCTACATTGTTTATTACATTGATTTGAATAGGATAATCTTGTACAATATTGATATAAAAATATAAATAGAAAGAAATTTTATTCTTTGCATAAACAACATGAATTACGTCAGGGTTTCCCAAACATATACAAGCAAAACCAGGTAGGTAATCAATAAAAAAGTAACCGTGTTATTCTGATTATGAGGATTTTAAAATGTAATGTAATCTGATTACAAGTACTTAATTTCTGGAATCTGGTTATGTAATGCAGATTACATACGATCAGTTACTGGCTGTAGTAGTGAAATTGGAATTGAATTGTGAAATTTTATTGGTATTGGTACTAACTACAGAAATAGTCACATACTAAAATAGATAATTTGCAGAATACTGTGAGCTCACCAATCTTTCTTTCTCGTCCTCCTCTGTCTTTTTTCTTTCTATGTGTCACAGACTGAGAACAGAGAGTCTTTATTGGGTTTCAACATGATGAACTACAGAGCTTGTAAGAACTTATGGAAGGCCTGCGTGGAGCATCACACGTTCTTCAGACTGGAGCGGCCCGTTCCTCCTGAGAGAAACCTCTTCCTGCAGTACTTCACCCTCGGATCCAAGTTCCGCTACTGGTGAGAACGTTAGAAGAGTTGTTTTGTTTGTTTATTAGGATGTTGTGGATATTGGAGCACGCAATGGCATTTGGAAGCTCAAAATTTATGCAAAACTACAAAAAAAATGTTCTTCCTCAGTATTTTTGTCTCATTTTCCAGCACAAATATCTAAGAATTCTAAATATTATATATCTAAAAATTAAAATATTAAGTAGGGTTGGGCGATAAAACAATAACGATAATTATCGCAAAATAATTTTCCTTGATAACAAGAGTCCGATAAATGTTCAATGAAACAGTGCTTCTCATTTGATCCACAACACGGACCATTTATCCGCTCGGCTCAAAGTTCAAACAGCAGCACGAGCTTACTAGAGCTCATGCGTTTACTCGCTTTACTACGCAACCACTAAACAGCGCTGTAAGATGAAGTGAGAAGCGCTTGAATTCAGCGAAGAACACGAATGTCTCGGTGTCCTGATGAAACAGCGCTGATAAACAGGAGAAACACTGTGCGCATCGATACAGTCAGAAGGTTTTACAATCTACAAATCACCATCATTTACCATGGATTTACTCCAGTAACACTAACTGCACCATGGTGTTGTGGCAGAAATGTGGGATATTCATATTGAATTTTATGATATTATTAATGTAGACGTGTTAAATGTATTAAAGGAGTAATGGAATATAATTACAGTATTTTTTTGTGATTAAGCTACAGCATTTGTGCATTTATACTAAATGTATTTAGGCTACTGTTTTTCGTACAAATATCATAGAAACCATATATTTACATTTTTCCATGGTATTGAGGTGCTATATGTGTGGTTTTAACTGTGGTTATCATGATCTAAATGTGTGCTACTATGGAAGACCAATGGTCAAAACAGAATATTTAAATTAGCATATAAAAATGAGGTCGTCACAATTATTTCAGATGTTACTGTTTTTGTTAATGAACATAAATTTATATCTGCTTCCTAACTCAAGCTACTACTACGGTCAACTCAAGCTAGTGTCAAATGTGCCTTTCTAAGAGACAAAACATGCAATATTATTAATATTGCAGCCTGCACTGTTCTGTTCTTAATTTTTCTATGAATATATGTATTTTGTTATGGAAAAGTGTAAAGAATTTAAAAAAAAAGTGAAGCATTTGTCATGTTCTGACAATAAAGAGTAGTTTAAAACCACAATTGACTATCTGGTTTCTACAGCTTTCACTCAGGAGCAAAAATCTGCCTTTAAATTTGAAAAGATATGATTTTTTTTGTGATAATTACCGATATTGACTGATAATTTTTATAAAATTAACATTTTTATCTTGATCAATGTTTTGGCCATATCGCCCAGCCCTAATATTAAGTCTTGGGGAAAAAAAAAAAAATCCAAACTAAGTGAATTTATGTTTAAAATAAGAAAAAAATTATGCCAAAAATAAACTTCAAAGCTAAAACAAGATTATTTTTCTGACCCCATTTTGTTTTTCTTGATTTAAGCATAAACTCACTTAATTTGGATTATTTATTTATTTATTTTATTTTATTTTATTTATTTATTTTATTTTTTTTCAGAAAACAAGACTCAACATTGTATGTCAAATTGCTTCTTAGGTAAATGTAACTTGATTTAAGAATATTGAGATATTTTTACTGGAAAACAAGACAAAATGCTGAGGAAGATGATTTTTTTGCAGTGTAAATGTTCTACCTGAAGATTTCATGATGGAAAACATTATACAAATTATTTTGCTGTTCTTTTCTCCTTGTCTTGTGACATGCAAGTATGGGAACATGCAAATCAGCTCCTTTTGATCTGAATTAATTCTGAGTTTGTTCAAAACACAGATTCAGCTAATGGTTATCAACTTTTTTCCCTCATTTCCCACATTTTAAAAGTAAAAGTGTGCTTAATATTGTGGTTTATCGGTTTGTTAACTTGCTACATATAAATTAATATAATAAAAAAATATTTTTTCACTATATCTACTCCTTGTATAGAAAGTTTTCAAATTACAAATGCATACATATCAAAATGTCATACTGAATTTAGTCAAAGCTGAAAAAGATACGATTTATATATTTTATATCGCCTACCCTTATTAGAAGTCATTTTGTCATCTGTTGTACGGCTAACTCTCCTGATTCTTGCTCAAATTGAGTTTCGAGAGTCTGCAGTGACACTATGTTCTGGCTTTTTTGCAGTGGGAGGACAGAGGCGCAGTCTGTACAGTATGGAAAGGAAAGAGGCATCAAGAACAGAGTTTTTGCACGGTAACACATTTTTTAATAACCAATGAGGGGGGAACACTGCAATATGCGTTATGTAAGTAGAGTTTTTGGAAGTGAAAAGTTATGAGGTAGTAATACCCAACCATTGTGTTTGTTTGTTCACGGCAGTGTTATTTTAGTATAATTGATATTATAATTGAGATTTAGTATAATAGTTTTTATTAAATTTGAATTAGTTTTTGGTTTTCATATTGTCTGTTTTCATTTTAAATTTAATTTAAGTTGTAGTAATTTGTTGTTTGTCAATTTTATTAGTTTTTCTTTTTTTTTTTTTTTTTTAAATCTACAGTTTTATTAATTTTTTATTTAAGTTTCAGTTTTTTAATATCAAGTATCAAGAAAAGTTGCCTTGGCAACTCAGTGAAATATAATAAGTTGAAGTTTTTTTATATTTTATTGTTTCAGTTAACATTTATTTTATTTTAAGTAGCAAAAAATGTTTTCTATGGGTTTAGTTTTAGGTTTAGTTAACTATAGCACTTATAGCACTACAGATTTATTTTTTTTATATCGGCTATTAGGTGTGTAACTGTACACAGAAGTCGCTGTTCGGTACCTCGGTTTTGGGGGTCGTGGTTCGATACGAGTTCGGTACAACAGGAAAAAGCAACAAATCCCCAGTGCTAGGTTTCTTTTCATTTATTTTGAACAGATAGTAGTGAAAATTACAGTACAGACTCCTTGAGTGTATTAAGCACTAAAAATAAAAAATTAAGGAATTTTTGCTTTGTTACTCCAATTGATAGATTGACCAATGCTGCGTGGTAAAATGCAACAGCTGTTTTCAAACTTATTGGTTTGATTAATGTGTTGTGCGTAGCCTACGCTGTCATTTTCTTTATGCGTGAGAGTTCATTAACGTGTGGTGACAATGGCGGATGCACAAAGTTCAATATTACCCTTTTTCAAGAAATCACGGAAAGATGAGCGAGAAGGAGGAAAAGAGCCTACTTCCCCTTTCTACGAGGAGACAGCGAGTGAAGAGGCACCTGAGGCTTCCCGTTTCTAGGACACGCATATTTCATCACTGGACTGTAATAGTGAGACGTACACCACACAATCCGGCACAATGCCAAATGATTTTGTCTCATTATAACAGTGGAAACAACTGTTAGGACCACTAGACATCAACTGATAGGAGCAAGACATGATTCAAAACTGTAAAGGGTCTATTTTTATTTGTGTACACTCGCAATAATAACAAAACATTGTGCTTTTAACACAATCTCAATCTCGTCCTAATAATGAATCGAAACTCAGCGTATAGACTACTAGCAATCCCTTGCGTGCCATCTGAACTCTTGTTTTGAGTTGGTGCGCAGATCGTCTCTTCATCTTCTGCTTTTTTTCCTGTTGTGGTGTTGCTTTACCATCTGCTGTTGATTTCTTCAGAATCGTTTCGAGAGAGAATCGCGATGTATTCGGGAAAATCTCAGAATCGAGAAGCATCGATTTATTGTCGCTGCCCTACTAAGACTGACTGTAGTCGTCGTCTGACTGTATGCACTGAACCGTGATGTCTGTACCGTGACGGTTCGGGACGAATACATGTACCGTTACAATAAACACTTTACTATAAGGCTTCATTAGTTAACATTAGTTAATTCATTAGTTAACACAAACTGACAATGAACAATACTTCTTTGCATTTATTAATCTTAGTTTATGTTAATTTCAACATTTAATAACACATTATTAAAATCAAAAGTTTTTAATAAAACTATTATTTAATGGATTTGAGCTAACATGATCAGTTATATTTTTTTTAACTAACGTTAAAGAATAATAACAAACGTAGGTATTACTCATTGTTAATGTTAGTTAATGCAACCGGTAAAGTGTTACCTATTGTTCTTTATAATTCTTTTGCACTTTAAACTGTTTGAAACATGTTTACTTTATACATTTTTGTGTATTGCTTTATTGTATTTAAATGTTCAGAGTTCTTTTTGAACTAAAAAAGTTATTAAACCTGTTATAGTATGACAACACTTTTTTTGCAACTTATTTCAATATCGTGATATTACCGTATACCGTGAAAAAAGATTCAGCAATTATCGGAACATGAAAATTTGATACCATCACATCTGTTTGATAGTGTGCTGATTTGTGTGTTCGTGTGTTTGGGTGTGATGCATCCCGCCTATTTTGATCCCTGTGGTGTGATAAGTGTCAGTGTGTGGTCAGATGTTCTCAGAACGACACCCAAACACAGGAAGTATAAGCAGGGCTGTGTAGCACACGGCTGTGAAGGGTGTGCGCATGTCGTGCACATGTTTGTGAAAACACAGTCAGAAGTTTGCTTCGAGAGCAGCGTTTGTTCGAAGATGCTGAGGCTGAAAATTAAACTACGGTTTATGTTTCATCATACTTCAAAGAGGTATTTCTTTTTGTCTACACCGACCTGTTCTCGGTTAAGTATATGATAATCGTTTAAAGGTCCTCCCAATGCTTTTTGAGGAACGTCTCAATCTAAAGATTCACAGATATTTGTGGTTTTCAGAAGAAGCGTGCGTGAACATCGTAACATAACATAAAGGAGTGTTTGTTTGTAAACTAGTGTTGGCGTATTGCTTCTCACATTTTTCTGATATCTTTGTTGGGGGAAAAAAAACACATTGTAAAATGTGTAAAATGTTGGTTTATGTACATGTTAAGATATATCACAAAATGAGTTGAAGTTGGAATGTTTTTAGTAGTATTTCTAAAGTGTACAAAATCCATTAAGTAACTTTTGAGAAACGTTTCAGGGCACTTTGATAGAACACACTCAAGGCATTTAGAAGTAGCATGTGTATGAACAAGGAAAACAAGGAAACCGTGTTTATTGTAAACTTATGTTTGTTTAGTGCAACTACAGTTATCTAGTGTAGTTGCTTAAGGAGTAGCTTAAGTTTACAGAAAAGAACATTTTCTTTGGAAAATTAGTTTCTATGTAATCGTTTTTTTGGATGTTTCATCAGGAAAAAGTAAAAGAAGTTTGATATTTATAGTTTTTAGGAGTAGCAATGTACCAAGATCGAAACAGGAAAGAGTAGTGTTGGTGTATATCTTGTAATCTTTTTCTTAGGTTTTTTTTTTTGGAAACAAACTTTGTAATGTGTAAAATGTGCAATTTTGGTGTATGTACATTTGTTGAAATATCGCAAAATTGAAAAATGGACTTTTGAGGTATGTTGCAGGGCACTTTTTTGGGAGTAATAAACATTGTAACAGGAAACATTGTTTGTAAATTAGTGTTTGTTCATTGTAAACTTTAATAAAGCTTCTGTTAAAAAAAAAAAACATTAGAATGTGTAAAATGTACCTTGTTGGTTTACTTACTGCAAATAACGTTGAAGTTGAATTTTTTTTTCACAATATTATAAGTTTACACCAACTAAGATTTTTTTTAAAGAGTGGAATGTATACAAACCAAAGGTAACAGGAAAGAACGTTTGTTTGTAAACTACTGTTTCACTACCAAAAAATAGTCATATATCTAAAAAGATCATATAAAGATTGTAATTCTAATAGTTATATAATGTATGTTATATATGTCAAATGTTGGTTTATGTAAATGCTAAGTAATGTCACAGTAGTAGTGGTCCTAATATTTTCAAAAGCAAACAATTCTGATTTTGTTTTACATTGGAAATTGAATTCTACAATGTTTCTTGTGGTTCTGGTTGATGGAGCAGGTTGTCACATTATAAATGATCTTTTGTGAATCGAATGTGTTTCCAGGTCACCAAGCAAGCCTCTGGTCAGGAGACTGATGAGCGGTTTGGACTGGGAGACCGTCAGCAGGAATTCCCTCTCGGACGACCGACTCGAGACTCAGAGTCTGCCGAACCGTTCTCCGCCAGACTCGCCCGATCAGTGAGTTCACACAAACACAAACTTACCCACATATCCAGGTTCATCCAATCTGTGGGTTAGCACTCACTCACACAGTTTAAGTTTTTAATTTGTTTCTTTCCTCAGCAGTAACTCCGTGTTTAACACAGAGGGTGCGCGGGTCAGGCCGTCCTCCATCGGTCACCTAGTCGATCACGTGATCGATGACTCGCCATGCCAGACGTTAACCAATCACAAGTCCGCATCCTCCACGCAGGCCAATAGCATCAGCCTGGACTCGACACCGTGAGTTTTTGTCTTAAGCACTCCAGATCATCCAAGTCATAAAACAATATAAATAAATAAAAACTGTCCTCGTTATCACAAACTCATTATTTTTAATGTCTCAGGAAAAGAAACAATCACAATTCAGTATGCAAACATGACAATGCATATAATATTTTTGAATGCAGAACGTTCTTACAGTAAAATTTTTAACTTTTAAAAGTTAGTGCTACTAATAACCCAATAGTTGATTCATTTGTTCATTTATTTGTTTAAATTTATAATTTAATATAAATGGCTAGTTTTATCTACAGTATTTTTTTAAAAGCATGTTGTTCTTGTACAGTGTGCAAAATTTAAAGCAGTAAAAAGTGTAAAAGTACACTATACCGTTTGGCAAAAAAGGTTAAGTGTAAAAACAGTCAATATATTTACATTAATTTTCGATGGTTTTGTTAATCATTCGTAAAAACATGTTTATAACTATTGCATTCAGTTTAAAGGGGTGGTTGATTATGATTTCACTTTTTTAACTTTAGTTAGTGTGTAATGTTGCTGTTAGAGCATAAACAACATCTGCAAAGTTACGAAGCTCAAAGTTCAAAGCAAAGGGAGATATTTTCTTTTAAAGAAAACGCTTTTTAAGGACTACAACGAGCTTCTTCTCGGGTTGGTGACATCACTAACCCTAAAATTTACATAAACCATGCCCCCGGGAACACGCAACAAAGGGGGCGAGGCCATCTTATTGCAATACAGTATGTAACACAAATGCAATGGCATGTCATAAAAGCAAGATGACAACACAAGTTGTAACCGTAATTATACTAAACTATACCTGTTCTGTCTTCATGCATCTTTCAACAGTTCCCACATTAGTGATTTATAGATTATCATGACAGAATATGCTATTCAATGACTAAGATAGTTAACTCCACATCAGATACATAAATTCATCAACTAACCATTCAGAAACGTCCTGTTGCATTCTACATGTTGTCACTTCTTCTTGAGTCTCTCCATCATTGTCTGACTCCGATTTGAACATAAAAGGCTGAACAGTTTCTGACATTTTCAGTGAGTCTGCGTGAGGTAATCGGAGCTGCTAAGCTAACACCAGCTCTTGAAACTCCGCCCTCTTCTTGGGAGCAGCAGCTCATTTGCATTTAAAGGGACACACACAAAAACTGAGCGTTTTTGCTCACCCTCAAATTTAACATGCTATAAAAAAAAATCACCTGTGGGGAATTTTGAGCTAAAACTTAACATACACACTCTGGGGACATCAGAGACTTATTTTACATCTTGTAAAAGTGGCATTATATGACCCCTTTAATGCATAAGTTTACACTGAATATTTAAATAAGACATCCGTTTATCACAAAATTTAATCCTCTTCAATGTCTTAGGAAAGGAATAATCACAATTCAATATGCAAATATGACAATGACATAATTGGCAGATTTGTAATATTTTGAATGCTTTTCTTACAGTAAAATTTGTAACTTTTAAAAGTTAGTGCTACTAACAGCTATTTACATAGCCGATTAATTTGATTTATTTAAGTTAAGAATTTATTATAAATGGCATGTTTTAGTATCTTTACAGTTACAGTATCTTTAAAGCATATTCTTGTACAATGTGCAAAATTGAAGGTTGTAAATGTAAAAAGTACACTATACATTATGTGCAACAAGTTTAAAATTGAAATGTTACAATGTAAGCGTAAAAACAACCGATATTTACATTCATTTTCAATGGTTTTCACAATACATTAATATTTTTATTGTTTTTTTGTTTTTTTTTGTGTAATCTATTGCATTGAGTTTAATACGTAACTTTATAGTTTACGCGTAACTGTTTACATAAGACATACAGCTGTTATCACAAACTTTCATCCTCTTCAATGACTCAGTTGTTAAAAAATAATTTTTTTACAATAATGTTTTTTATCAGACTGACATGTTGAGTTTTGTCATGACATTTGGCAGTGTGTTTCAGGCTATTGTGAAGATAAGCCACATGAATTTTCCACCCAGTAAGGCTTGTAGGCTAAATGTTATGATGCTAAAACTGTGTTTGACAACCACATTGTATTTATGTTTGCTTGTGTGTGTCCTGTAAAAGTTCTAAAAGGTAATCTATTAGTTATCTTTAGTTATGTTGTGTCCAGTTAGACAATTTTAATATTTGTATTCAAAGATTACTCCGTTCTAGATTTTGATCTGCTTGATGAGTTTTCAGGGCTGGACTGACACACTTTGAGTCATCAAAGTTTCCGCTGTTCTTATTTTAGCACTACACTGTAGACGCACACTCTCGCTAGCAACCTGAGGTTTAATATCGTGTGACCACACACCTCTGACGAAATGACACATTGTTGGTTAAACACTGTTTTCACACACGTTTCAGTCTGAGAAACAGCAAGCTTTTGAGCTAGGGGAAATTGATTTGAGCTTTGTGGTGGGCACAGTTCAGAGTGTGACGGTAGCAGGACTGATTGAATTCATACTAGTGAACCAAGCATTATTTTCCAATGGAATGAGCTGTGACCACGCATAACACGCATTTCCTTTCTCAGATCATGCCACCAATCTCATTTCGCAATGTCAGAATTTCCAAATCTGGGTTGTCCAGTTCACCTTTGAATTATTGTGTGTAGTTGACATTTGTTGTGGAGTTTTCATGTTCATAAAGATGAGTTGTGCTTATCTCCTTTTTTTTTTTTTTTTTGACCTGAAAGAATATGAAAAAAAAAAAATCCCCGTACTTAATCAGAGTTCAATTTAAAATTCAGTAGCTGTAAGAAATAATAGCCTAATTAAAATTCAGTATGCAAATAAATGAAGTAAGGACCAATCAAAATGCAGTATGCAAATGAGAATGACATCATTGCTAGATTGTTTTTGAATCACATTCTTTAGTTTTAGAATCACATTCTTTAGTTTAAGAGTTTTTAAAAGTTAGTGCTATTAACAACCATTAAATTTTTTATTTATTGATTTATTTGTTTGTTTAAATGATTAATTGGATAAAAATAAATTTTATTTCCAGCATGATTTTCTTATACAACGTGCAAAAAAAAATAATAATAATAATTGTAATTAAGCGATACTGACGATCATTTTCAGCAGTTTTCGTTGTAAGTTTTTATGGATTTTTATTGCTTAGTTTTTGTTGGCCTAAATTTTTTTTGACTGGAAAAAAAAAAAAAAATTTCGCTACATTTGGACTCTTACATTTCGCTATAAATTGTTATCGATTTCATTGCTAAATATTTGCGGCCCTAACGTTTTGTTAATCACTTTTACTCAAAGTAAAAACATGTTTGCGCAAACTATTGCACCAGTTTGTAGTTTACACATAAAAATCTTAGTTAATCAGAAGTGACATTTCTCAGCAATTTTCATTATTATTTCTTCTTTATTTTATCGCCTAGTTATTGCTGCCTTACAATGTAGTTAATTATTCGTAAAACCATTTTTACGCAAACTATTGCATTTATGAAATTCGTTTTGCTAATGTTTTGTGGGTTTTAATTGTTTGCGAGAAAAGTTTAATCAATTAGTTGTTACAGCCCTAACATTTGAAAAGTTGAAATTTTCTACAAAACAAAGCCTGAGTGTTACGTTAAGTCTAATTATAAGGCAGCTTGACCTAAAACTGTACACTAACTAGCACCAGCCTTCATTCATTTCGTCTATTTAGTGTCACGTTGCGTTTTCGACTCGGCACATTCAACCCACAGTTAAACAACACAAAAGACGAATCGGATATCTCTCCCTTCAGCCTGACAATTGAAACAATCCTGGTCTTCGTTGTAACGGTGAATTTTTTTCGCCTCGTTTGTTTTTATTATGTAAATGTCCTGGAGGCCGGGGCGCTGAGCGCTGTCTGTAGACTGCAGAGTAGAGGGGCTTTCATGCTTGAAATCTGAGCATTCATAATGAGACACTGTTTGTGTGTGTGTGTGTGTGTGTGTGTGTGTGTGTGTGTACACACAGACATGGCTTCTCTCTGAGCAACAGTCCCGGGTCTTAATACTCTCCGCCTGGTATGCAAATATGCCGAGCTTTGATGAATTGTTGGAAATCTTCACTAAACACCCAGCAGATATACAGCGCCGCTCATGCCTCCTGCTACTTACTTACAGAACATAAATCATCATTGTTGCCTAGGCTACGCCGTTTTATGAAAAGTCTGCAAATGATTATGAGGGAATCAGATCATCTTACCCATGATCCTTGGATGGTTTACAGTTCAGTTTATCCCCGTTTACAGGCAAGGTTCCCACGGACGGTCATGGAAAAAACTGGGATTGTGAAAATGTCAAATTTCAGACTTGGAAAAAGGAGTGAATTAAAGTTATGTCTAGTTATGATTGGCTCTAAAATATTCAATCTGTTAGAAATTGCTCTCTGTAAAGGCAAAAATCCTCATCTGGTAATTGTGCACTACTGGAAAATTTATGAAAGACTCCTAAGTGAAAAGGTCTGTGAAAAGTCAAAGGTCTCTACTTTTTCTAAAATAAAACTGCAAAAAAGTATAGAAAAAATTCCAACTGTATCGGATATTTATCTGCCAATATTGAATATTCAATTTTGAACATTTGTTTCTTCCTGACTAGTGCTAAATTTAAGGGATAGATTCATCGCGACTATTTAACTTTCTAATCACTTATTAATGTCAAATTGAGTAGTTATTAATATTAATAATGTTGTGATACCTACATTCACTTAAGTACCAAAACATTGATAAAAATCTATTGATTTTAGTTTTCACTTTATTTGTTTAGATAAAAAATTCTATAAATGCATATGAAAATAGAAACAAATGTTTGTTTATCTGTATCGACCAGATTTTAATATGGGTACATGAAAATTGTATTATTAAAATTGTAAAAGCTGTTTAATTTTTTATCTGTAGATTCCAGTCTCTCTACATTAAAGTCGGCATGATACAAAAGTTGATATAGTCTTTTCTTCCTTATTGTAACGTATATACGAGCAAAACGACTTCTTGAACAAGAACAAATATATTATTTTGTCCATCAAGAATTGATTGGATGGTTGTGGTTTGCTATTGGTCAATCTCATGTGAGTGACAGGTTGCCCCTCCCTCACACCAGTAAACGCATCATCAGAGAAGAGAAGTGATGTCACTGCAAGAGATCACTTCTCTTAAAATATCACAAGGGAAGATATTTTGATTAAAGATTACAATGGCACATTAATAATAAAAGATGATGTGCGTCGATAAATCATTTATAAGAAATACTGCAATATTCCATAAAAAAATAAGAAATGTCAATTTTGATTTCATGGTGACTTTAAATAGCACTAATGAGAAGGGATGTGATGTTTGTTTCTCTTAAAAGTGCAATAGATGGCGCTATACACTTACACAAGCACTCTTTCACACAAATCATGGACTCTTACAGAGTGTTTTCCATTAATTTTTTTTTTGTTACTTTGAGCTTGTCAGACATTTGATTAATGCATTTTTATGTATTTATTTGGTTCATGTTTGGACCAGGACCTTTGGTTTACCAGCCCTGACCTCTAAGTGCCCTACAAATGCAGTATGTGATATATTCAGTCATTCACCTTTGCATTAATGTTTTTTTTCAGGTCTCCCGATGTAACGACCGATGAGCAGCCGCCCGCTCTGCCCCCAAAACAGTCCAGAAAAGACCCTCTGACCCACAACAGCAGATCACAGTCTCAGTACGAGTTGGACGACCACCTCAGCGAATTATACAATGTACCTGCGGCGTCAGGAAAGAGCATGGTGAGGAAAACACACACTCACACTACATGTGTTTGTTCATCTTGATTCATTTGATTCATATTGTCTTTGTTTCCACAGAATGGAGCCGTGCCTCATGACAATCTTGTTCTGATTAAAATGAGGCCGGATGAAAACGGACGATTTGGATTTAACGTTAAGGTGCGTTTTGATTGTGCGTTATAATTACACTTTTTATGAGCTAAAACTGAATGTTGTAAATTATAAATGCATGTAAATTATAAAAGCATCTGTTGGATGTTGTTTATCTATCCGACAGAATGGTTTAGATGTAAAGCAGATGAGATAATATGTATGTATGTGTTCTATGTATGGATAGATGGATAGAGAGAATTTTTTTTTTTTTTTTTTTTTTTTTTTTTTTTTAGAGAGAGAGATTAAAATGCTAGTACTGTAAATAATTAAAAATATATTTAAAAAATGTACATTTATATAAATATGTATTTTTTTTACATAACAATTGTTATTAACCATTTTAAATTAAAATAAAGTATTATCTTAATTACAATTGTATCAATTCATATTTATATTATATATTAAATTATCATTATTAAATTGTAATTATTTGTGTATATATAATATATATTTGTGTATAAAAAAAAATGTATTTTGTATGTATGTATCTATGTATTTTTATTTATTCATCTATATATTTTTAATATATTCAATTATATATAAAGAAATAGATAATTCTCCTTCATCCACAGGGTGGCGCTGATCAGAGGATGCCCATCATAGTGTCCCGTGTGGCTCCAGGAACTCCGGTAAGTTTGTACATCACACTCAGATCAGATTATGTTTTTTCTGTTGATGTCAGGTGATGTGTGTCCAATTAAAGTCACAGCTCAGCCTGATGATAAATGATTCTTGATTGCATCCATTAAAGAATATTAAATTCAGTTTATTTAAACAGTGTTGAATGTATGCTGATTTTTGACTAGTCACAGTTTTTTTAACCCTAACCCTTCATCTGTGACCTTTGACCTCTCTCAGGCTGATATGTGTATGCCGCGGCTCAACGAGGGCGACCAGGTCGTGCTGATTAACGGCCGCGATATCTCAGAGCACACTCACGATGATGTGGTTATGCTAATTAAGGCCAGCTGTGAGGAACAATCAGGAGAGCTCATCCTGCTTGTCAGACCCAATGGTACGATCCGCCTGGATGGAGCTCCAAAATTCGAAATTTAATAGTTAGAATTGTATGTAAAATTTATAATACACTCACTTTCTCTCCTTTCTTTTCCATCAGCTATCTATGATGTGGACGAGGAGCAGGAGAAGTTGGATCTGGAGCCAGATTTCCAGTACATTCCGGAGACGTCCGGTCTAGAGCAGAGCCACTCGGAGGCTGATAGTTTGAGGTCCTCAATACAGCTGCTGAAAGACGGTCTTTCCAGCGGTACCGTGCTTGCGCAGTTTGATGTAAGTCAGACACACACTTTTCAAGTGTGTGTGTGTGTGTGTGTGTATATATATAAATATATATATATACACACACAAACAAACCAAAAATTATTCAGACATTTTTGATATTTTTGATATATTTTTGCTAGTGGGTGCAGGACACTACAGTTCATTTATGTAAGTGAGGACAGCAAAATAAAGTAAACTGTGACATATTATACCCAAAAATTCTTCATACAGTGGACTACCAGTAAAATTGATAAAAATTTTGAACCAAAAACTATTCAGACACTTTGACCTGACCATGTTTTGCTTAAGTGTTATCTGACATAATTAAGATAAATTTTTTCTGACACAGTTTGTATGTATGTATGTATGTGTAATATATATATATATATATATATATATATATATATATATATATATATATAAAAGAAGGTCAGTCATTGTAGATCCAGTTTGAGCTTCATTTCTGGTCGTTTTTTGTCTAAGAATATTCAGCTGGGCTGTCGGCTGAATCACATTTCTTCTCTCATAATTTCCTGCTGCTCTTTTTTTAGGCTGTCTCGATTACTTCCTGTTTGCTGAGCCTGCCGTTTTTATGTCATGAACTTGTACTAACCGAAAGCTTAATTTAGCTTGTTTATTAGCAATAATTAGGTTATGAATGAAACATGCTAATGGTACACAATAACATACAGTAAACAAGACCGTATGTTAAATTCATGTTATTTTTGTTTACTTCATCGTAAGTGTCTTAATATAGATGGAAATGTCTTTTTACCCCATAACATTTGTTTGATGGCAAATATGTATTTTACTCCTATAGCAACTGTACAGGAAACGTCCTGGGATGTCCATGTCATGCGCCAGATTGCCACAAAACGTCTCCAAAAACCGTTATCGGGACATTTCTCCCTGTGAGTACACAGCTTGTGTTTGTGTTGGACTCTGAAATGTTTTCATGATTAGCTGGACATTCATAACAGTTTATTTTGTGACACAGATGACACCACTCGAGTTGTATTAAAGGGGACGGATGATTATATCAATGCAAATTTCATCAACGTGAGCATTTTTCTCTGATTATTTTTATTTAGAAGTTATTTTGGTAAAGTTTTGTTCAGAGATAATTGATAATCATATATATATATATATATATATATATGTGTATATATGTGTATATATATGTATGTGTGTTTTCAGATGGAAGTCCCAAGTAAAGGTGAAGTAAAGCGGTATATCGCCTGCCAAGGGCCACTTCCTGGTACCTGCTCGGACTTTTGGCAGATGGTGTGGGAACAGAGCGCCGCCCTTGTGGTCATGCTCACAACACAAGTTGAACGTGGCAGGGTATGAATATATATATAATTTTTTTTATTTTTATTTTTTTATTATTAAATAAAAAAAACACACAAAGGTAGTAAAAATTAGTACTTATTCATTCAATTGAGTTATTATTTAACTAATAATATTTTAAGAAATATTAGAGAATTCTGAAATACATTATACAAATAATAAAAAATATTTAGTTTTTTATATATAATATTTTTATAGATTGATATTTATAAACTATAAGTAGTCAGCATCAACAATTGGTGATTTAGTTTAATAAATGTAATAAATTACAAATTCCATAAATGAAATTACATCATTAAATAAATTGGTGGTCCTATGTGTCAAACTAATTTAGTTATTTAATATATTATATATAAAAGTTTGTTTCTGTAATAAAAATGTAAAATTTTTCTGACTTCTGACTAAACAACTTCTCTTTTCTGCTGATATAATCAAGGCCTTAAGGGCGGGGCCAAACTATTAACCAATGAAATTATGGCTAGGGTATTTCAAAGTCTCACCATCGAATCAAATCCTAACAGATGAATCAAGTCCTGGCCTACATTAATTGTTGTTTAATATTTATTTTCACTTAGAAAGGCCATTTTAGGGAAGATAAATGTTTTTTTCTTTGCTTTTTTCCTACACAAGGTTGTAATCTCATCAATGTGTGGCAGTAAAATGTTTTCTATTGATGATTTTGGCTAATATGGTATATTGGACATTTTCCCTTTCAGGTGAAATGTCATCAATACTGGCCAAATGTTTCCGCAAGTGGCACCTACGGAGGTTTCCAGGTTACATGCGTGTCTGAGGAAGGGAACTCTGCGTACCTGCTCAGAGATCTGACTCTTACACACCTGGAGGTGACACACCTGTTTAAATGTTCCTTATTTATTAGTGTAAATAAACGTATGTGCTAATGTCTGTTTGGATGTTTGTACAGAGTAAAGAAGAAAGGCAGATTTGTCAGATGCAGTACTTGGCGTGGCCCGATCACGGTGTGCCAGATGATTCGTCGGACTTCCTGAACTTTGTCAGTCAAGTACGCAGCAAAAGAGCCGACACTCCAGAACCTGTGGTGGTTCATTGCAGGTCAGGCCCTGAAAATGTCCTGACATAATCTCTTGTAAGTAAAAAAAAAATGATTTGTTTATTGACTCCACCCCTTCTCTTTCAGTGCCGGGATTGGTCGCACCGGGGTGCTTATCACCATGGAGACAGCGATGTGTTTGATAGAAAATGGTCAGTCGGTGTATCCCTTAGACATCGTCAGAACCATGAGAGACCAGCGTGCCATGATGATCCAGACTCCTGTGAGTAGTCTGGTCCACATTGCAGAAGAACCGCCCTCTTACACAGGAAGAGACCGTTTGATTGACAATTAAAGGAATAGTTCACCCAAAAATTAAAACTATCCCATAATTTACTCACCCTCAAGCCATCCTAGTTGTATATGACTTTCTTCTTTCAGCCGAACACAATCAGTTATAATAAATAATATCCTAGCTCTTTCCAGCTTTTGAAGCTCCAAAAAGCGCATCCATCCATCATAAAACTGATCCATACGGCTCCAGTAAGTTAATAAATGCCTTCTAAAGAGAAACAATGGCTTTTTGTAAGAAAATCTCCATATTTAAAACTTTATAAACTATAATCACTGGCTTCACAAGAGTCGAGTTCCAGCAGAAGGATGACCTCTGACCCAACGTATGATGTAGCTCCTTTTCTCTTATATCGAAATCCTTAGACTTTCTGAGTTCTAATTCGTGACCACCATTTTGTTTTGCTCTATCCTTTGTGCTTCCGCATTCGTCAGTTCTCACCTAAGCTTACGCTACACATCATCATACGTCCTACGTGGGGTCAGAGGTCACCCTTCCGCCGGAACTTGATTCGCTCGTGAACACGTACGGCTGTTGCTGGAAGCCGGTGATTATAGTATAATTTTCATTTTGGGTGAACTATTCCTTTAATGTTTAGGACAGATTTACTCGTTTGACAGATGCTTTTATCCAAAACAAAAAGTTCTACCATGAGCTACATAGTTGACTTGCTATGAAAATCTCAATCTAAGTTTATATATATCGCAGATTCAATGCTACAAACCTCGCAACCTTGTGTACAGACTCTCAAAAATTGTGTACAGCCAGATTGCGTTGAATGATCTGTTATGCATAGTTTTTTTATCATGCAGCTGAGTCACTTGATTTCCTTTTTGTTTGTTTGCAGAGCCAGTACCGTTTCGTCTGCGAAGCGATTCTGAAAGTTTACGAAGAGGAGATTGTAAAACCGTTCGAGACTGAGCCTCCGGTCGAAAAGGAAGAATGAACACCACCCTTCAGCATTTCTGAGGTTCTTCTGTGATTTACAACTACTGCCTGTGAGATCTGCGCTCAGCTCGCTGTCGCCCCCTGCTGGAAGGCTGTGGACATGACTGCCTGCAAGCTAGAATACAGACGAAAAAGCACTATTGCACTTTACAGCGACAAACAATGACTTAAGGGGATTTTTCGTTTTTACGAAAAAAGAAAACAAAAACGCAGTATCAGGTTACTGATTAATAGGTACTGTTAATAATGTTAACTATTTGGGTCTGAGAAAGAAATGAGCTTTTGCTTTTGTGCCAAAAGCTGAAATGAGCCACAGTCCATGTCAGAATTAACTTGCAACTAACGACAGCATTTTACATTTTACTGGTTATTTATTTGTTTTGGGTTTATTTTTTTTAACAGTTGACTTAAAAGCAACGGGTGCTCGCCCCATTCTCTTCCCTTTTCTTGACTGTGACTGTTTAGTTTTAACATTTAAAACATAGGTTTAAATCGTTAACGTACATTTTTTTTTTTTTTTTTTTTAATTGTCAAACAAAAGCAGTCAGTCCATAAAGCTTTTCTTGACACATTTCATTCGTTTTTACCCTGGCGCGTTAAGGATTTTGAGGTTATTCACAAGGTACTTTAGATTTGCGTAAAGTACTTTCGTTACTTGATTCAGTTTCCATGATAACATTACGGTTGTCTCTAAATTTAGTGAAATTAACAGGCACCAGCTGCGTTGAAAATGAGCCATGGTGAAGATGTTTCTTGCTGCCAAATTTCACAGCTGTTTGCCTCTAAAACCAATTGGTGCGTCGCTTTGGCTAATCGCTATTTATTGCAAGGCTACGTGTAGTGCGTAAAACGCCCGACGTTTGTATCGTAAAAATATGCATCAGGCAGCTGTTCTGCTCTCAGATCCACGTTTGCCGGATCTTTGAAGCATTTTATTTAGAAGTTAAAGCTGTGAATTTCACATTAGCTTTGTTGGCGGAAACTGGATACTTAGTTGATGAGTATGGACGCAAATTAAAAGTTTAACGTACGATTTAGTCTAGCATCATCACATAGTCTCAAATACCAATTTTCTTCCATGTTTACAATCAAAATTTCAAAACTTCTACTGTAAGAAACCGATTACCTTCAGATTGTAGTTGTTCGCCCTGTATGAAGAATTTCGTTCTTTGTTGAGGAGTAATATCTGCTCTCCTCTCTGAAGATACAGGTTAAAATTCTGTTTATCATTGGCTATGCTTATCCATATCTCCTCTTCTCTAACTTTTTACCTGTTAGCTATTACCTGCAATATACTCGTAAGGTGGTCATAGTTCATTTAGTACTTGCTATGGCTGTAGAGATGATGGCATTTACAGAACTCATCGGCCACTTTATCATTTTATTTACCACAAGTGCAACATTTTACAAATGTTTGATGATCAATTAAATTTTTAGTTTGCAAAACATGAAGTTCTCATTCTGAAGGGAAAGGATAAGTATGAATTATAGAGCAAAACGTTTTTAATCTGACACCATCTCAAACATTTTCCCCCTGTACGACGTTTTGCGGTGCCATTGCGCAAATGATTTGGCGTCAAGGACCAATCCCGCCCACCGTTTTGAATGTGAGCCGATTTTGCTTCAGTGTACGTCGTTATAGCGCAGCAGCTAGAAATTTACTACCGGCGATGCGTCGGAAGTGGTGGTATTTTTGTATTTAACGAAAAAACGAACGAAAAAAGGACAGCACTTTGCAACTGACTGTGGTAGTCAGCTGTGCTACTGTAGAATTTATACTGTTATTGTGTGATGGGGAAAATATGCTGTTTAATTATTTATGTTGAACATTTTGTCAAATACAGACACCTGTGGGGGGCTCTTAACTACATAGTGTCATATGTGAAATATTTGTAAATACAATGTTATATATTAAAAGTGTTCTGAAAAGATAACGGTGGTTATTTTTGTTTTAGTACGTTTTTAAAACGTCAAAAAAAAGTACTGAGGAAATTGTATGTCATGTTTGTATATCTCACAGTTGTGTTTGTGTGTTTGTATGTCTGTGAGAGAGCGAGTACATCTTTTGTACAGAATGTTTTGTTTCTTACTGGCGTACATTTTGAAATTGTGCTTAAATAAGCTGACTCTTCTTTTGGCGCTTGTGACACACGTCAAATCAAATATAATACAGCTCAAACTCCTTTTTTCAGTGTTGTTTGTGATAAATATCGACCCAACATTTATCCAAGAATGAAAGAACAAACACATTTGATTTTGCAGCTTGTCATTTTTTATTTTATTTTTTTTAGGATTTCACATGAGGTGTTGAACAGCCATAGTTTATTAAGGCTGAGAATTCACACTGACTTAACAGATCTTGTTGCTGTTGTTTTTACTTCTTCACGACCTCGACGTCAACGTCCTCTGTGCGAGAAACAACCTTCCCATCAACCACCTCTTCGATGACTGTGCGAACGCGCTTGGTCACCACAGGGTCGTCTGAATTAAAAAAAAAAGTTATGTAAATATAAAACAAATATAATATTTTATTATATTTGATATTTTTTCTCAATATAAAAAAAACACTTACGCTTGGGGGGAGGAGGAGGTGCTACAACCTCTACAACTTTGATTACCTGTCTCCTGTAACAAAAAAAAAAAGATTTTATTAAAAACTCGCATGATCTTTAGAAAGACATTATAATATTCATTTGCTTTATTTATTTGTAAAAACAGTCTTACTGAATGTCCTCTCCGTCCAGAAGTCTCCTGTACTCGGCAATCTCCATCTCTAGTCTGGTCTTGATGTCCAGAAGCAGTTTGTATTCACTGCCCTGTCTTTCGATGTCAATTCGCATCCGAGAAAGCTCCTCCTCCAGACTGTTAATGACGACCTGCAACTGGTTGAGCTGCATGCTGTAGCGTGACTCTGTCTCTCCCAGTGTGCCCTCCAGAGCTGCTTTCTGTCATATCATAAAGCATAGAAGAACGGTGAGGGGGTGGGAATATGCATATTAAATTGCTCCCTCTAGAGGCAGCTACTGGGAAATGTTTTTTTTTTTTTTAATATTATTAATCAAAGCTAGTAAACATTTGAGCATAGACTAATAATTAGGGGTGTGGCTATGTATATTAGATCAAATAAAGCTCCCCCTAGTGGTATTGGAAATATTTTCAATGTTTAAGTAAAGATGGTACACATTTGAAAGAAAAAGAGAGACTTTTACCAAGCTAAGCTGCGACTGTAGTTCGATCTCCAGGCTCTGCAGTGTTCTCCTGAGCTCGTTGACTTCATTGCGGGACAGTGAGAATTCTTCTTGTCTGGTGGTGACCTGCTTGTTCAGTTCGTCGAACTGCGGGGAAAGAGGTTTGAGGTCAACATCTAGCTGATTGTGTACAGATTGGCTATCGCAGATTACATTAATAAGAATGAGCACTTACTTTTCCCTTGTACCAGGCCTCCATTTCTCTGCGGTTCTTGTCGGTGATGCCTTCATACTGCTGTCGGATCTCCTCCATGATGCGGGCCAGGTCTTGCTGAGGTGCGGCGTCAACCTCCACGTTTACGCTGCTGGAGGACATTTGAGCGCGAAGAGCTGCGATCTCCTATAGATCAATGATATAGCCGTTAGCTTATGTTGTTTTTCATATATTGCATATTTTTCATATTGGTTTTAAAAGTAGGAATTGCTACTGTTGGAGATGGACTTGTGTGAACTTTCACTTTTAAGGTGTGCTCACTCAGCTAAATTTTGCTGGCGAAATCAGTCATTCCAATAGGAATAAGGAATTTGCTCGATTCTGAGTTTTGCGAAAGGGTGAAAAAGGTTTGGTCGTTCAAGTTCTTTGTTTGAAAGTGCGACAGAGTCACATAACCAACTTAAAAAAATGTAAACTTAGAAACTAAAATTAGTGAAATCTGTGAACAGAACTGCATGCGAAAGTCCCGATACCTATTGAAATTACTGGATTTTGCTCACAAAATTTCGCCAAACGACGGTAAAAAAATATGACCGCACCTTTGAGCTTTGAACATAGTAGAGTAGAAAGAACTCCAAGGCTTCTGGTTATGGTTAATTACAGGACAAACGTTGATAATAGAGCAATAATATGTTTAAAATTACACTTGACTGGAGAAGATTATTGGTCTGGTGGATTAATGGGTAAAGATCTTGCCTCACTCCACTAGGTTTGCCCTGCTTGGAGGGCCAAAATTCATTTTTGATCTCACCTCTGCATGGTTCTTCTTCAGGTAAATAAGCTCCTCCTTCAGACCCTCGATCTGCATCTCAAGATCTGAGCGAGTCATGGTGAGCTCATCCAGAACCTTCCTCAGGCCGGCGATGTCGGCCTCTACGGACTGGCGCATGGCCAACTCATTCTCGTACCTGAAGCCGTCAAGAATAGCAATGGTTAGGATGGGAATTCAGATGAACTGAAGTGTTAAATGTTGGGTGTGACATTAACAAGCTCATAAAAAAGGGGGAAACCCTGCTGGGGGGAAAAACATCTTAGATTGGTTTGCTGGTCTTGGCTGGTTTAATAAGACATTTTTTGCAGGGAAATTCTAGTAAGTTTTAATTACTAGAATGGGATTTGATATTAAAATTAACACAAACTTCATGAAAAGAGGTTTTAAAGGAGGGTATTTGAAGGTAAAGGTTTTTCATTGTTGCACTAACTTGACTCTGAAGTCCTCGGCTGCCAGTTTGGCATTGTCGATCTGAAGAATGATTCTGGCATTGTCCAGGCTGGCGATGGAGATCTGAAGACAAACAGATGAAGAATTGAGACTCAGTTACAGCTTAGGAAGGTAAACCAAACATTCTGCATTGGCACAAACTTCTCAGACCTTTTTAATATATTCTGTAATGTTCTAATGTCTATATCAATATATAGATTACTTTTTATGTTTTCTGATCATTTAAGAATTGAAAATTAGATACATGTAGTGATTATATATATATTTATGAAATAAAGACCATTCATCTTAGTTTTCATTCAGATATCTTCCTTTTGATAAGAACACTGATAACTTAATCCACACTAGATAATATAAATTATATAACTCAGTAATGTAAAATGACTCACTTTTTTGCGCAGTTCTTCAATGGTGACATAATAGTGGCTGTAGTCTCTGGAGACAGGGGTTCTCTTCTCGTACCACTCCCGGATCTGGCGCTCCAGCTGCGCGTTGGCTTTCTCCAGGGAGCGCACTTTCTCCAGGTAAGCGGCCAGACGGTCGTTAAGGTTCTGCATGGTTGACTTCTCGTTGAAACCCACACCGAAGCCATTGTCACCCCCGCCGAGCGCGCTGGCCAGGTCGAAACCGCCCTTGCTGCTCTGTGCGTAAGAGACGCGCACGCTGGAGCCCCCTGCACCTGCATAGACACTTGGCGCACGACCGACGGCGATGCGCTTGGAGTATCCACCGCTGAGAGAGTGAGAGGTGAAGGGACGAGAGCTGGAGCTGGACAAGCTCTTGCGTGAAAAAGACTGAGTAACCTGAGTCATGGTTTCCGTTCCTGTTGCCTCTACGCTTTGTTGGACACCTCTGACAGCTGCGTAATGGTTTTGGAGAGCCGAGGATCTTTTATATGATTTGACCAAAGGGGTGGGGTTATTTCAGCTTATTTATGGTAATGATTATCGGAAAAGCATCAAACAGGTGTGTCCAGGGTGCGCCTGTAAAATGACCCAGGATAGAGCCCTGAGGCACGTCTAACCTGATCAACATGATTTTATGATTAATTCCCTAGAATTTAAGATTTAATGGGTCAGGATAGACATGACAACAAAGTACCTCTTTATAACTTTCGTTAGCAGTAACAGTGATTAAAGCTAGAGTTAAAAAGGTCAGTAGTTCATACATTCAAGTATTGCTCTATAATTCAGAATTGTTGCGGAGTGACATGACATGCTATAATGAATCTAAAACTTTTTTTTTTTTTTTTTACCAATTATTCTATCATTTTCATGCTAAATTGAATATTTTTTAAAGATTTGAATATTAATAGCTTTTTATATTAAATATGTTTTTTACTTAATTTTTTATTTTGTTTGGATTTATAAATGAAAGTGTTTCCATACCAACTGCAGTGACCGTGACTATGATAGGTGATTGCCCTCTTCGGTATGTTCAGAATGAGGACTTTAAGCCACTAGTTCACTATCACTGTCACTCCACGCCCTGATTAGATGTGAAATTGTGAGGAATATGCTTCATTTACCTGATTACAACAAAACAGGCCATACTTTAGTCAGTGACCATAGTACTAGCATGATGAAGCTGTCATTATTGCGCCATAAAATGGTTCTTTTAAACAAGCTCCTAATGAAAGTTTCAATGGAAAATGTGGAATGTGATTCAATAATGGAAAAAAAAAAACTCACGCGAGGTTTTTATTCAAATGTGAACTTTTACTTTTTCCCAGTCATTTAGCTTCATTATCAAACTACTCTAGTAAAGTAGCCTACACTTTAATTAGCCTTAAGGCATGTAATTACAATGTTTTCGAGTCATGTGCATCTGTGATTATATGTTCTAGACACGCCGTACAAAGGTGAGGTACAATTACACCCACAAGATCGTGTTCAGCGCTGATCCGTGTTCATGTCTGTGAGCATAATCATTTTGTCTTTCACCTCTCCCTTTGTCATTTCTTTCTCCTTCATACCTGTCGTAGCCTAATTCGGAGCTCATTTCTCATACACTAACGAGGGAGTGTCGTTTTCTGTGTTATCTAAACTCCCACCTGCATAGCTAACTTCATCCAGACCAAATCCACGTCTCCTTCAGCGTTTAAGTAGTCTCGTCTTTAAAGAAGATCTCATGACCATCGTTCACTTGCTTCAGTCGTTGCCCTCTCACACAGTTTCGCTTGCTCCGTCAACATTTTCGTGCATCACCACTCCCTTTGAGGATGGGCTATGGAGTCATGAATTTCTTAACCCCGTTGTTGGTGGTGGTTTCACTCATTTGAATTTTTTGTTTCGATTCAGGTTGGTCAGCCGGGTTGGTTAGGAAAGAGTGGGGTAAGCTGTGCCAAGGTGGTAAGCGTGATATAACAATTCCCTTTGGTCGTCCTCTAAATTAGTGGAAAGAGTCTGTACACATGACTTGTTAAATAAAAAAAAACACTACTTGGGGGTAAGCTGTGTCATGTCAAGTGGTGAAATTAATTATTTTGAAATATGTAACTAAATACAAAACAAACAAACAAACAAACAAAAAAAACAATTCCCTTTTACTTTACAGAATAGCTCTTTCGGCATTATCCTGTATAAAATATAATCGTTCGTTTCATTAGACGGAAGAGAGGCTCTCGGGAGCGCGCGTAACCGTCACATCCTTTTGATTTTCCCGGCAAAAACGTCCCGAGACCTTCACATAAAAATAGTCTATGGACAACATAGGAAGTCGAGGAAGGTCTCGTTTTTTTAAGTTTCGTTACAAGCTGTTCACTTGGCAATAAAAAAGCGACGAATACATGAACATTCTTACATATAGCCTCTTTAAATAATAATAATAATAATACATAATAAATAATAATTAAAAAAATAAATAATATGAGCTAAAATTATATATTATCGCATATCAGAATCTCTCAATGACCCTACATATAGGCTTATGTGAGAAAATATCCCAATATCATATATGTCATAATTTATAAGATGTTTGTTTTTGTCTTCAGTAGTCATCTGACTAAAGAATGACCTTTGGATGAAGAACTTGCAGTATTCAGATGTAAAGGCAATACTGGGCTGTGGTTTCATGTGGGTATGATGATGCCAGTAGGGGCAAATGGTAATCAAAACAACAAAATCTTGCATTAGAAAGCATATACTGGATTGCTTTTTTCAGTGCAAGCATAGGCCTAAACATTGAATCGGTTTACTATAAATAAGAGTTTAAAGTGTGGCCCATGCTAAGTGGATTTACAAGTGATTTTCTCTCACACGCTTCTACCTGTTGGACAAGATCAAAACTATTAAAAACTGTCCAGACTGTTAGATGCATTGCTTCTGTTTACATAACAAAGGTCATGTGGCTTAAAGGTCAACATAACGCCTCGGTAAGCCAAAAACCAACGGTTTGTTTCGCCACCCGGACCTGTTTGACGAGTCTAAGTGTTGTTTGAGTTATGTGCCCATCCTTGTTATGGTTTTAATCATCAAAGACACTCCTCTACTTAATTATTTTCTGAGACTCGCAGTCTCTTTTCTCACCTGGGGCGACTGCCAATCAGTGACAAAAAAATTAAAGACTTCTTTTGTAAAGGATTTGCTTCAAAACATAACTTAAACCCTTTACATGCAAGTGTTTTATTGATATGTTCTGGGCTCTCAGCTGATACCTCATTGTGGTTGAATCCTGACATTGACCCGCAGTAGTTTTTGTGCAAAAGAATCAGTTTTCTTTGTCATTTTAATCACTTTAAATGCTGACGTAATGTGTAAATTCTCATAAAGGTTTATGTCTGATTTATATTAATACCAAGATAATTATGATGAGGTCATCATTCAGTATGACAAATCAATCTTGATTTCCTCTTCATCATGCGGTCACTTGGTTAATTTTCTTAATTTTTAAATGATGATGCCTTGATACCTTCTTTTCAGATTAATTAACTATAGGCTATGTAAAATGATGTAATTATATATAGAATAACACCCTTTCAATAATTTACTTTCAAAGTAAACTTTCTCTTTTCATTGACTGCATGTATTTTTTGTTAAATCTACCTTTTGATGTGGCTGTTGTGATATTGCTGTTCTTTTCATGGCTTTTGATCATGTTTTGTGTGGTTAGTGCGGCCACGCAGTCACATTTTACAATAACGAAGCAGGCGAATGGGATGATGTTGCATGTTTGCGGAACAATGTGCGTTTTCAGTGGGAGACATGAATATTTGTTTTGACTGTTGCATGAAAGATAATTGGGTGACTTTGCTGGAGTCATTTAACAGCAAAAGACCATTGACAGTTTGTGTTTCGATTACATTTTAGCCCTTTTTTCAGTTAATCCTGTTTGAGCGTTTGTTTATCTTGCCCAACAATTCTGGAATTCTGGCGTGATTGAAGCATCTCTTTGAATCACCTCTTCATGAGCTCCTAAAAAACAACTGAAGTGTAAAATTAAGGTCTTTAGCAGCTCTCAACTGTTTTTTTTTTTGGCTCCAAATTTTACATTGAAAATTCACATAGCAAAGTACCAAAATCATTTATCAGACCTACCAATTGAATGCTAATGCTAATGGATAACTTTCTCCAGGTGTTATTGACCTCCTTGATCAGAAAAGACTAACCGGTTGAATGTTAATGCTAAGGAATAACTTTTTCCAGGCATTATCTATAGACATCCTTGATCAGAAAAAGTCACCAGTTGAATGCTAATGCTAATGGATAACTTTTTCCAGGTGTTATAGACATCCTTGATCAGAAAAGACTCACCGGTTGAATGCTAATGCTGCTAACTTTTTCCGTATTGACCTTCTTGATCAGAAAAGACTCACCGGTCGAATGTTAATGCTAACAAATAACTTTTTCCAGGCGTTAGGCTATAGACATCCTTGATCAGAAAAAGTCACCAGTTGAATGTTAATGCTAACTTTCTCCGGGTGTTATACACTTGATCAGGAAAAAAATAAAAAAACTCAGTTGAATGCTAATGGATAACTTTCTCCAGGTATAGACCTCTTTGATCAGAAAAGATTCACTGGTTTAATATTAATGTTAACAGCTAGCTTCTCCAGGTATTACAGGCCTTTGATTAAAACAAACTCACTAGTTTAGTACGAATAGCTAACAGCTAACTTTCTCCATGTATTACAGTCCTTCTAGATTAAAACAAACTCACCAGTTTAATATTAATGCTAACAGCTAACTTTCTCCAGGTATTACAGTCCTTCTAGATTAAAACAAACTCACCAGTTTAATTTTAATGCTAACAGCTAACTTTCTCCATGTATCACAGTCCTTCTTATTTAAAACATACTCACTTTCTCAATCTATTACAGACCTCCTTGATTTAAACAAACTTACCAGTTTATTTGCTAATGGCTAACTTTCTCCAGGTGTTATTGAACTCTATATCAGAACAGACCCACTAGTTGAAAACTATTGGCATTAGCTAGCCTGCTAGTCTTTGCAGTGAAAGTCTAACACCATTGTAAGACCTAATTACCTACAGTAATCTTCATTAATACTTTTCTCACGATCTGACGTTTATCTAACTGTTGTTTCATTGTTTGTTTGAGTGGTGGTGACACAGCTATTTGTAGTATCCATGGTATCCAGGGGACGTGCCTGTGCATTGTAGCGTCGCATGCCTAGCATAGTTGCCCTTTTAATGCGCAGGTGTGCCCAGGTGGGGCATCTACGGTCTTTCTGCACACACTTGATGATTAGACATATGATTATGTATTGTGGAAGTGAAGAAATGAAGTACACGGAAAGTTATACGTACTGTAAGTGACATGTTAGTGCATGTTCTGGACAAATCAGTCATGGAAAAGGAAATTAATCATAATTTCCATAAGTACAAGGGAAAGTCATTTAATATAAGACAGTTATATAATAACACCCTGCACTTATATATTGTTATAACCCTCCATCCACCTTTTGTATATGATTGTTTACTTTCTCATATGACTAAGACCAGCTCATCTAATTGAAGTTCTTCTCAACATGTTGTTTAAATCGCTGTAGAAGTTGGATTATCTTAAGAGTTTCTTTGTTATTTACATAGAAATGATGGTGATGGATTAATGCCAAAAGTACCAGCAATTCCCATTATTTTACACCCATGATAATGTTGGTTTAGTACTTCAAAAAGATGTAGTTGTGAGGAAGACTAAAAAAAACTACTTGGTGCAAAGCCTTTGAAATCCTTATGTCAATAAATCTGATGAGACAGACATACCATGTCTGGCAAAGAGTTATAACCCATAATTATTGTCTTACATATAATATATGGAGCTGATTTGACAAGTGTACTTGACATCCAGTTTTTTTTTTTTGTTTTGTTTTTTGGCAAGATTTATCAATAAAAATCAATAAAACATTTTGAAGTTTTATTCAGTGTTAACAATGAGATTATGTGGTTTTTATTATCAATTAACACTGCTTTTTTTTACAAGATACAAAATTTTGGTTTTACCGAATGATACTTTTGATTATACCGAATGACGTTATTTTCAAACAATGCTAACATGCTGATATCAAGCTAACTAGCTAGTTAGCTTGCTAGCTAGCTAGTAAAAGGACAATCAAACCTTTTATATTTAGTACAAGTTTTTAAAATATTACAGCATTTTCCATGTTTTATAGCGGTTGTACCGAATGACCTGTTGTTTCGGGACATGCGTATGAGCAAGTGAAAACATGAATTTTTTAAATAGTTAAAAGAGAGTTAGTTACTTTACTTCATGACCATGTGGTTCTTTGCAGGTGTCTGAATGATGTCACATCCTGTCACATGATATTGACCGCATGACTTGATCTAAAATGGTCCCTTTATATTGGTTACTCCGAACGACATCAATGATATTCATTTTTCCCTACATTCTTTCTCATAACAAAGCAATGACTTCTACACATAATTTTAATACCATTCTGCACTATGTTGATATATGATGTTATAAAATCATGCCAGAATAAAAAATATATACATTTATACATGATGTTTTAATCACAAACAAAATGGCTGTATTGGTCTTTGGATGGTTAAACCGAATGACCTTTTGACACTTCAAAATCTTTAAAATACCTTTATATGTAGCAAAATATAATTAAAACCTTTTGGATTCAATAAAAGAGATCTAATTGTACTACCCTACATACTTTGGATGTCATATCTTTGTTTTTTATTATTAATAAAGCCTTTGGACAAAAAAATGACCCATCATGTCACTGACCCATATATATATATTTACAGTTTACTTAAACTGCCATTTGATATCACAAATGAATGAAGAAGAACATTGAAATAGATGGCACTATGAATACATAACTACAATAACTATTGCCATTTCTAAAATGTTAAAGTATGATCTCATTCGGCTCAGGACTGTAGACGGGCGGGGACGACCGGGAACATGAAGGCCTTGTAAAAGACCGTGGGTAGCGTGTCACCTTCCGGATCTCAAAGTTAGCTGGTCCGAATTGACAGCTTCTGTTTTTTCCGTAAGCCACCTTGTAATTTAACTGTCGGACAGGTAGCCGCATGCTCAGTCATTACTTGTTTGTAATTACCTGCACTCCCATTTCAGACTAATGAGACCACGTTGTTTTCTCATGGATCGGCGCCGGGGGCCAGAACAGGTCGGACAGCATTCCCTGTCCCGTGACTTCTGAGATGTTCAACCAGATGCATCGACACCCCAGAACCAGATGTGCGGGGTGGGTTCGGCAGAGACAGACGGTCTCTCACTGTACTGTGACTGCCACACTTCAATGATTTGCATCTAGAGGGAAATCACCAGGGCAGGGACAGTGGAGATGAAAAGGGGTGTGACGGGCGAGGGCGTGTTGGTAAGTTGAATGGCTTTTTGAATGGCTTTTGTTTTGTTGTCTTCTGATGAACTTTCCCTGCATTGTGCTCTCTGAAGCTTTAACGTCACTTTGGTTCGGTAGATCAAACAGAATGAAGCTGGCGCAGTATTTACCATCATCATTCTGTTTACGCAACTGCATTTGTATGTTTAAAATCACAAATTGGGTGTTTTAATTAATAAACAAGTCATTCTTGTAGCACCATTTCGGTTTGTATGCAACTTCTTTCGTTCATCTTTTTGTCTCAAATTCACAAGGCCATTTCTCTTTTATTTTTCTCTCAGTGAGCTAACAGCATGTTCTCTGAAGAGGCAAGGAATGGTGTTATTATAGATATATGAATTTTATATGAGCAATATCACACGAGTAGCCGTTCGATATGGCTGTATATCAGTACAGCTGTGATTTGGCCGTAGGTAATCACAGCGTGCTGATATACAGCCATATTGCATGGCTACTTGAGTGATATTGCGTTTATACAACCCTTCGATGGCACGAGTGTGTAAATAAATAAGAACAACAACAGATTTTCTTTAAAAACCCTCTTTTGTGAGGAATTACTTCCTTCCGCCACAGATTAAAATCTCATGTTGAGTTTAACAGGTGAGCCCAAGCCTCCGTTAATAATTCTATAAGGTCACTTTAGAACTAGTAACGAAGGAACGCTGAGTGTGCTTCATTGAAACTCATTGTAATATGTGGAGTATAATGAGACAGAGATCGTCTGCGAGTGCATTACCTGCATCTCGCTGATATTCTTCAGGTCAAGCTTATATTTATAATCACAAAATCAGTTTGTCTGCTGAGGAAAGCAATATCTTTGTCTTTATCCTTTTAACATCAGGCTGCCATCACTCCCATGACAGTGCTAGTCAATGCATTTGTCAGTTTTGTCTCGTAAGATGTTGTTTAGAGTAAAAATGTCCCTGTTTCAGTCCATTTCAATATAAAAGTCTTAAAGACTCATAAAGACAGTCTTTGCCGCCATCTAATGGTGTATTAATGTAACTTTCACTGAAGTCGAAATCACTAACGGACTCTTTCTCAATACCAAAAAATATGGCATGTTATTTATATAAAATTTTATTTATGAAAAATAATATTTAAATGAACAACAATAGCCATTATAACAGTATAAGAAGTAAAATAGGAAATAAACACAAGCAAACAGTTCAGTCAAACGTACAAAAGCAGCGCTCTAGTTAGTACAGGATTTAATTTCAGTGTAAATATAAAGTTATGAAACTTAATACAGCCCTTAAGCCAAATCTATTATCTCTGGAACAAGTAATATATATTAATAAGACCAAAGATTGCCTGTTTGATATACCCAAAATGAATTATACTCATGTTTAAACACTATTTACATAAGAGCCAGCAGCAAATTCCCGAAACACTGGCCGAGATGAAGCTGTTCTCTGCGGGTACATGAGCGCTGAACGGCCGCTGACAGCCTGGAGCTCAAATCTCCAAAAGCGTCTACACAAATTTTCAAATAGGCGCTATGTTTAGATATAAATTGCATATCTGAGGTTTAAACAACTACATTCTCGCCTAAAAAACTCTTAAAACTACATTTCGTTACAAAATAACAGTAGTATTTAAAAAATATGGTGGGTTTGCTCATCTGACATGACAATCGCTGTGAGAATGCTGACAGTGGAGTGATTCAAACGGTAAAACGGTTCCCGTGGCGATACCGGTAGAATATCACATGGCTGGAAAGACCTCTCAGCCAATCAGATTCGAGAACCAGAAAGAACTGTTGTGTATGTGTGTATATATATATATATATATACATATATATATACACACATGAAATGCATGCAATAAAAAATGCTTGCAAATCACTCTCCAAAAAATAATGGCCACCAAATATGTTTGAATTGGACTGATTAGATGGACTAATTAAAGTAAATAACTTTAGTATTTTTTGAAAGCTTTGAGAACATACTATTCTTTTGGCATACTCTTTTTAAAAAAAAACAAAAAAAACAAAACAAAACAAAAAAAAACTTATGCAGTATGTTAACTGTATAGAATATGCCAATATTCTTTATGCAGGCAATAATTAGATAGCATACTATATTTGATGCTAAGGATATGTTTTAAATGGCATTCCGCCATACTACTCAAACTATGTATGCAGTATACACTATATTTACAGCATTTAATAATTACATGACATTCTATATCAAAGATTAAGGATATGTTTGTTATGGCATACTATTTTTTGCAGTATGTAGTATGTAGTGCATACTGGGTTCAAAATGCCAGTATGGTTTATGCATGGAGTAATCTAGAAAAGTTCTAGACCTTTATTATTCTTCCATGCTTTATTTCTCATTTCTAATCTATTTACAATATTTGTGTATAGCCCAGATAGTGAACATTCCCCATTGCATAGAAGATATAGTAACCTCTGTTCTAACATATATGTTCAAAATGCCCAAAATGTTTTCATTAATCCGCACAGCTTTAGTGAAACGCTCAAGCTGTAAGGCAGTTTGTATTTTGTAAGTATGCCCTGAAGGTCTTAGACATGCCTCGACATTGTAGCTCTGTAACCGAAGCCGAGTTCACTTAGACATAAAAACTATTAGGTAAAAGAACTGAAGGCTTTATCAAATACTAGAATCTAATAGTGAATACAAACACGCATATGCACACAGCCTACGGTGATACAAAAAACCGCATGAAAAATGAGCTACAAAAGCCGGCACAAAGAAAAATGGACTTTGACCTGTGCAGTGTGTGTGTGTGTATGTGTTGTTTATGTGTGAATTGTGACTGTAATCCAGGATCAGTGAGAACAAAAGCACCAGCAAAACTCGTGACACAAATTGTGGCCTCTTGCTTTTCACCTCGGCACGAGGCCGGTGGGACCAAGGTGGGCCCCTTGCTCCCGTTCCAGTGCCCCGGTACCGGTCCGACACCAAGGGCCAGGGAAAGGCCTGGTCCCTGTCCATAGAAGCCACGTCGACGGTCGGTATTCAAGCAAAATATTTACTCAGTAAACACCCCATCATCCGAGGTGTGGCAGGACAGCACAGGCTCTGAGACATATTGTTTTGTTCAGAGCAAGGGGCCTGATGGAGGGACTGGAAGAGCCAAAAATGGCGCTTAGGGGCCTAAACGAAAGGCTGAAGGGGTTTCTGGAGCACATTAATCAGCTGGAAAAGACCAATTGGGACTTGGAGGAGAAGATCGGCGAGTGGGGAATGAGGAACATCACTCCTCGACGGGACTGGAGCGACAAGGAGGCGCTGGCACAGGAACTTCGAGCTCAGGTGGGTTGGTGACGTTTGCGCTCATGTTATCTGCATCTTATCTTTCTCATTACGTTGATATCCCAAGGCACTAATGCAATGTGGCCCTGAAAAACCCCTCAGACTGGCTTTGAGTTAACGAGTCTAATTAAGACATTAATGTGTTTTTTTCTCTCTCAGATGCATTATCTATGTGTAGTGTTTCTCAACTCACCCCCCGGAGGCCCCACTGTGCATTTTAGGTGTCTCAGTACTTTGACACACCCAAAACAGGTCACGGAGCCTTTGCTAATGAGTTTAATCAGGCATGTCTGGTTAAAAGACATCAAAAATGTGCAGTTCTGGTGGCCCCCACGGGCCCCATTGAGGTTGGTTGGTTTTTATTTGGCCCCAAATCTTTGTTAAATTAGTGCGACTACTATATTTGAAAGTACGCATATGTTCAGAATAGCATTCTATCAAACTACTCATACTATTTTGTAGTTTACAGTATGTGTACTGTGCAGCATGTAATAACTGCATGACATTTTATATTCAAAATTAAGGATTTTTTTTTTCCCATTATGGCATACTATCCTTTTTGCATACTCTTTTTTTTTTAATACTATTTATGCAGTATGTTAACTTGGAGAGTAAGTCAATTTTCTGAATGCAGACAATGATTTGCATATTATATTTGATACTAAGGATGCATTTAGAATAGCATACTGCAATACTATTCATACTATTTTTGCAGTATATACTATGTATACTGTGCAGCATTTAATAATTACATGACATTCTATATTGAAGATTAAGGATATGTTTGTAATGGCATACTAGCATACTATTTTTTGCAGTAAGCATAATATACTGGGTTCAAAATGCCAGTACAGCAAATGCATGCAGTAATCATATTACTGAATGTCATACTACTGTACTGCTCATACTAATTATTAATTGTCTAGAATATGCCAAAATGCTGCATGTATGTAGCATGTACAGTACACTAAGTACAATGTACTATATATGAATCTAAGTATATGCTTGGAGTGACATACTACCAAGTTAAGCATACTACTTATGTATACTTACTATTCTATACTATTCATACTACTCATACTGTATCCTGTGCAGCATGTAATAATTACGTAACATTCTATATTCAAGATTAAGAATATGTTCTTTATGGCATACTATTTTTTCATAGTCTTTTTAATATTATTTTGCAGTATTACAGTATACTGGGTACAATTTGCCAATATTCTATGCATGCAATAAAGAATAATGATTTGTTTATGACATACTCATCTTTTTGCATACTCTATTTTGCAGTATGCACTATGTACAGCATACTGGGTACAATATGCATGCAGTAAATAAACAGAATACTATATATCTGTGACTAAGGATATGTCCAGAATGCCATACTACCATAGTATGCATACTATTTATGCAGTAGGTTAACTGTGTAGAGTATGCCAATATTCTGTATGTATGCATTAATTAGATAACATACAGTACTATATATCTGAGACTAATAATGTTTAAAATGCCATACTATCATAGTATTTTTGCAGTATACAGTATGTACAGTATACTGTGCCACTTATAATAATTACATGACATTCTATATTTCAGATTGATTTGTTCATTGTGACATACTACTATTTTTGCATACTTTTCAGTATGCACTATTTACAGCATACTGGGTTCAATATGCATGTAGTAAATAGATGGCATACTACATGCAGTAATCACTGTACTACTCATACTAATTATTAATTGTCTAGAATATGCCAAAATGTTGCATGCATGCAATATTTAGATGGCAAACTATGTTTGATACAAAGATAATAACTACATGACATTCGATATTCAAGATTAAGGATATGTTTGTTATGGCATACGACTCTTTTTGCATATGATTTTGCAGTATGCAGCATATACAGTACACTAAGTACAATATACTATATATGAAATTAAGTATATGCTTGGAGTGACATACTACCGCGTTACGCATACTACTTATGTATACTTCAGTACTCATACTACTCATACTACATACTGTGCAGCATGTAATAATTATATAACGTTCTAAAGTCAAGATTAAGAATATGTTCTTTATGGCATACTATTTTTTCATAGTCTTTTTAATATTATTTTGCAGTATTACAGTATACTGGGTACAATTTGCCAATATTCTATGCGTGCAATAATTAGATGTTACATACTATATATTTGAGTCTAAGGATACAGTATGTTCAGAATGGCATAGTACTCATACTATTTTTAACGTATATAGTATGTATACTGTGCAGCATGTAAAAATTACATGACATTCTATATTCAAGACTAAGGATATGTTGGTTATGGCATACCACTCTTTTTGCATACTATTTTGCCAAGTCTTTTTAAAACTATTTTGCAGTATGTACAGTATACTGGGTATTCTGACTGTGCAGAGTATGCCGATATTCTGTATGCATGCTATATTTGATACTAAGGACATGTTTGGAATGGCATACTACCACACTACACATACTGTTTTTGCAGTATGCAGTATGTATATAGTGTACAGGATGCTAATATTTTGTATTACATTAATGCAATGACATACCATTCCCAATATGTGCAGTATACAACTACAATCACAATCCTGTACAGAATAAATACAGTATCCCACAATGCAATGCTTTTGAATTGATCTTCCATTTCCAGTGTGATAAATAATACAAAATCAACTGCAGTTTTTAACATCTAATACCTGATTTGGTCAGATTGCCAAGAGGTGAGACATTTTTAAGTAAAACTGGATAAGAGATGAAAATTATTACAACAATGTTGCATACTACAGATTTAAATGTTTATCTTTGCATACTATTTTTAGCACATCTTGAGCAGTATGTCATATACGACATGGTAGTATTACATTCCGAACAAAAACTAAAACAAAAGCACAATATGACCCACGTGAGCCTTTGTGACTAGTAGTTTGAGTTAGCATTTGCTGTATAAACACGTAAGCATTCACTATTAGCCTTACTAATTCATTATATCCCCTCAAAATACATTATATATGAGAGTGACTTTCAGTGACAATTACAATGATTAACCATACGTTATGCTGTCACAATGGCTCATGAATCATCAAAATGGCAGCCAGCCAATCAAAACGTGCTAAGCTAATATTGTGCTCCGTGAGAAACACAACATTCTAGAAAGTCGTTCTGCAGATAAATGCTTCATTTGGATTTGAATACCAGCATACTGCTTACTGCAACTGTATACTGCTTACTATTTGAAAAAAAATAGTATGGACAAATATGCGTTATGCAAAAACGAATGTTTTAAAAACAATTTCAGTATGTTTATTTAGCATTTTTAATCCAAGTTTGTATAAAATGTCTGATCAAGCAAACAAGAGCAATTATGGGTAATATTGAAAGGCCAGCGCACTGCATTGTGGGATTCACAAACCTAGTGGAGTTCTAGTTTTATACAGCACATTTTGACATATTTAGTAGGTCATCTGAGAGGGGTCATGTAAAAATCAACTGTGCACAGCATACATACTATATTATGCTGAAATAGTATGTGTAGTATGCTGCTAATATGCTATTTTGAACACAGTCTAAGATTTTAAACCATGTTTTTAGGCTGTTGGTAATTAGGTGACATGCTATAAGGATATGTTCAGAATGCCATACTACTGTACTACTATTTATGCAGTATTCAGTATGTGCAGTATACTGTGCCACTTATAATAATTACATGACATTCTATATTCAAGATAATGATTTGTTCATTATGGCATACTAATCTTTTTTGCATACTCTAATGCTATTTTACAGTATGCACTATGTACAGCATACTGGGTACAATATGCATAGAGTAAATAAATGGTATCTACATATCTGTGACTAAGGATATGTCCAGAATGCCATACTATCACACTACTCATACTATTTTTGCAGTATACAGTATGTAAAGTATATCGTGCCGCTTATAATTACATGACATTCTATATTCAAGAATAATGATTTGTTTATGACATACTAATCTTTTTGAATACTCTATTTTGCAGTATGCACTATGTACAGCATACTGGGTACAATATGCATGCAGTAATTAAACGGAATACTATATATCTGTGGCTAAGGATATGTCCAGAATGCCATACTACCATAGTACGCATACTATTTATGCAGTAGGTTAACTGTGTAGAGTATCCCAATATTCTCTATATATCCATTAATTAAATGACATACATTACTATTTCTGAGACTAATAATGTCCAAAATGCCATACTATCATACTATTTTTGCAGTATACAGTATGTAACTTATAATAATTACATGACATTCTATATTCCAGACTGATTTGTTCATTGTGACATACTACTATTTTTGCATACTTTTCAGTATGCACTATTTACAGCATACTGGGTACAATATGCATGTAGTAAATAGATGGCATACTACATATCTGTGACTAAGGATATGTCCAGAATACCATACTATCATAGTATGCATACTATTTATGCAGTATGCAGTATGTTAACTGTGTAGAATATGCCAATATTCTGTATGTATGCATTACTTAGATGACACAGAGTGCTATATTTTTGAGACTAATAATGTACAAAATCACACTACTCATACTATTTTTGTAGTATGTAAAGTATATTGTGGCACTTATAATAATTACCTGACATCCTATATTCAAGATTAATGATTTGTTCATTACTCTTTTTGCATACTATTTTGCAGTATGCACTATGTACAGCATACTGAGTACAATATGCTTGTATTAATTAGATGGCATATTTAAGACTAGGATATGTTCAGAATGCTGTGCTGCTACTCATACTATTTTTGCAGTATACAGTATGTATACTGTGCAGCATGCAATAATTATGTGAGGTTCTATATTCAAGATCAAAGGGTTAGTTCACCCAAAAATGAAAGTCTTAATGGTTTGGAACGGCATGAGGGTGAGTAATTAATGACAGAATTTTCATTTTTGGATGAACTAACCCTTTGAGGATATGTTCATTATGACTTACTACTGTTTTGCATATTATGTTGCTTAGTTTTTTTTAACAGACAAAGACTTTAAACCAGTCTGTAGGCTTCTGCTTTGACTTCAGTGGGACTAACAGGTATTTTAATTGTTAGACAGACACCTATCACCTGTGTTTCCTAAAACCATTCCGGTGCCAGAGGCCATAATGACCTCGTGAAAGATCATTAATCCTTTCGCACCTGGCTTGATCTTTGACCCTAACATAATAACAACCTGCAAAAGATTTGCAAAAATGCAGATAACATAGTTTAAAACAGACTTGTGTTGTTTTATGTGTTGGATAGCTAACTGTTTTATGTGCTCTGGGAGGGGGAATCAATCAGTCCATCAAGATACAATCAATACACTGAGCAATGTACACAACAAGCCTTAAGTGAAAGTTTCTGGCAGCATTTAAGTCCTCATAACTTCCTTTTGACATGGTATTTTGCATAAACTGAGTCTGTCAGGCAGTAGATAGCAAGAAAAACCGCATGTTGATGCACACCTACATACACCCTGATCTTTCACACTGAGAATTCAGAAATGATTTTTCGTTCCCATGATTAGATGGGTGTTGACAGCCATTTATTATCAGTGAGCCTTGTAAGCTTCTTTTTTTTTTTTTTTTTTTCTTTTTTTTAAATAAATTGTATCATAATCCTGATCAAATTGCTCAAGAGGGTAATTTCTACCCACGGGCAATTATAATGTTATAATGTTCCTTCTGTGTTTGTTTTGGCAGGTTAGCATGATTCTACTGGAAAATGCAGAAGTTTTGTTACAGTCCGATGCAGTGAAACTCAGGGCAGCACATTTAAAGACCAGGTTAGAAACTCTCAGTAAGCAAGAAATATTAAAATCACCTTAAATTACCAGGTTTAAAAATTATTATTATTATTATTATTATTATTTTAAAGAGGAAAGTTGAAGGTTGAGCACTTTGCATTGTGGGATACACACTACCCAACCCAGCATGTTTTGTATATTTGTCCAAATGTAGTATGTCAGAAAATTTGCATAATGTGCACTGCATTCCGAACATGCCAGTGGAATATTTCTCATCAAAAGTACAAATTATTTTGAATTGAACATTTGATTGCCCTCTTGTGGTGGGAAACACCACGCGCATGGAAAAACCACTGAATGCTTAAAAATTAATTAAGCTAAAATAAAACAAATATGACACATTATCTTTTAATACATAAGATCATCAATCTGACTGTCATAGAAAGTCAGTGCCTTGTTGGTTAAATATGATCAGTTCATTGCATTTTTTTTTTTTTTTTTTTTTTTTTTTTTTTTTTAATAACAGTGAGCTTGCACTTAAACTGTATATTTAAATGTAATTGGGTTAAATACATGATGTTGATTACCAAAACAAAAAATGTGTTGACAAATATTTCAATATTTGCCTCATATAACTTCAATGTAAGTGTGTTTCTGTTAAACTTTTTCCTGGGGGGAAGTTTTTGAAAACTGAATTAAGAATCAAAATGTTTTAATGTGGAATATTCCTTTTAAGGCGGGTTTCCTCAACTGGAAGTTTCCTTTGGGGTTTGTGAGAAATGGCAATTTAATACTTAATAATGTATAATAAAGAAATATAATGAGAATAAGTGAAGGATGTTGTAAAATTAATTATATTTTGAAAAGATCCTTAAAGATTCCTTAACTTATTAGTGCTTTTGATGACCTTTGACCCTAAAAGATATTTTTTTCATTTGTGAAAATTATTATTAATATAATAATAATTATTTATTTTAGTTTATTGTTTTTTGGGGCTGACATTCTCAATTGTCAAGTCGATTTATAAATGTATCTGCATAGAACATGTTTTAGTTTTAAATGCATTTTAAGGTTAAATATGCAGTTTAGCTTTATATAAAAACAACAGTAGTCCATTGTGTGTCTTTCATTTAAATATTTAAGTATGTGTATGTGTGTGTAGGTGTGAAACTGAGGAGAAACTCCGTCTCCTAAAAGAGCAGGAGGTCTCACAGCTGAAGATGAAGAAGAAAGAGGTGGAGACGGCCAACACACTGCTGGAAAAACAGCTTTTTGAATCCCAAAATGAGTTACAACAAATCATGGAGGAACATGAGGTGGAGACAGTGTGTGTGTGTGTGTGTGTGTGTTTGAATGTCAGTTAGTGATAGTGTGTCTAATTGTTTGTCATTCAGCATGTCATGTCAGTGACATTTAGCATTTAATGAGAGAAACCTTGACGTCTGTCTTTAGTACAAATACTTGTTAAAAATGTTCCCTAATGTCTTAGTGCCAAGCTGCGGTTTGCCTTGGGGAAAGGGTGTGTGTGTGTGTGTGTGTGTGTGTGTGTGTGTGTGTGTGTGTGAGGAATGGTGGAGTGTTTCTCTACACATCATCTCTGAACTCACACAACCTTCACCCAATACAGTTGGAGTAAATGTGAAAAATATGGTCACATTATTGTAAAATCAAAAGAATACAAAGAAATTATATTATGTGTGCAGAATTTGCCAATACTACAATGTATTGTTCTTTTAACAGTTATCAGTTGTCTCACTCAATTGTAGTTACTACTTTTTACAATTGTACGGCAGCAAAACTTCTATCTGTGAGTGAACAAAGTTTCAGCCCCAATGTAAATACCTCCATAGTAATCAACTGTTTCAATTTAAAATCTTGTTTGCAGCAAATATTTGGTATTGGCGTGAACAGATCTTTATCTTTTTGTCTCAGAGGTTTAAGAATAACAACATCTATCCTTTTTATGTAACTTCTTCATAACTGGCTGGGCCAATGACAGTTGAATTTGGGCGGCAGATGCCTGATTGACACGTTTTTGTTGTTGTGAACTCGGGTGTTTTCGTCAGACTCTGTGACTAGAGATGAAGGAAAAGATGAAGGAAATTTTGATTCCTCGTGAGAGGATCCCTTTAAATTCTCCTCTTCCTCCCTTTCGTTTTCCACCCCCCCTTTCTCGTTGGCTGATAGAGAGAGCTGGATCAGCACCAGCGGCGAGCAGTAGAGGAGTGTGATAGAGTGCTAGCGCAGGTTGCTGCAGGAGAGGATGGCAGAGGAATGGATCTCTGCCGGACTAGCACCCAGTGCGACCACTCCAGCCCAGCCCAGAGCAGCCCTGACTCAGCCACGCCACCAAATCCAGCCCCAGGCTCCTGCCCCACTTCACAGACAAGGCCCCGAAAGGATGCAACCAGCCCTACAGCTGTGTTTCCGCCACAGGTATGAGTATTTGCTCTCTCTCTCTCTCTCTCTATCCTTCAAACACTCTCTATGGTCTGCTGGCCAGGGCACTGCAGAGCAGTCGTAGTGTGTGTGTGTGTGTGTGAGGGATTGAAAAGACTGCTAAACATCCATTATTATTCAAAACAGAATGAGGGATGTCAGTCCCATTGATCATAACCATTGTCTTTTGTCTGTTCTCATCAGTAGGTGTTTGCTTATTTGTCTTCCTGCAAATTTATGCCCTCACACAAAAACACGGGCCGTTGGCCTCATAACTCTCCTTGAAAAACAACAACACACTGCAGCATGTCTTTATGAAAACTCCTGTGATAAATTTAGGGTATTTATGCCATAGTACTCCAAGGTACTTGGTAGATGTCCAAAAACACTCTACTACCAATGAACATGTCAAAAACAAGAATTTACATGGTACCATGTCCAAAAAAACAAGGTATTACCATGACACGTTTAAAAAAAATCTATCAGTGAACATATCCTAAACAACTATGGTACCTTGTTCATAAACATGGCAGTATAATAATGGCACTATGTCCAAAAACATGGTAGTACTATGGTACTTCTTGTTAGTGTGAACCTCCTGTTTGATCAAGTTTTGTTGTAATACACAAATGTATTAATTTATAGTTCATATTGCATAAGACTATATGTTTGTTTTTGGAACAAGTACTTTGAAACACATGCAGTTAATTTTCCATTTCTGTGAAACTGTGCTGTTGTTCTTATCTGATGGAGACTGAATTGATTCCGAGACTGTGATATACATCAGCTCAGACCACAAGAGCATCAGTTCAGTTTTCTTTAATGTGATCTACTGTGTTACCAGTGCTAAGTCCCACTTTATTTTGTAACGTAAGAGGCTATGTATTAAAGTCATTTTACCATGAGTAAGAGATGTCCTAAGGCACAGTGCGATGAAACCTCCATAAACCATGGTAAGCAACATAAAAAAGCATCAAGGTTTATTGTTGTCTGCGGTATTCTTATGTATAGACTGTGTGTGGTGGGGTTTGTGTGTAGGTGAGAGCAGGTGATGAGATCCTGAAGGAGGCACGAGCCGAGCTCGCTGAGGCCCGAAAGCGATGGCACCGTCTACAGGTTGAGATTGAATCGCTACATGCCTTGGTGCGTTAAACTCCCACAAACATACCCACAGACACACCCGGACACATACACTTCAATTAAGGAACATATAGACACACCTAAACATACACTCTCATTTCACCTTAACACATGACACACAAATTAAAATATAATTTATTGCTACATTGCATATATGCAGGTCATGTGCCAGAGGAAGCCAGATCTAAATCCGGTACCTCCGGAATTGTATTCAACCACTATTTTAGTAGATCAAACAATTCATTTGCAGTGCGGATCAAGTGTTAAATGCACATCAACACTTTACCTTGAGGGAACGGGTGACGAATCCCTTTTGGGTACTTCACCATTCCTTATTTAAAGGATTAGTTCACTTTCAAATTAAAATTTCCTGATAATTTACTCACCCCCATGTCATCCAAGATGTCCATGTCCTTCTTTCTTCAGTCGAAAAGAAATGAAGGTTTTTGATGAAAACATTCCAGGATTTTTCTCCATATAGTGGACTTCAATGGCCTCCAGACGGTTGAAGGTCAAAATTACAGTTTCATTGCAGCTTCAAAGCGTTCTACATGATCCCAGATGAGAAATAAGGGTCTTATCTAGAGAAACCGTCACTCATTTTCTAAAAAAATTTATAAATTTTATACATTTTAATCATAAATGCTCATCTTGAACTAGCTCTCTTCTTCTTCTCTATTTGAATTCCGGCAGTGTAGACACTGCTAAGTGTATTACTGCCCTCCACAGGTCAAAGTTTGAACTAAATTCTCTATACAATATGCTAGTGCAAGTATATAACAATTAGTTCAAACTTTGATCTGTGGAGGGCAGTAATACACTTCTAATATAGAAGAAGAAGAAGAAGAGAACTAGTTCAAGATGAGCATTTATGGTTAAAATGTATACAATTTTAATTTTTTTTTAGAAAATGAGTGATGGTTTCTCTAGATAAGACCCTTATTCCTTGTCTGGGATCGTGTAGAACGCTTTGAAGCTGCAATGAAACTGTAATTTTGACCTTCAGCCGTTTGGAGGCCATTGAAGTCCACTATAGAGAAAAATCCTGGAATGTTTTCATCAAAAAACTTAATTTCTTTTCGACTGAAGAGACAAGGACATGGACATCTTGGATGACATGGGGGTGAGTAAATTATCAGGAAATTTTAATTTGAAAGTGAACTAATCCTTTAAGGACCTCATAATTTACAAATCAAGTACTGAGGATAACCACAAATGGCCAATTCATGTAACAATAGTTTTTTCATTAAAGATTTTGGCTAGGTATCTGAAGGTTGTGGGCTCAAATCCCAGAGCCTAAACCCTATTGTAGGCACCATGTTGAGCCCTGGGAATATACGAATTGAGCCCTGGGAATCTAACCCAAGCCCTTAGTTTTGGGAGAGCCTTGTTCTACCACTTGACCCCCAGTTCATGAATTGTAGAATTATTGGGATTTCCAGTGACCATTGTGTCCTTGATCAAGATACTTAATGGTGGTGGCTTTGTGGTTAAACTCGAGGATGATAAACAGAAGGTTGCTAGTTTGATGTCAGGCAAGGCATAATTCACATGCCATCACCATTGTGTCCTTGTGCCAACCTCTTAACCTTATATCTAGGGGGTTATTGTCAGTTTCTGGAATATTGCTAGTTTGATCCCTGCAAAGTAGGGTCCTTGAGTCTGTTGTGCCAAGGTACTCAATTCCTGGTTCCTTCAGGGGGACCATCAGTAAAAGAAAGGTCTATGGTTCAATCACCATAAGGTGCAATTCATGAGCCATCATCACTGTGCTCTTGAGCAAGGCACCTAATCCCAGGTTGCTCCAGTGGGATTGTCCCAGTAAAACATGATGTCATCACATGGATCATCATCTAAGGACTTTGTGGGGGAAGATAACTGACCACTAAAATGACTTGCCCTAAACAGAAGTTGCCTTTCTTGTGTTGCTTGACCCTACAAACTTTTAGTCATTGTCCACTATTTCCGACCCCCTATTCCATTCCACCCACCCTGGAAATCCATCCCTCAATCCATCCATTCTCAAACCGCTTGTAGGGTCACAGGAATGCTGGAGCCTATCCCAGTATCTCGTGCTGACCCTGTTGATGTTGATAATAAATAACAAATCTGTTTTATCCCACCAGGAGAGGAGTCTCCAAAGCTCCCTACGCCACACTCAGCTCCAGTACTCCGTGCAACTCAAGGATCTGTCCCGGTCTGTGAGGAGTCTGGAGTCTGAGTTAAAAACGGTGCGGGATGGCCTGGAAGTCCAGAGACAGAACCACAGCCAGCTCCTCAACACCAAGATGAGGCTGGAGAGAGAGATTGCAACCTATAGGAAACTCTTAGAAAACGAGGAGGGCAGGTAGGGAAGGGAAAGTTTCACTGAGGTGTATGCAATAAAACCGTTAGCACACGCTCAAACTTGTATAATGGGGTTTATGCAACTACCAAGGTAATACACTGGAATTTCCACAGGGTTGGCACTGCGCCCTTGATGTTATGCACAGTCAGTGAACCCAAAGAAGTTTCTTTCTAAGGTTCTAAAGAAGTCGAGTGTGATCTTGAATCAAACCAGCTTCTTCTTTCACTCTTGAACTGCAGGTTTCTGACCTCAGATGGTCAGTCTCTAAAGCTAAAGCCATGGAAAGGGACAGTTCCTGCTCCAGAGCAGAACGGTCTACCCAACGGATGTGACGAGGATATTGCTGAGCCATTCTTCACTGAGAGAACACCAAAAAGAAGCCCGGCCCTTCAACGACAGCAGAGTCTTGTCACCCTGACAGGTGAGGATGATGTTAAACACCCTCAAACTCATTGTCCAACCTAACACTAGCACTGAAATGCGTCTTGTTTCAGGTGTCATTCTCAACAACAGTTTCATTATACAGTGGTGAGCCTGAGAGATGTTGGCTTTCAATGGCTTTCCATGCAACTCTGTGTTTGTGTTTTTCATCCAGAACCAGTTAGAAACAAAGACGGGGAGATCTGTACTGTGAAGACTCAAGAGATTCTGGAAGGAAATGTGGTGAGGGAGAGTGCCGAGGGTCACGGAAATGTGGAGTGAGTTTACATTAGACTCATTTTCAAGCCTTGCTTAGCTGCGCTGAAGAACCATAAGCATTTCACACCTTAAAGGGTTAGTTCACCCAAAAATGAAAATCCTGTCATTTATTACTCACCCTCATGTCGTTCCACACCCGTTCATCTTCTATATTGCTGCCTATGGACGAGTCATATACCTCTCGGATTTCATCAAAAATATCTTAATTTGTGTTCTGAAGAAGAACAAAGGTCTTACAGGTTTGGAACGACATCAGGTTGAGTCATTAATGACAGAATTTTCATTTTTGGGTGCACTAACCCTTTAAGGTCTTGACATGTTTGATCTTGCATTTGACTTAGCAGGCAATAAAAAGTATGGTACAACTTCTGCATCATCATTTTATGTTCCAAACCTCCTTATAAACTTTTTTTGTTGTTTACTACTTTGCTTTTTGTGTGCTATAGAACAGAGAAGATTGACAAGGTCATCAGGCAGTGGGAAGGCTCATTCTTTAAAGGAAATCCCAAGCTGAGAAAGAAGTCTGTGTCTCTACGTTTCGACCTTCACATGGCTGTAGCAGACGAGGGCTGCAGCCAAACAAAACAGGACAGTCTCCCTAACGTGGAGGTCCGTCTGGTCATGAGACGGTCTCGCAGCATACCCACCTTTGCGCAGTGATGTCACAATGCTACTACACCACAACTGTGACATCACCATGCTACCACATCACAACTGTGACCTCACAGTGCTACTGCATCACAATTAAGTAGTGGTGACCACGTCTCAATTTCTTAGCGGCTAATGAAAAGTGAATCACTTTAGTGACCTCGTAGAACTTTTGCCATTTGAGAGGAAAAAACGTCAAATCATCAGTAAAACCAAATTGCTCTTACGATTGTAATGAATTAACTGCACATAAAGCTACTTTAAGAAATTGCAAGCAAAATTAATTTGTAATTGATTTATTTTACTTGGGTCTTCAAAAATAAATAGAGAGTATGTATGTCTTGCGGTGTTTCAAATTTCGTGCATTGTGACTTTAGAGTGTGACGTTCTCTGTGGACACTCTACTGCCACATTATTTTTGATCATTAGTATATATTACATTACTCAAAATATAGAATAACAATTGGTTTGTGAAAATGCATTTAGTTTATATATTTATAGAGCTTAGTCTTAAGTCTCACGATGAAAAATGGACAATGTGGATACAGACAAGTTTTCACATTCAGTGTAGCGTAACAACAGATGCCTTATTGCATTTGACAAATGCTACTGGAACTAATTTTACACTCCAGTGAATGCTACGAGAGTATCATGTTCTGTTTCTGCAGGTAGCTGTAGTGTGAGAAAAAAAAAAATATATATTGTGAAATTTGCAAGAGCAGCAAAACTAAAAAGCAGCCAAAACAAAAGATTTATGGCGACACAGATGTACTGTCCTGCACTTACGTTTACAAAATGAGTAGCAGTAAAAGTCGTCAGTCACTGCGGAGAGAACGAGATGCTAAAAGTAAAATGTTGACTACAAACTTCTCTACTAACTACACTCGCCTCTAAAAGTTACATTGCTTCGTATTACGAATGCATATAGTTTACACTTCATTTAAAGTGCAAATACTGTGTCTTCCAATCTAAAATTATGCAGGATCATACTTAAAAAAAAAAAAAAAAAAAAGTGCATTTCTCATCTGCATTAAATTGATTTATTTACATACTAGGGGTGTAACGGTACACAAAACTCATGGTTCGGTACGGGTTCGGTACAGCAGGTGGGGAGAAAACTAAACATAAAATTGCTTCTTCTTTTTTTATTAAACAGTGGTTTACTAAACAAATTGTGTCTCTGTCTTTAAATATATTAAATTAAATTATAACTAAAAGTTTCTTAAGGATAAAAAAAATATCTCTGCTAATGCTATAAACTATGTAGGGAGCCCTTACTTGAACATTACGCTACTATAATATTAAAGGTTAACAACCGAGCCCAAACTATTAGCCTAAATTCAATCCTATTTATTTTTAATAATCAACACTCAAATAACAAATTGTATGCAAACCTGTAAGCTGCACATAAGGCAGTTTTTGCATTAACTTTAAAATCTAATTAAATCGAATTAGTCCAATTCGTTGTTGAAATATAATCATTTATACACAGTGGCTGTCATTTTCACAGATTTATTTAAACATACATTAAATAATCAAGACATCACTAACAGGTTAAGTAAAATATAATGAACATATAGGCTAATATAGTGCATATAAAAAGCGAAAGAGTTCATTTCTCTGGCAAACTAACAAGCTGTGAACACTGAATGGCTTTTCTGAAGTAAATGCTACGTGACATTGTTTACAAGCTGTTTTTTTTAATGTCTTTTCGCCGCTGAAACACTGATTGAGCGATTACAAGAGATATGACCGTTTCAGTAAGTTGTACTGTATCTTTCAACATACCTTCAGATGTTCATTCATATTTAGACAGGCTATTAAAGAGAAAGAGATGATCGCGTTCACTTTGAATGCGTAAAAACGGCATTTTCTGTTTGAATTTCGTGATTTGGTGGACAGAATTTGAAGGATGACGCTTTGTTTTTTATCGAAAGTAACAAAACGCAGAGCTTATTGCTATTAACAGGAGACCTTAACGTTGCAATGTAATGCATTCAGTGCACCGTACCGAAAGCCCTGTACCGAAATGGTTCGGTACGAATACGTGTACCGTTAGACCCCTTTTACAAACCCTACCTCTGGTTGTTGTTGTTGTACTGTAAATACATGGGGTTCTTCCTGGTGCAACAAAGAAATGAATACATATATTTAATTTGAAGTAAATCTGAATTAATCTATATCCCTGAAATATGAATATCACTTCAATGGGCTTAGTTAGCACTTTAGTTTATGTAATGCACACTCTGGTGTCATAGGATAACCTTTCATATTTCATCTCCTACCCAAGGGATTGTGACTTTAAGAAATGCGAAGAGAAATTACACTGTATGCATTGGTAAAGATGCTTGATTGATATGCACTTTAGAGGATTCAAATCAAAACCTTTCCTGCTAACTTTCTGAATTTTATCTGTATTCAACATTCTTTTTCCAGATGACTATGTTGCTTTTTGTGAAACATTTTTTTTTTTTTTTTTAAATCTGTATAATATCCATAAGCTGTGCCCTGCTGAGTGATTTGGCTTATACACTGTATGACAGGTGCTAATAAAGCTATTATTATTTCCAGATGAGCTATTTATGTTATGAGGAAAGCTGTCCAAAGACACTTCAATATATAGACCACAGTGCCTGGAAAACTAGAACACAACATGGACGTCCCAGTTAACCCTGGAACAGAACAGAACAGAACAGAACAAAAATGACAAATGAAAGTGAATTAACACATTTCATACAGATAATGGCATATGGTACAAAATATGTTCCACAATCAATAATAGCAGGCTAGCATTGTTAAAATGCCTAAAACCCCTTGTGCAGAAGAAAAATTAGTTTTGAGATGTCCTCTTGATTAGTTAATGGTGAGAAATGCAATGCCAAAGCTTGACAGCAAAAACCAAATAATTTATCTAGATGCTAAAGCAAACAAGTGTTTGCTGTTCATATTAACAGAGAAGTACAAGTAATTGGTGTCAAAGCTATGACTAATAGTTAGCACATATGCTTTGATATTTTGGGATGTGGGGCTCATAGGTGGAAGATTTAGGTTACAGGAAGATTGTATCATGAATAATAACTTTAAGTGAATATATGAACCGCAAAACCCATTCTGAATCTGAAAAGTGACAACAAGTGTCAAAAGCTGATCCAAACATTTTTTACTCAACTTCCGAAAGATATTTTACACCAGGCTAAAGGATCTCCATTAGTACACAAATAGTGTTTGTAAGATATTTTAGCATTTTTTAAACAAAATATGCTATATGCTACATTGTTGTGGCTAACTGCCAGGGTATTGCTATTTCTAAAGTGTTATGAAGAAAAGATGAATGCTGCTTCCTAGTGGTCATTAATGAACATGCAGGGCACACAAAAAGTTTCCCTCCTGTTCATACTATGAGCATGTACTGAATTTGATGAAGAACATTTTTAGGTTACACTTTATTTTAAGGTGTCTTTGTTACACTGTAATTATACATTTAAGTACTGAGTAATATAAATTAATTAGTTACTATAGGGTTAGGATTAGGGTTTTGTTTAGGGTTAGTTGCATGAAATTATGCATCATTTATAGTTATTACTATAGTAACTGCATGTAACATGTAACAATGACACTGTAAAATACAGTGTTACTTACTGACTTTCTTAGTACCTATAGCACTTACATTTAAAAAGATTAGCTTAGCTCTCCGCCATTTTGTATTTATCTCCTGTGGCATTATGGGATAGCAAATTGTAGACTTTTTGCACACTTTAGAATCTCAACAAATGCAGAATATTGTCTATTTCATGAATATTAATGTATTATTAATCTGGAATCCTATTTTATTTTCTCTACTTGAACAAGAAACTGGTTAAAGACACAAACAGAGGATGATAATGGAGCTAAATATGCTGTTAGCTAGCTGGTTCATCCAAGTGCTGATTTTGTTTTCTCTGGACACTTCTAGCCATCTATCAAAGGTTTTATGCTTAAAATATATATTTTTATACTAGTTAAGTCCTCTATGAGCATTTACTACATTTGGTAGCCATAGTAGCCGTTTTTTGCTAGTCGTAAAGAATATGTATGTATTATACATGAATAAGCAAATAATTAGGAAAAACTGCCTGTGCGTTTTTAGGTGGAAGTAGGTCACATTGAAGCCATATAAGCTTATCTAATCCCCTGAAATTTGGCAGAGATTTTAGCTTGCAGCCAGGAATGGCATTTTGTGTGTATCTGAGCTTGCATTTGCAAGTGTATTACACACGTTTGTTTGTTTGTTTGTTACTACAAGCAGTTGTGTAGCCTAGAATGGTTAAACATTGTGTATATGAAGTTGGTTATCCACTTCTCAGAAAACCAAAAATGTCAGTATGAGTGCATGTGGATGTGCATACCTACCAACACAGCTGAAAAAACACACATCCAAACAGACCCCTGCGCACGTTGCCATCTCTATACCCCATAATCCACCTGTCTTTTTCTAGAAAGCACTGACTCAATTTTTGGATCTGATTTTCATGACAAAGCGAATGTCCTCTTTACAGAGAGATGTCTGGGTATAAAAGAGCCGGAGTGGGACGGGCCTGAACCAGCACAGCTCCACACCTCTACCCCCTCCACAGGCGCCACCACCAGTTGAACCTCTACAGAATGGGCCGGGTGAGTACAAAGGTGATCAGGACACTCTGCTCTGATTAGGCATGGGCCGGTATGAGATTTTGACGGTATGATAACCTTATGCGAAAATATCACGGTATCACGGTATTGCTATTATAGCTCTAAAATGTCTAGGTAAAAAACTTTTTTTTCCCTTTGAACATATATTTATTTCTAAGCAACATAGAATATTTGGAAAAGTAGTAAACATGTATTTTAGGTTAAATAATTCAAATAAATTATTTAATTCTTCTTAATTAAATTAAAATGATATCAAATAAAATAAATTCAGTCATTTAAGTGAGCCTAAACCTGCAGCTCAACAATAATTAGAACAGAAATTGAATTATTTTCTGTAAAAAAAAGTTGCAGTCACTTAAGTGAGTTAAGCATGTTATCAGCTAAAGAAGTTATTAATAGTTACAATAAAAATATTAAAAATTATTAATAGTTATTATATGATATAATCATTTGTTATTTTTATATTACAGAACAACAGTAAGATTACAATACTAATATTCATGGATGTCTTTATTTCTTGCTTTCAAACGTTAAATCATTGAGCTTTTATTTTGACGGAAAACCACAGGGAGATCCAGGAAGATGTTTTTCTTTGACAACAGATTTATAAACTACACTCTCAGTATAGATGGTTGGTGCACGTTGCGTTCCTAAATGCAAATGATAAGCGACTCAAACACACAGCACTTGCAGAGCAGCATTTTCTGTGAATCGAAGTTGAAAGCCGTTTTACTCTATGGAGCGCGTCAGACTATATATTTCTATAATCAGATCACATCCGTTGCGATTTGATGATCGCACTAAGACACATCACATTCTCACATCCATGCAGTGTCAAAATTAATAAAAAGTTACCGGGCAACTGGTGATTAAGCGTTTTAGCGCTGATTTTTACTCGCATTTGGCGCTTTGAATCCTGACGATCATGCTAATAGTGTTCCGACTCCCGCAAATGGCGCTGCGAGCTCGCGCAGCTCTGTCAGAACAGAAGCAATCCGTGAATTAAATAAAGGTATTAGAAAACGTAACATTTTGCAGTTTATTAAGTAATTGTTAAGGCCATTTTGCGATTTCAATCATCAGACATTACTAGCTACCTCACTTCATCTTTTTCGATAGGGGAAAAAGTTTCAGGGGTTCACCTCCTTCTGCCACCCTACACACACACACAGGATTCCTGCACTTTGCGTCTTTGACGCGACATAAAGAAAATCATCTCATAAAGCAGGATCGGTATCACGGAAAAATTTAGTGGTTTTGAAACCGTGACGTTTTCAAACCGCGGTATACCTTGAAACCGGTAACCGGCCCATGCCTAGCTCTGATTATTGATAATTTATTGGCATAATTGCAATGCAAGTTTTTATTTATTTTTAAATAATATATAGACTGTGATGTAACCAGAGGTAGTTTATTAAAACAATATCCAATGATGAAATAAAATTCCAATGTCTCCTTCATACAGATCATTTTCTACGAGGACAAGAACTTCCAGGGCCGTCGGTATGAGTGCGACAGCGACTGTTCGGACTTCCATGCCTACCTGAACCGGTGTAACTCCATCCGCGTGGAGAGCGGGGCTTGGGTGGTCTACGAGAGGCCCAACTTCATGGGCTACCAGTATGTTCTGACCCGGGGCGAGTACCCAGATTACCAACGCTGGATGGGTCTGAACGACCGCCTCTGCTCCTGCAAGATGATCCACTTTGTAAGTCGCACACATGCATTGCAAAACATTGTGTAATGCGTATTTGATGTTCAATAGGTGTCCCTTCCTCTCCAGGTAAGCGGTTCTGAGTACAAGATCCAACTCTATGACAAGGGAGATTTCGCCGGCCAGGTGTACGAGACCACCGAGGACTGTCCATCTGTGGTGGAGCGCTTCCGTACACGCGAGGTCCACTCCTGTAAGGTGCTGGATGGGATCTGGATCTTCTACGAGCACCCAAACTACAGGGGGCGCCAGTACCTACTGGAGAAGGGGGAATATCGTAAGCCCGTTGACTGGGGCGCCGTCTGCCCCACGGTTCAGTCCTTTAAACGCCTGACAGAGTGATGTCTGAACTGTAAATCCATCCATCTGCAGTCCTCCTTTACCTGCCCAACCACAACAGCACCGACACACCTGTGCTGAATCAATAAACATGTGGTTGCAAATGAAACCGTTGAGGGTTTTGTCTCTTTTTGTAGATGTGAATGACTTTGGAAACTACATACTTCCCGTATATATCATATCTGAATAAAACAGACTAATGATTACTGCAAGAGGTATTTGGCATACCAGGTACGAAAATAAATGACTATAATAATATTAATCTCTCTCGCTCAATGGTTAACCATTTGGCATGCAGGTTGCCAAACCCTGTCCTAATTGTATCACTTCTTATCGTCTTAGTGCAAACTTTTCAAGGAAACAAACTTAATCGAAAACTCTGCAATAATGTAAATGCGTTTACTTTGGCCGAATGGCGTAGCTTTTACATAATTTGTGCCCCCTAGTGGTCAGGTGGAGTTTATAAGGCCTTTCCAAATAACGTCTAAAGTTATACATGTGAAAGACACTGATGCAATTTTGAACTCAAAAATCAACTTTCAGTTAATTTAGCACATTATGCATATAAATCAGTCTAAGTATGATGTTAAAAAAATGTACTAATTTACAATTTGATGATAATATCAAATTGGTAGTGTAATTTCCTGCAAATTGTTTTAAACATATAGTCAACTGTGCAAATGCCTCTCCTTATTGCTCAGTCTACTACTTCAACGTTGCACGATCGTGAAAAAGGACTTTGCCTACTTTTACAGGGATAATGTGACTGCTAAATGAAATGTCTAATGCTATGATGTATATTTGCTTTTTACTTATATCTCTGGCCCAGATAGCAAGCAATGATCGAAATAATGTTAAATCAAAGTTAATGTGTCAACATTAACCGCATTGAATCAATATCACTTTTGCACCCACAATTAATGTTGAAAAAATGTTGAAATTTCAACAAAAAATCAATGGTAATGGCATTGAATCAATGTTACAATATGATGTTGGTTCAACATCATGCTTGCACTCTCAAAAAATGAAACACAACTACAACTGACTTGAAGCCAAACACCCTGAAATCAACTGGAAATAAAAGAAGACAATAAATCTCTCAAGATCTCAGCAGAAGTTCTCATTGAGAATAAACAGAAGTTTAGATGTTGATGTTTTATTGAAAATGTTTGGTCACCATTTTGGTGATCAGTGTTTCCTTTAGTTGGGCAGTTTGACTCGTTTTTTTTTGTGTGTGTGAGAGTTTTTGGTCTTTGTAACAGTGTTTACCAAAACACATAATTTGGCTGGGGGGGCTTATAATTCAATAAAAACACAAAAACTAATAGCTTTAAAGATACTTAGTTAACTTACCATCCAACATCCTCAAGTATAAAAAGAAAAACAACCATGTGAACCATGTTCATCAGCAGTTGAATCATCGTTTTGGCCAGGAGCGTTTCTAGATTCATCAGAACTGGGGCACAGTTCCAGCTCTAGCGCTCTTTATAAAGTATGCATCTTTAAAAAATTTATTACGGTGCAATAAACCTCTGCAAATGATTCAGTGCATGAGTAAACTGTCCAAATTAATCAAATTGGTGGTATTGCTGCGAACAATTTCAGGACTTTGCAAACCCGTTTCACCAATTAGATCAAAAGAACAATTCATCCGGCAGTTTAGCTAGTTCTGATTCTAAACAGCTGATGGAAAACACACAACATGATTGCTGAAATAATATCAGGGAAAATTATTCTCAGGTTGGTAACTATTTTACTGAATAAAAGGACTTATTCAGTAAAATTTTACTGGGGCAGTTTCACTGGGTTTTCATTCACATCTGAACTGAAGAAACTCAAACGTTTGACACATTTTTGTTGTTGCTTATATTTTCTCATTTCTCAAACTGTTTTTTTTTTTTCTTGTTTCTCACTTTTTTGTGTGTGTTAGCTACAGTTTCCAATCATTCCAGTATTCAAGTTTCTGTACTCTTATGCCTCTTTTTATTAAATGTAAAATTACACGAACATCGGCAAGATACAGTAGATCATATTTGGCTTGACTGTTTTAACCAAAACTTAGTCGGTTACTGATTTGTTAATATTAATATTGGTTAACTTTTATTTTCAAATGTTAATAAATAGGCTATTTATTATTTGTATTATTATTATAAATATCGGTTATAAAAATATTGGTAATGTCGATCAGTCTCTATGGCAAAAACAGGGCAAAAACACCGACCAAATAAACCACAGCAGCAGTTTTGCTTGTGTGCTATTGTTTAATTAGTATATACATTGCAAAAGTCGAGCTCGGCTGTTGAAATCTGTTTTCACTGCTTCTCTTCTCCTCTTCTTGATGTGATGTCATAAACCACTATGGCAACAGTAGCCACGCCTACTACAGCGGAGATGACCAATCGAATCACAGCTTCAGTGAAACCACAACAGTGGACAGAGTCTGAGGAACCTGCGCCTACATGATGACAAGCACCAACAACAACTCAACTGAAAGCAAAACCATTTGTCTGTGATATTTCTATAAAAATGTATTAATATCAGCACTGACATACAGTACCTGCACATGTCTGACAGAATTGACTGATGTCCAGAAGATGTTGAGTCTGGTTCCTGATGGGATTGTTGATCACACAACTATAGGTGTTGTTATCCTGATATTCCACCTCCAGAGGCAGAGAGAGACTGATGTTGAGATCAGTCACACTGATGCTGGACAATAAACTGTTTCCTTTGTACCAGGAAAGAGTCACATGACTCACATTCACCGCTGAACACAGCAATGAACAATTTGATAAACAGTTTGAAGAGTCACTGGTGATAATGGGAATGGGCAGAGGAGCTGAATAACATATAAAAAATAAAACAAAAGAATAAATTAAATTTAAAAACAGTCCAAACCTCCACTGTACATAACGTATATATCTGTGTTTGTCAATATCATTGTGTAGAGTGACAGAATCTCCCTCCATCGCTGATACCATATTTACTCCATCTGTGTCAGAACAAAACACACATATAGAACCATTTTAAAGGGACAGTTCACCCAAAAATGAATGTTCTGTCGTCATGTACTCACTTTTATGTTGTTCCACACCCGTTTGACTGTTTGGAACACAAAAGATATTTTGAAGAATGTTTCTGCCCATACAGTGAAAGCTAAAAGGGCCCACTGGACCTCACTGACTTTCAGTGTATTCACAAAAAGTAAAAAAAAACAACAACTTTTTTTCTGAGTTCCACAGAAGAAACGGATGCTCTGGCACACAGCTGGCCACAGGGCCTATGCAAGTATGCATTTCCCCCAGTGAGCCTTCTCGCACAGACATTGTGCAAGATCAGGGAGGACGAGGAGCAGGTCCTCATGGTTTCGCCTTATTGGCCCAGCCGGTCCTGATTCTCCGAACTTGTACTCCTCGCGACAGCCCCACCCTGGCCAATTCCTCTAAGGAAGGACCTTCTTTCTCAGAGAGGGGGCACCCTCTGGCACCCGGAAGGTTTAGGTACCTTGTCACCTCAGGTGGTAGCTTCCATCACTTTGGCTAGAGCCTCGTCGATAGACAGGCCTACACCTTGAAGTGGAACCTCTTCGCCACTTAGTGTTCTTATCGTCAAGAAGACCCCTGGAAATGCCTGATCGTGCCGGTGCTCTCCTTCATTCAAGATGGGTTGGAACGAAGGCTGTCTCCTTCCACCCCGAAGGTCTATGTGGCTGCCATTGCGGCCCACCATTATCTCATTGACAGTAAGTCTGTCGGGAAGCATGACCTGATCATCAGGTTCCTGAGAGGGGCTAGGAGGCTCAATCCACCTTGCCCTCAGCAGATACCCTCTTGGGTCCTCGCAGTGGTTCTATCTGCACTGCAGAGAGCTCCCTTCGAGCCTTTGCTCTCAGTCAAGCTGAAGTTTCTTTCTTTAAAAACGGCACTCCTGACGGCTTTTGCATCTGTTAAGAGGGTCGGGGACCAGCAGGCATTTTCAGTTGACAAAGCGTGCCTGGAATTCGGGCCGGCCAACTCTCACGTTATCTTGAGACCCCGGCCTGGATACGTGCCTAAAGTTCCCACCACTCCTTTTAGAGATCAGGTGGTGAACTTGCAAGCGCTGCCATCGGAGGAGGCAGACCCAGCCCTGGCGCTGCTCTGTCCAGTATGTGCTCTCCGCGCTTACGTAGACAGAACTCAGTGTTTTAGGACCTCAGACCAGCTCTTTGTTTGTTACATAGGCAAGCAGAAGGGAAAGGCTGTCTCCAAGCAGAGGTTGTCCCACTGGATAGTGGATTTTATTGTCTTGGCTTATCAGGTTCAAGACCTGCCATGCCCCCTAGGGGTGAAAGCACACTCAACTAAGAGTGTTTCTTCCTCCTGGGCGCTGGCACATGGTGCCTCACTAACAGACATTTTTAGAGCTAAAGGCTGGGCGACACCTAACGCATTTGCGAAATTCTATAATCTCCGTGTAGCGCCCTTGTTCTCCCGTATACTCGCCCCTTCGGGCCAGTAGGTAGGACCTGCTTGGTGTCATTTCGCTTGCAGCACCATTCCAATCCACGGACTGGATGCGTGCGCTATTATCCTCAGGTGAGTTCCACAGTTCAGAACCCTGCGTTCCTCCAGCACTGTTGGTGTCTAACACTTGTGTGCATTGGTCAGCCCCTGTGTCAGACTAGGTGCCTCCATGTGTTGTGATTCCCCTCTCTGGGCAATTCCACGTGTGTATTTACATGGTAAGTCTCTTAGCAGCACGTGTCTTTCCCCTGGCAAGTCCACTCTTGCCATCTCTGACGTTAAAACATATCCCACCCTGTTGGTTGGGTACGTCAGAGATCTTCCATATGTATCACTGTTACGCCACTTCATATGTGCTTTGCAGAAGTGGGAGTAAGTGTTCAAGTCACAAGTAAGTCGCAAGCCCCTACCATCAAGTCTCAAGCAAATCTCAAATCACAGTGCACACAAACCAAGCAAGTCAAATCCTGCTAAGGGTCAAGTCAAGTCAAGTTACAATACCAAACAGAAACAAGTACACTGTAAAAAAAAATATTTTAATGATTTATCACAACATTTTTTCTGTTGTCAAATCAACTTAGATAATTAATGTGATTCAGATAACATAATATTTTGAGTTTCTGTTGATTAAACCAATCGCCTTCATTGTATTAACTCAAATTTTTAATTTCAATGAACTCAAAATTTTAAGGCAACCAGGTAACTTACTTTTTTAAGTTAAACCAACAATTCTTTTTTACAGTGGTTTATATTGGCCTCGACCTTATTTTTCCCTCAGAAATGAACTTTCTTAATTATCCTTATACCATAATATTGATGATAATAATAATAATAAAATGTATTATAGTTAATAATAATTTTATAATTATTAAAACATTATTATTATAATTACAATTTTATGAAAAATGTTGAAGATAAAACAGTTGAAGGTAAATTCACAAGTGTGATGCATTTATATTGGCTTTATAGTAAATGTCATATGTTTAACTTTGCTTTCATATTTTTTATGGAATATCACCTACAGGGAAGTGACAGAAATTAACTTTCCCATTAAGGTTCAATATTTGACCCCTTAAATTGATTTCTAGGGGTATTTTTTTCTAATCAAGTTAATGTGTATGTAATCTTAGAGGTGAATGCATTTACACTGCAATAACAACTGCATAAATAATGTTATGAGATTAATTTAAATGTTTAATTTTAAATAGAGAAAAAATTGAAAAAAAGTATAATAAATTATACTTTTAATTATGAAATTAAAACCGCCAGTAGGTGATGGCAAATCACTGTCTTAATGAGTGAGTCATATAAGCATTCATTAAACTGATTCATTCAAAACAGCAGATTCATTCTGGAATAAAGCAAATGACTGGGCCACTGAATCACAGAATCGATTCATTCAAACCCCCGGATTCGTTTAGTGACGAAACACCACAGCAACGAAACTGCTGCTTGCCACAAATTGCGTACACTGTGGCTTATTTGGAACTGTCATTGGAGAAATAGAGCAAAAACAGAGAATATTGACAATATTATGTCTAAAATGTCACTTATCGCAATATTAACTTTTTGTTTACTGTTTAACTGTTGTATATCAATGTCACATTTGCAATTGCACTAATATTCTGGAAATATTGTTTAATATCATATGTTATATAAAAAATAACTCATACTAGGGCCATTTTTGCCACCATATCTTGAATATTGAGTGCATTTTATTAATTCTGCTGGCATTTTGCCCTAATATTAAACATCAGTTCTGTATATTGTTTTTCGTCATTAGAAAGAGCGACATCTTTGGCATTAAAGCACTTTAAAAGAAACTGGCAAATGTCAACGAATTTACATCACGTTAATAACAAAACCATCATTAATTATTATTTTAATCTATTGACAGCCTAGCTACGATCGAAAATGTATAATCTTGTATAAAGAAGCATGCTGTTTTGACCTCTAGATTTAGTCAAATGAACTATAACGATCAGGTTAGCTTACTTTTTGAAGTGCTGAATGAAGTTCGAGGTTGTGATGGTCTTGTCTGATATCTCTTTCCAGTTGTTATGCATACAGCAAATCTCCTTTTATGAATATGGTCAGTTTCGAAGTGTTTATATCCTAAAGAAACGATCTTGTGAGATGTTTTCTACCATCTGTTTTTGGCGCGCTGTATGATTTGTCTGTGCTTGTGCAACGTCACGCAATTGCACAGACTCTGATCACTGGTGCCGGTGATTCCGTTACTTACATTCTGTTTATCAATTGATGCATTGAATATTTATATTATAGTAATTTAATTACTTTAGTTGTTATAAAGTCATTCTCGAGTGTTCAAGTCAAGTCTCGAGTCATTGGATCTCAAGTCAAAGTCAAGTCATTTTGTTCATTTAGTCAAGCAAGTCTCAAGTCCTTAAAATTGCGACTTGAGTCAGACTCTAGTCAAGTCATGTGACTCGAGTCCCCCACCTCTGGTAGCCACAACCACCACAGCAGATATGACCAATCGAATCACTGCTTCAGTGAAACCACAACTGTGGACACGGTCTGAGGACAGACGAAGTCTGATTCAATGCTCGAAATGAAATGTACTACTGTAGCTACTGCTCACGGCTGACTTACCTGGACATGGTTGACAGAGTTCAGTGTTGTTAAGAAGTTTAGTTTGGTTTCTGATGGGATTGTTCAACACACAGCTGTAGGAATCATCCAGACATTCAATCTCCAGAGGTAGAGAGATGCTGCTGTTGAGGTCAGACACGCTGATGCTGGACAATAAACTGTTTCCTTTGTACCAGGAGAGAGTCACATGACTCACATTCACCGCTGAACACATCAGGACACATTCCGAGCTTGATGATGAAGGACGTTCACTGGTAATGACAGGGACCACCAAATCTGACAAATCCCTTCCTATAAAAAAAAACGTTGCAGTATGAAAAAACTGTGCGAGAAACAATATTAAAACTTGATACTATAAAAACAAAATATTAGTAATAAATTATTAAAATACTCGCTGTTGTTTGACCGTTAATTCAACCGGCATACTTTCATGTTTCTTCCACGGACCCGTTCTTTCGTTTCATAAAACCGCAAATGCCGCCATCTTGCGTGTCATTTAGCAACTTTAATGAAAGTTTTCTCACTTAACTAAGTGAATGACTTTTGCTGTGATATTTTTGTTTTGCACATTATAACGGACTTTTTTCCACTTCAATTAACATTGTAATTTATGGCCCATAAAAAAACTGAAACACTTTTACTTCATTACGGCCTACAGGCTACCCAATAAATATGATTTGTTTAGACAAAATTATATGCAGATTTGCATATAGAAAATGTCATTTAAATGTTATAAACTGTTATTTGTAAAAAAAAAATGTAAAGGCATTTCAAGACGGACTGTAATCTAGCGAGGACAGGGTAAAAAACAACTGCTCACCATAGACGTTCACATTAAAAATCTTGTTTGAAATTTTGCCGGCACGGACGATGAGTAGTTCATACAATCCATTCTGTGTAGTTGTGATGTTTGTGATGGTGAGCGATCCGGTTTTGTAATCTAACTGGAGTCTGTCTCTGAAAATCTCATTGCCATCAGGAAAAGAGATGGCCTGCTTAAAAATTTGGGCTATACACACTGAACCATTGAGCCTAATCCACAGCACGTGATCATCCGTCAGTATTTCAGTATGTCCGGTGTGTAGAGTGACTGAATCTCCCTCGATCACAGATACCGTCTCCGTTCCACCTGTCTGAGGAGCAAACACACCTGGAGAACAGACAAGAAATGATTCCAGTTGTTAAATGTTGTGCACAACAAATGTTGCTCTATATTACGTGTTGATATTTTTCACGTATAATTTTGATTTCATAGGTTAATTCCTTTATGGACTCTTCCAAAAGTCAGATAATTAAAAAAAGATTAAATCTTATTATAAAAAATAAAACAAGAATTAAAAGGCATAAAAACTTACCCACTAACAGCCAAATATGTAAGCCAAAAGCACATGCGTAAGCCATATTCTTCAGCAGTCGGATGACCAATGATTTTGCAGTTTTTTTGAAAATGATTGATTCTTGATCTAATAATGCAGGTGAGGGGTGTAGATGTGCAGATGCAGAACTGAGCACCACTGCTTTTATTTCTGAATACAGGAAGACATGGGTGTCACTGGTATTTCTGGGCCCTTGATAGTTTATTGCATATGGGGGTCATGTAGGAAACACGGTCTATAACACTGTTTTCAAGACTTCTTCTCATTTCACACAAATGTAACTATTTTTGTCGTTCTTTGACAATCATTTCCTCTTTTAACCTTCCCAGCAGACCCACCCAGAGACTGTTTGTACTGTCATGATTTTTAAGTTTAGAATAAGCATTGATTGAATTTTAATCAAATATTTTGTGCAGCGAGAATTAAAGAATAATAAACTATCATCTGTAACTGTAAAGGAATATTTCAGCCAAACATGAAACTTGTGTTCATTTATTCCCCCTTAAGTTGCTATGATTGACTGATTGGTTTATTTCCAGATTAATGCCATTCACATAAACATTATAATACATTTAAATTTAAAGGGTTAGTTCACCCAAAAATGAAATTTCTGTCATTATGTACTCACCCTCATGTCGTTCCACACCCGTAAGACCTTCGTCTTCATCTTTGGAACACAAATTAAGATATTTTTGATGAAATCTGAGAGGTTTTTTTTATCTCTCATAAAAAGCAACAACATTATTACATTCAAGGTTCAGAAAAGTAGTAAGACCTTCGTTCATCTTTGGAACACAAGATTTTGATGAAACCCAAGTGTTTTCTTATCTTGAAATTATCACATTCAAGGTCCAGCGAAGTAGTAAAGACATCGTTAAAATAGTCAACGTGACTATAGTGGTTCAACCTTAATGTTATGAAGCGACGAGAATACTTTTTGTGCGCAAAAACAAAACAAAAATAATGACTTTATTCAGCAGTTTTTCCTCTTCCCTATCAGTCTCCCACGCAGTTGACGTTTTGAACGCAGTGTACTGCGTCGTGGTGCTCTATTGAACATGTCAACCAATACTGAGCTAGCATTCGGACGTAAACATGGAAGCGCTGCATTGTGTTCACTCTGTCAACTGCATAGCAGACTGACAGGGAAGAGGAAAAATTGTTGAATAAAGTCATTATTTTTGTTTTGTTTTTGCGCACAAAAAGTATTCTCGTTGCTTCATAACATTAAGGTTGAACCACTGTAGTCATGTGGACTATTTTAACGATGTCTTTACTACTTCTTTGGACCTTGAATGTGGTAATTTCGAGATAAAAAAACACTCGGATTTCATCAAAAACATGTTAAAGGGATATAGTTCACCCAAAAATGAAAATTATCCCATGATTTACTCACCCTGAATCCATCCTTGGTGTATATGACTATCTTCTTTCAGACGAATACAATCAGAGAAGACTGTCATATATGCCTAGGATGGCTTGAGGGTGAGTAAATCATGGGGTAATTTTCATTTTTGGGTGAACTATCCCTTTAACTTGTGTTCCAAAGATGTTTGGGACGACATGAGGGTGAGTAATTAATGATAGAAATTTAATTTTTTGGGTGAACTAACCCTTTAATACATTTCATGTTGTTCATTTGTCTGAAACTGGGCGTTTTAGTATCACAGAGAACTGAAACTCTAGTCTATCTTCATGCACTATTAATCTTTCACAATTTTAATTGGAAAAAATACCACGAAAGCAGAACTTAATCATATTAGTCTAGTGGAATAATAGTTTCACATAGCTGAATTTTCACACTGAAATGTCTTATGCATTTTGTTTAGATTTTAAGAAGAACATAAAGAAAAGAATGAAAAATTGATTTAGGTCCATATTCTCGTGTGTTTTTGCTTCTGTTCAGCTCTTCTGGTTCTTATGTCATAAATCACTATGGAAACAGTAGCCACGCCCACTACAGCAGAGATGACAAATCGAGAACCTGCAATTACATTATGACAAACTCAACAACAGCATCTCAACTGGAAAACAAACATCCTCTATGATGTACCTGGTCATATCTGACAGAGTTCACTGACATTGAGATGTCGAGTCTGGTTGCTGATGGGATTGTTCAGCACACAACTATAGGTGTTTTATCCTGATATTCCACCTCCAGGCGTAGAGAGACGCTGCTGATGAGATCAGACACACTGATGCTGGACAATAAACTGTTTCCTTTGTACCAGGAGAGAGTCATGTGACTCACATTGAACACTGAACACAGAGGGACACATTTGGACACTGATGATGGTCCTGATGATGATGAGGAACATGAAAAATCTCTGGTGATGACAGGAATGGGAAGGCGAGCTGGAAAACATGAGAGAATAATATGAAACAAATTACTATATGCTAAATAATTTTACTAAATATTCTGGGGTAAATATATTAATTGACAGCAGACCACAGATATTGCTGATAGAGCTTAAAGTGTTAAGCTCTATCAGCAATATCTGTGGTCTGCTGTCAATTAATATTCTTTTACCATACTGACATATAAGTTAAGTGAAGTGAAGTTAAGTCAAGTGACACACACACACACACACACACACACACACACACACACACAGTAGTGAGTATTAAACACATTCCTGAAGCAGTGGACAGCCATTTTTGCTGTAGCGCCCAGGGAGTGTATAGAAGTCAACAGGCGAAACTTTGATGCTTTTTTTTGGTAACAGCCACTAGGTGGCGCTTCGGTAGCACAACCGCCATTTTGGGGTGAAAATGCCAACTGGACAACTGAATCCATCACATCTTACACACCCAAAATCAGCGAATCTCACAGCCAAATCAGAAGCGCAATAGAAAATTTCTCAAATTAAGTCATCAGTAAATTTTATGACACCTACAGTAAATGTTGTATTGTTTTATGTTATCAGTTGTGGAATCCAACCATTAAATACACATTTGAGGTAAATTTAGCCTACTTTACTGAGTATTTCCATTTTATGCAACTTAACACATTTACTGTTACTATTATTAGTTACTATTACTCCACTAGGTCTGAAATATATATTGTATGTTTTAATCCCCTGGATCATGCTTCAAACATGATGATCTTATTGAACATGATGCATTGCTGTGTCTGTTATCCCATAATTCCCACTTTTGGACACAGTGGCTGTGTTTTTTTGTTTACATAGTCTTGCTTTAACGGACATTAATATAAGACAACACTGCAAAAACAGTTTACTGTCAAGCTGTTATATTCCTGTTATATAGCCTATTTATTGTCCAACATTCCCAATTTTGCATGTCCTTAATTTAATTTCATATGTTGGTATTAATTCAGTGTTTATAATGCTAATACTTGAAACTTCAAAGAATTTCAACCCAAACTGACTGGGTTTCTAGAGAGGAAAGAACACATTAAATTCAACTACTCACCGTAGACAGTAACATTGAACGATTCTCTTAAGAATAGACCAAACATTTGATAAAGACCAGAGTCTGTGGTTCTGATGACAAAGATCCAGTCTGATTGTCGATCTGAATATGTCATCCTCATGATATATAATTTCACCCGTCTTCTCATCAAGCCGAATGTCTCTAACTATACGAGTATCTTCAGTATACTATTTACATCCGGTGCTGCACCAGAAGCCATTGTTCCTTACGCAGAGCTTTCAAAACAACAGAGTAGAAGATGACTTCAGCTTACAAGAACTTTCCCGGATTAGTGTAAATGATGTTCATCACATTGTGAGTCCGTCAGCTTTGTATATTATCTTTGAATGTGTTAAGCGTGAACACACAGTGCTTATGCCTGATTAAGGATCTGCAGACCAAGAACCAGTGTGAAAGAAGTGCTGCAGTAACATTCTAGTTTGGTCTCCTAAAGGTTCCAGTAATATTGCTAAAGGTTCTGAAAACATTCAGTAAACATGACAGAAGGACCTAAATAGGACCAAAAAATAACATTCTAGGTTGGTCCCCTAAAGGTCCTGCAAATGTTATGGGAATGTAGTGTAGAGACCTAGAGAGAAGGTCCACAGCAAAATCCCCAGTGTTAAATTAACACCCAAAGTGTACATATGAGTCCATCTTGCCGGGTGTTAAAAAGTAACACTGAAGCAGTGTTAAAGTTAATGAGATCATTGATTGATGATTGAGTGATGATTGACAATCAGTGGTGACACCTGATGTTAATAAGCAGAATCACTGAAGGAACGAGAGAAAAAAGGTGTTAATTAATGTTTTATGGAATGTTTCATTTCAAGTCACCATGAAAGAGGTCAGCGTTTGCTTTAGGTGGGCTCTTGACTCTAGCTTTTGTTATTAGTTTTTCTCTGGCTGCTCCAACTTTGTGTTTGTAAAGCGCTTTTGTTTTGGCCAGAGGAAATATGATCTGGTCACAATATGTTTTGATGATATTATCATCATATAATGGCCTGATGTCATTTAGAGTCTAAATCTCTGACCGTATGCTTGATGTGTAGCTTTAGTATTAATGATTGTAATCCTGTGATTTTATGACTTGAGGTCCAACAGCAGTGTAAACAGTTAATTAATTTTTTTTTTTTTTTTTAAGAAAAATACATTATGCACAGAAGCATCTGTGTTTAGACACACACAGACATCAAGAATCAGCATATGATTCTCAAGAACGGTGACAATAAATAAAATACTGACAAACAGATCAACTCTGAACATCACAAAACAAGCTACTGTCACAACAAAACAACAGCAAAATAAAAGCAAACATGAACAATCTACGAAAATTACAGGACAATTCAGCTGCATAATTTATTCATGCAGCAATGCATGATGGGAGCCATGGATGAGTTTTGATTGGTGGCTCCCATCATGCACTGCAACATGAAGCACTTTGTTTGATTGTCACCATTGTTGAGGGTCATATGCCGATTCTTAATGTCTGTGTGTGTTTCAAAAAAAAATTCAGATTGTAAGAGCTCTGCTGGATCTCAAGCGGTAACAGATTTACTATTATGAAATAATATAACATCTATATGACCGGTTAACAATACTGGATGTCACCAATGAATCAGGCCATTTCACAAAGAGAATGTCATCATCAAAGCACAACCATTATGACTGTGCTTCCCAAAGCATTACAAACCTAAACTGATCAACTTTGGCTTATAACACTCTTGGGAAATGCAGCCCAGATCACAGTTTCTCTGACCATAACAAATGTGCTCTACAAACACAAAATTGGAGCAGCCAGAGAAAAATTAATGTTAATAAATAAAGAGTCAAGAGCCCAACTAAAGGAAATGCTTTTCACCATCATGGTGACTTCAAACTAAACTTTCATTAAAACATTAACATCTAAACATCTGTTAATTCTCAATAAGAACTTTTGTTGATGTATTACAGAAATAAAATCAAACTGGTTAATAATAAGTGTAATAATGTTTAATGTCTGGAAGTCAGTTGTAGTTGTCATGTCTCTCTCTTTTTCTCTTGTTGTTTCTTCAGTGATTCTGCTTATTAACATCAGGTGTCACTACTGATTGTCAATCATCACTCAATCATCAATCAATTATCTCATTAACTTTAACACTGCTTCAGTGTTACTTTTTAACACCCGGCAAGATGGACTCATATGTACACTTTGAGTGTTAATTTAACACTGGGGATTTTGCTGTGTCCTATAGTAATAGTCCCCTAAACATTCCCAGAACGTCCTGAATGTTCCCTGAAGGTCCACCAAATAATGTCCCCCAACCCTTAAAAGAACTCCACATCGTGACCGTCTCTGAACGTTCTGGGAACGTCACCAGGTAACGTCCTTGACACCATGCCCTTGTTAAACAATCCTAAAGGATTCCAGAAAGAAAACTGTACAGGATTCTAATTAGAATTTCTATTATATTTTGGAACCATTCCTATAAGATTCGTATAGGACGGTAAATATCGATTTCTGGGAAGGTGAAGAAAGGATTTGGTTCTTATTCTATTCATTTTCTTCGCAGCATCTTGTTTTTCTGAGACTATGTACACTGTAAAAAAAATAAACGTTAAAAAAGGTGAAATGCCTGGCATTAAAGATCATTAAAAAACATTTAAAAAATTATCAATGACTGGCAAAAGCAGCTACTAAACAAAAACTGTAAAATTAAAGTAAAATATCCTAATTTATATTCTAATTTTCCTTAAATGTCTTAAAAAAAATCACTGTATTTCACAGATATTTCCTGCATTATTATTGTGAAACATTTTCTATAAAATGTAACTCTCTTGTAATTAACCATTAACAGCACACATGCATGAGCTGATGTCACTACTGTATCACTGCATCAGAAACTACAGTTACTGCCTTTAAATAAAACAACAAGTGGTTGTGAAACCTGTCCTGGAGTACCAGCAGCCCTGCACGTTTTGTATGTCTCCCTCATCTATCACACCTGATTCAACTCATGAGCTCATTAGTAGAGACTGGATGTGTCAGATATAGAGAGACATACAAAATGTGCAGCGCTGCTGCTCCTCCAGGACAGGTTTGAGAAGCACTGCTCTAGATCTCAGCATCCGCACGTTTCAAACCAGTATGACTTCATTTCTTTCATACAAAACTTCTTAATGAGAATTAACAGAGGTTCAGATGTTGATGTTTTAGTGTAAATAATGAAGTTTGAAGTGACCGTTATGGAGGTGAGCATTTGCTTTAGATGGGCTCTTGATTCTTGACTTTTTAACTTTAGATTTTTTTTGGTTAATGTAAGTGTGTTTCCAGAACATACTTGTTATAGCAAAAATTATGAAAGAAATTCTGATCACATGAAGTTGGTTATTTAATGATGATGATGATGCAATCTTCATGGAGTGTCCTGATTCTCTCCAGAGTCTAGACCGGGGTGGGCAAACTTGGTCTTGGAGGGCTGCTGTCCCTGCAGAGTTTAGCTGCAACCCTGATAAAACTCACCTGCGTGTAATCCTGAAGACCTTGATTAGCTGGTTCAGGTGTGTTTGATTAGGGTTGGAGCAAAACTTTGCAGGGACAGCAGCCCTCCAGGACCGAGTTTGCCCACCCCTGGTCTAGACTCTGAGTGTGTTAACTGTTAGTTTCACATTATTTGTTTTTTTTTTTTTATGAGTCAAATGTTGTGATTTTAATATTCATTATAGACAGAGTTTTGAGCATTGTGTTTTAGACTCACACAGACATCATGAATCAGCGTATGAACCTCAACAATGATGACAAAACTTTTTTGTGACTTTAGTAGCTTGTTTTCTGATTTATCTGAAAATTTTGTCTCCATTGTTGAGGTTCATACGCTGAATCTTGATGTCTGTGTGTGTCTACATGATCCTGTCTGAATATTTTTTTTATAATGACTAAAAACAAAAAAAAGCAGGACAGGATTTTATGCAGTAGTATTATAGGGCTACGATTACAATAACGTAAAATGAATGCTATTTTTTTTTTTTCACAACTTTTGTTATAAGAAATAAAGAAAAACTAAAGTTAAAAAGTCAAGGGTTAGGAGCCCAACTAAATCAAGTGCTTACTTCCATTCTTCAAACTTTCTTATTTTCATTAAAACATCAACACCTCATTAAGAGGTTTTGTATGAAAGAAATAAAGTCAAACTGGTTTGTAATAAGTGAAGATGCTGAGATCTGTTAGTGTTTAATGCTCTGGTTCTGTTGTCTGAGGTTATCATTGTGCTGAAGAGTAGAGCCTGTTATGATGTTATGCTGCATGTTGCTTTATCTAAAGACAGTAACTGTGTAGTTGCTGATGCAGTGATACAGTAGTTACATTAGCTCATGCATGTGTTGTTGTCAGCTAATGACTTACTGCAAGAGATTTACATTTTACAGAAAAAGTTTCATAATAATAATCCAGGAAATACCTGTAAAGTGTTTGTTTTTTTGTTTTTGTTTTTTTTTTACCTTAATTTTAGAGTTTTTGTTTAAACAGCTGCTTTTGTTAGTCAATTTAGCTCTAATTTTCCATTTTTGAGAATGGCACCAGGGAAGTTCTGAGAACGTTCTGGGAATGTTCTGGGAACATCACATTTCCAAATAAAATATGGTTCTCTAAACGTTCAGAGAACGTCCTGAATGTTCTGTGAAGGTCCGCCAAATAACGTCCCCACCCCTTAAAGCCGGGCACACATTTAACGACTAGCTAAAACTCCACATCGGTACAAGGCAACATCCTTAACACCAGTGGGGACGTTCTGGGAACGTAAAACTTATAGCGGCGAAGGGGTAGTTCATTCAGAAATGACAATCCTGTCACCCTTATGTCATTAAAAAAAAATCTTCTGTAGAACACAAAAGATGTTTTGAAGAATGTTTTAACTGTTTTGTCGATAAAATTCAAGTCAATTTGGTCCAAAACAACCCTTTCAATTTTCAAAATATCTTCTTTTGAGTTCCACAGAAAAAAGAAAGTCATACAGGTTTGGATTGAGAAGATGGTGAGAAAACGATGACAGAATTTCATTTTTGTGTGAACTACCTTGATAACAGTTCATATAAATCCTGAGTATAATGAACATAAAAAACACTTTTAACTCACCAAGCAGACGCGATAAACAAGAAAATAAATGCGCAAAACATTTTTTCAATCAGATATTGGAGGAAGCTGTCAGTAAGAAGAACTATTTATCCAGTAGTCCTACGTCTCTTGTGGCTAAATGTCTCTCTTTCCAGTTACGTGTCCATGTTAACACCAGCGAAACAAAATTTTGGTTAGTTATTAACCAATACGTGCACATTTAAATGCGGTTGGGGAGAGGGTGAGTAAATAAAGACGGCGTTTTCTTTTTTAGTGAAGTTTTGGCTATTCAGCATTATCTAGTTTGCCTCTGCTGGTAGATGCCGTTACTGCACCGTTCTCTCATTGATAAACATTGAAAATTAGTCATTAAAATTACTTCTAAATTAATTCAACATTACTCATTGAATTACATATTTTCCACTGTCATCTCATTTCACACTGAACTACATTTTTCTTGAATTAAAAACAAAAAACTGACTCCAATTGTTTTATTTTTCAGTAAAACTTACACTGACATAGCACATAGATTATTTGATAGCATTTGGGCATATAAAATGATCCCCTGGAAATCCTTTAACAATATACTGGGATTCAAACAAACAATGTTCAGTTCAGTTCTAACTCCATTCAGCCCTGACTCATCAACCCAGCTAACAGAATTTTGTTATAAGAACGTTCTCTAAATATTCAGTGTTGGTTCTGGGAACATTAAAAACGTCCAGTTTTCTTGACGTTACAGGAACGTTTTTATAAGGTATAATGTTCCTCAAACATTCTTTCAACTTAATTTTGATTTAAAATTCAACATTGTAGGAACGTTGATTTGTAACATTCCAAGAACATAAAATGTCCAGTTTCCTTAATGTTAGTAGAATGTTATTTAAAGGTTAGTATGATGTTCCTGAAACATTCTTTCAATCATTCAAACACCTGCTGTGAACAAGCACTGAAAGAAAGAGAAATAAGAACACAAACTACAACTTTCTTCAGCCACAGCCTTAGATGAACTGAAGATAAAAGACATTAAATCTCTGAAGATCTGATTAAACAACTCCACAAACAGCATTACCAGCTTCACTTATCACTAACCAGACTGACTTTATTTTTGTCACACATCTACAGCAGTTCTTATTGAGAATTAACAAAGGTTTAGATGTTTAGTTTGAGTTCACCATCATGGAGATTGGTGGCTCCTTTAGTTGAGGTTCCTTTTGAGTTGTTAAAATTTTGTTTAAAACACTGTTTTGTGTCATTTATACACTCACAGACATCAACATTCAGCATATGAAACACAACAATGGTGACATGCTTCATGCCAAGCATACAAAACACATTCATGGTTCCCAGCATGCATTGCGACATGAATAAATTATGCAGCTGATTTTTTTTTTATTGTCACCCTTGTTGAGGTTTGTATGATGAGTGCTGATGTCTAAGAGTGTCATATTTAACTTCCAAATAGTTTTAGACAATCCAACATAAATCAGTTCAGTGTTAAAAATTATTTTTCTCACATTTTTGAATTTTTTTTTTTTTTCACATACAAAATTTGTATGTGAAAAAGAAAAAAATACCAAAAACACCAAAACTGATCCAAAAGCTAAACCACTTTAATGCAAGTGTTTGTTTGCTACAACAGACATGTTGATCTGCTTTATTAATGCAGAAATGTTTTCTGAAAACATCTGCAATTGCTGATAAAAAAAAGCAACTCTGTAAGAGTCAGGGGTCAAGAGCTCAACTAAAGCAACCACCAATCTCCATGATGGTGACCTCAAACAAAACATCTAAACTTGTAGAAAGTTGTAGTTTGTGTTCTTATTTCTCTTTCTTTCAGTGTTTGTTCACAGCAGGTGTTTGAATGATTGAAAGAATGCTTCAGGAACATCATACTAACCTTCAAATAACATTCTACTAACATTAAGGAAACTGGACATTTTATGTTCTTGGAATGTTACAAATCAACGTTCCTACAATGTTGAATTTTAAATCAAAATTAAGTTGAAAGAACGTTTGAGGAACATCATACCTTATAAAAACGTTCCTGTAACGTCAAGAAAACTGGACATTTTTAATGTTCACAGAACCAACACTGAATATTTAGAGAACGTTCTTATAACAAAATTATGTTAGCTGGGATCAAGCAAATTACACCAAGAAGAATCTTTAATATTCAATGTCATGCTTCAGATTTCATTTGTCTTTAAAGAAGCAAAATACTCTTTATATTAAAAAACAACAACAACAAAAAACACACCAATTCCTGTGCAAAAGCTGATTGAGACTTTGTCATCAGCATCTAGCAGACTTTCCAATCTTTTTGACCAATGGATTTCAATGACTTTTCCAGTAGATTGTGAATCATTTAGAGCATTTTGTGAAACCTTTGACTAATTCATTGAAAGTCAAAACAACAAATCAGTCACAATTTGAACATCAGTTTTACTCCAAACAAGATCAATATTTAGTTTATGAAATATTTACAACAGAACAGAAAAAAATGTATACTCAAATTCCCATGATGTTTTCATTAAGATATCCATTTCCTTTTTTGAATTTGTAAAATTCTCTTGATTTCTCCATGACCAGCTTTTTTTCAGCTTCTTGATGTGATGTCATAAACCACTATGGCAACAGTAGCCACGCCTACTACAGCGGAGATGACCAATCGAATCACAGCTTCAGTGAAACCACAACAGTGGACAGAGTCTGAGGAACCTGCGCCTACATGATGACAAGCACCAACATCTCAACTGAAAGCAAAACCATTTGTCTGTGATATTTCTATAAAAATTTATTAATATCAGCACTGACATACAGTACCTGCACATGTCTGACAGAATTGACTGATGTCCAGAAGATGTTGAGTCTGGTTCCTGATGGGATTGTTGATCACACAACTATAGGTGTTGTTATCCTGATATTCCACCTCCAGAGGCAGAGAGAGACTGATGCTGAGATCAGACACACTGATGCTGGACAATAAACTGTTTCCTTTGTACCAGGAGAGAGTCACATGACTCACATTCACCGCTGAACACAGCAATGAACAATTTGATAAACAGTTTGAAGAGTCACTGATGATAATGGGAATGGGCAGACGAGCTGAAGAATATATAAAAAATAAAACAAAAGAATAAATTAAATAAATAGAGGGTATACGTATTATTATTGTCACTTATTTTATCATCACAACCTTTCAAAGAAAGAAATGCATAAATACTGTCATCTGAACCTTATAAATGATCTTGAATCTATATTCTGGCATATAAAATAATTTAGCAGTACTGCTGTCAATTAATATTCTTATAACAAATTAACACTGCGAGTGAAAACATGACTTGTTCAGGACAGGCATATCAAATTCAAGTACTCACCATAGACAGTAACATTGAATAACAGCCTGTATTTCTTCATGCGTAGTTCATAAAGTCCATTATCTGTGGTTTGGATGTTCCTGATAGTCAGAGATCCAGTTTGATCGTCGATCTGTAGTCTGTCTCTGATTCTCTCGACACTAAAATATGTAATATTAGGTGTCTCCCCATTAAATTGAATGATTATAATAGTATTTTCAGGTCCAAAGCTCCACTGTACATAATGTATATATTTGGCAACATCAGTGTGTAGAGTGACAGAATCTCCCTCCATCACTGACACTGTATTTACATTTACTCCATCTGTATCAGAACAAAACACACATAGATAACCAGATTAAAGGGACAGTTCACCCAAAAATGAATGTTCTGTCGTCATGTACTCACTTTTATGTTGTTCCACTCTTGTTTGACTTACTTTCTACTGTGGAACACAAAAGATATTTCAAAGAATGTCACAGTGAGAGCTAAAAGGGCCTTACTGGATCGCACTGACTTTCATTGTATTCACAAAAAGTAAACAAACAAAAAACTTTTTTCTGAGTTCCACAGAAGAAAGTCAAACAGGTTTGGAAACGACATGAGAGTAAATGACAGAATTTTCGTTTTGGGGTGAACTATAGGCTAAATAACAGTTGTAGACATAAAAATATGTTTAACTCACCAACCAAATGCCATAAATAAACGAAAATAAATACGCAAAACATTTTGAACCGTGTGAGATAATGGAGGAAGTCTAATAAAGGAACTCTTATGTCAGTATGAACTAGCCTACTTCTACCGCCGCCCCTTTTTTTTACTTGGCTAAATGTCTGTTCCTCAATCCCTTTAATCACGTGTTAATTCTATGTTAATATCAGCAAAACAACAACATTTTGGCCAGTTATAAACTAAGTGTGAATATGCGCACGTGTGAATGCGATTGATAAGAGGGTGAGCAAATAAAGACAGTAAGCTCGCCTATTCTCCCACTTGGATGGAAAGTCTGGTTAGTTAGCAATAATCCAGATGGCCCCTACTGGTAAATATCGTTACTGCACCTTTCCACTGCCGAACTAGCATCTCTTTTCCAGAGATGGAAAGTCCAGGAATCAGAAAATAAAAGTCCTGTGATATTTTTTATTCTACCCACTGAAGTAAACTAAAGCAAACTAAAGCAAACCCAGATCTCCATGATGGTGTCTTAAAAATTGTGATTTTCTCCTTTGGAGATTCTACTTGTTAACATCAGGTGTCTTCAATAATTGTCAATCATCACTCACTTAATCACTTAATTATCTCATTAACTGTAACACTGCTTCAGTGGGTGGAATAAAAATATGGCAGGACTTTTACTTTCTGATCCCTGGACTTTCCACCTCTGGTTTTCATGCATGTTTGGCCAGAGTTTTTGTTGCATTTACACTGTTCTGAACAGCAGGGGTCACCAGCGTGTGGTGTTTAAAATGCTTTGAAACAGTGAATCATTTTGCAAAGCAATTGGTTACATTTTTTTCGAAGCTTTGAAAAGCTTTGTTTCAGTGTTTTCAACACTGATAATAAAACAGCTTTGAATCACAGAAATAAATAATATTTTAAAGTATATTAAAATAGAAAACCATTATTTTAAATTGTAATAATATTTCACAATATTACTGTTTTTCTGTATTTTCGATCAAATAAATGCAGGCTTGATGAGCATATGAGACTTATTTCAAAAACATTAAAAATAGTAATGAAAAAATAGAGTGCTTCCATGTAAGTTGTGAGAACTAAAAGTATCATTTGTGATGTGAAACTAACTAACTAACTGCATGGTATGTGATGTAATGAAGGGATTATTTTTGCCCCAGGGTTACACCCCTTATTTTCTGGGGTTTATTTTAACCCTTTATTCAGTACAGTTTATGGCGACTGTACTGGGGCGTTATGTGATGTGCTGTAGGGACTATTTTACACCAGGATGACACCCTTTATACAATACAGCTTATTGCAACTGTACTGGGGCATTAGGACCCACTCAGACCACAGGTTGATCAGACCCACCGGCCTCTCTAACACCTCTTCCCACAGCTACCTGATCTCCCATCCAAATAGAGACCAGGCTCAACCCTGCTTAGCTTCAGTGGGTGTGCAAGTGAAAGCTTCAGGTTGATCGCTGTAGGGCTGTTTAAGCGCCTTTCCAACCTCTTACGTAGAAATATAAATCTCAACAATGGTGACATGCTTCATGCCGCAATGCATTATATAACAGACTATTATTAAGTTGAAATTAACTGCATTACATCTACATGATAAAAAAACACTCTGTGTAATATTAGACCACTAGATTATGACAACCTCTTCATCATCAAGTTGTCAACATCACCTTTTCCCTTGCTATTTTTGCCACAGCTAACACAATTTCACCAGCAAGAGAAAAACTAACACCAAAGGTGTTTCCACAACAACAATGTACTAAAAACAGAAAAGTCTTTTCTTTTTTTTTTTTTTACAGATGACAACGTCATCAAAAATCCCCATTCACATGGATCCGCACAAAGGACTGAAAATGCTGTATTAGACAAGTAGTTGGCGATGTCACTTTGTAAAGAAAGACTACGTGCCTGCGAATGTATGCATTCTTTTACAGAGCACTCGCCTCGTGCATGTCTATCCACCTTAGGCTGACCACACACATGAAGATTTTAAGCCAAAACATATATAAGCAAAAACTTTTGTTTTATTTATTAAGTAAAAGCATTTTTTTTTTTTTAGATATTTAAACTAGAAACGAGGCAGCAACACTAAACAAGTAACGCATTTACATTACAAACCCTGTTACTGCACATTAAATCACATTATATTAAATAAAATTAGAAGAAAAAAACACAAAAATGATTCTAAGATGACACAAAGACATCAAGAATTAGCACATGAATCTCAACAAAGGTCACAATCAAAAGTGTCATACCACAATGCATGCTGGGAACAATAGTACAAAACTCCCAGCATGCATCACAGCATGAATAAATTATGCAGCTGAATAGTCCTATTATTTTCTTTAATTCTAACCATTTGCTTTTCTTTCTTTTTTTTTTTGCTGTTGTTTTTGTTCTGTGTTTTAGTAGCTTTATGTGATATCCAGATTTGATCTGATTGTCTGGATATTTTGTCACCATTGTTGAGATTCATATGCTGATTGCTCATTTCTGTGTTTGTCATTGTTTTCTGCTCGTGGTTTGTGTGTTATAACTGATTCTAAAAATACAATGTGATATCATGTGGTCATGCAGTAAAACAGGGTTTGTTATTTAAATGCATTAATGACATAACACAGTTACTTCATTCAAATGACACCAGTGATTCAGGTTATTTCACAATGATAAAACCACCAACAGCTAAAAATCACCATCTGATCTCATTCCAGCTTTCTTTGCTATTGCAAATGTGTTTGACAAACACACTGTCACAGCAGTCAAAGAAAACAAATGTATTATAATAGTTAAGAGCCCAACTAATGGAAACACCAATTACCATTATGGTGACTTAAAATGAAACAAACATAAGCGTTAAACTTCTGTAGATGAATAACAGAAATGAAGTCAATCTGGTTAGAGTTACAAATGAAGAGTTAATAAATGACCCGTCCTGATGAGGATTCGACAATTGGAAACATGCTTTGATATCATTTAGATTCAGAAAGCTTTCGATTTAATTTATCTGATCAGACATTAATGATTTATTGGTATTTTCTGTGTATATCAGGATCATCAGTGTGTAGAGTGACAGAGTCTCCCTCCATCACAGATACTCTCATCGTTCCATCTGTAACAGAAACACACCAAGATAACAAGATTAAATACCAATTAATGTAAATCCTGTACTAAACCTTAAGTCATAAATCATTTAACTTACCAGTCAGATGCCACAAACAGAAGAAAATGGATGTCTGAAACATTTTTTCAAACATATTAGATAAAAACACTCGACAAATCTGAGAAGATGAGCTATAACGCAACAGAAATGTGTCATTAATTTCAAATAAAGTAGTTTTAATACTTTAACATTAACGTTTGGATAATGAAGTGTCGAGTAATGAAGGAACCTTTCATTCTGTAGTAGGCAATATAAATTCTCTACTCCTCACGTCTCCATAAACAGTTCTTCCTCAAATTAGTCATATTTCACAATCCATGAGCATATACTAGCACATTCTAATTTTTTGGTCAGTTTTATAAAGAATGTCATTGAGATTAATGTAAATGCTAACGGCTAGCTTTCAGGTGAACCTCTTTGGTTGACATGTTCCCTGCCTTATTTCACAGACAAAATGTTTTCTAAGTGCAAGAGATAATGTGTGGCTTACATATTCTTTCACAAAAGATCAGTAACATTCTGACCCTCAATGGGGAGTCTAAAAGAGTAAGTTCCTCGACTTTGACTATATAGCCCATTTGGATTTATCTCTAGTATAAGAATTTAATTAGGCTATTGTATCTTTTGTATTGTATATTTTGTTTTGAAGGGATAGTTCAAAAAGAAGATATTTTGAAGAATGCTGGTAACCAGACAGTTGACGGTAGCCATTGACTTCCATAGTAGGAAAAAAATACTATGGGAGTCAATGGCTGCCGTCAACTGTCTGGTTACCAGCATTCTTCAAAATATCTTCTTTTTTGTTCAACAGAAGAAAAACTCATAAAGGTTTGGAACAACTTGAGGGTCATTAAGTGATCACAAAATTTTTGGGTGAACTATCCCTTTAATGACTCTTTTGACATTTTGATTGACTCATACCAGTGAATTAGCATTATAAAAAATGCCAATATTAGGCTAGTTGACGAAACTGTGGTTGTACAGAGTCTTCTTGTTGTTAATGTGTCTCTCCCGTAGGCTGCTGATGATTTGTCTGTGGTTAAGTGCGTAACTTTCGCACCTATTTTGGGTGTAGTCTGTTTCTTGCGAAATTTCTCATTTAAAAACAGAAGCAGCAACTCGAATGACGTTATAGGTCATTTAAAGGTAAAATTGTGAAATGTCTCTATACACAAATTTGGACATTTGCTGTTATAATATGGTCTTTGTGTCAAAAAAAACATTATGTGTGATAACTACTGCTATCTTTATACTGCAACCTTTCTGCTTGTAAGAAAAAAATTATGAGGATGTTGATCTCAATGAAGAAGTTTATTGCAGTGTAACAGTGACAAAGTACTCAAAGCTCTTTGGGTTCGTAATGAACCCCGAACATAATATCAAACTTTTTATCCCGTGACTGTGTACCACCGGGTAAAGTCCTCTGTGTAGCTCGCAGACTTGCAGCATTTGCTGAAGTGCGCATCGAGGGTGCATAGCGGCCACAAAGGGGGGGCTCACGAGCACCCTTGTGAAACCTAAAATGATGAATGGGACACCCTACTGTCTCGTGGACTTAACGGACACGCGCACACGGCAGCCATTGTAAGTCCACAAGACCGAAAGTGCATAGAAGTGTGTAACTTGGAATTCAGCCTTTGTTGTTTACACGGAGACCGCTTTAATTCCGGGTTGATGACGCAAGACGCACAAGCCGAAGTGGCACTTCTGACTCAAAAAGAACCAAATGAACCGCAACTCTCGAAGTTTGCAGAGAATTGAGATGAGTTGATGATATGCAAGCCTGAGGCACGTACACAGAAAAAACTCCAGAGTTAAATTAACTCTCCTGGGAGTATATGTGAGACCATACTCAAAAGTGTTTAAAGCATTAAAATAAGAGTGTTAAATTAACACTGAAGCAGTGTTAAAGTTAATGAGATAATTAAGTGATTAACTGAGTGATGATTGACCATAATTGAAGATACCTGATGTCAAGCAGAATCACCAAAGGAGAAAATCACAGTTTTTAAGTCATCATCATGGAGATCAGGGTTTGCTTTAAGACGGGTGCACACTGTGCGATTTTGGCCACAATTTGGTCGTCTGAGACAAATTTTGAGAATCCTAAAAGATTCCTACACTGTAAAAAACAATAAGTAAAATTTACTTAATTTTTCTTTCGCAAGTTTTTGCACGCATATTTTTTAAGCAAAATCCAAATATGGAATTAAGTAACTCTACTTAACTAAGATAAGTAAAATTAACAAAGAAAATAAGTAATTTTAACTTGGCCAATAAAAGATTGAGTAATTTCTACTTTGTCAAAGTTTCTTTTGCAATACATTTTACTCAAACAATATAACACTGAATTAAACCATGCTTTTAAAGTGTATGCTTTACTTAGAAAAATCTAAATAAATAATACAATAAATATTGTGTAGATACCATATCTTCATATTAGAAGTAATACGGCATCTGAACACAGAGACCTCAGTACTTGGTACACAATACACAATGACGGTAACATTCGATGGATCGTTTTGAGTGTGAATGTGGCATTTTGAGTAGAAAATGAACTCCAAATATCACAAAATGGCAAGTTACTAAACATAACCACAAAAGCAATGATAAAACAGTGTAAAAACAGCTGGAAAACAGCGAAAAATCGACCTCATTAATTATTCAAGGCCCAGTGCATGATGGGAACACCAGTATCAGAAAAGTTGAGTAGTTTTACTTAATTTTATAATGTTGATATTTACGCTTTAATTTCTACAAGCTTAAATTGAGTACTAATATAGAATTTACTTAGTTTTTTTAATTCTTGCCTGAACTAACTTTTTCATGTAAAAATTACATTTGTTTTTTCTGTATTATTTACTTCACCATAAAATCATTTTTTACAGTGTATAATCCTAAGCAAAAATCTGTATCTTTGATCGTTAGTTTGACATGTTCACCGACAGCCGATTAATGACCGTTGCGATCAAATTTTACGTCCGACGAAATTCTGGCAGTGTCAGAAGATTTGGCGCACAGTCCTGCAGTGTGACTTCTCCTACGACAAACGTCAAATTGTCTTTGTTTTTCAAGATAAGCCGTGATCAAAATTAACACTACAGATTTCTTTGTTAGCCACCATTTCAGTCCCGGGTGTAATGCAGCTCACTGTCACCGAATGTGTGTGGGCTGATGATGTAAAACTCTGGACAAGTTTTCAAGCGCGCGGCCGTTTTTAACGCGTCTTGACTGTCTTACAGTCTGACATAAATGACAGCTGAGATCCCACAGTGTGACATGAGGATCATGTTCGTACAGTCTGACAAGCAACAATCGTAAAGGACTATTATAAATCGCACAGTGTGCACCCAGCTTTAGTTGGGCTCTTGACCCTTGACTTTTTAATATTAGATTTTGTTTGGGCTGCTGTAACTGAGTTGTAACAGCCAGTCAAGCAAAGAGAAATATGATCAGATGGTGTTGGTTATGTTTTCACATAATCATTATTTGACTTGAATCACCAAACTCATTTAGAGTCCAATCTCTGAGTTAGATTTACATTCTTGATTACAGCAGCACTGTGATTCTACAGCAGAAGATCAGCTTTTTCAATATAATCCAAAGAATTTCTTAAAAGTTGTTCTGATAAAAAAAAAAAAAAAAAAAAATCTTTCTGTTTAACACTGTTAACCACACTTCAACACTCTTGAGTGTGGTCTCACATATACTCCCAGGAGAGTTAATTTAACACTGGAGTTTTTGCTGTGTACTGGAAATATGCTACATATTTACTATATAAATATGACTACTGCTATTAAATAACATTTTATTAAAACCTACAAAACCTTTCTGTGGAGAGATGTAAATAAATTTGACTATAGTGTATTGTGCATTTTGAGGTTGTTGAGCGAAATCAAGACGTTTATAAGACTGGTTTATTCTTTAGACATGTAGAACATATTCACATGTGTGCATCAATGTCTGTAACGTGTGCTGAAACTTTTAGGAATCTTAAAGGGTTAGTTCGCCCAAAAATGAAAATTCTGTCATTAATTACTCACCCTCATGTCGTTCCACACCCGTAAGACCTTCGTTCATCTTCGGAACACAAGTTAAGATATTTTTGATAAAATTTGAGCTTTCTGACGCCCCCATAGACTGCAACATTATTACAACTTTTAAGGCCCAGAAAGGTGGTAAAGACATTGTTAAAATAGTCCATGTGACTACAGTAGTTCAATCTTAATGTTATGAAGCGTTAAGAATACATTTTGTGAAAGAAAGACTTTATTCAATAATTTCTTCTCTTCCCCAAACAGGGATCCCAAACTTAAAGTAATGGGAAAAGAGGCTAGAAACACAAAAAACACTGGCAATGGACAGAGGGAAACTTGCAGAATGCGATTTGCTAAGCACAGTCACACATGGAAGAGACAGAAACAAAACAAGAGATCAAATCTGAGTCCTGACAGATTCAGCTTCTTTACAGCGTTTGAGCATATAAAATGATCTCCAGCTGAGAAGAACCAACTCAAAAGAACAATTTGAGCAACACTGGCTTACAAGCAAATTTTACTCTAAACAAGATCAATAGTTTATTAAATATTTTATAGCAAAAATATGTATACTCAAATTTCCATTATCTTTTCATGAAGATTTTATTGATTTCCTGTCCTAGAACTGTAAAATTCTCTGATATTTCCAGGTTTGACCGTCATTCAGAGACTGACTGTGATGTTCTCTGCTTCTTTTCAGCTCTTCTGGATCTGATGTCATAAACCACTATGGCAACAGTAGCCACGCCCACCACAGCAGAGATGACCAATCGAATCACAGCTTCAGTGAAACCACAACACTGGACAGAGTCTGAGGACAGAAAAGAGGTTTTATTGAGAAACATGATGACAAACTTACCAATAACATCTCAAATGAAAGCAAAATCAAATTAATTATAAAGACATGGACAGCTGCATTCAATCAAGCTTGATAAACTGTATATTTCCACTAAACCAGGACACCGATAAGGCAAGGTAGCAACACCTCCACTCTCTCTTACGAGTCTACATCCCCTTCAGAAGCCTGCGATTGGTAAGTGAGTGGCGCCTCGTGGTTCCAACAGAGAGAGAAACAGAATCACTCTCAAAGACGTTTTCATTCACGGTTCCCTGCTGGTGGAATGATCTACCAAACCCTATCCAAACAGCCGAATCCCTCACTATTTTCAAAAATAAAAACCAGCTAAAAACTCATCTCTTCCATGCATGAGCACTTAACTGCATCCTGATAAAGGAAAAAAAAAATCTCTGCTTTCACTATTCCTTTGTCTATGCTCTCATTATTCCATAATCCCTTCCTGTTCTAGCTTGTACTATTTTGAACGATGACTGAAACTTTGTATTACTGGCATTTCTTAGTCACTGATTAAAAATATATATATTTTTTTAAATCACTGCTGCTGACATACCTGGACATGTGTGACAGAGTTGAGTGATGTTGAGATGTTGAGTCTGGTTGCTGATGGTATTGTTGATCACACAACTATAGGTGTTGTTATCCTGATATTCCACCTCCAGAGGTAGAGAGAGACTGATGCTGAGATCAGACACACTGATGCTGGACAATAAACTGTTTCCTTTGTACCAGGAGAGAGTCACATGACTCACATTCAACACTGAACACAGCAGTGAACAATTCTGGCTTGATGATCCTGATGTTGATGAAGAAGGACATTGTGAATAGTCTCTGATAAAGACAGGTATGGGCAGACAAGCTGGAAACAGAGAATAAAGTAAAATTAATAGTGTTATTTGAGCTTTTTAAGACTTTCAGTTGAGAGGTTGAGAGGACAAAACATATAAATCTTAACCTTATAAATAATTATAAAAGAATAGATAAGAAGAGATAAATGAACAGTATATTTGGCCTGCTGTTGATTTATTATTCTTTTAATCACATGTGGGAGACATCAACACAGAACATAAATTGATGACATGCCAATTAAATTCACTCACTTACCACAGACAGTAACGTTAAATAATACTGCCAATGACTTTACAAGTCTGATGATCCGTAGGTCATACAATACAGAGTCTGATGTTCCTGATTATCAGAGATCCAGTTTGACTGTCAATCTGTAATCTCTCTGAATATCTCATCATGATAATATCTTATCTTAGGTGTCCCCTCATCAAAATGAATGTTTATAAGAGTATTTTTAGCCCCACTGTATATAACATATATCGTGTGTGTATAACAGTAACATTAGTGTGTAGAGTGACAGAATCTCCCTCAGTCACTGAAACTGACTTCATTTCATCTGTATTAGAACAAAACACAGGAAACAAGATTTAAAAAACACTATGAAATCTGATGCTGTAAAAAAGTATGTTTAACTTACCAACCAGATGCCACAAACAAAACAAAACAATTATTTTTAATAGTATGAGATAAAAACACTCAACAAAACTGACTAAACTCAATGGCATTTATTTTGTGGAAAGAAGAAAAAAAAATCTATATGAAGTTGGTTTGAAATAATTTTTATTGTATTCAATAAGGGTTTGTCATTTAAAAAGAACTGACTTGGTGAGGACAGGGCACATTAAATTAAAGTACTCACCATAAGCAGTGACATTGAATAACACTGTAATTTGCTTGAAAGGGGTGTATATGATGTCTAGTTGATAAAGTCCAGAGTCTGTGGTTCTGATGTCCCTGATGGTCAAAGATCCAGTTTGACTGTCCATTTGTAGTCTGTCTCCAAATATATGCTTATGATAGGTAATTTCAGTAAACCAATCAGCTATTATAGTACTTTCAGGTCCAAACCTCCACTCTATATAGTGTATATTTCTGTGTATATCAGGAACATCAGTGTGTAGAGTGACAGACTCTCCCGCCATCACAGATACTCTCATCGTTCCATCTGTTTCAGAAACACACCAAGATAAGATTAAATACCAATTAAGGTTTAGTACAGGATATACATTAAGTCATAAATCGTTTAACTTACCAGTCAGATGCCACAAACAGAAGAAAATGGATGTGCGAAACATTTTTTCAAACAGATGAATTAAAAACATTTGACAAATCTGAGAAGATGAGCTATAACGCAACAGAAATGTGTCATTAATCTCAAATAGTTTTAATATCTTAACAGTTTGGATAACAAAACATTGAGTAATAAAGAAACTTTTCAGTCTATGTGAGAACTTCTCTAGTTTTCAGGCCTCTTTAAACAGTTGTTCCTTAATTTTAAACCACATCACTGTCCATGAGAATATTAGCACACTCTTGAAACTGATGTGTTAAAAACAGCACAACCTGTGGTATTTCTTAAGAAAATCAAGAAAATACCATACAAACAATACCATAAAATAACCGCAGGCAAAGAGGAACAAAACCAAAACACAATGAAACATATAGCCAAAATAGAACGAAATTAAATATAACTGTTACAATCAGTTTATCAGAACAGATTTAAGTTAGGATTTTATTCACAAATAAACATATGTATGGGCCAGAGTGTGCGGACACTGCACACGGTTTATAAGTCAATCCTGTCTGCTCGGTGAAAATGTATTTTGTGTTAAATGTAGCCTATGAATTAAATTATGACGAAAAATGGATTGGATATGCTTTTCTTCGCTTTGTAGGCCTTCCTCGTGATATTTTTTTCAGTAGTTTTCAAAAAATGTTGGGGACAAAATTGACAAAAATTAAAGCTTTCAGGTAGATGTCTTCTCTGCTTTATTTCACAGATAAAATGTTTTCTATGTGAAAGAGATAATTTGAACTTGTAGTTGTGAAAGTTTGTGGTCACTGGTTACTGTGGTCAGTTTTTTTTCTGGTATCTCATTTCACAATCAACTTCATGTTTACTTTGGGTTCCACTGGCACATTTTCTCCATGTCTGACTGTCTTTTTCAGACCTATATATATATATATATATATATATATTTATATGTAAAGTCAGTTTAAAATTTTGATTCTATATTCAATAAGTGTTTGTCATTTAAAAGGATCTGTGTTGTGTTTATGCTGCATTATCCATTATCCGAGAGTGACAGCCTATAATGATTCAGTTCATTTATTAATCTATACCTCTTCAAGTCCCGTTTAGTAGCAATGGGGATTCCTCGACTTTGTCTATTGGATTCAACTCTAGTACACTCTAAGAAGAAATGTGTAGAAAAATGACACATATTATTTTGTGTCAATATTGCATAAAAACATATATTATATATTATGTGTAGTTTTAAAATTAACACAACCTGTGTATTTGTTCACAGCATCCAACACAATCTGTGCAGCCAAGAATACCTGTAATGTGTTAATATTACACGTTTACACATCTTTGTGTTAATTTCAGAGGTGAAGACCAGACCTCCAAAACCAAGACCATTCAAGACCAGAGGTGTGGTCAAGACCAGACCTTCCAAGACCAAAACAAGACCATTCGATACAAGATAATTAATTATTTGTGTGATTATTGAAGAATAGTGATGAATACCTGCTGTTAACAAACAGAATCACTGGAAGAACAGAAAAAAAGAGATGAGCAGAAACCCAAGAACTACAACTGAATTCAGCCACAGCCTTAAATGAAATTAACTGAAGATAAAATACATTAAATCTCTCAAGATCTGATTAAACAACTCCACAAACAGAGGTGTAAAGTCCAGGGGTCCTGCCAAATGTTTATTCCACCCACACAGCAAAAACTCCAGTGTTAAATGAATACTGAAGCAGTGTTAAAGTTAATGAGATAATTAAGTGATTAATTGTGTGATGACTGACTGTTATTGAAGATACCTGATCTCAAGCAGAATCACCAAAGGAGAAAATCACAATTTTTAAGTCACCATCATGGAGATCAGGGTTTGCTTTAGTTGGGCTCTTGACCCTTGACTTTTTAATATTAGGTTTTGTTTGGACTGTTGTAACTGAATTATAACAGCCCGACAAGCAAAGAGAAGAGATGATCAGGTGGTGTTGGTTATGTTTTCACATAATCATTATTTGACCTGAATCACCAAACTCATTTAGAGCCCAATTTCTGAGTTAGATTTACATTGTTGATTACAGCAGTAGATCCAGCTTTTTCAATATAATCCAAAGAATTTCTTAAAAGTTGTTCTGATTTAAAAAAAAAATCATCTTTTTTTTCAGGTACTCACAAACATCAAGAATCAGCGTATGAATCTCAACAACGGTGACAAGCAACATATTCTGATAAACAGATCAACTCTGAGCACTAGAAAACAAACTACTAAAAAGAGAAAACAGAACAAAATAGTGAGAATAAAGGAAATTACTAAGAAAATTCAGCTCATAATTTATTCATACCACAATGCATGATGGGAGCCATGGTTGAATTTTGATTGGTGGCACCCAGAATGCACTGCAACATGCTTTATTATTCTCACCATTGTTGAGATTCACAGGCTGATTCTTGATGTCTGTGTGTCTAAATGAAAGAGCTTTTTTTTTTATTAGAAAAACTTTTAAGAAATTCTTTGGGTTATATTGAAAAAGCTGATCTTCTGTTGTAGAATCACAGTGCTGCTGTAATCAATAATGTAAACCTAACTCTAAATGAGTTTGGTGATTCAAGTCAAATAATGATTATGTAAAAACATAACCAACACCACCTGACCATCTTTTCTCTTTGCTTGTCTAGCTGTTATAACTTAGTTACAACAGTTAAAATCAAATATTAGAAAGTCAAGGGTCAAGAGCCCAACTAAAGCAAACCCTGATCTCCATGATGGTGACTTGAAAATTTGTGATTTTCTTTGGTGATTCTGCTTGTTAACAGATCACCTTCCTGACACATTTACTGTGTTACAATCATTAACACGGTGAATGTGTCAAAATTAACACAAGTGTTGTCCCTAAACTCACACACTGACGTGTAAGAATTTAGCCAATTTGAGTCGTTTTTTAACAAATGCTTTTTGATACATTTTTGATGTCTGTGTTTGACAGTGAATGTGTCAAAATTAACACAAGTGTTGTCCCAAAACACAAGCACTGATGTTTGACTGTGATGTTTTTTGACTGGACTTGAAAAAGAGACGATTGCAAATTTGATCTTCATGTTCAAAAGTAGTACAAGTGTTTTATCTTTTGATGTTGTTTTCTTCTTTCCTTCAGTGATTCTGCATGCTAACAGCAGGTGTTCATCACTAGTGCTTGATTAATGACTTAATTATCTCAACTTCCCTCTTGAATGGTCTTGGTCTCGGTCTTGGAGGGTCTGGTCTTGACTACACCTCTGGTTAACCTTCCTGACACATTCACTGTGTTAAAATCATTGACTCAATGAATGTGTCAGAATTAACACAACAAGTGTTGTCCCTAAACTAAAAAGAATTTAACAGTTTGAGTCAGTTTTAACACATCCTTTCTAAGAGTGTAGGCTATACAAACTGATTTCTTGTTGACTTTGGTATAGTAGGCCCTATATTCTTGGGAATCAACATTAAATGTTGAGCCTGTGATTGGGACACCTTTTGTAGAAGCGTGTTATAGGACCACGGCTGTGGGTTTAGATGACAGATAATAAAGGAGAGTGTGACAGACCTTTTTAAATTAATAATTAAAAATAAGTATAACATAATTAGTATTAGCAGTCTATTATAAATAAAAAATAAAATGCAATTATAATAAATATAGGTTATAATAAATAAAAATATCAGTATTTTTTAAAAAATAAGTTGAAATTATGCAAACTGATGACTTTAACAAACGCAAAGACTATCGATTAACATCCTCTGATAGGCCTAGTTACAGTAGGACTGTCTTAAACAATTTATACGTTTTCATACAAAAAATTCCCTATGGAGAAAATGAAATACCATAAAAAATAGTTTTAGTTATGATTTTTTCCCATTTGGTTAAGTCTAGTTAGTTACGTATCAAATACAATGTGATTTTCGGTGATCGAGATTTGGCAGCAACTCATTTTTCCTCTTGGTTGAGCGATCTGCTTACAGCTTATCCTGCCATGTAATCCGCCATAGGCCAGCAAACCAATGAGAACGCAGGACAATGATGACGCTCCATAACAAAAGCGCGAAGGCGCAAAAGCTGCTGTAGATCAGCTTACCTGGAAGTCTCCGTAACTGGCAGATTTAACCCCTTAACTGTCACAGTCCTGCTGGCCGGACACCTCCCAACCAGCACATAGTTTTGTTTGATGTCACCATTATTGAGGTCAGTGTTTGCTTTAGTTAGGCAGTTTTACGCTTGACTTTTTTAGTGTTAGTTTTTTTCTGGCTGTTGTAGCTGTTTGTTATGGCAAGAAAAACAAGAAAAAATGTGTTCAGTCAGCTGCTTTATGCTAAGAATATAATCATCATGTAGTGGCTTAATTCACTGACCTAATGACTGAGCTTTATATGAGCAAAATGTTATTGAGTTTGTGTTGGATCTCTTCTAGAAATACAATGATAAATCAGTTTTAATCAGAAAAGCTGAATGCGTTTTAAAACACATTGTACATTAAACACTTTAAAACTCCTGCAAAACTTCCTCACAAACATACATCAAGAATCTGCCTATGAATCTCAACAATGGTGACATGCTTCATGCCACAATGCATTCTGGATGCATCATGCAAAAAAGAATGCATTGCAGCATTAAACATGTCACCATTGTTGAGATTCATAGGCAGATTCTTGATGTATGTTTGTGAGTAAATCTCACTGTAGTTTAAAGTGCTTAGTGTACAATCTGTTTTAAAGCTTATTCAGATTTTCTGTTTAAAACTGTGCTGGATCTTTACGTGAACCACAATAAAACAAAGTTAGTAAGATATTGCTCATATTAAACTCAGTCATGAGATCAGTGAATTAAACCATTACATAAAGATTACATTCTTATCATGAAGCAGCCACAGCATCAGATTGTGCTTTCTCTTGCTTTTCTTGCTATAACAAACTCAGTTACAGCAGCCAGAGAAACTCTTGTGTTACAAAGACAAGTCAAACTACCCAACTTAAGTAAACACTGATCACCATGATGGTGACATAAAAACCAACAACAAAAAAAACTCTCTCTCTTAATTCTCAATAAGAGCTTCTGTATATGGAGTTTAGTCAAGTCAAGTCAAGTCACCTTTATTTATATAGCGCTTTTTACAATGCAGATTGTGTCAAAGCAGCTTAACAGTGATAACTGGTATATAATTTTGGCTGCACAGCAGCTCTTAAAGAAAATGGTGTCAGTATCCATCTTAAGTAAATTCAGTACTGGAGTAAACAGTGATGTCATCATCCAGCTCAGTTCACTTCGCATACAATGGTGTCAATGCAGGCAGATCAAAACACTGTTGAATATCAAATGTCAAGTGTCCCCAACTAAGCAAGCCAAAGGCGACAGCGGCAAGGAACCCAAACTCCAACAGGTGACATCAGGTGGCAAACAGGTGTTAAAAATGGAGAAAAAAACCTTGGGAGAAACCAGGCTTAGTCGGGGGTCCAGTTCTCCTCTGGCGAACAGTGCTTTGTTATGATTCAGGCAGCTATCATAAGTCCGATGGGATTGCAACAGTCAAAGTATTTATTCCAGTTCCATCCAGTTGAGGATCGTATTCATCACGGCGGTACAGACGGTTTGTTGAGGAACTGTGCCACTGGCTGTCGTGTCGATGAGGCCTTCACAGTGGATGATCTAGTTGACTCAATCTCTGCTGACACTTCAGGGCCGCGTTGTGGTCGTGTCAAGGCGCAGGTCCTCGATCTCACCTGGATACGGCCCGGATCCGGCTGACTACGGTAAACCTTGGGATAAACAGAGAGATTAATATTAGTGTAGATGCCATTCTACTTCTGATGTAACGAGTACATCTGGTGTTATAGGAAGTGTTCCCGGTTCCGGCTGACCTAGTTTATGCAGCCTAACAATCCTTTAATGGATTTGAGAATATAAATTGATAATGTGTTATGTGTATGCCAGGTTAAAGAGATGCGTTTTTAGTCTAGATTTAAACTGACAGAGTGTGTCTGCTTCCCGAACAATGCTAGGAAGATTGTTTAGGTGCCAAATAGGAGAAGGATCTACCGCCTGCGGTTGATTTCGATATTCTAGGTATTATCAACTGGCCTGAATTCTGAGATCACAATAGACGTGAAGGACTATAATGCATTAAGAGTTCGCTCATGTACTGGGGAGCTAAACCATTTAGTGCTTTGTAAGTAATTAGCAAGATTTTAAATCTATACGATGTTTAACAGGAAGCCAATGCAGTGTTGACAGAACTGGACTAATATGGTCATACTTCCTAGTTCTAGTAAGAACTCTAGCTGCTGAATTTTGTACAAGCTGTAGTTTATTTATCAGGCGAGCGGAACAACCACCCAGGAGAGCGTTACAGTAATCTAGCCTTGACTTAACTGTTCTGCATTTTTCATTGAGAGCATATGTCGTAGTTTAGATATATTTTTAAGATGGAAGAATGCAGTTTTACAGATGCTAGAAACATGGCCTTCAAATGAAAGATTGGTATCAAAGAGCACACCCACACAGCAAAATCCCCAGTGTTAAATTAACACCCAAAGTGTACATATGAGTCCATCTTACCGGGTGTTAAAAAGTAACACTGAAGCAGTGTTAAAGTTAATGAGATCATTGATTGATGATTGAGTGATGATTGACAATCAGTGGTGACACCTGATGTTAATAAGCAGAATCATTGAAGGAAAGAGAGAAAAAAGGTGTTAATTAATGTTTTATGGAATGTTTCATTTCAAGTCACCATGAAAGAGGTCAGCGTTTGCTTTAGTTGGGCTCTTGACTCTTTACCTTTTATTATTAGTTTTTCTCTGGCTGTTCCAACTTTGTGTTTGTAAGGCACATTTGTTTTGGCCAGAGAAAATATGATCACAATATGTTTTGATGATATTATGATAGTCTAAATCTCTTATTGTATACTTGATGTGTGCCTTTAGTATTAATGATTGTAATCCTGTGATTTTACAGCTTGAGATCCAACAGCAGTACCAACAAATTTTTGTTTTGTTTTTTTTAAGAAAAATACATTATGCACAGAAGCTTCTGTGTTTAGACACACACAGACATCAAGAATCAGCATATGATTCTCAAGAACGGTGACAATAAATAAAATACTGACAAACAGATCAACTCTGAACATCACAAAACAAGCTACTGTCACAACAAAACAACAGCAAAATAAAAGCAAACATGAACAATCTACGAAAATTACAGGACAGTTCAGCTGCATAATTTATTCATGCAGCAATGCATGATGGGAGCCATGGATGAGTTTTGATTGGTGGCTCCCATCATGCACTGCAACATGAAGCACTTTGTTTGATTGTCACCATTGTTGAGGGTCATATGCCGATTCTTGATGTCTGTGTGTGTTTCAAAAAAAATTTCAGATTATAAAAGCTCTGCTGGATCTCAAGCGGTAACAGATTTACTCTAAAGAAATAATATAACATCTATATGAGCGGTTAACAATACTGGATGTCACCAATGAATCAGGCCATTTCACAATGAGAATGTCATCATCAAAACACAACCATTATGACTGTGCTTCCCAAAGCATTATAAACTTAACTGATCAACTTTGGCTTATAACACTTTTGGGAAATGCAGCCCAGATCATAGCTTCTCTGACCATAACAAATGTGCTCCACAAACACAAAATTGGAGCAGCCAGAGAAAAATTAATGTTAATAAATAAAGAGTCAAGAGCCCAACTAAAGGAAATGCTTTTCACCATCATGGTGACTTCAAACTAAACTTTCATTAAAACATTAACTTCTAAACATCTGTTAATTCTCAATAAGAACTTTTGTTGATGTATTACAGAAATAAAATCAAACTGGTTAATAATAAGTGTAATAATGTTTAATGGCTGGAAGTCAGTTGTAGTTGTCATGTCTCTCTCTTTTTCTCTTGTTGTTTCTTCAATGATTCTGCTTATTAACATCAGGTGTCACTACTGATTGTCAATCATCACTCAATCATCAATCAATTATCTCATTAACTTTAACACTGCTTCAGTGTTACTTTTTAACACCCGGCAAGATGGACTCATATGTACACTTTGAGTGTTAATTTAACACTGGGGATTTTGCTGTGCAGGTTCCTAACTGACGATGAAGACTTAACGAGCAGCCATCAAGTGTTAGACAGTATTCTAGGATATTACGTGAAGAAGTTTTTGGTCCAAAAATTAAAATCTCTGTTTTTTCTGGATTTAGTAGTAGGAAATTACTGGTCATCCAATTTTTTATATCAGCTATGCATTCCGTTAATTTTGTGAATTGGTAAGTTTCGTCAGGGTGCGAAGAAATATAGAGCTGAGTATCATCAGCGTAATAGTGAAAACTAACGCCATGCTTCCTAATGATATCTCCCAAGGGTAGCATGTACAGAGTGAAAAGCAACGGTCCTAGTACTGAGCCTTGCGGTACTCCATATTGAACTTGTGATCGATATGACATCTCTTCATTTACTACTACAAACTGATAATGGTCAGATAAGTATGATTTGAACCATGCCAATGCAATTCCACTAATGCCAACATAATTTTCGAGTCTATTTAAAAGAATGTTGTGATCGATAGTGTCAAATGCAGCACTAAGATCCAGTAACACTAATACTAATAAGATACAACCACGATCTGATGATAAGAGCAAATCATTAGTGACTCTAATGAGAGCAGTCTCAGTACTATGGTACGGTCTAAATCCTGACTGGAAATCCTCACAGATACTATTTCTTTCTAAAAAGGAACATAGTTGTGATGATACTGCCTTTTCTAGTATTTTTGACAGAAAAGTGAGATTTGAGATCGGCCTGTAATTGACTAATTCTCTAGGATCAAGTTGTGTTTTTTTAATAAGAGGTTTAATAATAGCCATCTTAAAAGTTTTTGGTACGTATCCTAGTGATAAAGACGAATTAACGATATTAAGAAGAGGATCTATGACCTCTGGAAGCATCTCTTTCAATAGCTTAGTTGGTATAGGGTCTAACATACATGTTGTTGATTTTGATGATTTAACAAGTTTAGACAATGTATATAAAAAAAAACGTTTTTGTGCTACAATTTTGGGAACATTATTAAAGACCAGATAGCTTGAATGAACATTCTATTAACGTCACTGGAAGAACATTTGTTCATAACTTTGAGAGAACCTTGCCAGAACGTTAGCCAAAGTTCTGAGAACTTAGAAACACTCCACAAATCTAAAAAGTTGCAACAGAAATGTCATTAATTTGAAGTCTTAACGTCTATGGTTTGATGTCTGTTCCTCAAACTGTCACATTAGTGGTTAATCTCAAATAACATCTGCTGATGGTTTGAGTGTCTCAAAATTGCATAATAATGAAATGTCCAGTCTAATGAAGAAACTTCTCATTTTAAGCTTCCCTCTAGTCTGTATGCTGTTCCTTAAACTCTAAAAATTCATGTTTCACATTCCCTGAGAATACTATAGCACAACTTTATTTTGTCAGTTTTATTCACATTACTTGTATTGTAAGATTGTTGCATCTTCATTGTGCAAAGTTTCTGATGTCAATTGCTTCCAGTTATTTTAGCTGTACAAAAACAGTCCACAAACTGGTATGTGTTTATAGTAATGGGTGCTTTCTGTAATGCCAACCCAGCTAACGTTCTCTATTCAGTGTTGGTTCTGGGAACGTAAAAAATTTCCAGTGTTCTTGACGTTAGAGGAACTTTTTTTAAATGTATAATGTTCCTCAAACATTCTTTCAACTTAATTTTGATTAATTGACAGCTCCAGATATTCATCATGCTAGATATTTGTCTGGCGTCGGTGAGGCATTGGCAAGGCATCAGCGAGCCTCTTTGATGCGTCGTTGAGTAGTTCACACATAAAGATTGGCAAGCACTGATCACCTGCTGATTTGCCCCCGACCTGTCGGCAAGCTCGTTGACTTGCAAATCGGGCTTAAAATCCTGTAGTGTGAACTTCCCAGCTAACAGAATTTTGTTATAAGAACGTTCTCTAAATATTCAGTGTTGGTTCTGGGAACATTAAAAACGTCCAGTTTTCTTGACGTTACAGGAACGTTTTTAAAAGGCATAATGTTCCTCAAACGTTCTTTCAACTTAATTTTGATTTAAAATTCAACATTCAAGGAACGTTGATTTGTAACATTCCAAGAACATAAAAATGTACAGTTTCCTTAATGTTAGTAGAATGTTATTTAAAGGTTAGTATGATGTTCCTGAAGCATTCTTTCAATCATTCAAACACCTGCTGTGAACAAGCACTGAAAGAAGGAGAAATAAGAACACAAACTACAACTTTCTTCAGCCACAGCCTTAGATGAACTGAAGATAAAAGACACAGATAGAAGATCTGATTAACAACTCCACAAACAGCATTACCAGCTTCACTTATTACTAACCAGACTGACTTTATTTCTGTCACACGTCTACAGCAGTTCTTATTGAGAATTAACAGAGGTTTAGATGTTGATGTCTTATTGAAAATGTTTAGTTTGAGGTCACCATCATGGGGATCAGTATTTGCTTTAGTTGAGCTCTTGACCCTTGACTTTTGTTAAGTTGCTTCTTTATCAGCAATTGCAGGTGTTTTCAGAAAACATTTCTGTATTGATAAAGCAGATCAACATGTCTCATTCTCAAAAAATGAATGTACAGTACACAAGAATAAATATAAATACAAACAAGTGTTCGTTGTTAGTCGCCAACAGCACAGCAGCTCCAGACAATCAATGACACTCAAACCCAGTGTTACTCACATGTGAAGCGGAATCAAAGCAGCCTCTGCATCTGTTTTCAGGCCTTCCCACTTAGCTCTCTCTAGCGCTGGAAAGCTTTTCTAATATTAACACGGGTCCTAAAGCGCTTGCCAAGTCATAAACCTTCATTCCAGTGATATGGACTAGGTGCACAAGATGGCGCCGGTGAGCTGCGGCAATGCGACTGTGCGCATGGTTACTTCCGCTCATGCCCTTCTGGTCTTAGTGACGCTTGCATTTGGTGCAAGAAGAAACTTAAAAATGAAACTTGGCTAGATATAATAGATTTATTTTATTTTTTTTAATTAAAGAGAAGATGGTGGTCTATCAGAGACGAAAGAAAACATCCTTGTTATATTATTGTGTAACATTACCTCTGTGTGGTAATTCAACGAGATACGCAATCTTTGACTTTCAGTCTTTCTCCTTATGCGGTTCAGGCTTAGTGGTGATCCACAGGGATCTCTTTATCCATACAAAACACTCAAGTATGTAATATATATCTCCTGATTTTGTTCTGACAGCTGGGGGACTAAATGGATCAAAAACTGCCTTCTCTATCTGCGTGGAACAACACTCGACCTTCATGAAGATCTAATGTTTGCTATTGTAAACTGAAGTATCAATCCTCATCAGATATAAATAAACATAGGAATATGATATGGACTCAGTGTATGCTTAAGTAACTTTATGTGGTAACATTATTATCGTTAACTGTATTATTTAGTAGCCAATATAATTTAAATGCATAATTTTCAGTGTTTGTATTTCCCCTGTGCGTTTCTATTAATTACCGCATTTATTTAGTTCAAGTGAGACGAGTAAAGAGCATCTGTTGCATACATCATTATCTGTCTCGTCTAAGCAGCAAAAAACGTATTTTACTACGGGTAAAAAAAAAAAAACTTACCTATATTAAACTGTTTGTGCTACAGTTAAAAATGTAAATTCATCGCAATCTTTTCACAGCCCTTGTTTTTATCTAAAAAGATAACTGATGCAAAGAAATCGTAAAATATGTAGTGATCATATTGATGGAGCAATTGATGTAGGTAAGTGAAAATATATGCGCAGAATTGAGAAAATAGTATTTATGGAAATAAATTTATCACAGGGCAAACGTGTGAATGTTTGTGACAACTATAATCGTAGTTGTATATTTACAGGCATTATTGTCATTGTATATGTGTATGCACCATGAGTTCGTTAATCTAACTAACCCATGCATGCATGCATTTAAATGCCATTGGCTCATGTGATTGTACTATATATCTTAGTTGTATTTTAAGTGATATAACAGATTCTATAAACAACTATAAGAGATCATTTTCGGTTTTCCCCGGCACTCTGCACCGGCATAAAGTGAAACCGGAAGTGTATATGCGTACACTCGTTGATCGAAAATCCAAAATGGCGGCCACGTGCAACTAGTCCATTCTTTTGAGCTCTTTTGTATTGTGTCTCATCTCTTTCTGCAGTTTTTTTTTCCCCAATCTCCCTCTTGCTCGTTCTCTCTCCTCGACCGTCATACGCCCCCTAATGCTGATTGGTTACACGTTTGTTGTTGGTGTCTGCCTGACTAACTTCCAAACAGAGTTTTTGAAAAACTACTTACCCCACCTGTAATTAACTATAATAACTAGCTTCCAGCAGACGGCCATACACATTGATTTGGGGCGGAAGAGCAAAACAAACCATGAATTAGAAGTCTAAAACAAGAAATTTTAAAGAGAAATGTCAGAGGATTTCGATATAAGAGAAGAGGAGCTTCAGTTTGTTGCACAGCCCTATTTGTTTAAACCACGAGAGGCGTCTAAGCTTACGATACTCCTACGTCATATATCGCATCAGGGTTTACTCTTGTGGCACAAGTCGACTTGCGCAGTATGCGTACGGTCGTCTGATGGAAGCTAGTTATTTTAGATTATAACATTTTAAATATGGATATTTTTCTTACAAAAACCCATTGCTTCATTCAGAAGGCCTTTATTAACCCCCTGGAGCCTTGTGGATATCTTTTACAATGGATGGATGCATGTTTGTTGGCTTCAAAATCGGTCCCCGAATTCACAACCATTATAAAGCTTTGAAGAGACAGGATATTTTTAAATATGTCTCCGATTGTGTTCGTCTGAAAGAAGAAAATCATATACACCTAGGATGGCTTGAGGGTGAGTAAATCATGGGGTAATTTTCATTTTTGGGTGAACTTTAACACACTTTGTGAAGCTTTGAAAACTTTGCAAATCATTTGTTTCAACAAGAGGAGCACATTCAGTAATCAACTCCATTACCAAGATAAGGGGTACATATACACAGCAGACATATGTCTGTTCCTTGGCAGTTTTCCAGCATCCCTCCACCACCCCATCTCCTCACTTCTAACTTCTATTCCTATCCCAACCTGGGATGGGGGGAGTACTCTGGATTCGGGTCAAATTCCGAGCTCGGAGCCCTCCCCTCGCACAGCACGCCAAATACACATAACTTTACTCTATTTATTATATGTAAGTGTGAACTCGTGAACCAGTGATTCGGAGCGCATATCAAACTGACAAAGTCATGTCAATTCAGTAAAGGAAGCTTCCCTACGTCTAACTGTTTCGAAATGTTTTGAGATTTCAATTGTTCGCCGCTAGGGGCAATATTTTATATGTTTAGGGGGCGATGATCACACGTGAAGCAGTGTCTGTTTTTTTTTTTTTAACTAATCTCGGATCAGTTTTATAAATTTGTAACACACTTACACACACATAAATTTGTAATGACACATTTGTATACTAAAAAGCAAGAGTTGTAGTTCTCCATAAATCAAACAAAACAACCCCTACAATTTAATCAAATAACACATATTATTAAAAAAAATGCATGGTATTAGTTGATTTGTTAATTGTAGCCTATTTAATATATTACACTTTCAATAAAACATTTGCAATTGGTTTGTAAAAAGTGTTTTATGCTTGTTTGAGCTCAGTTTTCGCTACATTTACACACTTCTGACCAGCAAGGGTCACCAGCATATGGCGATTCGAATGCTTCGAAACACTGAATCGCATTGAATCATTTTGCGAAGCAACCAATTTGATTTATTTTGATAAACGCACCTCGTTCAGTGAAAGATAAGTATTTGTTCAATAGGTCCATCCAACCTTATTCTCCTTTATTTCACTCGAATGCTATTTACTCGTAGACTAGAATGAACGAAAATATGAGAATATTCCTTGATGAACAAAACACCACTAGCAGTTACACGCCTAAACATCAGGTGGCGCAGACGAGTCACGACTGTCAGCAGTAACAGCGGTCGAACAACAGATCGCTGAATAGACCATGCTGAATCTGTCTTGTTTACTAACAGTCTGTATTAGATTTTTCTCTGTTCTTGACAAATAGGCAAACCATTTTAAAACGTTACAGAATAAGGAACTGTCAACTCGCTGGATTTACAATTAGGTACAGTATACATTATGCACACTACAATGATACAACGTAACATTCAAAATATATCAGATATCACTTGTATTCTATATAATGAACTTTTATTTTATGATAAAAGTAATTACTAGCAAAATCATATGCTAAAATGACTTTTCAGGCATTTTAGCAGCTCAGGATGGCTTTGGTGCCCTATGATGAGAATGTACTACCTGCTCTGTCAAAGCTTCACCAGACTTCAGCTGAATTTAACCTGGCCAATCACAGGATAAGACTCAGCCAGGACTGGAAGCGATTGGGTGTCGCTGCTGTGGTCTGGGATGCAGTAAGTTCAAATACATCTTCTGCACTGGAGTCTAGTTGTTAGATCTGGGCTGGTAAAAGAAAGGTTGCAGGTTCGAATCCCACAAGATTTGATCCATGAACTGTCACAAGTGTTTATTTTTTCAGTCGTGATTCAATAGTCCATCTCTGTTTATCCCAGGCTGTGGTGCTTTGCATGTTCCTGGAGATGGGAAACGTGGATCTGAAAGGAAAGAGAGCTATTGAGCTTGGAGCTGGCACAGGTTTGGTGGGCATTGTAGCTGCTCTGCTTGGTAAGAATGAACGATACTTTCCCTGTCTGTACATTTATTTTTTCTGAAGTATTTTAGTTGGTAATATTCTGTTCTTGCAGGAGCCAACGTGACAATTACAGACCGAGAACCTGCCTTGGAATTTCTGACTGCCAATGTGTGTGAAAACATTCCTTCCAGCCAGCAGGGGGCGGTACGGGTATCTGAACTTACCTGGGGTGAGAATCTAGATCTGTATCCCCCAGGCAGCTTTGATCTGATACTGGGAGCTGACATTGTTTACCTGGAGGAGACGTTTCCCGCCCTCCTGCAGACTCTTGAACACCTGAGCACGGAGAACACTGTGGTGTTGTTGTCATGTCGGATCCGATACGAGCGAGATGAACGGTTCCTGATGGAGCTACGGCAGAGGTTCTCTGTGCAAGAGGTCCATTATGACTCTCAAAGGGACATTCACATTTACAGAGCCGTGAAGAACAAGACCAACACCGAACTGTAAGATCTGGTATTGAGGAACCCATGGGTAGAGCTTCTTGTTTGTAATTCAAAGCATTTTAAGCTTTCTAAAACATACTGAAGATGATTAAATGACAATATTTAAAGGCCATGGTGATTTTGGCTTTAAATGATTGGCTTTGTGCAGGTCACTGCTTGGGCAGCAGGTGGCGCTGCTATACAGGACTGGAATAATAATCTGGTCTTATTCTAAAATAGACACCTGTTTTGCCTTCAGCATCTCTTTTTTATTTATTTTTACTGGATTGATTTTTAAAATTGAGTACTTGGGTTGCAAATGAGATGGATAGTTATAATAATAATGATTAACTTTTGTTGTTTTCTATATACAATCCAACATGTATTGTTATAATTAATATAATTGAAAATTATTATTACTATTTAAATAGAACTAATAATAATTATTATTATTATTAGTATTATTGAACTGTTATGTTTTCTATATAGAACCCAAAATATATCCATTATTTTTAGTTAATATTATGTGAAAATATTAATAATTATAATTAATATTATTTACAATTTTATGTTGTTTTTTTCTATATAGAATCCAAAATATGTTCATTTTTTAAAGTTATTATTAATTAACTTATTTATTATTCATTGATTTAAAATGATTTTTATTTAAATAGAATTAATTGTTATTATATTATTATTATTACAATTATAACTATTATTGCTTTTTATATAGAATCCAAAATATAATACTTTATTATAACTTTTATTATTAACTATTGCTATGTTGTTTTCTATATACAATCAAGAACATATCCATTATAATAATAATAATTATTGTTATTTAATAATTATTATTATTACTATTATTATCATTAACAATTTAAATGTATATATAAATATATAATTTAAATATGAGATCATAATAATAATTATTATATTTTAGTAATAATAATATTAAATGAATCAAATACAGTTGCAGGAAGAAGTCTGTTTAATTATGGTTTTCTGCATAAATTAGTCCTGAAATTTCATCTGATGCTTAAACAGATACCATGCAAACATTTGTTACAATAATGTTTGTGAATATTCAAACTCAGCAACAGTAATTTGTTATGATGGTTTAGGACGTAGAAGGCCAAACCTAGTTTTATATTAGCTACACTTTTGATGCATTAAACCCCAGATACTTATCATCAAACTGACCCTTATCTTGGATAAACATGTTTCCAGCTTTATAACAGATAACCTCCATCCTGTCAAGTGAATCAAAAACTCCAGAAAAGACTTTCCCAGTCTTCAGGCTCTGGGATATTTCAAACTATTCAATAATTTGAGAATTTTTAAAAGATTTGCAACTCTGCAGTTGCAGGTGTCTTTTATGTTTCCGAAGTATAACTGTGCTCATGGAGACTCATAAGTGCTATGATTCATTATTGTGTCACGGAATAACGATGTTTTTTTTGTTTGTTTTTTTTGATAAGTCATACTGGACACAAAGCGTTGTGACATCGTTCCTGATGCCGCTAGAATGTCGTTAACGCACATCACCTGTTAAAAGCGACACAATTTTGTACGTGCCACACCTGTAAGAGGATGTTTTAATGCGCCGCAGCCCATGCTGCATTAGGCAGGATCGAATTTAAGTGAGTGTGTGTGTATTTGTTTGCAGAGGAAGTCCGCTTTGTGGCAGATGAGACAGTTCCACCTGAGCGCAGTCAATAAAGAAGACACTATGATATTTGTTGAGCTTTTAACAGGCTTTTAAACCCTTGTTGTCTGCTGTTAAATGATTTCTGAAGATCCGCCGATTCGGAAGAAAACATACTTTGAAGTTTCCTCCAGCTTTCTAAGTCGCAAATGTAAGATATTTTGTAAAATGTCATAATTTGCTTTTTTTTCCAAATCACTGCCACAGTTTAATTGCGCCACAAATGTAAAGATCTATTTCCGAGACTGGTTGTAAACAGGCTAAAAATGACCCATAGCCTTTTACTGTTTCCTGCTGTTTTCTGTGACATCACATCTTGTCGGCCCCTTTATTGCAGGAGCCTTTCTCTGACGTCAGTGGCATCAGAACGTTTAGCCCTGATTGGTCAAAACTGAAGTCATCCTGGTACTGAGACTCGTTAATCGCAAAATTCGCATCGTAATTACAATAAGCGCCTGTCTTGAACACATGGATGTGACCTTTCACTTCTATACAGTAAAAATCTTTTGTGAAATCTCTGTCGTGTTTTACAGCCTTTGACAGTGGAAAAGAGTACATTGCCCTTAGTAATCTTATGTTATCTTATATGTTATATTATCTTTAATTCTTTTGTTATAAAAAACTGAATGTGGTTTCATCATTAACAGTCAATTTGATTTCAACCCTTGATATTTAATTCACTAAATCATTTTAGTTGCATTAATTTTGATGGATGATAAAATGCAGCAGGTTTTCCATCGCGATCTCATGAGAAAACTTAGTCACTCCTTATTTTTAAGGACTACTGCAGTTTATTATAAATGATTTATCCGTGCACATCATTTTTAAATTCATGTGCCCTTGTAATCTTTAAAGGGGTCCTATTATGCCTCTTTTCACAAGATGTAATATGTGGTGTCCCACGAATGTGTCTGTGAAGTTTCAGCTCAAAATACCCCACAGATCATTTATTTTAGCTTGTCAAATTTGCCCCTATTTGGGTGTGAGCAAAAACATGCTGTTTTTGTGTGTGTCCCTTTAAATGCAAATGAGCTGCTGCCCCCAGCCGCTTTCCAGAAGAGGGCGGAGCTTTAACAGCTTGTGCTTCGGTTGCTCAACAACAACAAAGCTGGAGAATCTCACGCAGTCTGACACTGATGGAGAGACTCAGGAAGAAGTTACAACTTCTGGATGTTATGTCTGGATTAGTGGATAAATTTATGTAGTTGCTGTAGAGTTAATTCAACTCATCCACTAGCATGTGCCGTCATGTTAATCTTTTGTGCAAATCCAGCGTTGAATTGACTCTCGTTTGTGAAGCAGTCTGGCGTAAAGTGACGGCATGGTAACAACACTCTACTACAACTCTTCCTCTTCTCTAAAGCAGCTCAACATGGCCTCGCCCCCTTTGTTGCGTGTTCCCGGGGGCAGGGTTTATGTAAATTTTAGGGTTAGTGATGTCACCAACCCGGGAAGAAGTTGTTGTAGTCCCTACCAGCTGTTTGTTGTAGTCCTTAAAAAGTGACTTCTTTACTGCTTACTTCGCATTGAACTTTGAGCGCTGTAACTTTGCAGATGTTGTTTATGCTCAAACAGCAACATTACACACTAACTAAAGTTAAAAAAGTGAAATCATAATCAACCACCCCTTTAATCAAAATAACTTCCCCTCTCTTCTCTGTGACATGTTTACTGGTGCGAGGGCGGGACAACCTGTCACTACATAAGATCGACCAATAGCAAACCACAACCATCCAATCAAATCCCAATAGACAAAATCAAGCCCCGCCCTAAATTTTTTCTTGTTCGTGAAGCGGCTTCACTTGCGTCACAATAGGGAAGAAAAGACTATCGCAATTTCCGTGTCATGCCGACTTGAACTATTTTACAATGTGGAGATTTCGAATGAATTCATGCAATGTTATTTTTACGAAAATGTACAAATTTTAGAAAAAAGTAAGCATTAAGCTCCACCCCTAAAGCTAACCATGAGTGGGGCATAAGCAGATCATATTAATGTATTGTACAAATTCATATGAATTAGCCGTGAGTTTGCAAGAAACATTTGGACATTTAAAATTTTTTTAACTTAATGGTAACATTAGCAAAACGCTCTAAGAACATATTTTTGTTCGCTGGGAAGCCTCTTTGAATTAAAGAATCTGTCAAATGCATAATGTAAATGTATATGTATATAAGCTCTTTAGATACTAAAAATTGCCAGGAAATCCCTGTCAGCAAATTTCCCTGTGGCTCCTTCCTAGTTCCTCTGTGGCTTTAAATGAAGTGGCATCACCGTAAACAGTCATTGACTCTGGACAAACCACAACTACACAGTGCATGACTGCAATCCACGGTTATGAAACATTGAACACCACACCCAAAGGCAGCATATGCTTAGACACCAAAATAAATAAATACACTCTCTGACACTGTTTCAAAGAACACAGAAACAAACGAGGAATGGAAAAATCACTGTAGTACATTGTGCTTTATGCCAAAAATGAGTGTTCGCCATATTTCTGAATCATAATATTTGGGGATACATGTCTAATGTGTAAGGAAGTCCATTTTGACTTAATTGTTTATACAAAGTAGAAACATATGCGATATCTAATTTCCAGTATGGCTTGCATGATTTTTAGAACAGCTTTTGAAGATTTAATTAATTCAAATAAGTTCAAATGTTTTTGAAGTAGTATTTGTGTTATCAAATCCTTATAAAATTGAATCAGGGAATTTGATATCATGGGTCATGTGGACTGCAGTGGTGAGGTCAAACACATGCTTCATCTCCTTTGAAACAACTCGAGGAGGAAGTGCGCCCATGTCACCTCACATTATTTATTATTTGCTTTATCAATGACCATCATAAATGTAATGGTCTGAGAGGTAAATATGGGCCCTGCTGTAAAACAGTCAGAAAACGGGCCGTTACAATGTGTGCGAGGGAATGCCGGCTTCCTGTAAGGTTACATATGGTCCATGTGGAGAAAATTACACTATTTTTAGGTCAGAAAAAAATCTTATGCCTCATGTATTTCATTCTGTGCTGATAGTTTATAAAATATTGTGTGAAATGTGATTGCCCTGGGCCTACTTTTTATTCATAGCATTATCAAACATTGCTAAGTACTATATAGCCTAATGCTTAACAGAACATATAATGTAAATTTCAAAGCTTCGATTCATAAACTAATAGAATCATTTACTAACCGTTTTATGTCCTCCCTAAGTGAAAGGAGGGAAGTCCGATTCATTTAGCGAATCCTTTCGTACGAGCAATTAATCGAATCAGAAGATCGATTCATGAGCCAGACATCGCTCAAATGTGTCAACAGAAGTCCCTCTCATTTTACGTTTGTAAAATAGTTGTTTGTAGAACATGTTGGACCAGTAACAATCCAGCTACCAGATGGTAAAGTTGTTGTTTTTCTTATTTGGTCCGTGGTAGCTAGTCAACGAAATAACCTAGCTCGAAAAACTATCCATCATGTTTCAAAACACAGCTACAGTTTAAAGTGAATAACAGGGAATAGTATTTCGAACATTAATACGACTGTTAATTATTAAAAACATGAATCATTTCCAGTATTTTGTATGATCGCTTTGCGAATCGTTTCGACCGAGTCATTAATGTGAATCGTTCCAAAAGAACGATTCGTGAATCGGATATCACTGATAAGTATGCATACACGCTTCTGACGAATCATCCTCACATGGCTCATCTAATCATGCAAATATAGAACATTTAATAAGGCACATGTAAATCTGTATTGCATGAATATTTGAGGACACTGATGGCATGTTGTGAGGGAAAGGGAATCAAACTCGAGGAAACTTTTTTTCTTTAGTGTACAAAACGTCATACCAGCTGCTTCATTAGTGCTGACATGCATTACAGAGAAATTACTGTCTCACTGATTAAGGAACCGCGTTTTAGAGGAATGCGAACTTTAATCTGTCGTCACTTTATTGTTTCCTTAACAAGCAAAGTTGAGGTAATATTTAACACTCCTGCTCTGTTCGACTCTCGGGAGCGTTCGTGCGCAACAGAGACACCGAATTGCGCTGGATAATAACGGAATTCTGAACCAAGACCCGCGCATTTCACTCTAAGATGGTCAGTAAGTGTTAAATAGTGGAAATGTTGTGTGCACAGTTTGTAAAAGTGCGCTTTTAACTTCTAGAGAGTTGTGCGTAAAAGCGCATTTGGAGAGTACCTATCATAATCATGCTGTGTATGTTGGCTTATATGTATGATTTTATAGCGGGTTTCATTTGATTTGGTTATTTTTGTCATGTTTTAGAACATTGGAAAATGGCTTCTGGCAGCATTTGGGGTCGTAGTGATCGTTGTCTTAATAGCTGTTCCAACAGCCATTTACCTCAAAGGTAAGTGACTTTATATGGAAAAATGTTTATGTAGATACGTTTATAAATATGCCTTATGAAATCAATATTTCTGATTGATAGCTCTATGGCTTCATGTTAAACTTGTACATGTCAGACTGTTAGTCATTCATTATAAGTGTCACTCCATGAAGTAATGTTATAGTTAGTGGGATGTCACAGCTGATTGGCTGCAGGAGTGCTTACATCAAGTGTTTTCAGAGACTGAACGATTCGCAGCTCTTATCATTATCTTCCCTGAATCTGAACTTTGTACAGATAATGATTTTACTTTTATAATGCACAAACACACGTGTGTGTTATACAACACACTCACTGTGAAAAGACTCAATAAATCACATCTATCTATCTATCTATCTATCTATCTGTCTATCTGTCTATCTATCTATCGTCTGTGTACTTTGTCTATCTATCTATATATCTATCATCTATTATCTGTCTGTCTGTCAACTTGTCTATCTACCTATCTATCTATCTGTCTATCTGTCATCTGTGTACTTTGTCTATCTATCTATCTATCTATCTATCATCTATTATCTGTCTGTCAACTTGTCTATCTATCTATCTATCTATCATCTATTATCTGTCTGTCAACTTGTCTATCTATCTATCTATCTATCTATCTATCTATCTATCTATCCATCTATCTATCCGACTGTCTCTCTCTCAGAGGATAAAATTGAATCCCAGAGGACATTTACTCTAGAAGATTACTTCAACGGCACTGCAAGAACCAAGTCATACAACTTGCGCTGGATCTCAGGTACTTTGAGTTTAAGTGGGAAAATTTGCTTTCAGTTATTTACACAACATTAGATTGGGCCTGATAACGGCACTAACAGAATTACTGATTAAAATAACCCATACAAATAAATATATAAACCAAGTAGAAAGTATACTGTGTCTGTACCATGGTACAGTGATGGTATCAAATGAAAATACTGCAGTACTTTTTTGTAAGTGCATATATACTATGGTATTTACATAGTACCATGTTCAAAAATGGAACTTTTTGTAAGTAAACTTCTGTAAGTGGATATTGACATGTTACCATTGTTACCTTTCTGCACAATTTATCATGCAGATGATGAATATCTTCACAAGACAGGAGAGGGCTCAGTGCTTCTGATCAACGCAACCACAGGAACAGAAAGTGAATTCGTGAACCAACAGATTTTTGTAAGACATTTTCCATATCACAGTGTTTACCACATCTTCACTTTTCTAAATATAAAAACACAGTGGTGCTTTGAAATGTGATTTGAATGGCACATACTGAGCGAATGTGAACCATGACACACACTGTCTAAGCAATCAGACTTAATGATTTCCATCAGGTCAATTTACAATACCACTCTAGCATCATGCCGGAGAGTTTCGCACAAGGAAGCACCAAAAAAATTGGTTTGGCTTTTGGCGCTGTTCTTTTTTCTTTTTATGTACTTTTGGCGCTGTTCTTAGAACTGTTTATAAGTCCAATAAGATCATCTGCTAAATGGCTTAAATGTAAATGCACATTTGCATTGATTCTTTGAATGTACAACAGTTGTCTTTCTTTGATGTTATCAGGCCCGTGCGGCAGCTTACGATTACATGGTGTCAGCCGATCGAAAATACGTCTGTTTCCTGAGCAACTACACTAAGGTAATCAATGAAATGCTTTGATAAGTAATCAATTATTAATCATATCCCAATGTTTAATGTTGGCTTTCTTCACCAGCTATGGAGACACTCATACACTGCATCATATTCCATCTACGACCTGGAAAAAGGGTTTGTTTACTAGTGTTTTTACTTAAACAATTGGTATGTTGAGCTAGGTAACTGTTTATGCTAACTGCACACTATGGATCTCTATACCCTGTCATAAATTTGATCAATGATCACTTTGAATTCATTGAAGATGTCTAACTTGCTCTTTATTTTAGGGATTTTATAAATACAGATATCCCACATGAAATCCAGTACCTAGCATGGTCTCCGACCGGCCACAAACTGGTGGGTGTCATATCAGTT